>CM069535.1:42649011-43249011 GCA_035773235.1 Eospalax fontanierii | reverse complement strand
TGATAATATATATAGTTTCAGGAAAGCAGAGATTAAAAAGGCAACCACTAGTATATTAGGTACTCTTCTCATCCATTGCTGTAGCAGAATAATGACTAAAGCAACTTAAGAAAAGTCAGCTTATTTTGGCTCACAGTCTGGAGGGATGTCATCTACTAGAGCCAAGAAGGCATAAGTTGCCTGGTCACATTGCAGCTACAGTCAGGAAGGAAAGAGAGAAGAATGCTGGTTTTCATCTTTTTCTTTTCTTTTTTTTTTTTGAGTCTTGGATCTCCAGCTGCATGAGCTGGTGCTATACACAGTCAAGGTGAGTCTTTTTTCCTCAGTTGTACTTCTTTGGAAATATCCTCAGAAACATTCCCAGAGACATGTCTCCTAGGTAATTCTAAACCCAGTCAGATTGACAATGAAGATTCAGTATCACAAGTCCATCCCTTGGAAACACGACACAAAAACATATCACTTTTAAATTGTAACATTCCACCCTTGGCCCTCAAAGACTTATGTCTACCTATGATGCAAAATGTATTTAGTCTAATTGCAAAAGTGCTATCGTTCTTAACAGTTCCAGCACTGTTCAAATGGCCAAAGTCTCTTCTGAATTTCAAGACCAACTTAATTGCGAGTGCCTATTCAAAAATAAGTTAGATGCATAAAATGGTACATCATAAATATTCCCATTCCAAAAGGAAGAAATGGAAAAATAGCAAGGAAAGATTAGACCAAAGCAAGACTTAAAACCCACCAAGACAAATTCAAACCCTGTAACTCCATGTCTAGGCATCTTGGACTTGCAGGGGCAGGATGGAAAGGCTCCGGCAAAATTCACATAGTAATGATTAAGAACCATACTAGAATCCAAGTTTTCAGCAGTAATAATGAATACTGAGAAAATGGATCAATGTGTTTGAATTATGAGGGGGAAATGTTTTAATCTAAAATATAGCAATAGGTCAAATGATCAATCCTTCAATAAACCGTTCAGATATACCAGTACGATGAGGAACTACCTCCCATGAATCTTTATAAGAAGCTATTTGAAGTTGCTATCTTCAGCAGCCTGGGGGTATAAATTAAGTATATGATGGGAAAATAGATTTAGGTTTTTCCTAAATATATATATTGGTTTAGGTCTTATAAATAAGTATATAAGAAAGAGGAAAGAAACGAGGTGATAGGCCTGCTTCCCCTGAAACCCAATCAGTAATCTAATATCTAATGTTTATCAGTCAAGAAATACACTCAGAAGTAATGGTAGCATTTCCACCTTCAAAGTTTATGATCTTGTCAATGGGAACTCTTAACAACCTAATGGCTCCCAGAAGTAAGGGGAGAATGGTTATTTGAGCAGGGAAGTCATGCCAAGGCTGAATCATTTGAAACCAAGTAGAAATGAGAAAATTTCCTAAGCTAAAAAGAATTAATACTTGCAAACATCTTTCAGAGTACAGCATAGGAAATTTACAAAGTCTTAAGAGCATTTTCCCTTGTCAGCACACCATAATAATGCAGAATTCAGAAAAGATAAAACACACTAAAAATTTTTTTTGCCTATAGTTCAAATGTATACAATACTGGGACTAGAGAGATGGCTCAGAGGTTAAGAGTGCTTCTGCTCTTACAGAAGACCCAGATTCAGTTCCTAGCACCCACATCAGGTAGCTCACAACTGCCTATAACTCTGGTTCTAGGGAATCTGACGCCCCTCTGTCATCCCCCTGACACTTGTATGCATGTGGTGCACATAAACTCATGTAGGCACACACATATAAATAAAAATAATAAATCATTTTTAAAAAGTTTAAAATTTATTATTTTTACTTTATGTGAAGAGTGTATTGTCTACATGTATGTAAGTGTATCTGTGTCATGCAATACCCAGAGAGGTCAGAAGAGGGTGTCAGCTACCCTGGAACTGGACTTAGGGATGGTTGTCAGTTGCCACATGGGTGCTGGGAATCAAACCCAGATTCTCTGCAAGAGCATCCAGTGCTCTTAACCACTAAATCTTCTCTCGAGCCCCATTAAATTTTTTAAAATTAAATCTTTAAAAAATGTATACAATATTGTAAAAGTTAACTTGTTAATATTTCAACCATTCATCTAAGATTTTTTTCTGTGCCTGCTATATATCAGGCAGAGTTGAACTGAGTGACTATTAAAGATAAAAATTTCTGTCCCAGTAAAGATAACACTCATCTTAGGAAATCACATAAGGAATCTGGTGAGGCTATGTAGGAATGAGAACTGTGCTGTCTTAAAAATACAGTTAGTCTCTATTTATTCTAACCTGAAGAAGTAATCCTGAAGGAAAAAGAATTAATAAAATGTATATATAATACATATAATTTTAGAAACTTCTTTTGGTGAATCAGCTTTGAAAACATTCTATAGGGCCCTTTCCCAGTTAACCTCAGTATTGAATAACTCCCTTAGTATAATTCCTTCATTAGTATATTGGAGGTGACAGTGTTTCCTTTAGGGATTACAGAAAGAATGAAAAATAATATACCTAAATTATTGGCATCTTACAGGTATTTGTTTAGATTACTGGGATAATGCTGATGAAAATTTGTGTTTAATTCTTTGCACTGGTGCAGAAAAATCCAGAGTGATCTGAGCACTCCACACACCGACCTGTCATGAGAGCCGTCAGAGGTGAACTGGAGCTAGCCTGGGCCTTAGCGAACACCCAACTGTCTGGTTTATTATATAGGAAACAGGCATGGAGAGCTTAAGCGGTCTCCGGAAAAGTCTGCATGAACCTTCACACCTTATGCTGGAGACTCTGAAAAGAGAATGGTGTCTTTTGAAGCAAGGAGGGCCTTTCTTTTATTTTTTTCTAAGTTATTTCAATGATGTGTCAGCAAAGCCCTGCTTACAGACTGTAGACATGGGGCACTTCGGGAGACATTTTTCCTTCCTCTGAAATCAATTATTAACCCAGTCAGTCATAGCACAGATTGTTCTCAGAGGTGAACTCAGAATAATCCAAACTTATGTGTTAGGGCGTGAACATTGTCTGGGTGGAGATGTTTTCCGCCTTTCTTAGCATTTCATAACAATACCAGGTCATTTCCTGCCACAATTCCATCATCTGTGATGTCTCACAACTGGTTAGAAGGTTAAAGGAGATCGCAGAGCAACAGTCAGAATGTGCGGAAGGGAGAACCCTGAAAGTCCTACCATCACTCCTTCTTCATCTGAGAAGTGGCAAAGAATGAAGTTTTGTCAACATTAGCTCAGAGCCACAGGCAGGCTCTATTCGACTTGGTGCATGATTGTGATGTCTTCATTTCAGTCCTACAGTCAAAGGCAGGAAGCATTTATAAGCCTGTCTGTCACTTACATCCTTTCCTCTCCTGTGTCCTGCAGCTGAAGAATTAATTCTGCCTTTCCTATCTGTGTCTCCCTCCTCCAGTGTATTAAAAACACATGATTTGACATTCTTTGAACTTCAGTTTCCTTGCCTCTTAATATGGTGTATTGATAGCTTTATTAGGGAGTTTGCTGAGACTATTTAATTAAGTAATCTAGTCAGAGCAGCTATTGACTATATATATATATAATGTTCTAATTGCTCCTCCCATGCTTCCTTCCCTCCATTATCCCTTCTGTTTGCCCCTCCTCCTTCCCTGACAGTTTCTTCACACCTCCGTATTATCCAAAATACACTGGTCCTACTCCAGCCCATAATAAGCATGGGTCACAGTAGTCACAGTCTTTAATCTTTTTCAGATAAATCTTTTGACTTTGTAAAATAAAGAATGCAAACTAGGGTTTGGATCAACATTTTTCCACCTCTAAAATCCCATGAGTCTTTTTTGCAGTACAGACCATCCACTGTGCATGGTACAAGTATTTCTAGAGAGAGCTGGTGTACAAATTTTTTGGCCTTGGGACTTTGACTTTTAACTATTTCTGATCAAAATCTCTTATTCCATTTCTTTAAGGGAAAACTACAAAGCTGAAGAAAACACATTATTTCCAATGTGATCTTGTCCACTGTTCTAAAGGCAAGAAACTCAGGCTGATTAATTTTTTTAAAAAATTTTCTAAACAGAAAATGGAAAGTCCATATGCTCTTTTTACCTATAGCAGGTTTGTGGTTGCAAGGTTGCAACAATTCTTCAAAGAGATAGATGTTTTGAGAAATACCAAGAACTTTAGAGTGAGAAGGGAGTATTTTTCACTAGGTTTTCCATTGTGTCAGATTCTTATTGAACTGCCCAGCATCATGCTGTGATATTTAGTGGTTCATTATTCTTTTTCTCTTACAGTTCAAATATCTAAAGATACACAAAGACAAGTTAAAAAGAAGCATGCCTCAGGAAATTTGTGAAAATTATTAAAGTAGTGATATGTTACTGTGAGCCCTGGAGACCAAATAAAGGTAAGAGAGACAGTAAAAGAAAGACTAGACAAGGAGGGAAGGAAGAAAAGCATGAATGAAAGCAGATCCTCTTTTAATCTCTGCACATAAAACCCCAGACTGTCAACAAATCAGCTTTGCTCACATGAGCTTTACAAGCTCACAGTAAATATTATTTACCTTCTCCTCATACTGGGTGACTGTATACTTGAATATCACAATGAGAGCTGAGACTCGAGGTTAGGGTTAGGCCCTTGCTATTTAAAGATACCCAATACAAAGGAAAAGGTGGTAAGCAGAAAGTATGGGAATCCCAAGAGGAAAACAAGGAAGAAGAAGCAGAGGCTAAGAAGCCTGAGAAGTTTGTTCAATGAGCACTAAGTTTTCCCAGAGGCCCTTTTGTCCCCAACTCCTCTTTCTGAAGGACGATGATCTCAGTTACATTTTTTTAACCCAGGCGTTCATAAACTCAAAATTGTCTGTCCAGATGAATAAACTGTGACATATACACATAATGGAGTATTATTTTGCCTTAAGAAGAAAGGAAATTCTGACATATGCCTACAGCATGGGTAGACCTTGAGACATTAAGTAAAATAAGCCAAGTGACATTTTTTTGAGATATGAGAACAATCAAATTCATGGAGATAAGCAAGTGCCCAAGGCTGGGGTAATAGGAGGGGACTTTGAACTTAATGGGTGTGCGTGTGCGTGTGTGTGTGTGTGTGTGTGTGTGTTTAATATTTTGCTTTGTTGAGAATAGATCTCATTATTTAGCCTAGGCTTGCCTGCAATTCACTGTGTAGGGCAGCCTGACCTTGAACTGGTGATTTTCCTGTCTCAGCCTCTTGAGTGGTAGAATTACAGGCATGTCCCACCATGGCCAGCTAGACTTAGTGTGCAATGAGTTTAGACTTTTATTTTTTAAGATATAACAAGATTTCTGTAGATAAACAGTGGTAATGATAACAAAACAACATGAATATATTTAATGTCACTAAATTGAACAATCATAGTGGCCTAAGGTAATATATTTATTTTACGTGTATTTTAAACATTATTAAAATAAAACACCCAGACAGGTAATTTATTACCACCTGTAACAAAGTGAGCAACAAAGAAGATGATTTCTTTACAGAAAATAAGTGGGTAGATAAACTATCACACAGAAAGTAGAGAGGAGCGATGTCTGCTATGGAAGGTTCTTATCTTCTCAAATATTATGGTAATGTTCTCTTGTTCATCAAAAGCCCAGTGGGTGGCAGGGCTGGAGAGATAGTTCAGAGCTTGAGAGCACTAGCAACTGCTCTTGCAAAAGAACCAGGTTTGGTTCCCAGCCCCATAACAATCATCTGACACTCCAGTTTCAGGGAATCCAATTCCCTCTTCCGGCTTCAGAGGGCACTGAACACATGCGGTGCACTTAACATGAACGCAGGGGAAACATTTGCATACATAAAGTAAATAAACAAACATTAAAAAAAAATTTAAAGCTCGGTGGGGCAAATGTTATCAAGAAACTGAGGCCCAGTTTCTTGTTCTGTGGGGCAGCCACAGAAGGAATTTGGTACGAAGGTGGTGTGGGACAAAGTCCCCACTCTCCTCCCTACTGCATTTTCTTTGATATTTTGGTTATTAGATTTTAATGGTTGTGCCATCTTTCCAACCCCACTGCACTTGCCTTAAAGGCTAGTTTTCACTAAGTTGGAAAAACTGACAACCAGAATTTCATATGCAGGGGCTGGCGAGATGGCTCAGTAGGTGAAAGGGCCTGCTGTACAAGTATGATGACTGAGTTTGATCTTCAGAACCCGTAAAAAAAAGCTGGATGCAGTGATGTACATCTATAATCCAGGCAGGGAGATGGGAGGTGGAGGCAGGATTACCGTCCATAAGCTTGTGGACCAGCTCACCTAGAGTACATTTTGCAGTGTGGCAGAAAAAAGAAGAGAGACTCTGCTTTAGCAAGGTGAAAGAGAAGAAAGAACTCCTAAAAGCTGTTCTCTGAGCTCCATATGGCCTGTGCAGGTGCACACACATGAACAATAATAGTAGTAAACAAACAATTTAAACTTCATAGAGGAATATTTTAAAATATTTATTATTTTTAAAAATTTTATGTGTATTAGTGTATTGCCTGCATGTATTTAAGTGCTCCCATGTCATACAATGCTCATGGGGGTCAGAAGAGGGTGATAGAACTGGAATTATAGATGGTTGTTAGCCACCATGTGGGTGCTAGGAACCACACCCGGGTCTTCTTCAAGAGCAGCCAGTGCTCTTAACTGCTGAGCCATCTCCCCAGCCCCAATATATAGGACTATTTTTAAAAAACAGACGTTTTTCAAATGTGAAAGAAGAAAACCAGGAGAAAAAGAACTGGGAGAAAATCTTCCTAACAAAACGAGAAAGTCAGACCATCTAGGGGAATGAGAAATTTCCTCTTAACTCCCGGAGGTCATTTTGGGTTTCCTCTCCTGTCTGATTTCTGAATTTGAAAGCACAACAGCATGTAACATGCCACCTTAAACCTGTACTTTTGAAGCTGGTCTAAGATGAAACAAGGCTGAATCTAGCTTCGTGATGATAATGCGGGATTTAGCATTAGCTATGATAAAAGGCAGTCTGGCACAAAATTGAATAAAACATTCAGGGATGAAGGGTTCACCTTACTAACAATATTGACTATAGCCTGATTGTCTAGGGGCATGAACAAACTGTCCTGGGATAGAATGAGTCCTGGGTCCTAAGAGTGAGGTTTGGCCCATCATTAGCTGCCTACTACTTATGTCTCTGGAAACTTCTCAATTAGCTGCTCCAAAACCCCTAAAAAAAGTTGACAAAATGGTTTTCTCTACCAAACACTGAATTATGTTTAATAAGATAGTTTGTGTGAAAATGACTGGCATACTTTGATTGTTTTTCAAGTAACTGATTTTCTGTCTGTCTGAATAAAGCAGGTAAGTTCAGTTCTAAACAGAGCATAGAGAAAGCTGGTAGCAATACAGGAAATATCGAATTAAAATGCTAAACTCAGGGGCTAGAGAGATGGACCCATGGTTAAGAGCACTTGCTGTTCTTGCAGAGGACCTGAATTTTGGTTCCATCAGGAGACTCATGACTGCCTGTAACTCCAGTACTCTATCTTCTGGTCTCCATGGGCATCTGCATGCATGTGGTGCATATGCATACACTCTGGCCCCCTCATAGAGACATAAAATAAAAATAATAAAATAAGTCATAAAAAGTTAAACCTTGGGGCAAGAGAGATGACTCAGTGGTTAAGAGCACTTGTTCTTCCAGAAGACCCAGAGTGGATTCCCAGCACGCACATGGTGGCTAACAACCATCTGTAATTCCAGTTCCAGGGAATTCAACTCCCTCCTATGATCTCTGAGGGGCATTGCACACATGTGGTGGACTTCTATACATGCAGGCAAAACATTCATACACATAAGATAATAAATAAAATATTTTAAAAAGTTAAACTTTTCCATACTTTGAAGCAAAGGGCTGACAAGATATTAATACCAGATGGAGATTCAGTGCTTAGAATATGGTGGTGTTCTATCACTCTCCCATACTTTAAGCTGATTAAAGCTCCTGCTCTAAAATTTTTTAAGAAAATGGAGGCAATTAAAAGAAGTGCCCAATGGCACATATGTTTCATTTCCCAGCATACCATGCATGTAAGGAAGCTGTTAACTTGAGTTATGACAAGTAAATGGGCAGATTTAGAATACATCTGATAAATATGGGATTAATTGTTAAAATACAAAACTACCACTTCATTGTGGCTATATGTGCATTTGTGATTCAGCATGTCTGAAGGTCAGAGATTGATGTCAGGTGCCTTCCTCAATCACTCTCCATCTTGTTTTCTTTTTCAAAAATTTATTTATTATTTTTATTTCCATGTACATAGGTGCACATGTAAGCACACCCATGTCATGTAATGCCTGTAGAGGCCAGAAGAGGCCCTGGAGCTGGAGATATATGGTTGTTAGCCAGCATGTGGGTACTGGGAACTGAACCTGGGTCCTCTGCAAGAGCAATCAGTGCTCTTAACCGCTGAGTCATCTCTCCAGCTCCCATCAGCTTGGTTTTGAGACATGGATTTTCTCACTGAGCTTTCAGATTAGCAACACTTGCTGCCACAAGCCCCGGAGATCCTCCTGTCTATCTTCCAGTCATACCATTATGCCTAGTTTTCTTAGGTGGGTACTGGGGATCTGAACTCAGGTCCTCATGCTTGTACAACAAGACATTACCGAGCCAATTCCTGGCCCTTGCTACTGCTTCTTTAAAGCTCAATTATTGGCCTCAGTGAGATGCAAACTCTGAGTAAATGGCTTTCACAGTGTCTCATCAAGTTTTCTTTTCTCTAAATGAAGTTGGTTAGTAAAGGAGTTTCTGACACCTTATCAGAACCTGTCAACATACTGGTGGGGTTGGGCTAGGGAATGGAATTCATGATTTTCTTTGTGTGTGTAGAAACCTTCTCTATCTGTACCCTCGATGTACATAGGAGCTGTGAGATAGGCAATGCTGTAGTTTTCTCAGGCTGTCAGGCAGGCTTTCAGATTGCTAATTGCTCATGCTACTTCGTGAATACCAATCAAGGCTGGGTACGAAAATGATACCAAACTGCAAGAATAGGACAAAATAGGTATTTAGTTCCAAAATGCATAGTCGTTTGCCTGCTTACAGAGATATGTTTTGTTTTATTGCTTTCATGGAAGAAAACAAGAATGCTACAGAGTATTGAAAGTGCCAGGAAAGCCAGCCCAACAGCAGTTTTAAGAGAGGAAGCAATCGCTTTGGGGACTCTTGGCTGAGATGAAGTGCAAGAGACCAGAAGTGGTGCTGTGCCCTTTCGTCAGCATGAAAGTTTAGACCGACCAAACCTCTGGGTCTGAAGGTATGCTAGCTTTCTTTTTAAACATTATTTTAAGACTGTCTTATTTTATGTGTATGAGTGGTTTGCCTGCATGTATGTAAGTGTACACAAGTCATGTAATGGCTGTAGAGGTCAGAAGACGGTGTTGGATCCCCTGGAACTGGAGTTATGGATAGTTGTTAGCCATCACATGGGTGCTGGGAACTGAGCCCAGGTCCTCTGCAAGAGAAGCCAGTGCTCTTAAGCACTGAGTTATCTCTGCAGTTCCACGATAACAATCTTAAAGACAAAATGGCAGAATTCCTTCCCTCTGGCAATGACACCAATAAACACATAGTATCGGTTGGAAATTACAGAGGATGAAGACTGAGGTAACAAGTTTCTCTTTGGATTATGGTGGAACTGTGACGAGATTATTTACTGAAAGGAGCACTCAAGGTTAACTGGAAATTTGTAGTCACATTACTGGCTATTTTTGTTAAAATGTCTTTGTCAGTTTCATCTTTGACATTCATCTTTCCCAAGAGTGACAGAAAGGGAAAACAAAGAAGCAAGAAGTCAAAACTGTAGGCATTTCCCCTGGAACTTTATTTTTTTATATGTCAAAATGTTCCTGATACAATTAGACTCCTCTCTTTTCCTTTCATTTCTTGTCTGTTCTTGACCCAGAGGTTAATGGTAGAGCCATTCAGGACTAGAGCTAAACACAACACATTAATTTGATCAGCTAAAGACATTTGGAATCTGTGAATACCAAAATCCCAGTGATGAACTGGCATGTGATAAAAAGCCACTAACAAGGAGTGGTGTCCTTTTGCTTACCTGGTGACCCAATGTACTCCTGTCTATTCTGAGACTAAGGAGCCACACATCATCTCCCACCTCTGTGTTAGCTCTCCTTTCCTAGTCTAGTTCATTTTACATTTAAACAGACTTCAAAGATTCCCTGAAAGAATTTGTTTTCCACATGATGAAACTTAATGTCACCAGCTTTTTTTTAAAACACTAACTGCTCATTCCTTATTGTAGTTTGATATTGTTATTCAACTACTGTAAATAAATGTTAATTAACAAAATGTCAGTTGACTTTCAAAGCATCTGCAGATGGCTTTTACTTTTCCAAACACAATTTCATCTTTATCAGCAGCAGATGAAAAACCACCATATCTGACAAAGCGGCAATCCATTATGGCTCCCACATATGCATTTTAAATCAGGCTTCATGCAATGTTTACTGAAAGATATGTTTTCACTGACTTAATAATACCTAATGGGATTATGATATATGGGCTGATTAGATGATTCTAAAAATAGCCAAGAGATTTTTTTTAAGTTATCACAAAAATGAAGAGAGTTCCCAGAAGCCATAGGTTGCCAAATAAAAAGGCCGGAGCTGGATGTTCGAATATCTCCCCTCCAGCTGTTGATTGGAGGTGTCTTCCAGAGACACCTGAGGCTTCATAAAGCAGATTATATTAATATGTTCTGGAATGCATTAGAGTAAAGATTCTAATGTATATAGATATACATTATATAGGATATAGAGGCAGCTGTTCTCACACTGGGCATACACAGCAGTGCTCACAAGACGTCTAAGCAGCATGCAAACAGTGTTCTCTGGTGTTTGAGGAGAGACTTGGGGCCAAATTTTCTTGCACCTGACAAAAATTTTTTAAGTAAGAAAATAAGTGAGTAGAAAGGTTTCAAGTTCCAAGTGAGATGAATAAAAAAGAAACCACAACTAGTCTCACATTTGTAACATTTTCTGCAAACCAAAATCTTTGAAGTACTCAAAGAGACATACTTCTTAAAAGAGCCTTGGTAAGACTGAAAGCTACTTTCTCAAGAAAAGTAAAAACTAGAGAGCAATGCCTTGATACAAAACACGAAGGAAAAGAACTAAAGTGCAAACACCAATCTGAAATCATTTATCCAGTACAAAAATCCTTCAAATGTGAAAGTAAAAATATATATATATTTCAAAACAATCATGACCAGAATTCATTATCAGGGGATCTGCACTGAGAGAGGTGCTAAAGGGAATTCTTGAGACAGAATGGCAATTATTCCAGAAATCCCAGAAAGAATGAAGAGCAATTAAAAAAGAGAGAGAAATAGAATCATTGTTTTATGAGGCTTAAAATATACATAGGAACAACTAATGAAAACTCTAAAACAAAATCAGGAGGGAAAAATACTGTCATAGCTAAAAATGTTCTGGATTATAAGAAGCAAAATAAAATAAAATCTACAGTGGTAGCTCTGTATCTAAGACTCATGGGACATGGCTGAACAGGGGTAGAGAGAATACTAATACATCCCCCAACTCTCACAAGCAGATTCCTATATAACAAAGTACAGTGCACACAGATGACCACAACTGGTCAAGGAATAAAGAATAAACGACTGCAGAGTGCATGTCTCAGGATAAGACTCCCATACTAAACCTCACCCACTCATGGCTCAGGGACTATTGCAGAAGACAGGGTGGAAAGATTGTAAGAGCCAAGGTTGGTACGTGAACATAAGGAAACAGGCTTTCAGGCCTCTGGGAACTTGTTCATATGAACTTGGCAACAACGGTGACAGCATGCACAAGACCCATGCTAACTCAATCAGACAAACCCAGCATAGACCTGGGGAAATGGACAGCAGACCCCAACCCTAGCCAAGGAACTATTGGCAACTGCTTACTTCCTAGTGAGGGAATGTTGATCTTCATTAAGGGAGTGACTCTAGATAGGCTTACTAGACTCTAGTGGATGAACTTGCATTGAAGGACATCTGGGTACAAATTCTTGATGGGATTAGGCCTTAACAAATATGACAGAATACATGAAATCTGGTGGTGGTGAGGGTATAAGGGGTCTCGATGAGGGGGTTCTAGGTTTTATTGAGATCTATATATGAAATGCACAAAACTCAATAAAAACATATATATATATATATATATAATAAAAATCCTATTGAACTGGTCAGAGCTCTCAGAATTCAGCTAAAGGAAAATTAGCTGCATGTAGGTGAGAACAAACAAAAAACAAGGGCAAGAACTTGAACTTCATTGTGGCAGACCAAGAGAATTTGGCCATGAGACCAAATTCCTAGACAGATGTACCAGTGTCCGGGTGGCCTGATGGGGAGTTTGTGGGAAGGAATGAGGAAGCAATGGAAATTATGTTTAATGTAGGGAAGAAAAGATGATACATTTTTTAATGTATTTTATGTGTTATCATAAAGCTGGTTGTATATTGAAAAATGTGTGGGATTTGAGTCCAAGAAAATAAACTTATAATTTATGGACTCGCTAATTGTATACTATTGGACACTTCTCCCAAAATGAGGCTTCTAGTACTGACTTCTTTCTTTTAGTATATATAACGTGCTACTAAAAATCCTTCAATTTTGTAATAGTTTATTTTTCCTTTAGCTAAAAGTTCTACTGGTTTTTAAAGAAAAGCCTCAGTGTGGCTTGTATGTGCATGACTCTGTATGACAGTCTCTTGAGTCACGTGGAGAAGTGAAAGAAGGATATAACAGTAAGATGCAAAATAGGAATTCCTCCACATAGCAATGGGTCAATAAACCACTGCTCTGAAGCAGCTCAGGAGAGATGTTTTCCCATACAGGTGCTAACTGCCTCGGTGCCCCCTCCCCTTCGGAGTCCCTTTCATTCATGAAGCCAAAGGCCTCACTGTTTCATTCAGCTGTACTTCCTGGGGGCTAAACAGCCTAGAGAAGGCTTACAGGAAGTCACATCCAGCCAACAAAGACAAATACAGACACCTGCCATTGGTGGGAAGGAGATTTCAGCGGCTGTGGTGGCAGAGTTGGTGAGGAGAGTTGTCTGCCAGTAGGACACTCATGTTATTTCCTTCTTCGGCGTCTTCATGTGGCTGAAGGGTCTATCTCCGTCTAAGCTGAGTCAAAAAGCTTCTGAGGCCTTTCCTGCTTCTCAGGAATAATGATACCAATCTTGGCGGGGAGGGGATCAAAGACAAAGAAACTAGAGAAGGAAGCTGCGTCCAAAGCCCTGGACCCGGCAGCGCCTCTTCCTGCGTACCAGCTGTGATGAACAGATGCCCTGCTTCTGCTGATGTCAGTTATGCCGCCCTTTGCTCCCGTTGAGCACACCTAGATGTGGCCGGGGGGATGCCATTCAGTTTGCCATTGGAAAACCTTCCTAGTTTCTCTGCACAACTCTGTGTTAATAAAGAACACCACAAAGGCAAGCAGATGACCAGGGAGAAATGTGCATGAACTAAGAGCCGTGAAAAATCGTGGGCCTTGTTTTGAGCATGTTTATGCTACTAGGTAAAAAAATTTCCTCTGACCCGGAACCCTGCTGGATAGATGCTAAGATGTGAGAGTGTGCACCTAGTCCAGGACCGAGGGATAAAGAAATGATAGCATCATTTCTTTATAGAGAATCGGCTGTCTTTGCAGGCACGTCCCTTTGCTTATTAATCCATCTGAAATTTCCCAAGGGATTTTGAGCTGGCTGTTTGCCTGCTGATGAATCTGTAACTCTGCGATAATTAACTGTAATGGCTTTGAGACAGACCCCTTTCTCAATCACAGCTTGGTCCTGAGCTGCCAAAAGCCACCTGCACCTGGGTGGCTAGCTAACAGCATCCCCATTTTATTCCATTTTTCATGTGGAATCCACTGTTTTCTGTGCTAACCAGGGAGCCAAGAGAACTCTAAATTCCCTTCTGTGGTGTGAGGTGATAGGGAAGCGGGGCTATGTGGGAAAAGCTGAGGGACTCCCTTCTCTGAGACCAGGATACAAAAAGCCTCTCTATTCCTGGCCACCTGGACTCACCAGACTCATTATGTGAACCGTTGAGGGTTGACCATGCAGTTAGCAGACCAAGGAGCATCAGAGAAGAGAGTTCCTATGCGGCCATTTCCTGGTGCCCGCAGTGGGAGAGGCAGAAGGCCACTGGTAATTTTCCGGGCCCTCAGCATGCACCACGGCGCCCCTTACACAAGCACAATGGCAGCGGGACTAGAGAGCCAGATGGGATGTAGTCCAGGCAAAGGCAGAGGAGAGACCACGGAGCCTGGATTAGTTTGGCTCTTTAGCTTTGATGCTGGCTCTAGGTCTTTTGATGCTGGGTTTACCTTTCATTAGTCCCTAAAGGGCGGGCCCATCCCAGCTGGGTCCGCTGGAAGCTGTGGATTTGCTGATTTGCACACTCCTTATGCATATTTTTATGTGGGCAGGGAAAACAGATGGCTCCATCCACATTGCTGAAAACCCAGCTGGTTAATACTGCACTAGAATGACCCGAGCTTGGGGATCTGAGCCTTCTCTGCCAGAGCCTTGGGCAAGTTGGGAAATATGTTTGTCTTTGAATTAGAGCACAGGCTGCCGGCCGAGGTCCAAAAACCTGCATCCCCACTGGGCTCTGTGGGCTGTGGGAGTGCAGGAAAGGCAACGTTAAGCACGGTACATTACACACGGTAACCCTGCTTCCTTGAGTCTTTTTTTTGAATTAGGTAGGTTAAAGTTTAATTAAAAGATATTAGAATTCCCTTCCTTTTCCTTCTACTTGTGTGAGTACCTGTGCATTTATGCATGTAGTATCTATCTGTGTGAACATGTTCATGTATGTGTGCACATGTGTGGAGGCCAGAGTTTGACACTGAGTAGCTTTCTCAGTCACTCTCCATCTTAATTTTGGAAACAGATCTCTTACTGAACCCGGGGCATGCTGGTTCAGCTAGTCTGCTTGGCTTGGAGGCCTCAGGGACGCTCCTGTTTCTGCCTTCCCAGTGTAGAAATTACAGGAGTACACTCCTGCACCCAACTTCATTTTCCTCTAATTTTAGACTTGTGTCATTCCCTGTTCAAGACGCTGCAACAGATCTAACAAAACATTTTCCCAAAGCATGCTCAGCTTTTCCTAGATACTGACTGCAGAAATTAGCCTAGACATGGAAATTTGGAAATGAATAGCACATGCTTGCCATGACAAGAGACCTCAGAGACCAGCTGGAAGAGAGATGAGAGATGGGGAAAAACAGGATATATGTGGGACGGGCTGATGCAGTGAAGGCAGGGACTGAGTGAATAGGAACAGCAGAGGAACAATTTAGTTTCCTTGGGTACAGCAAAATCTAGGCCTTGAGTGGCAATTCTTGAAAATGAGGCTTTATTTGGGGCATAAGTTATCAGGACAGTCCAGCTGAAGGAGCTGTGTCTGTGAGATTGGAGGTATAGGGCACCATCCACTGCCCCACAATGTTATCCCCGGAACTCTTCCTTCCTAACCTCGGTTTCTTCAGGTTCCTGCTTCAGCATAAAAGATCCTGCTTAAGGACAGATGCTAGTTAGTCAAAGCAATTACGTTCCTGTGAATGTTGAATTTACAGAGAGCAACATGTTCGAACTCAGGCCACTGAGATGTGAAGTCTCCTGTGGAGACTGGGATAACTTCCGCAGCAGTAGAAGAAAGGAGATGCTCCTTTCTTCCTGGAATGTAGTTCTGTCCACTCTATGTTGTGGGAAGGTCCGCAGCAGAAGAGAGACCTGTTTCGGGGAAACTGGAAATACCTGCTGAAGAAACTTGGGCTCATCCGGCTTCTGCTTCCCATAGAAGAAGAACTGAGTTTCTCCTGTGGGCATGATTGCCAGCATGGCACATCCTGACTCAAGGTGACCTTGGGTTGGGGTACAGACAGCCACACAGGCAGGTGAGGCAATGCAGCTCTCAGAAGGGGTGGCTCCTTTGCAGCCAAGAATCTGCTGAAATGACAGGTCTATGGAAACTCAGGAGCTGCACACAGCCTTTCCAACCACAGCTGTGTGCCTGAGTTGTCATCGCTCACTGCTGAAACAGGCATCAGGTGCTTAGTACTTACCACAGTGTTGGCAAGGACTGAATACACATGACTGCTGCATTATCAGAGACAGCAAGAAATCCCTCTGGGTGCCAAGGATAGTAATACTCTGTAGAGATAATGCTGGGAACTTGTATCCTCTTCCTTGTTTTGCTTCATTAGATTTTTATTTCATTTCTAACACTTGCCTTATTCTTCACCTAAGCTTTTCCTTGTGCTCTTGAGTGGTTGGAGATCATGGGTCCAGCATGGCTCTGGCTACAGAGGCTGTACTTGGCCTGACTAGTTCAGGCTCTCAAATTTAGCTTGCTGATTCCATAAGTTCAAATTTCTTGGCTCCCTGTCTGGGCCTCTCTGCTTTCAGTTAGGCAGGAAACCAGGGCTGGGCAAGCCTCCAGGGTTTCAGATTGGCCTTCTGTTCAGATAAGCTTTTAAGGATGTTTCTACTCAGGAACAGTGACAGCTCAACTTCTTTGCTGAGTTTTAATTTGTGCCTTTGTGACACACCAACAGATTTAGAACTGACGTTATAATTGGAGTGAAAATGCCCACATGTGACTTGAATTAGACAGACTTTCAAATGATCAGAGCCACAAGGCCAATTAATCTCAGGGTGTTAAGAGGAAACTCTCTGAGAGGTACGAAGCAATCTACTCAGTGTAAGATAAATCAAGGAAGGGAGGGCATTGGTTTGTGTGCTTAGTTTAATCACGTTCAGTTTCATGTTGGCATACAGAGCTGTTTCTGTAGTTTCTAACCCAGGAGAATGGGAAGATGAAATTCATTCATTCATTCATTCTGGAAATGGAACCCAGAGCCTTAAGCAAGTGAAGTCAGCTCTTTACCATTAACCTATAATCCCAGTAGCTTTAGAGTCATTTGGCCCTGAGTTCAAATCCCTACTCCTTCCCTTGTTAGGTGAAACTAAATTATTTGATTTCTCTAACCCTTAGATCCTTGACTGAAACTGATGATAAAAATACTTTCTCATAGGATTATTGTGAGGGATCAGGTTAGATATAGGCCAGATGACTAGAACATAATATATATCTAATAATAATGTTATTTCTAAGATCCCAAGAAGAGGAGGTGGCCACTGTGTAAATTTATTTTACAAGGTCAGAAAGAAAATAATGTTAAGTAAAAATAATGGAAGTTAGCATTAATAAAAAGTTTCCTGGGAGCTGAGAAGATGGTCACTCAACAAAGGGCTAGCTATGCAAGCAAGAGAAATTGAGTTCAATCCCCAGCACCCATGTAAAAATGCTTGATATACTGGCATATACCTGTGGTCCCAGCCCTGGGGAGGTGGGAGACGGGAGGCTCCCTGGAGCTCACTGGCCAGCCACTGTAGCCAAATCAGAAGCTCCAGGTTCAGGAGAGACTCTGTCTCAAAAAGGAATTATGTGGAGAGCAGTTGAGGAAGAGAACAACACAGACCTCTAGCCTCCACATGCATATTCACACACATGAACGTTTCTCTGTCTCTCTCTCTCTCTCTCTCACACACACACACACACCAGACTCTCTTTTAATACTCCATATTATCTCTGTCTGATAGAAGACCCTCAGGCACGGAGAGATTAAGTAAACCCTCTGAAATGGGGGCTCAGGATGAATGACTCATTCTTCCCATGTATCAGTTTACTTAAGAAAAATTCTTTCAGTAACATTATTCTTGTTTCTTCCTAGATTTTTCATATTGGTTATGCAGTCTTAAGAATTTCCCCTGTTCTCTAGAAGCAATGTACGAGTGGGAAGAAGATCTTTCTGTATTGCCGAAGCTAAATCACACTGTTTTCCAGATCAATTGTGAAGAATGTACACAGCTCTGGAGAAAGAAAATTCTTATTCTAGTTCCACAATTAATCCTCTGTGTGTGTGCGTGTGTGTGTGTGTGTGTGTATGTGTGTGTTATCAGTAGTACAACAAACAAACATAACTTCAAAAGTCAGATAATTATGAATTAATCAACAAAACCCTCTGACCCCATTTAGGTTGCCTGTACTGGAAACGGGGCCTAGACCAGCAGATATAGTAACCTCCTCATTCAGGGTCAGCTCCATTTAACTGTGTTCATTGAAATACCTATGAATCCACAAATGATCTTTGAATATCTACTGTGTTGTTCAACACTGAAGAATTCAGTGACTAAGAAAGACTGTGTGTCTTAGGTCAGGTTTGACCTCCAGGGACTCCAGATTGAGGCACTTCCAGCAGGAATCAGAAATGTAACATTCAAGATGGTTCACTCACAAAGACTACCTGAAGCCGGTACTCTCAAACTTGTGCTCCTGGGCTATCTCTCACTTCTCTTTCCTGACTTATTTGAGTCTACTGGTTTTGTCTCCATGCATCCAATAACTGGCTTTCAAAATTTTAATTCATGGGACTCTGACTGCTGTGACCAGTTCCGTAAAGTTTCAATCATTAATGCAATTTTTTTTCTTTTTTTGAGATGGGGTGCTGCTACACAGTCCAAGCTGGTCTTAAACCCTGATCCTCTTATGTCCCACTTCTAAGTTTTGGGATTTCACGTTTCTGCCACCATGTCTGGCTTTGTCTTGTGAAACTGACCTGGAAGAATCTTGTAGAACTCAGATCTTGAAGCTGAGTATGAATCCCTCCCCCCTCCCTCCCTCCTTCTCTCTCTCCTTCCCTCCCTCCCTCCATCCCTCCCTCTTTCCCTCCCTCCCTCCCTCCCTTCTTCCCTCTTCTTTCCCTCCCTCTTTCCCTCCCTTCCTCCCTCCCTCCCTCCCTCCCTCCCCCTTTTCCTCCCTTCATTCCCTCTCTCCTATCCTCTCTGTCCCACCTTTCTTTCTCTTCCTCCCTCCCTCCCTCCCTCCCTCCCTCCCTCCCTCCCTCCCTCCCTCCCTCCCTTTCTTTCTTTCTTTCTTTCTTTCTTTCTTTCTTTCTTTCCCTCTCTTCTTTCTCCCTCTCTCCATCCTACTCTCTCTTTCTTCCCTCCCTCCTTCCCTCCTTCTGACCCTCTCTCTCTCTCAGAGGGAGGGAAATTTCCTTCCCTCCCTTTTGCCCCCTCCCTCCATCTGTCTTACTTTCTTCCCTCCCCCCTCCCTCTCTCCTCTTTCTCTCATCTTTCTTTCTTTTTTGATTCTTTTTCTGGAACTCACAGTGATCCCCCTGCCTCTACCTCCCAAGTGCTGGGATTACAGGGCTGAGCCACCACAGCAAGCTAACACTCATGCTTTGCTTGAAACTGTACAATAGCATTACATCTTTACAACATGTAAATACTTCATTTTATCCCGCGCTTTGGTCCTTTCTGCACTATTTCTCTACTTCCCCTTGGTCTTCTTCCTATCAAAATCCTGCATTTTGTTTCAGGCCCTGACTGCCTGAGTCTCCTCACAAGTCATAAGTCAAAGTAAATTTCCAGTGATTTTCCCCTCTACTGGATGACTTTCTTCTCACCACTTCAGGTGAAATATTGAAAAACATAGCAACATCCTTTGCATGTGCAGTCTCCCTGAAGGTCACGCCTACGGAGTTGCTTAGTAAATACCCTCCACCGGCCTGGTTGCCTTGAGCACTGTCATCAAATGACCCCGGGGGAGAGCCATGGTTCTGCATCATTCCAGCTGCTACCTGGGTATTGCTGCCTTTGTTTATGGCTATGATGAGCACATTTTAATGATCCAGAGAAAATGAGCACAAGCCCCTACTTGCAGTTAACATGAATTCTGAATAAATAAATGCAAATAGAGCTGTGGGTGACAACTGCTTCTTTTGATTTGGGCCCCCCTCATCCGCTTTCACGTTAGCAGGCACCCCTGCTAGAACTGAAAGAACTGTTGATGTTGGAGTCCGAGGCTGCCTTTTACCTCCAAGCACTCTGACCCAGCAAGGTGCAAGCGAGTCCCAGTTGGGGCCCCAGGAATCCTACACCCTCCCCGTCCTGAAAGTACATCCTGTACTAGCCAGGAAACACCCGAGGAGAGCCACATTCTCAAAAACATGCCATTTGCTTCTATGACAACGCCAGAAACAGGCAAACATTATATATTTTCGCAAAATCCCATACATCAGAGAGCAAACGCCTGTCTATTGGAGATGTTTGATAATTTTCAGTTTTATTTGGCATTTTTTTTTTAAGTCTAGCATTTCAAACAAAAAGGAAATTGGTTACCTTGGCCAAGTGTTTATGTCTCTCCTAAAGTAAGGATGCTGCAAAATTCTGCAAAAATTTGCTGTGGAGATTTTCTCAAAAACTTTTAATAGCTTTTTTATTTTTTTTTTTTTTTTACTTATATGAGAAAGCCCAAAGCATGAGGCCTATGTAGTCTGCTACCTAGGAACTTCCTCAGCTTCCCCTAGTTCCCGCTACTCCTCCTCTTCCTGAACCTTGTGCTCTAATTAAATAGCACCTAACTATTCTCTACAAGACCCTCTCCTTTCAAATCCTTCTGCTCCTCGGTACCCCACAGGATCCCACTTCTCCCCTGCAACACACTCTGCACTTTGTCCAAAGTCATGGTCTCAGTGAACACTGCAGAAGAAGAGCAGAGAACGAATACTGTGGTGGGGTTACAGGTCCTGGAAGAGGTGGCTTGGGATGAGCCATGGGGGCATTTGGTGTGCAGTGGAAGGAAGGGCATAGTCTACTGCGTGCAGAGCTAAACAGTTATGTGGCTGGCAGGTCTGAGTGACCAGAGAGGCTTCATGGAAGGAAGGGACCCGAGAGGGAAGGGAGACAGCTAAACCGGAGGAGATGGATAGAGAGATCAAGAGAAGGAGCAACAAATAACCGGAAGTGGCTTATAGCGAATCCAACACACAGCGATTTTAGGAAACAAGGAAGCAAACCAAAGGGCATTTCAGGAAAAAGCAAACATAAACAGTGAAACGTCACAGTGTCTGAATAAGCAGAAGACGAGGACCTGCCTGTCTCTCCAGGTGGAAGTGGACTGCAAAATTGGTTGTAGATGACAGGTGACATAAAGGAGGCAAGCAAAGGGGCACACACGGCACTGTACAGGGAAGTGAAGACCAGCCTAGCACCCAGGACAAATGGAGAGCTGAGGGTGGGGACAGGCGTTCCATGAGAAGAAAGAACTCACTGTAGCAACAGCAGGGAGCCAAGAAGATGCCAGCTAGTCAGCCTGGAAGCCTTGGTAGCAAGGAAGATTGACTTTTTTCTTGAGGACATAGAAAGAAAATGTTTTATGCCAGAACATAATATTTTGGGGCACTGATCAGAGAATTATATATTGAATTCATATACTGATCAAAAACACATTAAGTGTCTATAAATTGCTCTGTGCCATGAACTCAGAAATGAATAAACACAAGTTCTATATTCACACCTTTCCAGTGCAGTGGCCAGTCCGATCATAGGGCGGAACAGTAGACAGTGTTGAGGGTCTGGGGTCCTGGGGAAGGCTTTCTGAAAAAGATGGCTTCAAGAATGGCCAGGAGACGTGGGAAAGTGGAGAAGTTGGGAATGAAGCCCATAGAGGCAGACACTTGAACAGAAATGGACAAGGACAGAGAACAGGGGTTCTAAGTGGATACAACTGCTATCCTATGTGTATCTAAGTGGATACAACCATCGTATGATTTGCAATCTGTGTGCCAGCCCAATGCTTTGATAAATGGCATTCCCACCCTATTCATCACCTATAAAAGAACTGCAAAGGAATATTGAATCACAACCCAGGGTTAGGTGGAATAAAAAAACTGGTTCTAAGATTTACCTTAAACAGTGAAAGACATTCTCACTGTTTCTCAGTTTATCTCTTCTGCAATTGATCTTGAACTGTTTAATGATGCAGATCCAGACAAGGTAAACCACCCTTCACTGAGATACAAAGGTGAGCTCTTCATTAGTCTGGACAATGAGGTAGGACAAGGAAAGTGTTGATAGAAATGGAATTCTGTGAATCTGCACAGCAGTCAGTAGTTCAGGATTTGAAGTAGTGACTTAGTGCTGCCACATTCTAAGTTCTGAACCAGTCACCCTCATGCCACAGAGAGCTATAAGTGGGAATACGCTCAGTGGCAGAGTGCTTGTCTAGAATGCTTGTCTAGGTTCATGGCTCAGTACTACAAAAACAAGTAAAGATCTAGAGGGCTGAAAATTTTAGCAGCAAGATCAAGGATGGTCTTATTGGTTATTGAAGATATACTGAGTTCCTAAGTGGCAAGCACTATGACAAAATCAAAATGGCTGAGAGACACTCCAGATATCAAAAGCTGATTTGATAGCTCAGTTAAAGTTCTCGATCGATCTGAACAAAGTCCTGGGTTCAGTCCTCAGCACCACATAAACCAGGCATGATGGAAGCAAGAGGATCAGAAGTTTAAGTCATCACCCACCACATAGTGAATTCAAGGCTAGCCTGAGATTCATGAGACCCTGTCTCAACGCACAACAATCAAACAAACAACAACAAATTAATTAGCAACTTAGTTTTTTTCAAACACCCCGCTGAGTACAGATGTTCCTCAGGACCCTCATACACTCACAAAAGAGTAGATTTCATCAAAATACCTCCTATAGGTATGAATAAACATCACCTCCACAGGATGAGAATTTAGGGAACATGAATTTGGTATTCTAAACTGAGGTTTTCTTTTTTCTTTCTCCTTTGTGGGTCCTCTGATGCTTTGTGTATTTTAAGTTAATTAGCCACTGAAGCACATGGTAGTTTGTGGTACCATCCATAGTATAAGGAAATTCTTTCTTGATTCCAGGAAATTCTGATGTCATTCATTGAAGATGAGGCCTGGGGCATCATCATTTTTGAGCTAGCTCTCCAGGTGACTGCAATGACAGTCAAGGTTGAAAACCACTCATTTAGACCAAGAGCACTCCTAGGAAGCGGACCTTTAGACCTGGGGTGTTAGCTCCGTAGGTGAAATCAGCATATCCATCACCAGGTACTCCCTGTGCTGTCTGACCCTGTGCCTTTGACCCAGGCTGGCCCATTCACATACCAGGCAGTGAGGAATGGGAACTGCAGACACTAGAGCTCTGCTTTCCAATTACAGTCTTGGATTGGCTCGTTTTGCTTCCACTCTTACTCCGAATCCTTTGCTTTTCCAAAGAAGTGGAACATGGATCATTCAAGGACAGAACTCAAGCTAAGGCCAAGAGAGGGAGGCCACCTTATCGGGTTTCTCAGAGACTAGCCCACTGCAGCTGCTGGATAACCTCTGGCTAAGAATGCAACATGACTGGCAGGACTGGGTTTCGCCTTAGGCATGTCTCCTGTCCTTTACAAATGGATTCTGTGTTCTGAGGTTCCTTGTCATAGGTGTTTGCAGACACAGGATGCTGGTGGCTCTTTTGAGAGAAGATGACTTATCTGCTTCATTTCTCTTCACCCAAGAAAGCAAGTTGATGTCATGACAGCATGAAGAGGCCAACATGGAGCACCTCCAGGAGATGGAGTCAGCTTCTAATTTCTGAAGACAGAAGGATCAAAATAAAATTTTAGGGATAAAATGAATGTAGCTCAGTGGTACAACACTTGCCTAGCATAGGCAAAACCTTGGGGTGATTCTCAGAATTATATGTATACAAACATAGGATAATTTTAGATTAAAAGCCTCTAAGGTTTGCTATTGGCAACTGATTACTGGGGGTGAGGGGGAGCAGATCTTTGTTAAGGGAGTGACTCTAGATAGGTTGACTAGACTCCAGGGAGTGGACTTACACCAAGGGACATTTGGGTACAAATGCTTGACTGGATAGGCTTTAACATATGTGCATGAAATCTTGTGTTCAGTATGGGAAGTGTAATTGGGGGAGGAGGTTTAACTTTGATTAAGATTTATTAAATGAAATGCACCAAAACTCAATAAAATTTATGCATAAAAACACCCTCAAGGGTTATCTGTACATTTCGGATCTGTGCTCCTGTTTTCTGATTAGGCAAAGCCTTTTGCTGACTCTGCCTTTGCTTCAACATAGTACCTGAGTGCAGTCTCAACCTGTTGTCCCTTATCTGCATCCCATGAGAAAGGCAGAGATTAGTAAAGGGCATTGAACTGAAATGGGCGAGAAAGCTATTCCTAGCTTCCGGACTAACAGTTACCGTGAGAACCAGGAGGACCCAGGTGCACAGGCCACCATTCTCATTTTAATGACAGAACAGAGCTACTTGCAGTTAAAGTGACTGAAGTCACAGAACTAGTTGACCCCAGCTAGTACCCTTTCCTGTACCCTTTCCTCACAGGTATTATTTTCTAGCCCCATGTTTATCTTGACAGCTTTCCTCTGAAGTGGGTTCCGATCAATCTGCCCCTTCTTAGCTGTGACTTCTGGAATTAGACACAAGACCCAGGGTACTCTGACTTAACAGAGTATAAAGGGAAGATTACTTTAGTATTCTTCCACTCCAGGTATGTGTTCTAGGACCTGGCTCACTTGCTCCAGGAGTTTATTTCTGACTATGACCTTCTGGTTTATTTCTGACAGCTTGAACACATTCTCCCATCTCACATGGCTGCCTGGTTTTATTTCCCAAGGATAACTATGCCTTGATTGAGTCACACCCTTGCCAGTGCTAAAACCTCCAGAGGTTTAAAAACCCAAAGCACTTTTCTAAGACTATCAGCTTCCTTGATGTATCTATAAGAGAAGACAGGCTTTCAGGTTCCAAATTTGTGGACAGACAGATTGAAACCCAATGTTTAATTAAAGTTAAGTTTAATTAGATCATCTTTGAAGAAGGTTGAAAATTATTCTAGAAAGTGGAGATGTGACTTTATCCCAAGCCAGTCTCCATGAGTGCACACTTGTTCTCTGGTCCCACCCCTCACAACAAACTGCTGGCAGCAACCATATTCAGCATCCATATGCCTGCAATGCCATGGTAAGGATGACACAAAGTAAACCAAAGATGCTCAGTCTTGAGGTTGGAAAAATGGCTCAATAGTTAAGAGCACTGGCTGTTCTGGCAGGGGACCCCGGTTCAGTTCCCAGCATCTACATAGCAGTTAATAACCACCCTTAACTCCTTAGGATACAATGCCCTCTTCTGGTCTCAAGAGGCATTGCATGCATATGGTGCACTTATATACATGCAGGCAAAACACTCATATATAATATAATATAATATAGTATAATATAATATAAATAAATATAATTTAAAGATGCTCAGTCTTTGCCCATGCAGAAGTGTGCAATTCAGCAGAATTTACATCATCAGGATCTACTTATTTTCTAGACTATAGTGAACTGCATTCCAATAAATACCCCTTTGGGGTAAGGATAAACTTCTACCAGCAGGAAATTTGCCATTATTTTCAGTTATTGCATGCAGCCTCTTGTCTTATGCTTCTCACTTCCTTGTCCTACCTGCTTTTGTGTGTTGAGTAGCTGTTTCCTCTGAACTGAAACCTTCCTTCCTGAGGGAGGAGGGAGGCCTTTCTTAAGGCTCTGAAGACTCAGGAGGCAGAATGTTAGTAGACTAGAAAGAGGCCCAAGGGTGATAAACAGTAAACTGCCTCAGAGAGGAGACTGTGGAGAAGCAGGAACTGCAGAGATACATCTTCCCTGAGTCATCTCTCAGGCTAGAATGGGCTTTGTAGTTGCCTTTGAGTCACCCATGCTCCTGTAAGTAACCCCAGTAAACTCATTGGTTCTTCAAGCTAGACTGGGGTAGAATCTTTTCTTGGGTCTGTTTCCAATATTGTAAAATGATGAATGGTCCGTGGAATTCCCTTCCTGCATGTCCCTGCTTCATCCTCTGCTTTCCTGGGGTGTCCCAGAACTGTAGCAGAAGCTTTCCTTATTAGGAAACAGGGGTTTCCCCTGGTCAATTTGGTTTCTGCTTTATCTTCAAGTGGTGGTTGACTGTCAGGTGGTTGACTCCACTGGGAGAGCTGATGCTTGTCCCCATTGTCTCATACCAAAGAGTCATGCCATAGGATATAAAGCCACTGTGGTTTCACAAGGGAGCAAATGGGCACTAAGTAGACCCCAAGGATTAGATGATTTGGGTACTTGGCAAACTACCTTAGAGAGGACATGTTTCGTCAATGGAGAGAACCAGAGTGCCCATGATATTGCCATCATCTTCCCAAAAACACTCGGAGAAGGGCTTCTCTATGCTGCTACAGTTTCTTTTGACTCACCAAGTCTGCAACCAGAGTGCTTAGGACTCAGAGTTCACAGGCACTCCGTTTTTCTGGGATAACTCCTGAACAAGGCTCTGGGAATACAAAATGTTTATATAATTCCTGGGGTAATGCTACTGAGGAAACCAGCTGAGGCGAAATCCCAGCAAGGGGCTTGTGATTCTTAGCTTCTGTTTGCTCTCCCCCAAGCAGGGATAATACGTGAAGTCAGTGGCTATCTCTCAAAGGGAGATAATGCATGAAGTCAGTGGCTATCTCTCAAAGGGAGGGAGGAATATCAGTGTCACCAAAGCGATGACCCAGTACTCAGCACTGCCATTTGTTCAGATGTGGGGAGAATCCATCACTAAAATAGCCCTGGAATAGCCGATGCTCATGGAGCAACTGTTGAGTCAGGCCTATCACATTGGTTATCTCGTTTAATCCAGCTTGTGGCTGTTGGTGTTTTTATGTCTGAGATCCAGAGGAGGAGAACACATAGATTTCCCCGTGTTTCACAGTGTATCTAATTGTGGAATCAGGAATTTTAACTAGGGCAGGCCAGATGTGCACAGGCCTTCCTATACCCATCTCATGAGACCACCTCTCCTATTTGGCAAGGGATTGCTGTAAAGATCACATCCTACCAACCACCCAAGCAGTAGCATGGAAGCGGAGTCACATGGGGATGAACGCTTTGCCCCGCAGAGGCACCAGAGCCGGGACAGTGGGACTCACTGATTAAAACTGTCAGAAGAATCTCCCCGGAAACACACACACACGGACTCTCAGAATCAAGACACAGACAGCCTTCTGTTATCTTCTGTCTTCTGGATTTCCAACAGTTTGCAATGTGTCAAAGCAGCCAAATTCAACAGCCTGAAATTGCAAAACGAGTTCACAGTAAGACCCAGAGAGGATGCTTCACATGAGGTATCTTAGCCTTTTTTTCCTAGAAAGCACCTCAAGAAAAAAAAGAAAAGAAACTTTGTTCTCAAGCCATTTGAATTAGATTTTGAATCAGTGAATCAGGCAATACAAGACATAGGGCATGAGAAAGGGGTTTGTCACCTGTAAAAAGCCACAATCCCACCATCACTGAGAACTATATTCATCTTGGCCATCTTGTAAAATCACACCGTAATACTTTCTTGCACAGGTTTTCAGCTATTCATCTTTCCCTTGTACTATTTTATATTATTTTTATTTTCTTCATGTATGTGTGTAGAGTGTATGCATAGTGTATTTATGTGTGCATGTATGTGGGCACGTATGTGTAGAGGGCATGTGCACATGTGTTGCTCATGCATGTGGAAGCCCAAGGCTAACATCAGGAGTGTTCCTCAGTGACTTTCTACCTTATCACTGAGAGGCACGATCTCTCAGTTGAATCCAGAACTCGCCAGTATGGCTAGTTTGGCTCGTCAGGTTGCTTTGTAGATCTTTTGTCTACTTCCCAGGAGCTCTGGAATTACAGGTGGGTTGCCACATACATTTACTTGGGATCTGGGGATTTGAACTCTGTTCACACTTACCCAGCAAGCACTCTATATCTCTGTCTTCATCTTACACTTGTTAGACACTAAAAGGTGATGAGTTCATATCTCCAATACTTATCATGCTGTGCACAAACATAGTAAGAACGCACCATGTATTTGCTGAGTTAACCCATGAATTTCATACGTTTGTTGCCTTCTATCTAAGTCAGAGGGGGCATGCTATTTCTCTCTCTATCTAAAATCTGTATTTCAGTTCTTATGAACTAATATGATGGAAATTGTTCTTTCAAGAAAGTCAGTAAATGATCCCAGATTTGGAAGTAACACAATTCTTATGTGGGTTTGATTCCTGACCCTTACTTAAAAGTGACTTGGCTTTCCTACTTCTCAGCTTCTCATTCATAAAATGAGAATTCCAGACATCTCAGAAGACCCTTGCATCAAATGAGATAATATATTGCAGGTGGAGCATTTTTCTCAATGTAACAATCTCAGAGATTCTTTTAAATCAGACCACATCACTTGTCCTCTCCCATTGACTCAGTTTCACTCAGAACAAACTCAGATTCCTTTCAATAGCTTGACAAATCACTCAGGAGCTGGTTCCTGTTCTGCATCCTGGTTCTTTCCTGCTTAGCCATCACCCATCACTCAGCACTTTCCTGCCATAGGCTGCTCTCTCTTCTCAAGGATCCTCTTGTGGCCACCCTTTTTAGCCACACCAGGCATCACCTTCTCAGTGAGGTCTACTGTTACCACTCAGTTTGAAGTAACACCCTAAACTCCACGCCCACAACCTGCTAGATTCTGATCTACTCCCGTTCCATAGCACTTTCCCCTCTAATCTACCCACCAGGTCCCTTTTTATATGTGTGTTAGTTAAGGGCTCCTGGTGTCATTCTCATCCCCCACGAAGCTCTATAAGGTGATGACTTCAATGTGCCCTAAGCAGTGCTGGGCACACGGTGAGACATTCTATTAGTTTTGTGGAATGAGCTAAGGCATAAAGAAGGCAGTCCAGTGTCTGGTCCAAAGGAAGTCTCAGTAATGATCACTGTCACCACCACCGCCATGGTCCTCTTCCCTCGCCATGTCTTTGGGACTGTAGTAGCAACTTATGGGGTCCTGATAAAGATAGGTGTGTAATGCCTCTAGCACAGGGCTGGAACGTGGTGGGTACTTGGAGAATGTTACTTCCATTCTTTTTCTTTTTTCAAGTAGGAGACCCTTGGTCCATAGCTATGAAGCAACACCAATTATTCCACATTAGATGTCATGTAGGGACATTGATAGCACACTTGGAAACTGTTGATTGTTGTTGCTGCTGCTGCTGCTGCTGCTGCTGCTGCTGCTGCTGCTGCTGCTGAATTAGGCAAGCATCTAGATGGAATTCAGTGATTGTGTACTCTTGATCAGAATCCCCAATACTGATCTCACTTTCTACTCCTTTACCTACAGTTCAGTGATAAAAGAGGAAAAGGAGAAGAAAACACATATTTTTGCTTTCATAATAACTGGATTGGCATCTATACTATATGGAAATATACCCTTAAGGAAAGAAAATTTTATTCCCATTTAAAGGTAAGCTTCCTTTAGAAAATTTGGAAAATGTTATAAGCAAGCATGATGCCAACAGATATAAAAGTAGACATTTCTGTGCTGGTGGCTTAGAAACACCAGGCTGCAGATGTTTTCAAGCCAGTAGAAATGTTTTTTTTATTGTTGTTTTACTGTCTCTTTGTCCTCTCCTCTGTCAGCCTAAAGGGAATTATTTTGAAATTAAGCATGCACTAGTTCACAATTTCTGCCTGTTGATCATTGCCAGACAAGCCAGCAGTGACAGCTCATCCTCCCTGTCTCCCAGAGATGCCAGGAATCTGCCTGAGGTCTGGGGAAGGACACTCAGCAGTCTGAGTTCTCTATAGAGGTCAGATCCACCCTTCACCTCAGCATGGAAAGGAACCCTCACTGTCTTCCTTTCCTGACAACCCACCCCTCATCTTTACAATTCCATATAGCTTATCATTCTTTTCCTCCAAATTGAGTGATCTTTGAATGCTTGTGGAACAGCTCCAGGAATTGTGGACAGAATTGTCTCTACTGTCAGCTTATTGTGCTGTTCTGCTTTTCTGTGAAATACTTTTACATGAAATACTGTTTATCCTGTCGTATTAGAAAGTCAAATGGCCCGCCTATAAACTCTACACTTCTTTGGTTGGAAATCAGACCCAGATGCTAAGTCTTTCACTGTGCCAAAAATTACATATTCTGCATAAAACATGAATTATTTTAACTTTTTATCCACCAACCTCTCTCCTGCGTTAGGGATAGTCAGGGTTGGCATAACCACGGTGACAGCCAGCAATCTATCACTAGTGCTCGTTTCCTGAAGGCAAAGCTAGAATGGAGTTATCCCCTGAGCTTAATTAGGTGCAAAAGAAGTTCAAAGGGTAAGTAAACACAAACATTGATTCTAAAGGTCAGAGACAGGGTTGAAGGTAGAACTCCAGAGCCAGGAGATGGACTTTGCAGAGCAATGACAATCCAAGAAAAAAGGATACAACCCAGAGGGGTAATTCTCTCTGAAGCTGTACAGTTCAGGTGAACAGATTATGGCCGAGGCTGTCTTAGAAGGTCAAACCCAGGGCCATGAAGGCAAAGCTCCATCAACAACGCTTATGGCGGAGAATGGATGGCTTTTGTTTTTAATAAAAGCGATACAATGAATACTAGACAGAAAAATCAACTGAGAAAGGATGAAGGACTTAAACTTATGACCTGTAACTGTAAAACTCCTAGAGAAAAGCAGGAAAAAAATTTCGTAACACTAGCTTGAACAATGGACCTGACATCAAGAACGGAGGCATAGAAAACAAAGTAGAGAAGGGGGTGCCGTCAGACTGAAAGGACTTTGCACAGTAAGTGAAACAACCAATACAGTGAAAAGGCTACCTTGAGACTGAGAGGAAATGTTTGAAAGGCTTATATCTGAAAAGGAGTAATATGGGTTAAAAAAGCCAGGCATGGTGGTTCATGCATTTAATCCCAGTATTCAGGAGGCAGAGGTAGGTGGATCTCTATGAGATGGAGGCCAACTTGGTCTATATAGTGAGTTCCAGACCAGCCAGGGCTACAGGGAGATCCTGTCTTAAAAAGTATCAATCAATCAATCAATCTATCTATCTATCTATGAAATTCAAACAACTCAATGAGAGGAATATATATATATATATATATATATATATATATATATGTATGCTGATTAAGAATGAATAATAGGCTTTGACAAACATTTCTCTGAAGACATACAAATGACCAATATGTGAGAAAATGTTTGGCATCACGACTTATCAAGAAAATGAGATCAAAACCATAATCCAATATCATTTAGTCTTTGTCAGACAGATACTGTGAAGAAACAGGATAGGATAGTAAGTACTGGTGATGATGTGGAGAAATGGAGGCCCCTGGGCACTGTTACAACAGTTACAAAACATATTAGTGAGGTTCTTGACAAAATTAAAAATAGAACAATATATGATCTAACAGTCCCCTCTGAGTATTTATTCAGAAGAGTTGAAATTAGGATCCTGCATGTATGTAAGTGCACCCATCTCGTGTAATGTCTGCAGAGGTCAGAAAAGGGCGTTGGGATCCCCTGGAACTGGAGTTACAGGTGGTTGTTAGCCAGCATGTACTTGCTGGGAACTGAATCCAAGTCCTTTGCAAGAGGCTCTTAACTGCTGAGCCATTTCTCTAGTCCCAGCAAAAAGATTTTTTAAATCTCATTTTTGGTTTGCCTTTAAAAAAGTTACAAGTTCCTAGCAAACTTGCTTTAAGAATACTTTTAGATTCATAGCAAAATTTAAAATGAGAGCTCTCCATATGCCCTGTCTCTATGCATGCACAGCTGTCCCTGTAATCAGCATTCCCTGCCAGAATGGTACACTTATCACAACTGAAGAACTTGCATTGACACATCATTATCCCCCAAGGTCCATGGTTAGTTGTTGGTGCTGTGTATTCTATAGGTTTTAACAAATGTGTAATGACATGTAGCATGATTATAATATCCTGCTAAGTGAGATAACTGTTAAAATCCTTCTGTGCTCTGCCTCTTCATCTCTTTGTCCCTTTTAGCCCTATCTCCATAGTTTCAAATTCTCTAGACTATCGTATATTTAGAATTGTATACCCTCTAGACTTTTAGGATTGAATTCTTTCGCTTAGTAATATGCATTTAAGTTTTCTCCATGTCTTTCTCTATTGCTCGTTTTATTCTGTGATCTGGAAGTATCAAAGCTTGCTCGTCCATTCACCTGCCAATAGATATTTTGCTTGCTTCTAAGTTAGAAAATTATTGATAAAACTGATATAAACATTTAAGTACAGGTTTTTGTGTGACCACATTTTTCAACTCATTGGAATGAATATCGAAGGCAAGCAATTAGTACACCATTTAGTGAGAATATGCTTAATTTTGTAAGAAATTGCCATACTGCCTCCCAAAGCGGCTGTGCCACTTTCCTTCCTCAGCAGCAAGGAATGAGAACACTCGTTACCCTCTTCTGTGTGTTCAACCTGCCGCCTGTGGGCTGCATGAGACTCCAGGCAGTGATGAATACAGCTCAACACAAAACACGTAACCTTACTTAAACTATTATGAGGCGTTTTATTTATTTATTTTTTGAACTTTTTGTCACTCGATCGTGCAGTTCTTAAGCATGAACTTTGTAGATGAAAAAGTCATGTTACAGTGTCAGAAGGTTGGACACACCTGCCTGCCAGCATTTGGTGGTGTCAGTGCATTTGGTGGTGTCAGTGTTTCGGATCTGCATGTTCTATTAGACGTGCTGCAATTTGTCTCATTGTTTTAATTTTCAAGTACCTAATTACATAAGACATTGCACAAATCTTTGTGGGTTCGTCATCTGAATAGTCACTTTGATGAAAGCTATACTCAGATCCTTTGCCCATTTTTCTGAGCCCTGGCTGGCCTGCAATTTACCAGATGGACAGACTGGCCTGAAACATGCGGTGATCCTTTTGCCTTTGCCCCCTTGAGTTCTGGGATTAAAGGTATGTACCACCACACTTGATTTTTCTGCCTATTTTTAAAGTTGAGGGTTTTTTTTAAATTAAGAAGTTTTTTTAATATAAGTTTTGAATAGCAGTCCTTTGTCAGACATATCTTTTGTTGATATTTCCCTGTCTTTGCATCTGATTGTATAAAGAGGTTCTCAGTCTTCCTTTACATGTATATTACATCACTTTGGGGCTCATATCTTGGCTTATTTAACTAGCCCTTTTTGGTGAAACACTGAATTATGTCTAGTCTTTGCTAAGACAGGCCACTGCCCTGAACAAGAGACATGTACAGCTTTTGGTCTGGGTGTAGATATGTTTGGAGAATGTTGGCTTTTCACCATGATGCCGTGCCCAGGAAGGAGCTCCTCCGTAGAGCATGTCTGATATAGCACAGCTTGAAAGTGTTTCAAAGCCAAGGCTAACTCTCAGTGGTCAAAGAAGTCTCTGCCTCTTACTGACTACCCGGAAAGGCCAAGGGAAGCACTTCAGGTTCTGCACACTGGCTTTCTGGTGCCTTCTCTTATCTGGACGTGCATTTACAGCACACACTTATTCATGCAAAAAATAAATAAGAAACAAAATGAAAACAAAGGTAATATAACCCTTTAAGAGTTAGAGGACAAATTAAACTTTAGCAAATGGAATCAAGAGAGAATCCTCTTACTTATCCTCTGTGGATATTTGAATAGCCACCAACCAGTCTTGGGTGCTGACCAGTCTTTGTTTACAAACATATTTTGCATGCCAGTCCCTTCTCTGTGTCACAGCTCAATTAAAAAGGCTAAAATCACACTTTATATTTGAAGGTTAGAGCTACTAGTTTCTGCTGACTTCCAAAGAGCTAAAGGGTGTGGATAAAGATGGTATGGTGTTGTGGATTGGTGGTAGAAAAGCCTAGGAGAAAAGCTAAATGGAATTTTGTCCTCAAATAACTATATTAGTCCCGGGAGATGGAGAGCAGCCACATCTCCAATTTCTAGGCAAATCCTAACATTCTGATAAACATCTGAATGCAAAATTGTAACTGGTCATGACATGCAACCCCTGGAGAGCCATGTGCAGTATGCGAAGGAATTCCAAGAACAAAAGGATGCCTTTCATTGTCTAATAAGCACATGTTTCCGAATATCGAGAGAAACAGATCATAAGCAATGTGCCAGATCTCCTGTATGTATTTCCTGCGTAAACAGATTTACTTGGAATTGAGGCCAATGACATTTTCTTTACTTTCATATTAATAAAACTGACTCCCGGGCTACTCTAGAAGAGGTCAATGATTTGGCTTAATTGATTCTCCAGAGCCATGAGGAGAGGCTCTTGATAAGTGGAATTGGTTTTCTATACGAAAACAAGCATGTGGGTGTCGACACATTGCCTCTTCTCCCACAGAGACCCTAAATGACGTGTTTTAAGAGATAATAAGAGGCTTGTTATGCTCTGCCTCCTAAGCATCATTTGTACTTCAAAGATAAAATGTAACTTATTATTAGGGCTCCACGGGGTCAAGAAACTTCAAATAAAAGATTTGGTATTGATAAGCAGTATGTCTCCTTCTAGGAAGAGCATTCAAAATGTATGAGGCTTCTTTCATATCCAGCCCTCCTCCTTTACAGAACATTATAGAACACAGTTTCCAGGACTTTTTGTGGGATTTTTAATTATAAATATGGGTTGTGTACTAGTTTGGTTTTTCTATTACTGGGTCAAAACACCGATTAAAACCAACTTGGGGAGGAAAGGGTTTGTTTGACATACACGTCCTGATCACAGTTCATCCTTCAGGGAAGCCAGGCCAGGAACTCAGGGCAGGAACCTGGAGGCAGTAACTGAAACACAAGGAAGAACACTGCTTACTGATTTGCTCCTCTGGCCTCCACTCAGCCTGCTTTCTTGTACAACCCAGGACCACCTGCTACACAAGAGTGATACCACCCACAGTGGGCTAGGCCCTCCCACATCACTCAACCATCAAGAAAATGCCTCACAGATACGTCCACAGGCCAGTCTGATAGAGACAATTCCAAAATTGAGGCTCCTTCTTCCCAGGTGTGTCAAGTTGACAATTGAAGCTATCCAGCACTGGTCAGTAACTCAGTCAACCAATCAAGTGTTATTGAGCATCCTCTATGTGCTAGACACAGGCAGGGGCAAGTGTACAGATGTGACAAGGAGCACAGGTTATGGAGGCAGGTATACGCGTGCCTCCTCTTAAGAGTGGGATCACGGATCATTTACAAACCTTTCTGACATTTCATGTTTTTGCCTGTATATCAAGTGCTGTTTATGTTCTGACCTGGCTGGGTACATACTTAACACACTAAATATCGATAGCAACTGTTATTCATTGTTTTGACAGAGATGTCGTTGTTCCTATCTTCAGCAATCCTAGAATCCAGTGGCAAAATAAGACTGTGGAGATACTAAGATAACTTAAAGTAGAAGGTCCTACATGATTCCTTTTGCAGATTATTTGAATGAGGCCATATGCCCTCAGGAAATTTTTGTGGAATATCACATTTTCATGTGATAGCACTGTGTTTTGGGAATTATTTTTAGGACCAACCTCTCTGAAAAGTTGGGAAGGAGGGCTGCACTTAGCTGTCTCCCTTTTCTTCTTGATATCCTGATTACATTTGTTTTCTAGTTAATTTATACTTATTATAATGCAAATTGAGCCCACTAGGCCACACTACATGAGGTACAGTATACTGTAGAGTGCAATGGGAGTTCTCTCATGATCACATGACTGACTGGGAGCTGCTGTTGCCTGCCATGGTCCAGCATGTCAAAAGACTGTCGAAAAAGTCCAGAACTAAAACTTCAAAGTACAATTTCTACTGAGTTAGTATTGCTTTTGCACTGTGGTCAAAAAGAAAAACCTTATGTCATAAATAGTCAGGGGTCAATCTGTAGAAAGACAAGGAGAGAAGATGCTCATAGAAAGACCAAGATGCTCTGCCAGTTCTAGTTCTCTGGGAAGTAAGCACTGGGATAAAGCAGGGAGTAGCTAAGATGCACCGGGGCTAGCATTACCTGTGAAAGGTAATGGGGAGAGGACCAGGAATCAGGAGTGAAAGGCTTCCAATTGCAATGCAGCCTCATGGCCTTGGAAGAACAGGGAAGAGAATAATATTGGCAAGGAAGGGGCGGGGGGAGTTCTCCCCAGCACTCTGGGTGTTCCGAACTCTAGGGGTGTCCCAGGGAGTGAAAACTTAGGGTGGGTGCTGTGGTGGATTCCAGACCACAACACCTGGAGATTTGGGGCCATTGTTCCCTTTCCAGCAGTTTCTGGATGTTCTAGTTTTATTCTGTTGCTAGGATAAATTACTCTGATCAAAAGCAGTGTAGAGGACGGGGAAAGGGTTTATTTCACCATCTCCCATCATTAATGGAAATCAGGACAGGAACTCAAGCGGGAGCTTGGAGCAGAAATCATGGAGGATCACTGCCTGCTGGCCCATGCAAGCCCATGCTTAGTTAGCTCTCTTATACAGCCCAGGTCCACCTGCTCAGGAAATAATGCCGCCCACAATGGGATGGCCTTCCTACATAAATTAACAATCAAGACAATCCCCCACAAACATTCCCACAGGCCAATCTGATCTTGGCAGTTCCTTATTTGAGACTGTGTTATCATGATTACACTAGGTTGTGTCAAGTTGACAATTAATGCTAACTAGGTAACTCTGAAGGGACATCTGACCTCCACAGAGTCCACATAGGGTCTACACAGTGGGACAAGCTCTCTGGTATTAAAAGTGTGATTACTGAAACTAGACTTTCAAATTAAGCATTGACAATGAAAGCTGAGAAACCTCTCAGGATATAAAACAATTAGGTCAGAGGTACATATTATAAATATATGAAATTTTAAAACAAGACATTAAAAGAACAATTCAAGAAAGCAATTGTCTTATTAATGGGAGTGTCAGAAAAGAAGAGAGATAAGCAATTATACTATAAATAGAAAGAACTTTATAGAATTGAAAATTAGATAGAAGTTAGACAGTGAATAATAAAAAAGTCGTACATTTGGATAAATTACAGAATACTAAACAGAGGTCTAAATGACTTCAGCGAGAGAAAACAGTTCACATACAAGTAAATGAAAATCGTACTGCCTTCAGACTTCTGAGGCGTAACAGGGATGCTAGAAAAGGATGTGATGCTTTTAATAGACTCTAGAGATTTTCAGCCTAGAATTTTGTATTGACCAATACAGAAGACGAAAGCATATAGTAAATGTAATTTTTCAAGTAACTTGGTTATTGGAGGATATACTCCAGCACTCACAGGTCTGGGTATGAAAAAGAAGACTTGAGAGTCACCACACAGTGAATTCAACCAAGTACAACAGTGACTGCAACTTCCAGGAGACATTTACTGAAGATCTAGAATTTTGGTCCAGAGTAGCTCAAGGGTCAGAGGGGACCAAGAATGCATGTGCAAAACATGTAATAACTGAGGCCACAGTAAGTACTCTTTTCTCCTTTGGAAGAGAAGAATCTAAAACAATTCTTTTCTTCAAAGAGGAAGGATACTAAGAAAAACAAATACTATAAGAAAAGTATGGTGCAATATGAAACAACCAAAGAATGTGATGTCAATTTAGGCAAATAACACAATGGGGAAAAAAAAGCAAAATCTGTTTGATGCTAAAAATAGTCTCTTTAAAGTGGCTCAATAATCCTCAACTGATATAATAGAGAACGAAAAGTAATCTTAATACACCACTGGCTAGACAGTAATGATATTTTTATTATTTTGCTGACTATAAAGCATGAATGTTGGTGACATTTCTGAACAAAATGAAAACTTAAGTGACTTTTTGATAGTATGTGGAAATTATGATTTATGATGGAGTGTGAAGGGGGGGACACAGAAGAAGACGTGGGGAAGCACAAAGGAAGATGGGGAGAAACACCTTCCAACACGGAAGGTGGCATGGGAACAGCCGGAAGTTGATGGGAACAATTCTAACCACACGATTTAATGTCACAAATAGTCATTAACGAAAGAATTAAAACAAATGTATACTAAACATTGGAAAGAGGTTGGGAAAGAAGTTAACACAAGAAAAGTTATCATGAGTTAATGGATCACAACTGAAAAGGAAGAAAATCAGGATATAGAGTTATGTTAACTACACTTATGGGCATAACTAGCCAAAGAACTAAATATGGAATGAAAAAAGGAGCAAATATACCCAAAACATACCAGCTTGGTGAATTCTCCAACATTATTGTTTTTTTTTTTTAAACTAGATATCCTTTTGAAAAAAAAAAACAAAACAGAAGAAAACTTTAACTAGTATGTTGTTTAAGGGAATAGGGAATCGCAATTTTTAGCAGGTATCCTAGAAAAGTAGATTTTAAACTCTTTTGTGATCTGTCCCACAGGTAGTAAGAATGTTGTTGAATTCTTTCTCCAGTTCCATTTATTCCCTTCTTGCACCTCTCTCTCCCTCTCTTTCTGCTTCTTCTCCCCACCTCTCTCCCTCTATCTCCTCTGTCACATATATAATGCCAGAATGGATGAAAATGTGACATCTTCAAGAGACACACATGCAGCATTCAGCATTTTAATTGCCTGCCATAATTAAATTATTATTTCATGCTTGAAGTAAAAATGGGTAGACATTGGCATATTGTGAGCATTACATCTGTGGTGACACAACAATTAGAATCATACTCTATAGCCACAGATCTGGACACTGTCCAAGTCTCAAGCCCGTTTCTTTCCTTGGCCTTCTTTTCAGGCTTTTTAGGGCCCACAAGAATGTATGCTTTAAAATCATCTTCAACTTTGCTAAAAATCACCATTATCACATGCAAGGACAGGTTCTCTGCCACCAAAGAGAAGCGCTTTTCTCCCAGATCTTTCTAAAAGATATTAGTTGGTTCCACAGAAATCCCAGGCCTGAGCTTTCTTCTGGGGTGCCTGTGCCACCTGACACATCCAGCACAATGACAGATGCTTTTTTTCGTAAGAGTTCACTTTTACAAGTGTGGAAAAAACAGAAGGGGAAGAAAATCCTTTATTGCCAGATTTAACTCTTAGAAGGACATGGTCATTTCTTTTTTAATTTGATGTGCGGGGATGAGAGGAAGTTTTCTGGTTGACTATGGTTATGCACTACGTTAAGCAATTTGTGTGCATCACCTCATATAATTCTTACAGTAATTCTAAGAGCCAGGTACAGGTGGAACCATTTTTGTTTTGTTTTTACTTTTGAGACAGAGTCTCACTATGCAACCTTGGTTGGCTTGTAATGCACTATGTAGAGCAGACTGGCCTCAAACTCACAGAGATGACCTGTCTGTGCCTGTGATTAAAGGCATTCACCACCACACCAGACTTAGTAGAACCATTTTTTGAAGATTGAAAACCAAGATTTGTAGGTAGTAAGCAATGAAACTAGGAAATGTGTATGTGTGTGCGTGTGTGTGCACATGAATGCAGGCGCCCTTGAGGCTAGAGGTATCAGATATCCTGAAACTAGAGTTACAGGCAGTTGTACATTCACTCCTGGTAGATGCTGGGAACCAAACCTGGGTCCTTTGGAACAACCCCATGTGCTCTTAACCTCTGAGCCATCTCTTCAATCCCACCAGGGGTGTTTTTAATGCAGAGCTAACACATTTCCTTGGATAGGAAAACCAAATTCCAGTCATTTGTATTAAGTACCATTTTATCAGATTAACTTAGATTCGCCTTTGCTGATTAACATTCTGAGCACACTGCCTATAAAGAAGGTGGCATTTTATATTATATCACATCCAAAATGCCAAAGTTTATATTTATGTACTTATTTTTGTGTGTGTGCATGTGTGTGTGTGTGTGCATATGTATGTGCAGTGTGTTCAGAGGTCAGAGAGCAATTGCAGATTTGTCCCTCAGGAGCGATCCATCTTGTATTTTTAGACAATGTCTCATTGCTCAGGAACTTCCTGATTCATCTAGGCTGACTGTTCAGTGAGCTCCAGGCATCTGCCTGCCTCTGCCTCCTCAGTGCTAGAATTACACGTGCACACTATCATGCCTGGCTTTTTTATGTTGATTCTAAGATTGAACTCAGGTCTTCATGCTTGCATGGCAAGCTCTTTGCTTTACTCTCTAGTCCCCATAAAGATCAAATTTGTGGACACATTTTTTAGAGCTGCTGGGCATTAAATTTAGGACCTAGAGCATGCTGAGTAAGTGCTCTAACACTGAAATACATATTATAGCCCAAAGTTTTTAATTTTAAAATAATTAGACAAGATACCAAATATCAAATTAGGAACACATGTTACTTTCATAGAAGTTTCATATTGACTTTTAATGTATGAATATTTGGGTCTTTTTGAGGCAGGGTATCTCTGTCTGAAACTTTCTATGTAGACCAGGCTGGCCTTGAAGTAACAGAAATCTGCCTGCCTCTGCCTCCCAAGTTCTGGGATTAAAAGCATTGGAGAAATGGAATTTATTTGCAATTTTAAGTCATCCTTATCTTAACATGTGACATATTTGGTAGAGATACATGATATTCAATGAACAGGTGCAGAGATGGAGACATTCTAATAAGAGATTAACGATTCAATGGCCGTGAAAAAATACATGCTTGGATTTTATTTAGAGAACTGGACTAGGCTGAAGTCAATTACCCAATCAAACAAAAAGGCAGACAAAATTTCAGGGTTTATATTTTAAAATTTGAAGCTTACTTGATTTGTTTATAAAAAGAAACATAATCCAGATTTATGGCAACAAATTACAAATCAAGATTGAGGTGTTATCTTAAGTATGATTTGTAGTTCTATAGGTAAATTTAATTTAGAAATAATTTACATACAATGAGGTGTACAAATTTTAGTGTGATGAATTTTGACAAGCTGTACCAATGCAACCACTTTCCAATGGACGCTTATATATAGGAACAGATATATTGTTCCTAAACTTTTGTGCCCAATTCTCTTTCCATCACCCCCACCAGTGGAAATGCTGGAGCATTTTCTAATGGTTCTCGTTTGATTTGGCTTTCCCCAGACTCCACCTAGCAGTTTGACTGGGCTGCATCACCATGTGGTTTCCTATATATTTAACCTGCTTATAATAAACTGTACTTCTTGGATGCCAAGTAAATGTTAATAGTCAAATCTGGAGAAATGTGGGCCATTAATTTTGGAACTATTTTCTCTGTATTTTGCATATATTTTTAATCTTTGATAATTTCTCTTAATCTGTTTTTAAGTTTATTGTAATTTGTCACTTTCAGTCTACTATGAATCCTTTACAGTAAGAGACCTTTTCAATCATTTTGCATTTAGTTCCAATTTATATCTGGTTCTTTGCTCTTCCTCTTCCTCCTCCTCCTCCTCCTCTTCCTTCTCCTCCTCTTCCTCCTCTTCTTCTGTCTCCCCTCCACTCCTTTTCTGCATATCATTTCTCTGTTGAGATTCCCATTCAGCAAGATCATATTTTATTTTATTTTTTAGTTAGCATACAAACACTGGGGCTTACTAGGACATTTTCATGCATAAATATCATTGTAATTTGCTCTTACTTCACTCTCTATTCTCTCATTGTCCCCACCTACCTCTCCTCTCCTACTCCTCTCCTAGTCCCTCTTCTATGTTTATAATATTTAAATTCAGATTCTGTATCTTAGTGAAAATATTAATATGGATATTGTCTTTCTGAGTCTGGTTTATTTCCTTTAACACAATGATCTCCTGTTCCATTCATTTTCTTGTAAATGGCATAAATTCATTCTTCTTCATGACTGAATAAAACTGTTGCGTATACATACCTCACTTTATCTGTCTGCCGATGGACATCTCAGCTAGTTCGATATCTTGGCTATTGTGAACAGTGAACGGATGTGCAACTATTTCTGTGGTATGCTTAGATTCCATAGTGAATCTAGGCAAGAGTGCTATAGCTGTATCATGTGACAGTTCTATTTTTAGCTTTTCAGAGAAGACTGTACTGATTTCCACAGTGGTTGCACTAGTTTACATTTTCAGGAACAGGCTAGAAGGGTTCTTTTCCCTCACATTACAACCAGCATTTGTGGTTTCAGTGATAGCTATTCTGACTTGAGTGAAATGGAATTTCAATATATTTTTATTGAAATTTATTGAAAAATACAGATGTTGAACATTTTCACATTTATATTGGCCATTTACATTTTTAAAGAGTTATCTGTTCAATTCATGCGCGTATTTTTTTTTATTGATTTGTGGGTTTTTTTGGTGTTTAGTTTCTTGAGTTCTTATAGATTCTAGATATACAGATGTCTATCAGTTATACAGTTGGCAAAGTTTTCCTCATTTTTTAAGGCTGTTTAGACTTCACTCTTCTAATTATTTCCTTTGCTATGGAGAAGCTTTTAGCTTTATGAAATCTCATTGGTCAGTTCTTGAAATGATTTCCTAAGCTACTGGAGTCTTTTGAGAAAGTTCTTGCCTATGTCCTATGTTTGCATCTTGAGGTACATTGCCTAGGTGCTCCTCTAGCTGTTTCAGAGTTTCAAGTCTCACATTTGATCCATTTTGAGTTGATTTTTGGGCATGGTGACAGATAGGGACCCCGTTTCATTTTTCTACGTATGGAAGTCCAGTTTTCTTTGCACTGTTTGTTTTAGAGTCTTCTTTTCTCCAGTGCTTTTGACATCTTTGTGGAAAACGTAGGTGGTTGTACTTGTGTGGATTTATCTGTAGGTTGGGCATTCTATTTCACTGATCTACATTTCTGTTTTTATATGAGGACCAATCTATTTTTGTTATTATGGCTCTGTAGTATAATTTGGGATCAGATATTGTGATACTTTGAGCATTATTCTTTCTGCTTAGGATTGCTTTGGATATGTGGGATCTTTTGTGCTTCCACATAAATTTTGGTATTATTTTTTCTAGTTCTATAAAGGCTTTAAACAGAGTTCATCCTCCTTCATGATAAAAGTCCTGATGAAAATAGGAGTAGAAGGAACAGGCCTCAGAATAATAAAGTCTGCAGACAAGCCTATAGCCAACATTATAATAAACACAGAAAAATCTGTAAATGTCTGTTGAGATGTTCATATAAATACTGTTCTTAGGTTTACTAAAGTATTTACTTAGGTGTTATTTTTTATTTGCATATGTAAAACCATTGTTGAATGAAGCCAACTTGGTTATGATGGTATGAACTTCTTAACGAGTTGTTAAATTTGGTTTTCAAGTATTTTATTAAGAATTTTTCCATCAAGTTCACCAGAGGAATTGGTCTATAGTTTCTGTGTGTGTGAGTGTGTGCATGTGTACCTTTTCTGGTTTTGATATTAGGGTAACCTAGCTTCATGGAATAAATTCTTTTACTATTTTATGGAAACTTTTGTTGTTGTTGGAAAAGAGAATCTATTTTGATAATTTCTTCAGAAGATTATGGATTTTCTTATTCTGAGTAGATTTTTTATTTTGAAACCTTTATTAGCATTGCTTTCTTTAAAAATATCATGATCATATGGAAAGGTTTGTATAGGTTGTAGACTTTGGAAAGGGAGTGAATGGCAAACTCATATTACAGCAAGTGGCAAATTTGACATTGTTGAAGCTTGTTAGTACAGTTTCATTAGTAAATAATAACATTCAAAAATTATAGTAGACATATAGAACTGTAAATTTACCTTCAAAACATAATTTCATATTTTTAATTTGAGAATTATATGCATTTAATTGTTATAGAACTTTTCTTTTTCTTTCTATCTTTAAAATTTTTTCTAGACTGATTTTTATCTGTAGATGTTCAATTAGGTGTTTTACATTTTTTGTAGGACACAGGTGAAGGTACCCTGGGGCTGTAGAAGAGTAATAGAAAAATAACGGAAAGCATATTGGTGCTTGGGAATAATTGGAGTCCAACATCAAGGCCTGTTGGATAGGAGCATCTGTAGAGTCAAGACCATAGCTGGCGTCCAGGGGAGGTAGTAAGTCCATTCTAGAGACTTGGTCCTCCCAAGACCAGACTCTACAAATGATCTCCCATGTTCCCTGCATAAACCCAGCAAAGAGGGAAAGCCATTGCCATACATAATCTGGACCTCAGAGAAGTGGGCTTGGGGAGTGCAGCCACTCAGAGAAGGCTGAAACTGCTGCCCAAGATTAGGAAGTCTTCCATCCTCCTCTCTGTTTCACCATCAGTTCCACCACCAGAGGAATGTGGAACTGTGTCTCACAATACTGGACCACGGCTCCAGGTCCACAGGAGGGAACCACAGCCCCAATTCACAGGAGGGGACCACAGCTTCAGTTTAGAGGAGGGGACCACAGCTGTGGCTCACACGAGGTACTCACGGCTCCAAGCTCATGGAGGGTTCACAATTTCAATTATGCTGGTTCTTACCATCTTTCTATCTCCATCACTATGTCCACATGACTATACTTGTATTTTAAATAGAGCATTTTGGCTTCTGTGCAGCAAACAGTGGCAACAGTTACTTCCTGGCTTCAACGTCTCATTAGATGGACATCAATATTGAAGAAGATCACCTTTCACATTTGCTCAAGAATACCAATTACAGATGGATTGCATAGTGTCTTGCTTGTTTGTTTGTTTTTTGTTCCTCACAATCAAGGTTCCAGGCGTTGTACAATACCATGACCAGACTTTAAGAAACAATTTGAGGAGCCTTGGTGTTTGGGCCACATTTTTCTTCCTGTCTACTACTTTTATGTTTCTGTTGTTCTCCTTCTCGAAGACTTTGAGGTATATCATTAGGTAACTGATTTGAAATCTCTGAGCTTCTTAATGTAAACACTGCTAGATATAATCTTGCCTTAGAACTGCCTTTGCTATGTCTAAATGGTTCTGAAAAGCTGAGCTATCATTTTCATTAGATTTTAGGAATATTTCAACACCTTCCTTGATTTTTCAGTGACTCAGTGGCATGAATATATTGTTCATTCTCCATTATTTGTACAGTTTCTGTGCCTTTCTATTGCTGTTGAATTCTAGTTTTATTCTACTGTGATCTGATAAGATATAAGAAATTATTTTGATTCCTTTGCATTTGTTAAGACTTATTATTATGACTTGAAATGTGATCAACCTTACAGAAGGTTTTGTGAGCTGATAAGAATATGTAGCATGTAGCTTTTGCATGGAATATTCTGTAGAAAACTATTACATCCATTTGAGGCATGCTTCAGTTTCTTGGTTGATTTGTAGTGTGGAAGACCTATTTATTGATGAGAGTACTGTTGAAGTCACTCATTATTGCTGTATCAGGACTTAATCTATTCTTTTATATCCATTAGTGCTTGTTTTAAGCAATTGGGGGCTCCAAGGGTTGGTGCATATACATTTGTAATTGTTATATGGATGGTTACTTTTCTTAATATGTAGTGATCCTCTTTGTTTTCAGTGACCATTTTTGACTCAAATCTACTTACCAGATGTCAGAATAAGTCATGAGAGCTTGTTTATGGCTTCTATTTGCTTCTGCCATTTCACTCACAGTTTGTGAGCATCTTTGCAGTGAGGTATGTGTCCTGGAAAAGTTGTTTAATCCAGTCATCTATTCTGCATCTTGTAATTGAAGGGCTAAGATCTTTCACATTTAGGGGTAGTCTTTTTAAAATAATTTATTTCTTATTTTTATTTTATGTGCATGAGTGTATTTCCTACATGTTTGTAAGTGCACCCATGTCATGTAATGCCTGTGGAGGTCACCAGAGGATGTTGCATCCCCTGGAACTAGAGTTAGGACAGTTGTTAGCTGCTGTGGGTGCTGGAAATTGAACTGAGGTCCTCTGCAAGAGCAGTCAGTGCTCTTAACCACTGAGCCACCTCTCCAGCTCCGTTTTGTTCACTTTTTATTTTTAAACGTTTTAAATATTTTATTTTTTATTTTATGTGTATGACTGTATTGCCTCCATGTGTGTACTCACACTTCTGTCATGCAATACCCATGGAGATCAGAGGAAGGCACTGGATCTCCCGGAACTGGAGTTGCAGAGAGTTGTTAGCCACTATGTGATACTGGGATTGGAACCAGGGTCCTCTGCAAGGGCAGTCAGTGCTCTTATCCACTGAGTCATCTCTCTAGCCTCCATGTAGGGGTATTATTGAAGTTTTGCCAATTCCTGGAATTTTTCTGGTAGTTTCTGGTTGGCTGTATTAGTGGTTTTTCTTTTCTCTCTCCTCTGTTATAATAGCTATTTTCTGGTTCACTGTGTTGGACACAATGAATTCTCACTTAACTCTGCTTTATTCATTTATTCCTTTTATGAAGCTGATTTTTCCTAAGTGCTCATAATTGGGCCTGTCCTTGCTTGTTTGTGTTTAGGATTCCTTTAAGTATCCTCTACAGTGCTGTCTCGACGGCCATGAATTGCCTTAGCTTGTATTTTTCTTCAAATGTCTTTAGTTCTCTGTCAATTTTAAAAGATGACTTGCTGAATATAGCTATCTTAGTTGGCAGTTATCTGCTTCAGGGCTCGGAATGTACCATGCTATGCTTTCCTGGATTTTAAGTTTCTGTTGAAAGGTCTGATGCTATTTTGATGTGTTTGCCTGTGAAGTGAGTTGGCATTTTTCTCCTACAGATTTTAGTACTGTTTCTTTGTTTCAGACTTTTGGGATCTTGGCTATAATCTGCCGTGGCTCTTCTCTTGCTGTGTCTCTTTGGGACTCTTTTTTTTGAGCTTTTATTTATTCATTCTGAGTTTGTGTGTGTGTGTGTGTGTGTGTGTGTGTGTGTGTGTGTTCATATAGAGATCAGAAGACCATTTATGGGAGTTGCTTCTCTTCCTCCATCATATTGGTCCAGGGATGGAATTTAGGTCACAGCTCTTGAAGTCAGCACCTTCACCAACTAAGCCACCTCGCCGGCTGCACTTGGCGTTCTTACTGCTTCTTGTGTTCGGATGCCCATTCCTCCCTAGATTTGAGAAATTTTTGGCTGCAATTTCATCAAATGGATATTTAATGTCTTTGTTTCATCTCAGGTCTATTTGCTATCCCATAGAGTCTAAGTCTCTGGATCATATGTGAATGTTCTGAGAGTGCTTGAGTCACTGAGTTTTTTCATTTCCAGTATTTCTGGGTTTTTCAGGATCTCAGTTTACTTGCTGACTCTTTCACTTACATTGCTTTCTTCTTTGTCTCTACTTCATTCATCCACTTGCTTGTATCATCCCTGAAGCGGTTGATTATTTTTATAAGAAACTTGAAAATTCTTCATGTATCATTTAACCTACTTCAGATGATTCAAATTCAGTAGATCAGGATTGATGACCTTTTGGAAGAGTCATATTGCCTCACTTTTCCATGAGTCTTATGTTTCTGTATTGCAATTTGTGATTGGTGCATCTGTTGTTTTCAATAACTCTTCCAGTTTTATTTGGGGATTTTTTTTTAGCAGTCTACTCTAGAGGATTCGATCTTTAGTACCACTCAGAAAGGTGAAATTAATTGCTGTAATACCAAACCTAACAGGATATAGAAATATATTTAAAATAGGTTAAAGCCCATTAATATACAATGATCATATGGCAAAAATGCAGAATGTACTATGAAGTTAAAATTATTTAGGAAAAATAAATTAATGAAATAAAGAATGCGAGAAGGGAAAAGGAGAGATTAAGCAAGGTTAAAAAGAAAGTTAAAATAGAAGAATATTATGAAGAAGAAAATGAAAGAGCAAAAGAAACAAAAGAAGAAAGATTCCCCAGCAACAGAGAAGATGAATAAACAAAATGTATGTGCTCTCCCCTTCAAGTGAACATTTTCTCTATAGTGGCAAAGAAATCAATGGACTCCTCATTCACTCAACACAAGCATCTCCTCATTTGATGATAAAAAGAGATTCTCCCACAAGATAGAGATGTATTTTCCGTGGATGAAGAGCTTTCCATTCTTAACCTTGACTATGCCATTGAACTTGCCACAGTAAATTAATATTGAAACATGTGTAGGTCATGTAGTTGAAATTATTGAATAAATCATTGGTGAGAGAGCAAATCCACATTTCCAGAGCTGAAGCAGCCCTGGTGACCAAGTGCCCAACATGGCCAAAGCCATTTACTATGACTTTCACCATTGTGTCTTAAGGATGTGACTGCACTGAGTGAAAAGATACAATTGTCTGTCAAATGGAGAAGAGCAAAGAGCTGAGGCAGAGGTTTCTGATGAGAAATTTGTTATCATTTTGTTATTGTTTTGTCAAAATCATTCCCAGTTAATAAGACAGTAAGTAACCTTCGGGCAGTATAAGCACCCACAGTTGCATTCACTCATGAGACACTGAAATAAATATGAATTATATATCTTTTATTTCTAATTTCTTTAAAGAACTTGCAGATGAGAGATTATTAATGATTAGCCTTATTCATATAATTTGGGTATAGGACAGAATTACCAAAAGAATGGGGTAGAGCCGAAAGATAGCATGTATGTTATTGCTAGTCCAACTAGAGAAAATAAAACTAAATAGTGACAAGAAATTACTCTACGGTCACAAAAGAAACATATAAAAGAGAAGAAAGGAAGAAGGTAAAATACCCGCCCTGCCTTTGGAATCGGGCTAGATTTGTTGTCTATGTGATAAAAGTAGTAAAATTCTTGTGTTTGCATTTTATGTTTTGAGAAAGGTAGAAAGATCCGAAAAGGAAGAAGAGAAAGTGTATCACTTCCCAACGTTTGAAGGTCCTAATGACCGGAAACAAATCACAGACACGTATCATATAACACACACACATATTACATCACACAGACACACACACAGACACACACACACACACACACACACACACACACACTGTTCCACCAGCAGAGATGCTGCACTTTTGTGTCTCTGATGCACCACACATGAACTCTTCATGCTGCTTTGATTTGCTGCTCATTTGGTATGCTCTCCCAATTCTTGACTCCTCTTAAACACAGCCTCCTTTAACTCACCCTTTCTTGCTTTTTGGGTGAGTTCTAAATGGCTACCTTTCCCTATTGATAGGAATAGACCTGACAGAAGATCTCTGCTACTTTCATCCTGGAAGAGACCGTTCCTTTCTTACTCAAGGAATGGACTTATCTCACTCTGGCTCCTTCTCTGTCAGGGAATGGTTTTGAGCAGCATTAAAGGGTTTTCAATGTTTCACTAGTTATGTTCTCTTCACAGAACATCAAGTCAGCACTGACTTATAGGCTTGACTCATTAGAATCTGTTTCTCCTAGGAATGTTTCAATCTCCTCCTCCTTCTCCCCCTCCTCCTCCTCCTCCTCCTCCTCCTCCTCATCCTCCTCCTCCTCTACTTTCTCTTTCTTTTCTTCCTCTTCTCTTTCTACTTTTGCATTACAATTGTCTATGAAGTCAGGACCCCAACTTTTAAAAGCTATTCTTTGTGGAACACTTACTCAGTGTCCAGCTCTTAACCAAGTTAAGAAGAACAAAAGAAAAAAAACAATCACATGTTCCCACCCTTATCCTTAGACAAAGGATATTCAAATTTCTCCATTTTCTAGTATCTTCCTATGCTGGGGAAAGGAAACAAACAGCTGATTCCACAGCTGATGACAGAGCCCTTTTCAAGGGCAGTTGCCAAAGGACCTGGGACATGGGAAGCAGCTGTTCTACATCCTCTGGGAAATTTACTCAACGCCGAGTGCAGGTGGGGGATGGAGAGCAAGCCATGCCAGCGTTTCCCAGCAAAGAGAAAAGGCGTCAATAAGTGAATTAGAAGTGATTCCTCTTTTATATAATTTTTCCTTTTTTCAAATATTCATATGGGTTACAGAAGGGAGAAACATCTCTACAGATCAAAACTGGACAATACACAGAAATGCTGGGAATTAACTTTGAGTAATGGGTTTGATCTGTGACACTATTCCTGGGGTGATGGGAATAAACACCTACTCACCCCAGATAGGGAACTAACAACAGACCAAAGTGAAGATACTATACAGTCCAACTTGGTGAATCAATGAGTTTATGCAGGAGTATGGGTGAGGGGTTACTTACAGGGGCAGAAATGACTCAAAGACAGCTGCATCATCAAAAGCCCACCCCAGCATGGGTGACAGCTCATGAAAGTGAGAAACCTGGGACGCACCGCATGACTTGAAGGCATCTCAGTGGGTTGGATGGTACCTGTCCAGGAAGCTCAGTTGGTCTGAGCCTCTTGCAGTCAGCTCAGCTGGACTCTGCATGTTCTGGGTGACTTGGCTGGTCTGAGTGTCCCACAGCAGTTCTTAGGCTTATATATGCTTGAAGAGGAAGGGGTCTAGTGAGCCTGGTGGATTTCAGGGACTTCCTTAAGGTATTGATTTGTTTACTTTTTAGATCATCCTAATGTTTACCTTCCTTTAGAACATCTTGTTTTTACCAAACTTCCAAGATGAAGAGTTTTATCTCAGAGGAAATTGCTACACATCAGTATTCCATAACAGGCTTTATCTCTTACAAAATTATTATTTTCCGAGACTACTCAAGTGACATTATTAATAACATTTGAAATTGCTCCAATTATCATTCTCCTGTACTCAAGTGGATTGGCTTCCAACAGCACATTCTGTGGAGGATACCACTGATCTAGGGTTGGGACTCTGGAGTGAGAAAGACAGGTTTATGGATTTCTCCTTGTTTTGCGCTCTTCCAATTAAAGGTGCTGATTCTAAATATTTATCCACAAAGCCTTTGTATAGCACAGTGCTTACAGTCCTAAGATGGCTTGGATCCTGTCAGAAGCTATATCAGGAGCCTTATTTCAAAGATCCTTCAGAGATCCTGTGTGTACCCTGTTCATTGAAATGGGTAACTCTAGGCATGTGGGGCAGATAGCCAACCTCCTTAGCCAGCACAGTCCACACATGAAGTGATTTCATAGATGAAAGTCTGCTACTGTTCAGTAATGCTACAATGCAAATATGTCCTTTAGAATTTATGAGTTGGAATTTTAATTCCTAAAGTCAAATGTTAATAATATTTGAAGGTGGGATCTTTGGGAGATTGTTGGGTTTTGAAGGCTCTATGCTCATAAATGTATTAATCATTGATTAATGAGTTAACTGGTTATAGTAGGAATAACTTTATTGTAAAAATGAGCCCTTTCTAGCAAGTCATTGAATTTTACTATGTGATGCTCTTGAAATGTTAAGATGCACTACAGGCCCCGAGAAGATGTTGAGTAGATCATGGTACCTTGCTCTTGAACGTCTCCTCCTCCTCCTCCTCCTCCTCCTCCTCCTCCTCCTCCTCCTCCTCCTCCTCCTCCTTCTTCTCCTTCTCTTCTGTCCTCTCTTTTTTCATGATAGGAATTAAACCCAGGGTCTCATGTGTGATAAACAAACACTCTATCACCAAGTCATAACCCAGCCTCTAAAAACTTCTTTCTATTCTTTATAAATTACCTGGTCATAGGTAACAGAAAATTAGCTAAGATAAGAATTTATCCATGTCCCTCTGCTGTGACATCTTATCACATTTAGAAATATTATAGATGCTCAAGGGACTTTTCCTTCTGATCATTGAGACTCCTAGCAAATACTATTCTCTCTCTCTCTCTCTCTCTCTCTCTCAATTGATGTCAGTTAAGCACATCTATATCTCTGTCTCTTTGTGGAAAGATGGATACAAAGAGAGAAGGAAGAAGAGGAAGGAAAGGGTAAGTGAAAGAATGAGGAAGAGGAAAAGAGAAGAAGGAGACGTTTGACTTCCACTATCATTGTATGTTGATTAAATGTCCTAGAATCAAAAGCATGAATTTTCTGTAGCTGTATGTAATCTGGGAGCTGGTCAAGGGCAATCACTTCCTGGACCTCTCACTTTGACTGAGAAGCATCTTCCCTTTACAATGTTTTGTCCTGGAGGTGGGAATTTATAGACATCTGGGATTTAAGAAAGAATTTTTTTAGAAGACTTGCCTGTTTACTGAAATGCTCATTCCTCTACAACTGCTTCTGTCTCTCACTGGAAATTCTTCATAGTTAAGGAAACTCCTTTCTCTGAGCCTGTATAAATACTAAGCTGGAGTTTTTAATTTGGTTGGTTTGAATTTCCTATATGCATGTGGCATGGGAGTCACTAACCCATGCACATCGACTCCCTCACTGTTCCTACATTTTGGACTGCATATACATTGTAGTTACTGTGAAATATGGTTCCATGCATCTAAGTTAACTGTGTTGGGAAAATATAAAAGTATTATATAATCTACATGCACTGCCAGACTAGCACATTGTCATGGATGTGATGAACATCATTACATTTATTTATAAAGTCCTGGTGAAATGATAGAAAAACTGTAACTTACAAGATGAAACAAATCCTTCCCCCCAGGCTGCTTTGGTTAGTGTTTTGTACAGCAAGAGAAAGCAAGCTACAACAGCGGGGTAAGACTTGTTTCAAGTCTTAAAGCTCAAAAATATTTCTCAATGAATTCTACTTGAAGATTAATCTGGTTTCAGGGGGATATTTTAAAATGCAAATGACCTGCTGGGCAATAGGTCCTGTTTATTTTTTAGCAGGAGTTGTTTAATTAAATAATATGCCGGTTCTAATTTTTCTGCCCTTGTGAATACAGTCGTGTACCTGCTTTGTGACTGTCATGCTGGCTTACTGGCCACATCATCTTGGTTTCCTCCTGTGGACAGTTTTGGCAAATGGGAAGAGTGGAAGGAGACTAAAGGAGAATGAGAGAGGCAAGGACATGTACTCCCCTGTTTTTTGCCTCCTGGGCCATAGCTGTGGTTCGGTACTGCTTGTGTCCTTTGCTTAAGGCCACAGGCCTCAGATGGCTTTGAGGACTGCTCCCCCATTTCTTGCCCTTGCTGCTACTACTATCATCAAGGCACTTTTTATCCCCTTGCCTAGTTCCTTTATTCTGCCTACAGCTTTGTAGTTGTCTCTTCATTACATGTACTCCCGTCCCTCCTTTGGATTTTGCCCTTCATGTTCTGATGCGATCCAGAGGGAAAAAGCAATACCACTAAGAAATGGCCTCAAGGAACAGTTCTGTAAAATGCTATATAGGATTACATTGTGTTAAGAATAATAGGCATCCAAAGACGTCCATGTCCTAATCCTGGAACTTGAATGTCATACCACAGGGCAAAGGGGATTAAGTTTTTACATGAAGTTAAGGCTGATAATCAGCTGATTGAAAGACATTATCCTGCATATTCAGATAGGCCCAATAGAATTAGACATTCCCTTGAAAGCGGAAGAAGGAGGCAGAAGAGATAGCATTAGTGATGTATTATGAGAAAGACTGGCCAGTCATTGCTAACCTTGAGGGCAGAAGGGGGCTATCAGCCAGGGACTGAAGACGGAGTTTCTAGAGATAGAAAAGTCAAGGAATGTGATTGTGCCCTAGAGTCTCCAAAAAACACATTTAATTTTGCCTAGTGAGAACTGGTCCAGACTTTTGACCTATAAGATAATAAATGGGAGCTGTTTTAAGACAATAAGTTTTGTGGTAATTGGTTGTAGCAGCACTGAGAAATTGGTGTGGGTTGTTAGTATATCTAATGAACACACAGAACCTTCTTGATTCAGGAAAATAGCAAGCAGAAAATTTATGATGTGTTATTCAAATTATTACTAGTAGTAGAGATAGGGATTCAGTGCAAAGCGATGGAAGATCAATTCACTATGGTCCTTAGAGTTATGCTAACAATGGTAATTATCAAGATTGTGATATTAGCTAGCTGTTTTTGTCAGTCATAGATGATATGCAGGGATGAAGGGGCTAAATTTAAAGCTCCAAAGGTCCAGCCAGGACCTAAGTAGATAATTAGAAAGCCTTTGTGAAGGTGATGAAAGAATTGCTGACTATCTTGAGCATCTGATAGAAGTGAAAATCTGTATGGCGTATTGCAGTGTGGACCTTAGCCAGGTCACCTGCTATGAAGAATAAGGGAGTGGTTCCTGTGGGCATGTCTCTCTACTGTGGCTAGGCCAGCTTCTGCCCAGCATCTGGAAGAACCTGGACCAAGATGATCTACCTGGGGACAGATTACTATTGGCTGCAGTTGGGACCCCACTCATAATAAAAATATGGCTAGATGGAGATCATTAAAGTGCCTTAAAACATACACAAAATTCATTCAGCTCAGGAACCCAATCCAGCAGAGGGCCAGAGAGCAGGGCCTTGATGAAGGATGAAGGAAGCTATGTTTAAGAATTATTTTTCATATTTAGTCTCAGATATGTGTCTATAGTTAGATAATTTTTTTCCTATCTTCTTTGCCACCTTGGGTTGACTTAGTGGTAGAGTTCTTGTCTAGCATACAGAAGACTGTGGTTTTGAATCCTAGCACCATCATCAAAAATAAAAAAATTTAAAAAAATAAGAAAGGCACTGACAGCATCTAGCTTTATACGTTTATGTGGGAGTGAGACTGAGTCATATCACCTATAATGAAATGAAAGTTGATAGAGCTTCATGGATCCTCACTGGCAGAGACACGTTTTTCAGTCAGATTGAGGTGAGGTGTCTCCAAGTTAAGTATATACCTTTCTCCTCTCCTATTTGTGTCCTACATAAATCAGACCTCCTAGATCTGACTTCTGGTTGGGCCATATCAATTGAAGACACTGGCAGGAGAGCTGGAGGTGGGTTGAAAGAGCAAGACATCTATTTGCATGGCTTGCTCCTTCATGGGCTCTGTTAGGTTCTGTCTGCCACAACAACTATTTAACAATCTGTTTTAATTTTGCATGTGTGCATGTTTATATATATGCATATGTGAATGAATGCGCATGTGTATATGTGTATGGAGATTCCACTTCCCTAGTTTAGGATTATGGTCACATGCCAACTCACTCAACTTTTTTACATGGGTGTTGGGGATCAAACTAAGGCCCTTATGTTTGTGCAGAAAACACTTTACCATCTGAATCATCTTCCCCAGCTACCAACACCACTATTGTAGAACCTTAGCTAGTGATTCCAGCCCTTAATATTTAGCCCTGATTTGCTGGGGTTTCTAGCTTTCATTTACCCTAGGAGAAAGGGGGAACCTTTAACTTACCCTTACTTTTCTAAGTAGTTCCTCCATTAATCTCTCTTTAACACCCTCTTTTTCTTGCTAAAACTCTGATTGATGCCATCATCATCATCAAAACTAACATTTACTGAGTACTTTATTATTTTTATTTTACATGTATGAACGTATTGCCTGCATGTACGTAAGCGCACACATGTCTGTCATGCAGTGCCAGTGGAGGTGAGAAGAGGACATTAGATTCCACTGGAACTGGAGTTACAGATGGTTGTCAGCCGCCACATGGGTGCTGGGAATTGAACCTGGGTCTTCTGCAAGAGCAGTCAGTGCTCTTAACCACACAACCATCTCTCCAGTCCCTTGAGAACTTTATTACATGGCAGTTTCTTACATAAATTATCTTATTTTACCTTCACTTCAAAGTGAAGTGTTGTTATATCATTTCACAAATTAGAAAAGTGAAAAAATTGTGAAATTGGCCCATAACTTCCCCAATATACAGCTATAAGTGCAGAAGAAGAATCTAAATCCTATCTGTAGAGTTTTAAGAAGTGAGTTAGAGAAAGCATAGGAGATGAGGGTTTTTTATTGAGTCTTTGTGTATTTTATGCAAAACACCTCAACCTAAGTATCTTTACACCCCCTTCCTCATTGGCACCCCACAATAGCTTCCCAACTGGAATCCATACATTCCTTTATGTTAAGGTCTATTATGTCAAATTAGTATTCCCAAATTTCCTCAGTGCAGGTTCATCCTCTGAGATTTAGTCAGCCTATCCAGAGTTTCTTGCTTTAGGAAGATTTACTCATCCTCACCCAAGAATAATCAGTCGTCAATATTTCTTTAGCAAAGATTGGGGTCTGTTACCCATTTCTCCAGTTCCATGCTGCATTTTTGTCTGCTTGAGTTTGCATGGGTCTTGAGCATGCCAAAACTATTGCTGGAGGTTCATATGTCCAGGATCCTAGGTGCTTGCAGGATTTTATTTCTAGTCACAAACCTCCTCCCTGGTTCTTATAACCTTTCTGCCCCCTCATCCACAACGGCCTCTGAGCCTTGGATGAATGAAACTTAATATAGGAGTCCTGTCCAGGGACTTACACTCTGCAGATTACTAATCTCCATTCTTTGGCCACCTTTTGTGTTACTGGCCCTCTGTTGCATGAGAGAACTTCATTTATGAGAGTTGAGAGATTCATTAATGTCCTCTTTATCCCTTGTTGCATGTTGCATGAGCCTTGGGTGTAGAGGTTGCATTGTAGATATGACACTTAGGCATGGGCAATTCATGGACAGTGTCTGTGTATGACCAGTTGTGGTACTCTGTAGTAGTCTCTGTCTGGTGCAATAGAAGTTTCTTTAATGAGTGATAACTGGAATACTTGACTGTATATATAAGGATACATATTTTTCACTTAGTAAGAAGTTACATTATCCTAGGGATATGACTGTCTTGGGGATTTCTCTAAGATCTACGACTTCTTCAGCCATGTACATTTGACTATGATTACAGTACCACACACAAGTTTCCTCCCATTGAGTGGACTCAAGACCAATTACGTAGCTGTTGATTAACCCCAAGATAAAAGTGCCACTACTGCACCAGTGTCGAATGTTGTCTTGGTTATTGATGTGGTTATTTGAAAATTAAGTTGGTATTGGGCCATCGATTGATGTTCTCCCTTGGCTGTTTGCATAGTGTTCTCCAGAGTTATGGGAGCTAGCCTTCAGGAGAGGTGGCTTCCAGGTCAGTTCAACTCTGTTGCTCCAAATTTGGTCCCTAAAGCATGTCCTGTTTTCAGCAATAGGGTCTTACCTTCAAGTTCTGGGAGGCAATCGAGGGCTTTGGCAATAGTCTGTATAATTTTGGTGATCTTTTGAATCACCCTGGCCAACAACTCAAAGAAATGTTTCTCATGTCTTGCACTGTTTCTTGTTATGAAGCCTTCAGCTACGCACATGGACTCATGTAGAGATATTGAATCTAGAATTTATCAATAGGTTGTTAAACTAATATGATTCTCTCTCATGTTTTATACTAGCTAGGCATTATTTATCTCATCAGTCTCTTTCTCTCTCTCTCTCTCTCTCTCTCTCTCTCTCTGTCTAACCCTCCCTCCATGTCTTCCCCATTTAAAGTATCCCCTTTCTCCCTTTAAACCAGTCTCTTATGGCCCACCTCTCTTGAGCTCCTTCTTTCCCTTTATCCACATAGTTCCTCGTATAACCCAACACCCTCCCATTTAAATACCTCCCTTTTTTCTGTTTCTCCCTTAGTCACACCATTCTCCTACTAGTCTTCTCTCTCAGGTTCTTTCTTTCCCTTCACCTCCCTGGTTCCTTTCCATTTTCCTGGTTCCTGCAGTTACATTAGGATACATATTCACATATAAAGGTTTTAGTGCCAGGATCTACAAATGAGGGAAAACATACATTGTTTGTTTTTCTGAGTTTCTGTTACTTCATTTAGTATAAGAGTTTCTATTTCCATCCATTTACCTACAAATGTCATGATTTTTACTTTCTTTATCCTGAGCAGAACTCCATTGTGTAAATGTACCACAGTTTCATTATCTACTTGTCAGTTGAGGGACATTCAGATTGCTTCCATCTCTTAGCTATTGTGAAAAGAGCAGCCACAAACATGAATGTGCAAGGATCTCTGCAACAGGATGAGTCCTTTGGGTATAGGCCAAGGGATGGTATAACCACGTGAAATGGTAGGTTCATTTTAGTTTTTTAAGATTTCTCCACACTGCTTTCCATAGGGGTTGCACGAGTTTACAATCCCATCAACAGTGAATGAGCGTTCCTCTTTCCCCACATCCTCTCTACCATTTGGGATCATGTTTTCTCTTGATCTTAGCCAGTTTAACTGGGGTAAGATGAAATCTTAAATCTCAAATTGGTTTTAATTTGTATTTTCCTAGTTATTAATGGTGTTGAACACTTTTAAAGATATTTCTTAGCCATCTTTATTTCTTCTTTTGAGAATTCTCTGTTCAGATCCTTACCCCATCGTTTAATTGGGTCACTTTTTTTCTTGATTCTTTGTTTTTTTGAGATCTTTATATATTCTGGATGTTAAATCTCTGTGAGATATACCCCTGGTGAAGATTTTCTCCCAATCTTTACTTCCTTGATTTTTCTTTTGCTGTACAGAAGCTTTTTAGTTTAATGAGGTCCCACTTGTTGATTATCTATCTTAATTCCTGAGCAACTGATGTCTGATTTAGAAAGTTCTTTCCTACACTTATATCTTGGACGTTACCAATGTTTTCTTCTAACCATTTCAGAGTTTCACATTTCACATTGATGTCTTTGATCCATTTGGAGTTGATTTTGGTGCAAGGTGAAATGTAAAGGGATAGTTTCATTCTTCTATTGGTGGATATTCAGTTTTTTCAGCACCAAATGGTGCTGAAGATACTGTCTTTCCTCAGTGAGTGATCTTGGCCCCTTTGTCAAATATCCGGTGACTGAAATTGTATGTACTATGTTTGAGTCTAATTCTATCCCACTGGTGTATGGGTCTATGTTTGTGCTGGTACCATGCTGTTTTTATGACTATAGCTCTGTAATATAGCTTGAAATCTGGTATAGTAATCCCCCTGCATTGCTCTTTGTGCTCAGGTTTGCTTTGCCTATCCTGTCTTTTGTGCTTCCTCATGAATTTTAGGATTATTTTTCTAATTCTATGAAGAATGTCCTGTGGATTTTGAATGGGATTGCAATGAATTTGTATATTGCTTTTGGTAGGATGTTCATTTTCACCATATTAATTCTTCCAATCCATGAGCATGGGAGGGCATTCCATCTTCTTGTGTTCTCATCAATCTCTTTCTTTAAAGATCTAAAATTTTCATTGTAGAGATCTTTAATGTCTTTGGTCAGGTTTATTCTGAGATATTCTCCTTTTTTTGAGGCTACTGTGATTGAAGCGTTCTCCTTGTACTCTTTCTTCAATTGCTTGTTATTAGTGTATAGAAAGGCTGGAAATTAAACCCAGGTCCTCTGCAAGAGCAGCCATGCTCTTAGCTGCTGAGACATCTCTCTGGCCTTAGGAGATGCATGTTGAAGGCAGAGGCTCAGCTGTAAATATCAAAGGATGCCATGAGCTAAGATGTTTAATCTTTCTGAGCTTAGGATTCTTTACTTCTAAGAAGGGAACTGCGTCTCTCCTGTCAGTTATTCCCAAGAAACAGAAACAATACTCTTCATTGAAAATTATGAAACACAGATTGGTCTAAGAATCCAGCCAGCAGCAACTGATGAACACTCTTTTCTAGACCTCCATGTTTTTAGTGCCAACAGTTTTCCAGCCAAGGCTGACTGCTCAAGATTAAAATTCTGCAACTCATTAATGGTACCTGTCCATGCCTTTCACCAGGTGGGGCTAGGCTCTAAGTCCACATTAACTGATGGAGAGTTAAGTTTCCTAAAAAATATATATATATAATATGGGGTTAAAGAGATGGCTAAGTGGTGAGCCAGTGTTTGTTACTCTTCCAAAAGACCTGGGTTTAGTCTCCATTACCCACATCAGACAACTCCCAATTGTCGTAGCTACAGCTGTGGGGGCTCCAATGCCCTCTTCTGGCCTCTACAAGCACCTGCATTCATATGGCATACATTCATACAGACCGACGCATATACATAAATTAAAAAACCAAAAAAAGAAAAATCAAAATTTACTTGAAAGGTGGGAGGATGTTATTAAGGCAGCAGCGACTAACGAACACTTGGCAACACATGATACACGCATAGGCAGACAGACAGAGCACATACATGCATATACACTCAGAGATACACACACTTGCTTTCAGGTTTATTACAAAAAGTAAACTAGGCAAAATGCTTAGAATTCAAGACAATTTTTCCTTTTACCAGAACATTAAAAGACTAGGATTTTGATTGCACTGGGAAGAATAGCGGCGGAAAGAATTCGTGATCCACACAGTATGTCTATTGTCTGTCTTTGACAATCTCTTCCAGAGTCCATTTGGTGTCCAGCTCTTGTTCTGCATAGTGAGAGCAGGCAGCCCCCACTTTATAGCACCTGTGTTTATGTAGATTTTTCCCTGATTGTATAAAGGGTGGGCCTGTGGCCCCCTCACCATCTGCCTACCTCTTTATTATTTAGATCCTCTTAAGTCTAACATCTTGCTTTGGACATTTTTCAAACATGGTAGAAAATTTTAAATAATTATATAATAAATACTCACAAACATACCATTTACATTCTACCATTAGTATTTTAGTTTATTTGCTTCATTATATATCTGTCTGTCCATCATTCATCATCCATCATCCATTCATCCATCCAATCCATACATCCAAGCCTCTGTTTGACAACATTGTAACTTGATGGATGGATGAAGTTCTTTGTTGCATGGGTTTTTTTCTTTTGTGTGTCTTTTCAATAATCCCAAATCTTTGTACCAACATTGGCAGACAACCAAATGACAGTGACCTCAGCCTAGCAACTGGGCAAATTTCTCTTGGTTAATATTTTGAATAGGCAAAGTTGCTAAAGCATTGCTTTTTTTTCCACAAAAAGTAACAATTTGTTCCTTCTGATGGGTTTGTTGACTCTTATTATTTCTACCTATGTCTCTAAGATGAACTTTTCAGAAGACTGCTTTGAAATGATAGAGAAGAGTTCTCAGGAAAAACTCAGTGACTAAAGTGACCCAAAACCAGAGTATCAGGATGGAACATGCCCTAAATGATGATGATGTTGATGATGATGATGATAAAATTCTTAAGCAATCTTGAAAACTTGTTTCACAATTACCAAAGAGATTTTAACATCTGATTACCAAGTCTTGGATTAGCAAAAGAATCTAAGAAGGAAACAATTGTGAGACTCAGGTAAGAAACTCGATTCCCAAGGACAATTGTAATACCAAGATACTTGATACTTGCAAGTTGTTTTAAATTCTTCTGCCATCAGGTTTCACTATGAGGTTCATGGTTTTTGTTTAAGTCCTTGCATTCAGGAATCCTGCATTTAGATTACCACTGATCTACCTACTTGTTGAAGTAAAGTATTGAGTTGGTGTGGACAAATTTTGGATGTGAGGAAAAAAAGTGATACAATGGAAGAACAGCACCTTGGACATTTTTAGAGAGTACACACAAGTCAGTTTGCTTTCAGTTCTGAAACAGGAAGTGCCTGCTGTTGGTGCCATTTATCTGTGCTCTGACAGGAAGCTTCCTACCTGCTTCACCTTGATGGATGAGTGAAGGCGAGTGGGGGTGCTGTGGAGAAGGTGCAGTTAGCAGGTGGCTAAGGAAAGCCTGTTAAGGGAAAGGGAGATTAGGATAACCCCAGGAGGGGAGAGAAGGTCTTCTGCAGCAGGGAGTGCTGGAACAGAATCCCAGGACATGACAAAAAAAGAGGCAAAGATGGAAAGAAGGCAGAGTTTGGGAGAGAAGTTTGAGTAATGCCAAAAGAAGCAAGAAGAGGCATCTTTGACTCACCTGGACATTCACGGAAGCCCAGTGTGACGTAGTAAGTCCTGGCCTTGGGTTATGGGCTGTGAACTAAAGACGGTTTCTTGGCTGTCTATTGTTACTTTACAAGCTTATTTATTTATTTATTTATTCTACTCTATGTGTATGAGTGTTTTGCCTGTATTATATGTAAGTGCACCATGTGTGTGCAATGCCTATGGAGGCCAGAAGAGGACTCTGAATTCCCCTGGGACTGGAGTTATGGATGGTCGCTAGTTACCATGTGAGTGCTGGGATCTGAACCCAGGTCTTTTACAAGAGCAGCCACTGCTCTTCACCGAGCCATCTCTTTAGCCCCTATCATTACTTTTTTAAACTTCTCTTTCCTACCCACTTCCCAACACTATCTCAAATTGCTCTTCACACCTTCATCATTGCCTAATGCCTCATACCAAATATACTAGTAGAAGGTTATGTCATCCAGGCTACACACAGGCTTCTCTTTTGCTTAAGCCAGTTAACACATTTACTGACTAGCCATGGCCACAGACTCGAGATGGCTATGTGGCCTGTACTGACATGCTTAGAAAGAAAACAATCTCTCCTGTGTGATATATTCTGTGGGCATGAAGCCTAGAACTGCTACAGTCATGTTGACCCCATGAAGGAGCACACCCCCGAAAGCAGAAAACTCAAGTCATTGAGGACTCTATGGATCCACTGGACTGGCCTCTGCTTGAGTTATAAAAAACTCCTGGACTTAACAGATTTGCCTTCATCATTATTTGCTTCTGAGTCAGGGTCTCATGTAGCGCAAGTTTGCCTGAAACATATACATAACCAAATATGTAACCTTGAAAACCTAATCTTCCTGCTTCTACCTTCCAAGTGATGGGTTCCAGATGTGTACCGCCATACCTGGCTTTGACTTCATCACTGAATAGTCACAAATAAATAACAACACTGGGATAGCCCCGAGTCACTGCTGGATAGGTAATAATGACGATTTAAATTTCTTTTCAGAAAATATCTCACCACATTACCTTGCACATAGAATATGTTCAATTAAAAAGCAGGCTGGAAGAAGAGTTTAATTTCTCAAAATACATATTCTTACTAAAAATCCAAGATTGGGCAGAGAGGTAAGGCATTGCAGATTTGTTCTAATAATGGCAGGCATAGTCATGAGAGTCATGGGGGAGCTGAGCGAAAGATTTCATGGAAGATGTTTTTCCCATTTATCTCTGTGTTCAGAGGTAAAGTGCCTGAGGAGGCAGGAGAGTCACCAGTAAACAGGTTTTCTCAATTGCTTCTCTTTCAGATTGTTTCTTGTCCTATGAGCCAGCAGCTCCCCAAAGGGAAAGATAATGTTCTTCTCTTCCTATGTTTCAAGACAGAGTTAAAAGGGAAAGAAGTTAGTATAGTATCAGATGTCAGGCCTGATATTGGCTTGTCTAAGACAGTACTGTGGATCCAAAGAATCTTTTTCCACTACTGGGAACTATCTGCCCCTTTCCAAAGTGGAAATAATAAGCCAGCATAACCTTGCTGAGATGTTTGGAAAAATCCTCAGATGCGAACAGCTTCAGAAATATTCGGGCCTCAGCTGGTTCAAGAGAGAAGAAACAATGCCCCACAAGAAATAACTGCATTTGCTTTGACCTCCTCTCCAGGACTCATGTGCAAGGCTAGTGTGTAAGTTGTCAGTGACTGATGCCAAGAGCCAGTTGCTCATGAACCTAAACATATTTCAGAAACCACACAAGGTACCATTCTTCTAATAAAAGAGGTTGCATAGTGAATGCACTGATTTCCAGGCTTCTGTGGTATCTGGGGAGTGGTCGGGGTTTACTTTATAGACGAAGCACGTAAAGTACAACTCTGCTGATTTCTTTCTAGAACAGCAGCACATCTCGTTGATGAAGACTATGCACAACCTTGAGGTGTGTGAGGCTTCTGAGAGAGAGAATGAACGTGGCCCCCAATAGGAAGAGCACCTGTGGAGAAGGGTGGGTGAGATAGCAGGACCACAGAAGAAAGGGAACAGCCCACGTAAGGCCATCCTCTGTGGTGAGACCCCTGAGAGATAGGTGATCTGGCATAAACTGCAGAGAGGCCAGAGATAAGACACAGAGTAAACCCTGGTGACATGCACGAGGACTTGGTCCAGGGGGCACAGTCAACAGTTCCAAGAAAGTGATTTGTCAACAGCTTGCTACTTACTACAAGCACAGAGGACAGGAAGAGAAAATGAGAGATGTTCTGACCCGGGGTTACACTGTCAGCCGATGTTACATGTCAGAGATGGCATGTTGAGCCCAGTGTTGGCACTCAAGCACCAGGCATCTTGGTCGAGATGTTGTGGAGCTGGGAGGTCTGCTGTGGGATTGGGCGGTTGGGGAGGAAGAAAGATTGGTGGGCTTCGTTTAGGCTTTGTAGAAGTAGTGCTGTATAACTGGGTAGGTGAATGTGCAAAAGAAGCCAGAGGCCGAGGGATAAGGCAGAAGAGGCTCCCTGGAGATTCTGGTACATTCATGGACCTCCTACACAATCACAAATCACAAATGATCTTTCATCTTTGCCTTCAAAGCATGAACAGTCAGATGGTTTGTGTGAGTAAAAAGAAGACAAATTGCTGAGCAGGAATACTGGCATTCCTAAAACAAAGTAGCTATGTGGTCTTACCAGCTTTCTGTTTCATTTGTGGGCTACTTATTATCTCAACACAGAAAAAATATTTTTCAGAAAGGAAAATTTACACTTTAACCAGAAAATGACTAGAATATATTTGAAGTTCTTAGGAACTTACAAATAGCAGTGACATCTTGTTAGACCCAAGCTCACTTCAGGCACAATACAAAATGTTTTCAAAAGAATTTCCTGAATGTCTTCTCAGGAAAAGATTTCAGATCAGAAACACATTAATTAAGGCATTAGTCATAAGCACCGGGACAAAGACATCCACCTGCTGGTCTTCGTCTTCGTCTTCTGTATTCCCACGATGGATCTCAATGTTAATCTGTGGACAACGGAGAGGAATTATAATAATGGAAATGATGACTGCATCTTCTGTTTGAGTCAGAGATCCCAGAGAGCTTTCCTGGAAGTGCAGCACGACTTCCATCTTCACAGTGAGCACCTCCTGAGGAAGGGCAGGGCTGATGCCATCTGGACTGTAGAATCCTGTGGAAGATGAGGTCAACGGCAACTCACCTGCCTTTTAAGGCAATATTCTTCTCCTGATTGCAATGTCTGAGACTCAAGTCAGGATTTTATCCTTTTTTCTTTTTCCCTGGGTTACTGGCCACTGTTCACAGTACCCCCTTGGAGAATGGCAACCCCGGTGACCTCGGTCAAAACGCAGACACTCCTTTTGTCCTCAGCTGGTTTGCCTTCTCATTCCTCTCGACTGCCTTCTCCACCCATCCCAACTGCTTCTGTTAATAACCTGTTAGCAGTGCCCAACAGCTCACATTCCGACAGCTTCCTAACTGGCCCCCATGAGCGCCTACAAATGATTCACAGCGATGAGACGTTATCTCTCAAAAACACAGCTTCGCTCGTGCTTACTCCCCAGTTACAGCGTTTACTTCTGGTATAGAGTACAACAGTTCAATTGGCACATAATTGCCTGTTCTCTCATTCCATGAACAGGTGGGTTATGGGGGTGAGGCCTGTACCATTGGCGCATAAATGGCAGCTACCCTGGTGCTCACTCTGGCAGCCTGCAAAGGAATTCAGAGAGTTTGCATTTAGTAGCTTGGGTTAAAATTAGATTTACCATTGAAATGACCTGTCTGGTACAGACTGTTAATTTTGTTTTGAACAATTTGGCAAGCATCTCTGCTTCAAATAGTAGCAGGATATTTTCCTGCCGTCCCTAATGGTCAGCTTGGTGAAAGGAATTTTGTTCTACCATGTTTACTCTGTGTTCTGTTGCTAAGGAAAAGGTGATGTGGTCAGATGAAAAGGTGGAGGATGAAAACTGAGCCACACGAAGGAGGCTTGCTGAGCCAGCCCTCAGAAATAGCACAGGATCCGTTTCCCCTGCATTTACCACCACCTGACATCATACACTTTATTTATTTGTTTATATGTTGTCTATCCTCCGACAAAGAAAAGCCATTTGAGGACCAGACCTCTATCTGCCTGGCTCCCTGCTACGTCATTTCCTCCTCAGGCAGTTTCCTTTGCAAAGTGGATCCTCAGTCAGCACTTACTGGGTAAACAATGGCAACGCATTCCACACTACTTTTCTAGAAAATGGAGGCAGACTCTTGGTGAATTATTGTTCATGCTCACTTTTTCTGAAACCTGATGACCTAATCTTAAGAAAGTATCAGGAGAAAGCTCACAGCCAGTGTGGAGTAAGAGGCACTTTTCCTTTAACTCTGTGAGCTCAAGCTGTTCGAGACACAGGCAAGGAGTCCCTCAGCATGCACACAAAGCTGACCTGAAGAGAACAGAGGTGGTGCGGATGTCAGCACCTGGGGTAAGAGCCAGTGTTCAAATTTCTTATAGAATCTAGTACCAGAAAAAAATATTATCCCACAAAAAATGACGAAGACGTAAGCAGTTCTGCTCTGTACTTTGTTCCTCTGGTTCTTTGAAAGCTTGGACCTGAAGGTTATACGCAAGCATAATAATGATATTGGCTAGGCTTTGGTGTTAGAATATTGATTGCTATGTGTATGTCCCTCCTCTCTCCTCTGTCTCTCCTCTGTCTCTGTCTCTGCTCCCTTCTCCTTCCTTCTTTCCTTCCTTTATTTCTTTTGATTTCTCCAGTACTGGGGATTTAACCCAGAGCCCAAGAAATGCTGGGCAAATGTTCTGTCACTGAGCTCTATCCCCACAACTACATCTATGTGTATTTTAAATATCTACTCTTTTAATGAAATAATTATATTATTTATTTGATTGCCATCCATTTCAAATTTAGAAAGTGGGCCATACATTTATAACTCAAATAGCGGAGGAAAGCTAGTGGCCTGAGAGGCCCCTCCACTTCCAGATTCCTCACCTGTCAGGCGTTCCTGCCTCACAACATCTCTCCCATCTTGTCCCTTGCTCTGGAGAGGCAAGGAGTCGCCCCAGTCAGCTTGTGCATTCCACCACAGTCCAAGCCAATCCGGTCTCATGTTCTATTTGATCTCCTTAGGAGTCCCCATCGCCCAGGCCAGGACAGTTCACTGGGATATACAGATAGATGTTCCAGCCTGTCATCATGGCCTCTAAATTTATGACTTGAAACAATTTCCTAGGTTCCTCAGCCTCCCTGATGTCTGATGTGTTTTTCTTCTATTCTTGTTGTCTTGCGAATTCTTTCTTCTGATGTCTTCAATTGAGCCACTGCAAATTTGTTGATAAACAACACCTTGAATGTCTTCAACATTCCTGGGCACTCCCCAGAACACACCACTTCTCCCACAGCCTGCCCTGGGATCCCATCCTGTCCTCCATTCTTTTGACTTCACTCCACACTGTTGAGCAGGGTTAGGCTTGTGTCTTGTTTACTTTGCTTGCCTCTAAGTTCATGGAAAGAAGGAGATATTGTTTGTTCATCTCTGTGTCTTCAGGTTGGGCAGGCACAGTGGGAGTTGGAACATACCTAAGGTTTTAGTTGAATGAACTAAGGACAGGGTAAGTCAAAAGACAGATTAGAACAGGCCTCTTATATAATGTGTGCTCACTGAATACTTGTCTGATGGAAAAGAAAATGAGGTTCAGAGACAGTAATTCACAGGAAAATGGGACTGTGGTAGATGGGGTGCATGAGTGACCATGCACATGTGTGAAAATCATGTGTCTAGGATGAAGATGGAATGGCTCAGGATTCAAATGTGCCCAGTTAGTTTGGTCCAATAAATAATTCTTGAACATCAAGTATAAATATGAAAGCTGAACATGTGGAGGAGGCATGAGTTTATTAAGGCATGCATACTCATTACTTGCAAAGGATCACTGCACTAATATGTGGACTCTGGGACCCAATGAATGCTGATTTATTTCTGTGTAAGCTTCTCTACTTACCAGTTACATAAACTATTGGCTTACCTCACCTTTCTTTTTTAAAAAATATTTTATTTATTATTTTTATTTTATGTGTAGGAATGTATTGCTTGCATATGTAAGTGCACTCATATCATGCAATGCCTGTGCAGGTCAGAAGAGGGAGTTGATTCCCTGGTACTGGAATTAGAGATGATAGTTAGCCACCATATGAGTGCTGGGAACCTAACCAGGGTCCTTTGCAAGTGCATCTAGTGCTTTTAACTGCTGAGTCATCTCTCCAGCATACTACTTCACCTTTCTGAGCCTCAGTCTCCTAAAGAAAGTAAGAATAAAATAATACCCAGTTTACAACTGTTTATGATTCTGAAATGAGACAATTTATCTCAAATAAGATATACAATAAAATTGCTATAAAGAGTAGCAGAAATGGTTAAACAGGGTCTTAAAACTGGGCTGCAGAGATGTCTCCGTGGTAAAGAGCACACACTGCTCTTGCAGAGGCCCTGGATCTAGTTCTTAGCATCCAACTCCCTGTAAACTCCAGCTCCAGGGGATCTGGCATTGTCTTCTGGCCTCAGTGGACATCCATATGCTCATGCATCCACTCTATCACACACACAGCCACACACGCATAATGAAATAAAAATAAAAAGATTTAAAAACTATCTTCATGTTTATCTTTAAATAACAACTAAGCACTATGTTCATTCTTTTTTAGGTATTTATTCATTTTATGTGTATGTGTGTGTACCACATACATGAGACCAGTTTTGAGTCACCATGTGGGTTCTGGGAACTGAACCCAGATCTTCTGGAAAAACTGCAAGTGTGTTCTTAACCATTTCTCCATCCCTGAACTATATTAATTCTCAAAGTAAGGCTGAACACAGTAACCAAATTACCAAATAGACTGAATCATGTGCAATGATCAATATTTGACTATTTTGACTTCCAGGAATAGAAATATCCTTTTATGACTCATTTTTTACTTTACTGTACAGTTGGTCATAGGTCATTCAGAAGCAAATTCCTTAGATTTCCGCTGTCCCAATACAACCTCTTTCCTCTCAGGTTCATTTATGCTGGTTCCCAAATGCATATTGTGCTTACTTCCAACAAAGACCAAGAGGCACACCTCCCATGGCAAGGAAGCCAACTGCGCTGTCGGCTTGGAAACTAGCCCATCATCACCTTGAACTGTCTTGTAAGTCTTGTTTTGGTTTATCCTTTAATAGGGAGAAACTACTACCTTGAAGAAGGGTTGGAAAAAGCTCCATCCTGAGATAGAGGAAACTGATTTGAGAGGTTACGAATGGGGACCTGGTGAGGACTCTGAGGGGCTAATAGATGTCAACATCATGAACGAGTCCAAGGAAGAAGGACTGATTCCATTCCAGATATAAGAAAGCAAGATCCACAGAGAGAATGTGGAGCAAGAGGTCCATTGATCCGCACCTACAGGCATAGTGATGATGAGGCATGTGGCTGCATCTCATTGCTAACGGGAAGAAAACAAACAATGGGCAATAGAACTGCAAAACCTTAGAAAATTAACTTTCCAAACACTGAGACCCTGAGAAGATGTGGAATTTCTCAAAGGTTAGAAGTTGCTTGACCAGCCATGCTGTATTTCTTCCTCTTGTTTTCTAGTTTTCAGGCTGTGCATTCTCTGGGGCAGAGATAATATCTAGTCTGTTCTCATATCCTTCCCAAGGGCTAACCCAGTAGTAAAAACACTGTGTATTTAGCCAAGGGCCATCAGGAGATGGAGTGACTCAGCCCAGTGCTGGCACCTCAGGCATAATGATAAAAGCAGGGCAGGGAGCCTGTGTGGTGACAGCGATCACGGATAGTCGTGGTGCTGAGTCTCTAGCTTGAGACTTTGAGGGTATACCTGCCAGAACTGAAAGCAAATGTCAAGTGCCACGATTATCCTTATTCGTATTTGTGGACTGTGATTTCCATACTGAATTACCATCTCCCCAGATTCTGCTGCACAGAGAAGATGCATAGCGTCACTCTGTTTATAATGAGGACTCAGATGTTTACAAAAATAAAGGAATTTATCTAAGGTCACAAAGCCAGTAAGGTGCAGGCAGATGTACAGTTTCTTGACATTTGTCCCTGACCTGGATTATTTCTTGATGTGAATTGCCACATAAAATCACAGAGGGGGAAGAGGCCTCAATGGAGAGGAAGGGGAGAAAGGTTGTGACATATCCCTCCAAAGGACAGTCTTTTCAGATGTACATGCTGATCCTATACCACTTGATGTTCATATTCTTGCTCTCCACATGGGATGCACTATAGGTTTCCTTTGGTCTTTCCCAAGTTTCTGTCCAAGAGGACCCCAGTTGCTTCTTTCTAGAAGAGGCATGACAGTTCAGCCTCTGCCTTGAAATTGGTCTCTGTGGAGGCCTACCTGCCCATTGGGTTTTCCGTGCTTTGCACCTGTGTCACTTCCAGGGCTGCAGGACTGAGAGTGAGAGCATCAGCACAGACTCAGGAAACACCATCACGCACCCAACAAGTGGCAGCTTTGGGAGAACACACGAGACCATGGACCAGGATGGCGTGGCCACACAGGGGAGATGGTCTCATAGATTTATTCCAGGTTTTGAGCCCAATCTGAATATCTGTTTAGCTATCCTCTTTCCTCCTAGGTGGCTGCTTCAGTTGAGTAGCCCCAGTTCAGAACGACTGCATATGCTGCTCCTGATTAGCCCGTGACAGTGCCTCACAGCTACAATGGCGGCATTCAGGGCTGTCTCTCCGTAGGGGGCAAAGACAGATGACAAGTGAGCTCTTTTGTCTCTCATATGCCATCTAGACTGTGACATGCCCCAGTGGACAATCCAGCAGCAACGGAGAGACGTGACATGTGTCAGGAAGATGAGGTGTTCCTTTTTTCTTTCAAAGGCTGGTTTCCTGTGAGCACCCAAGCGTAGCTGCCAGGTGGTTCACCTTGTCTGCTGAGTATGCACAGGGGAGGCAGGTGCCCCGAAGCTGGCCCCGGAGCAGTCTTCCCAGTCAGGTGACCCCGTTACCCCAAGCAGATCGCCAAACCTGACAGCACTGCTTCCGTGACGGTGAAACAACAGTTCTAGAGTTTGTTAATAGGCTTTGGAGGGGTCAATAGAATGAACTGTGATACAAACACAAAAGTCATTAATCAAAGCTCAGAACATGGGTGGTTTTGTGCATCTAATAGTGTGGTAGGAAGAAAAGTTTATTTGATTCTGCTGAATGATATCCATTCAAGCTGGGCCGAGTCTCAAATATAAAACTGTTGGGCTGGAGAGATGGCTCAGTGTTTAAGAGCACTGACTGGTCTTGCAGAGGACCCGGGTTAGATTCCCAGAACTCACATAGTGGCTAGCAACTGTCCATAACTCCAGTTCCAGGGGATCCGATGCCTTCTTCTGACTTCTGCAGGCATTGTATGACACAGGTGCACTTACAGGCAATATACTCATGTACCTTAAAAAAATGCTGGGTTGAGGCTCATATATGAGACTGTTATACAGAAAGAACAATATTTTCTATTTTCTATTATTTCTTACTGCTTTATGTTTAGATGGTTGTCTAAGAGGACACCATCAATCCCCTTAGTCACAACTTGGATAAGGATGGCTAGACATTGTACGTGTCACTAATCTGCAATGTATGTTCCAGGAATATCACTGTACAGTACAACCTGGGGTGTCAAATAGGCTTCTTCAGCGGGGTCATAGGTCAAGAGCTACCCTGTCAACAGTGCTGGTGAACCCCGAAACCTGAATGTCAACTTCTTGCAAATCTAACAGAGCTGTACTCTCTGGGGAGTACAAACAAGAAGCTCAAAAGCCTTTTGTCCCCACTTCTTTTTCAGATCAAGAAATTCTACTCCTATAAGGTTTAAATGAGGACATTTTTTCCTAAGCCTAAAGGCATTTGTGTAATCAATAATTCTTGATGGATCATGCATTAGAGACTGTGAGCATGACTTCCTAAAACTAGAATCCTCAAAGACATGATGCACACATTTAAAGGAGTTCATGGTCCACTTAGGAGCATAGATAGGAAATAGGGAATCTTAGGATAGGGTGACACATCCTTGCGGACAAGTCCAGGGTGCCATGGGAGATGAATCGAGGTCTAAATCCAGTGAGAGGAAGGTCTCTCTCTCCCACTTCTGTCTCCCGCCTTGGGAGGGAGAGAATTGATTGAAGTTTGGATTAGCTACTTTTCTCTTGGTGGTTGTGACCAAACACTAGACAGAAACAGCTTAAGGAGGCTTAGAAGCTAAGAAATGGGGTGCAGGATGGAGAGGTAGAAGGTAACAGGAGACTGACACAGGAGAAAAGCTCTTGGCGAGACTCTTCCTCTCCTCCGGTATATATTCATCAGCTGACAGCCAGTCTCTAAAGCGAGTTAGGGTGTCCTGAAAAGCTTTGAGTGGCCTCAAAGAATGGTCCTGCAGTGTCCAGCATTTAGAAGTCCTGCATACAATGGACCTTTGTGCTATCACTCCAATACCATGGTAGAGAATTGTTTTGCCCCCATGGACAACTGGCAGTATTCAGAGCAGACGGTTTTGGTTTCCTGGGGTGACATCTGACTTGGGAGAGGTGCTGCTAGTCTCTAGAGGGGAGAGTGCAGGCCATGCATACTGTTCCACATGCTACTGTGCCTAGGGCAGGCCTGCGCGGGAAAGGGTTATTTGGTCCCAAATGTTGACAGTGCCAAGTTTAAAAAATGCTACTTTAGCATAATTCTGTTATTATCTCCTAATAGTGTCGGCTCACTGTTTCAGCAATCCTGATCAATCTAAGCCAGATCCTTGCTGGCAGAGGATACTGGAGGAAGTGTAACAGATTCAAGAAACCATCACTGAGGGAACAGTGCTTCAATGTTGCTTTGGAAAATTATGAGACATTAAAACAAAACACCCTTTTAAAATTTTTTACAGAAGAAAAGGATGAGGTGCCAAGGGGATGGCTCAGGAGTTAAGAGTACTGGCTGCTGTTTCAGAGGACCTAGGCTCGGTTCCCAACACCATATGGCAGCTAACAACTATCCATAAGTCCAGTTCCAGGGATCTGATGTCCTCTTCTGGCCTCTGTGGGGATTGCATGACATGGGTGCACTTATATACATGCAGGCAAAACATTCATACACATTCAATAGATAAATAAATCAATAAAATATAATAAAAGATAGGATGAGAATTAAGAATGGGCAAATAAATAGCTCCTGCTCCTTGTGACAGTAAAATGGCCTTTCTAGTTTACCTGTAGTATCCAGTCATGGCCAGCAGAGGGCTTTGAGGGCAACAGAGCGGAAGGGGAGAAATTTCTGACCTATGTGCGAGTTCCAAAGATGAGAATTCATATAAGAAGTCAGGAATTCAACCAGAATTAAAAGCCTGAAATAAAGAAAGCAGCAGTTGCTTGCTGGCTCCAGGACACTGCAGGTTACATGCAGATGACAGATGAGACAAAAGAAGAAATGGGGAAAGAGCCAGAGGGGTGAAGAGTCAGAGTGCGTGCTGGGGTTGGGATAGGAAGCTCTGACCCATTGCCCACAGAGCAAGGGTCAGGAGGTGGGAACTGGGAGCTGGTGGTGTTTGCCTCCTTCTCCTCTGGGCCTCCTCTTTTCTTCTCGTGGGCCCCGTGGCCGGTATCCCTACTTTGTACCCTATTGTCAGTCATAGGACTGCTGAGAGAACTGGCCTACTGGGTGTGCAGTGAGTTGTATACACATTGAAGAGCCCTGGCTGGTGGGGAAAGCCAGAACCCTCAACCTGGCTTGGCAGGCCATTCTATGTGTAACTTTCCATCAATGAGCACTCCCCGCTTCCTCTAAACCCGTCGTTCCACTCCAGTGGGCTTTAACTCATAAACTCCTTTAAAGATCACTCTCTAAACACTTTTTGCTTGTAAAATAAAGCAACAAAGAGTCAAAATATCACCCCAGAGTTCAAAAGATATTCGAGACTAGCAGAAGTCAAATTCTCACCAGAAACAACACTCAGAGGTCCGTCCCAGCATTCATTTCTTCATCAGTGATGTCATTCTTCGTTCTCCAAGTTGATTTCATGTTTGAGGGTGATCATATCTGAATATCTCAGAAATCTCACTTGCTTATGGTGGGTCATGAGAAGATTTAGTGCCTAAGAACTTGGGCTGGAGATAGGGTGATCTCTAATGTGTACATAGCAGAAACTTAAACTGCAACAAAAAATTCACCTTACAAGTTTAGAACATTGTGGTTTATTTGCTGTCTTTTAAAACACTTTTGCTTGATATGGACCAAGCACAGGAATAACTGACCCTCCTATACAGAAAGAGGAGCAAAAGGAGTGATGTGTTATTTAAGTGTTGGGCCCTGTCTTGAGTATTTGTTTTGGCACTTAATCTTTGAAACGGCTATTTGAGTTAGTATTAGTAGGCCATTTCCCAGATGGAGAAATAAAGACTCAGATATCACTGTCATAATTGAATAAGAATTATATTTGTGTGTCTATGTGTGTGTTATATATGTTTATATGTTCACATGAGTGTGCACAGATGTGTAGCTGCATGTGGAGGCCAGAGGTTGACATCAGCTGTCTTCCTTAATCACAGTGCACCTGATTTTTTGAGACAGGGTCTTTCACTACGCCTGGAGCTTGCTGGTTGGCTAGACTTAGTGACCAATGAATTCCAAGGATACTCTAGTTCTGGGTTATAGGCGTGGCCTGTTAGACCCAATGTTTCTGTGGGTCTTGGGGGTCCAGGCTTGCTCCTCATGCTCTCATGGTCAGCACTTTACGAACTGAGCCATCTCCCCAGCTTCTTGAACAAGTTTTTTTATTGAGTGCCTTCTACACCAGGGAATGAGCTATACGCTCTGGAAAACATACATGATGGGCTCCCAGTGTCTCTCATAGACATATAGTCAGTCACTTATTAGAAATTCTAGACTAGGAATGGGAACATACGGGTCTCCCTGTGGAGCCAGAGACAATGTTATAGAGATGTGACACCAGCTGGTCCCGAAGGAACATAGATTTTCCAGTCTCCCTGCCTCACTAACACCCTTATCTTCTACTGTTAATACCGTGATAGCTCCGATTTCCATGGAAACTCACAGGAGGCTAATTGGAATGCAGCTTCTAAATTTGAAGTAGGGGAAACTTGACATGCTCTGACACATGCCAGTGACTTTCTGTTGCTGAGTGACCCATAGGGAGGTTTGGGGAGATCTTCAGGACAGAAAGAGCTCACCAGCTAGATGTCACCACTCACAGAGAACACCACCTGGGCCTGCCATCTGCCCTACACTGCAGCTACTTTGAAACTGAAAGTGCTTTCTGTCCTTTACCAGAGGCTCTCAAAACAGCCCTAGGCAGCTCATGAGTGAGTGGCCCTGTCCTGGCACAGAGATAGGAGTCCATTTCCAGAACAGTTATGGACAAGGGACTGATACTGGTGGGGAACCACACGGCCTATAATTACAGGAATTCTCTAGTTATCAGTATTTTCTTTCAAATTAGCAATCGAAACTGAAAGTGAATCAGGATTGTATGTAAGAAAGCCTGCATTTGGGGCAGGCGTTACGTGATAACAGAGCTGGCTCACCATTGTGTTATTAACCAGAATATACACTGTCACATCCCTCATCTCAAAGGATATCAAAGTGTGTTTTTCAGTCTGCTGGATCACTCTGAATAAAATGTGAGTTCATATGTGAACCCTACTTCCTTTAAAGGTCTTTAAGTCAAGCACTGACCTCAGTAAGAAGTTAGCATGTGACCAATAGCTGTGTGGCTTGTGTGGTTTGTAGATCCTGGTTCTACAAAATTAAGAAAAAGCTACCCCCATCCCTGACTTGCCCAAGACCTTACAGAATATTAATGTGATAGGTTCATAATAGGCAATATAGTTCATTTTAATTAGAATCCTACACTCCTAGAAATTAAGTTGGAAAAGATCTATTAGGTCATCTGGCCTACCACCTTCCTCAGCCCCTCTTCAAAGCAGGATTGTTCCCTGGGGCCTCCTCACTAGCATAGGACTCATTCTAAATTTAAATGACTGCAGCTAGGAGGTTTACATCATTCCCCTTGGGAAGCTATTACACAGTCTAATGGATTTCACTATGACTATCTTTTTGTCCCAGTGATCCATCCCAAATTTCTCTTGGCTTAAATTGGTTTCATTTTTCCTCATTATTTACCCTCAGAGTCAGAAAAGTCACAAAATGGCAATGAGAGGCAGCTCTCTGCTTTCTAACCTTCAGCAGTGAATACAGGAGTTGGCCCCATGCTCTCTGTTTCACGTTTTGTGGGTGAGTTGAACACCACTGACATTTTTTACTCAAGTGGGACGCATGTCCTCTTCCTGTGAAGGCAGCTTTGGGTTGCACTGGTTGTGGTGGTTGTTCTGAAATGATTTTGCCACCCCGTCTTGTCCAACCTCTCATATGAACAGCGTCACATTGGCCACCAGTTGAGGTGTTCTCTGGATCTGGAGAACAGAAGAAACCGCTCTGGCTTGGAGAAACACAGCTGAAGACTTCACTGTTCTCAGCACCATCAACTAGCCAGTCAAGCCACCCGGGTCATATTGCATGCCCTCAGATGACACCTGAAGAGTCTTAGAGTAGTAACTACAGAGGTCTGTCCCCTCTTTGAATCAAAGATGTCTCAACTATGCATATGGTGAGAAGCCGGGAAACCAGAAGGCAAGGAAGGAGAAGCAGAAACAGCGTTGCAGAGAAAACACTCCACATCCACCATCCCCTATCCATTACAAATAATGGAGTCCCATGCATGGCAGGACTGCGACTCGTTAGGTCTCCTTAATTAAAGAGGAAGGCCTCCTGGTGGCATCATTTCCTTGGGTTTGTTTTTGATGATGATTATTACCTCAATATGAGCAAGACAGTAACGTCCTGCTCTGAGAATCATTCTTCTAAGCAGCAATGATGCTGGAAAAATGCTAATGAATTCAGAGCACAGCCAGAACTGAATTGCAGCTCCTGGCCATGCCTCTCAAGCAGTGTTCCCTAAACACAATTCCCCCGAGCTATTGCACTAGATGGCAAATCCAGCAGAGTGAGATGGAGGGAAGGAAAGAGGTGAACAACAGAAAGGGCTTAGCTTGTGTATGACCCAACTGCTATTTTCAAGGCCAGCCCATCCATTCATTCATCCGTCTGTCTGGTTTTTTCATTATTTATCTACCACATATACTTCTGGGCCTAAGCGCTATGCTAGATACCAGGGAGAGTTGTCCCAGGCTGCCGGAAGGCGGTAAAGGCCATATATCAACATTTGAATGGCAAACGCAATATTCTCACTTGGCTTGGCTTTGCTTTGGAAGTAAAGGTCAATTTGCAATCTAGCTAAACATGACAGCACACACTAATATTTTCACCAGTGGGGAGGCCCGAGATCAGAAGATCATTGTTCATTTGAGGCTAACCTGAGCTATGCCGTGAGACTCTGTCTTAAAACTTAAAAACAAATGAACAAAATCCAATCAAGTCTTTCAAATGGATAACCAAATTCTATAAAGATCTGCATGTTCCAAGAAAATAACATCATGAACACATATCAAACCTGGCACCCTACGTATTTTCTTTCACATCTTAGCATTTGACCTATTCACTCTAGATTTTTAAAAATAATGATTATTACTACTCCAGTGAGAGCCCTCGGCTCTCTCCTCTCGGCTGCCCTGAGGGTTCTGACACCCTAACTTGGTGTCTACCATGCCATTTGTGCTTTTTCTTTGCTCACACGGGTGTCTGATGCACACATCTGACACAGCTGATACTGATGCACAGTATCTATAGAGAGATAGGGCTATTTCACATGCTTTCAGAAACTTCATGCAAATGATATTTTCTTTTGTAATGTAATTCGCTTTTTCATTTAACATTATGGTTTTTCAGACTTCTCCATGCTCATGCATATTATGTTGGTTCATTTTAATTCTTTGCAAATCTTTAAACTTTATTTATGTATTCTCTATTTTACACATGTGTACAGTATACTTTGATCATATCCACCCCTTCCCAACTTCACACCTCTTCCTTATCATTTTCCTTTATAATCCACTGGATCCAATTAGTGCTGCCGACATGCTTACAGGCATTGGGTCATCCACCAGAGCACAGGCAACCGGTGAAAGGCTGCACGGCTGAAGAAAACTAACTCTCCCTCCCCCAGCAGTCATCAACTGCCAATAACCTCTGAGCTAAGGGTGGGGCTTCATGCGACCTCCTCTACCCCTTTCTGCTGGAAAGCTGACCGGCTTAATCTTGTGTAGGTGTTGTACAGGCAACCAGAGCTACCATGTATTCATGACTACAGTCAACCTATCATGTCCAGAAGTCGCCATTTTGCACCAGTCCTCTCTGACCTTTGGGTTTTTTTTTTTTTTTTTCCATTTTAACTCTTGTATGACTATCGTGGCTTGTTTATCTACTCTTGATTATTTTAGGTGAACTTTTCTCCCTTTGCTGCAAGCACTGTTGCAAACGGCACTGCTAGAGATCTTCCTTGTAGATGGAACAGAGTTTCATGAGATTATATGCCCAGAGTGGGAACTCCGGTCTAATAATTATATCTATATTCACAATAATGCGGGAAAAAGTTTGCTTTTCCCACATTAAAAACTTTTCTCTGTCCTGGCTTAAATTTTTAAAACCTCAGGTCTCTTGATGAGTGAGTAATGGTATCTTACTAGAGGTTTTTGTTTTAGTTTTTATTAAATGTTGGAGATTTTCATATAATATGGTTTGATGGTATTAGCTCTCCTCCCCTATCTGAAGTCCCCTTCCTGCCCCACGCCCAGTTCAATGTACTCTTTTACATATGAAATACAGCCTATAGTGTAAGATTTGTGTCCCCAAATGTCCTTCAGTGTGGGTCCATCCACTGGGTCTATCAAGTTCCGTCCCTGTAGGACGCTGTCTCTACCCTTCCCAGCAGCCATCAATTGCCGAAAGTTCCTTAGGTTGGGTTGGGACTTTTTCCCCATTTCTGTGCTGGGCGTTTGTCTGGTTTGAGTTTACTAGGACTTGTGCATGCTGTCACCATTGCTGTGGGTTTGTACTATAACTGACCAGCTTGTCTGGAAGACTCTGTTTCCTTACGGTCACCCACCCCCTCTGGCTCTTACCACCTCTTCTTATTGTCGTTTCAACTGTAGTTTATTAGGTGCTGGGGACATTGAGTATTTTTTTTAACTTGTCTGTTGGCAATTAATGACCACTTTATGTTGTTCTTTTTTCTTCCTTATTGAGATGGAGTCCTTTTTAAATCCTGGATTCTTGGTCTTTATCAATTATTCCTATTTCTTACACTTTTTTTTCTAATTTTTAGACTTTAAATCTTTGTTTATGGTTTCTTTCACTGAAAAGAAGTTTTAAACTTAATATTATTGCACTGTTGCTATTTTTCTTTTTTAATTGCATGTGTGCATTATCTAAAGAATCCTTCTTCAGCCCTTTAGTCAAAGACGCTGCCTTATATTTTTTCTGAAAGAATAATTTAGCTTGCATGTAGAGCTTTTTATGTTGCACGTGGATCTGGGCTTTGTGTATGTGCTCTTATATTCTCCGACATGTAATTAGAGTCCATCTTCTTCCTACAATACCAGATTCCCACTTAAGCATGTTTTTGTGATGTTGGCTCTATGCCATTTTTACATCAGTACCATCTGCCTTAATCCTTCCAAAATCTGATGGTTAATTTTATGTGCCAACTTGATTGGTAAATGGACAGTCAGATAGATTGGCAAAATAAAAGTTCTGGATGTGCCTATAAAGATGTTTCTAGAAAACATTACCCCTCGGATCAGCAGATTGTATAAAGGGAAGCCTCATCATTGCTTTGGACATCATCTCATCTGAGGATCTAAAAAGAGCAAGGGGATAGTGGAGGGTGACTTCATGCTGTTGAGTGTGGGCCTGGCTCTGACTGTCTTTAGAGTTTGGTGCTCCTGGTTCTCAGGCCTTTGGGTTTGGACTGGAATGCCACCACCAGCTTTTCTGAGCCTCCATTTGTAGAGGGCAGATTTTTGATTTCTCAGCTTCCGCCATCCCTCCAGCCAGTCTCTCATAAGAAATATTTCCCTAGCCCGGTATGTCTTGCTTGTTGTGTTATCAGAGAGAACTGTGATTAACACAAACATAAGAAATCTTGTCAGATGAGACAGTTCCTCCTTGTTCTTCTTCAACATTGCCTTTCAGCCTTGTCCTTTGCTCTTCCATATAGAATTTTTGTTTTGTTTTGTTTTGTTTTGTTTTGTTTGAGACAGAGTCTCCCTATAGCCCCACCTGGCTTGTAACTAGCTATGTAGACCAGACTGGCCTCAATCTTACAGAGATCGGCCTACCTCTGCCTCCCAAGTATTGGGATTAAATGCCTGGCCCATACAGAATTTTGAATCCACTTGTCTAATATCAGTTATGAGGAAAAGATAGACCAATTCTCAGAACCTCAGACACTTAAACAGCCATATATTTGTGCTCTAACAAAATGTACGCACACTCTGAGCTTGCTACCTGTACTCTCTTAAACCCCAAACAACCCTAGGAGGTAGCATTCATTACTGTTACCTTGTTCTAGTTCAAGGAAGTTGGGACTGGTGAGATTAAATAATTTTGCCAAGGTCCTAGGATTATTGCAAGGCATAGAACACATGGGATTAAATCCCAATTATATGCTCAGAAGTGGAATTTTTGACTCCAAATAATTATAACTGGGTTCAAAAATATACATAATCTTTTTTTCTTTTTCTGATTGAATTTTTGCAATTTTCATACAATATAATTTGATGATATTCAGACCCCTCTCCCCTATCTGTACCTTTTCTTACTGTCCCCCATCCAATTTAATGTGCTGTATTATGTATTATATATTATATATATTATATATTATTCTGTATTATATGTATATACATATATATATATACTAAGGCCTATAGAGCCTAATTTGTGTTCCCAAATGTCCTTCAGTGTAGGTCCATCTCCTGGAGCCTGGTTAACCTGCCAGGAGTCCCATTGTTGAAAGAGACTATTTTGCTTCTCCCTGCAGCCATAGGTTGCCATTATTTCCTTATGTTGGGTTTATTACCTACTTCCTCAAGTCTGTGCTTGGATTTGTCTGGTTGGAACTTCCATGGGACTTGTGCATGCTGTCACCAGGTTGTGAGTGCATATGAGTGACTGCCCAGCTGCCTGGAAAACACTTTCCTTGTAGTCATCCACTACCTCTGGCTTTTACAATAAAAATATACATAATTTTATGACAGAGCTTCCCTGGGTGCTCAGAAACTCAAAAAAATTAGTGCACTTACTGAGAAGGCAAGTATTTTAAAATGACTATCCTCTTCGTTTCACCAAAGGAAATGATGCACAGATAGGTTGCACGATCTTTGCAGAGTTCATTGCGGAAGATTTAAACTGCTTGACCTTCCCTGTATAACAACTCCCTCTTCCACTCCTGTCTTTGTTCTGGACTGCCAGCTCTTGCCAGACAACAGGGAAGTACAATTGAGAGGGACAGCAGACTCCTGTCCGTGAGATGCTCCTTCACCCTCTGTGGGACACGGCACTGGAAAAGTGAGAACACTCTGAGGGCTGAGTAGATGGCTCGTTAGGTTTCAACAGCTTACTGTGCTGTTGGACCTGAGTTTGGATCCATAATACCCACACAAATAGCTATGCGCAGCAACACATGCCTGGAGTCCCAGTGCTGTCAAAGCAGAGACAGGAGCTTTCTGGAGCTTGTTGACTGGCCAGCCTAGCTGAATGGGCAAGTTCCAAGTTCAGTTAGAGAGCCTGTGCCCCAAAATAAGGTGGAGCAATAGAGAAAGACACCTGAAGTTGACCTGTGACCCCCACATGCATGTGCACACATGAACCAGAGTGGCACACATAAACAAGACACATACACACATATACATAATATATACACATACACCTGTGCATATATATACACATGTAAACACACACACACACACACACACACACACAAGACACTTTGAAAATGGAGTGTCTTCTGCAGCCTGTAATTTCTGGGACACTCAGTAATGCTAATGCTTTTGTTGTTATTGAAGTCTATTAGTGGTATAGAGTGCAGCTCCACCCAAAAGGTCTCTCCTACCTATGACCATGCCTGCCAAGTGACAGGACATATGCGTTTCCTAGGAAATCTGTGCGAAAAGCTGTAAGCACTGGCAGTCACGAGAGTAAGTCTGCAGGAGCAGATTATTCGAGAAGCAATTAGAAAAACATTGGTTAGGAGCTGTCAAGGGAGCAAAGAGAAACGCGTGAGGTAAAGAGATGCTCATGCTGGATAGAGGACAGACCCCCATCATTCGTGGATTTCTATATAAATCTCAACTTGGCCACTAATGGGTTCAGTGATTTTGAACAAGTTATTTGAACAAGTTATTCCACGAGTCTCTGTTCCTTATCTGGGAGTGGGGGGCGGGGCTCCCACGGATCCTCACCAAGGAAAGAAAAGCAGTAGCTCGTTCTGAAAGAGCACACAAGCCTGCAGGAGATGCCAGGGGCACCTCACTTTTTTCTGTAGGCAGCAAGTGAGGGAACAGTTAAGGATGAGCCACAAGATAAGTTTAGTCTGACTGTCCTCAAAGACAGCTATCTACCTGGGACTTTGCTCACTTTTCTCTCTACGCTCTTACTTCAAGGCAGCTGTGCTAAATCACTCCCACCTGTAAGCCTTCTTCTTTAAGGTGGGGTGAAAGCATAAACAGTTTAAGGCAAGGTAACAGATGTGAAGGATCATTCGAGGTTCTAAATGTCAGCACCTGACCATTAGAGGAATGTTCAGTGGGGGAAGATTCAGGGCTCTCCAGTATTCAGTGGTCTCTCTCCTCTCCATAGCTACAGAGGCCGGAGAGTGACAGTAAGTCAGCCCAGGCCTCACTAGTGGCAGTTCAGACCGCAACCCCAAGAAGGGGCCTGGTCCATCCTGGAAGGAGAATGTTTCCTACTGGGTTTGAGGGCAGTAAGGCAATGGTTACATGTGTTTGCACCTGTTCCTTGATCACAGCCTCCCTGAGCTACTCCAAGCAACAAGACGCCCTGAGCCCTCACTTTCTAGAAAAGGGATGTTCCTCTCAAGGAAGCTTTTCCCTAGTAGTCAAGATTAGGGACAAATTCCTGTGCAGTAGGATGACCCTGCTCCTGTGGAGCAGGAGCTCAGTGCTCTGGGCTTGAGGAGGAAGAGTCTGCAAGCCCTGAAATAAGATTTAGAGTTGAAAGAGAGGGACACTGACCAAAGAAAGATGACCAGAGTGCAGAGTTCATACAGAAGAGAGATCAGAAGTCAGAAGGGAGGCTTCCATGAGGGGATGAGGGAGGGTCATTCAGGTAGGCCATAGCGAGTCATACAAACCTCTGGGGGAAGAGAAGTTACATGCTTATAATATCTTTGCTGAGGGACCGAGGGACAAAGAAACCCTTCACTTCCTTTTGCCTCTACCAGAGGAGACAATAAAATACACAGAATTTTAAAGATACAGGTGAGTGAAGAGGAATACAGGTGTCCCCCATTACTTGGGGTCACATTCCAAGTCCCAGTAGTTGCAAAAACCCGAGGATAGTATTGAGCCTATATGTTTTGTTCTATACATCTATATCTATGATGAAGTTTAATTTATGTTAGGCACAGTAAGAGTTTAACACTACCTAATCATAAAATAGAGCAATTATGATAATATACTATGAGTTATATAACTGTGCTCTATTTCTAGGTCTGTGTCTTTAAATATCTCATTACATTGAACTCCCTCTGGAGGGCACAATGCCTAGGTGATGAGATGAATAGGCTGAATAGGCATTGTGTCAGCATTAGGCTGCTCCATGAGGGTTACTTGAGTGCAATCACTGTGATACCATGGCAGTTGATCTGATAAGTGACTGACAGAAGGATAGTATATACAGTGTGGATACACTAGACAAAAGGATGATTTATGTCCTGAGTAGGACAGAGCAGGATTTGTTACACATCTATGTATGGCACACAACTTAAAACTAATCAAATTTTAATTTCTTGAATTTTCCATTTAATATTTTCAGACCATGGTGGTTTTGGGTAAGTAAATCCACCAAAAGTAAAACCATGGAAAAGGAGGGGCTGTTGTACAACTGTGGGAGAAGGATTTATGGAGTGTCTTCAACTAAACTGTGGTGAGAGGTTGGTGTCGGAGCCAACGGGGAATGGATGGAAGGAGGGACAATGGGAGGGTTTGTCCTTCTAAGATTTGCAGTGACTGACATTTACACCCCCAAGAAGGATAACCATGTCAGGAAAAGACAGGCCTGAGAATAAAGGCCCGTCTGTGGCCCTGGCTCTGCTGTTTCCTAACAGCAAAACCTAAGGCAAGCCTGACACCTGGGAGAGCCTTGGCTTCCTCACACCCAAGGTGATGGCCAGGGCTCTTACCTTAAAAGCTGCTGAGGTGCAGAGCAACGAGATCATGTGTGAAGTCACCGGATAGACCTCCAGGTACACAGTAATACCAGGAATGGTGTTTTAACTATTTCAGTCTGTGGGTGAGGCAGGGGAGAAGGGCTGTCCGCTGCTGTGCGCTCTGTGTGTGGCCTTCCTGCCCAGCCCCAGGTCCTCCTGGGTGAGATGGTGAAGCTTAGGGAAAGGTGGCCAGTGGTGGCTAGGTGGGACAGAGAGTGCTGAAGGCCTTTCCACAGGGAGCACTGTCCTTCCTTGCGGATAGTAGACAAGGGGAGAGCCATGAGGTGCTGGAAGGTTCTTGCTTGTGTTTGCTGAAAGCATGCTGAATGCAGTATTCTGAGGGACCCCACTTCGCCACGATCCACTTCTTAGAAAAAATAATTGATAATCCTGGTCTTTAAGAAAGAGTAACTTGAGGGAGCTCTAGAAACTACCTGCAGTCCCGTGTGAGTCAAACAGGGGGACAATGCAGCAATTTGGTGTCACAAGGCAAGACAAGGACTTTCAGCTGAGGGGTTCTCTGAAGATCAGAATGACGCCTAGCCTCACAGCTTCCAGCCCAAACAGCCCTCTGCGCTCTCCACTGTCCCTGCAAGGGGCTCTATAACCTGTGGTTTCTGATGTGCTCTGGTTTTGACCTAATAGACATCTTTTTCCAAAAACAAGTAGCGTGTAAACCCAGCACATAGGAGGCTGGAGTCAGGAGGCCAGAAGTTTAAGGCCAGCCTTGCTACATAGCACATTTGAGGCCAACTTGAGCTACATGAGCCCCTGTCTCAAAAACAACAAAGGGAGATAGATGAACGAGAACAAATATAAAATGCTGTAACAAAATCCCATTATCTTGTATGTAAAAGGTAATTATAAAAGTGCTTACAAAAAGAATAAAAGGCTCAAATTCTAAAACTCTACCAAAAAAACTATAGAAAAATGAAAACAAGAACAAATCAAAAACCAAACAAAATAAGTAGGAGGTAAGGGCATGGTTTGCTGGGAGAGAACATGCGTTGGATGCTGAAAATCGTGTGTTCAGAACAAACCAAGCAGCAAAATTCACACAAACACAGTTTCAGTAAATAGAAAGGATGCCTACTAACAGTGGGGTCATGTCACAAGCTCTTATTTTCAAAAGAGGACATTGATGTCAGTGAGGAATGGAGGAGATGAAGGCAATTAGAAATGTGTGGTGCAGGACTGGAGAGAGAGATGGCTCAGAGGTTAAAAGCACTGCAGAGGACCTGGATTCGATCCTAGCGCCCACATGGCAACTAACAACATTCTATTACTCCAGTTCCAGAGGCTCCGACATCCTCTTCTGACCTCCACCAGCTCTGCATGACACAGGTGCAAGTACATACACAGGACAATACACTCATACACGTAAAATAAAAAGAGTAAATAAAATATTTTTTTAAAAAGAAATGTGTGGAGGCTCACTAGAGAAGCTTCTTTATGCAACAGATGGTGATTAGCCTGGAAATCCACAACTGGTCAACATTCAGAGAAGAGAACCTTGGAGTGCCTATCCCTGAAAAGCATATCTGTATCAAACTCCTGTCTTGCAAGGCTCAGGAATCATTGCAGAAGAGGAAGCAGAAAGATTTTAAGAGGCAGAGGTTGTGGATGATCACAAGGAAGCAGAATTTTCTAGACAGTCCTTGTATGAACTCACAGCAATGATGACAGCATGCACAAGTACCATGTAAGCTCAAGCCAGACAAAAATCCCAGCATAGATGTGAGGAAGTGGATAAGAAACCCCAACCCTACCTGAGGATCTACAGGAAATTGATAGCTGCTAAGAGGAGGTAAGTCAGTCTCTTTAAAGGGTGTGATTCTTGAGAGGTTACCCAGGCTCTAGTGAATGGATCCATATCAGAGGACATTCAGGACACAAACCTGACTCTCCCTATATATATGAGTCATGAAATTGGTCAGGGAGTGGCAGGGAGGGGTGCAGATAGGGAAGGAATCTAGATATGACCAAAATAAACTATATAAAATTTACAATAATTCAATAAAAAAGGGAAAAATGTGTGGTGTTTCTAAAGTAGAACCATCCTCAGAGTTCGCCTGCCCTCAGTTCCTGAGCAACCAACATGGCATTGCCAAAGCCGGGAGGGTTCCAGTGTGTATTGTGGCAGCAGCTCTTGTCCCAAACCCGCATCTACTAAAGGGAGAGATGCCAGTTAGCACCTGCCCTCAGTGTTAGCAGTCATCCTTCAGAGCACGCCGCTGCTGATGGGACACAATGGAGAGATGCCCCCCAGAGAGGTAAACATGCCTTTAATGTCCAAAAGAATGACCTGAAATTATAACACTGTGCACTCCAGAATGAGTGCTACCAAACTATACAAATCGCATTGCTGACCACAGGTATCTTTCAAATCAAAAGAATCCATGTGTAAGTTAACCTTTGACCATCTTAAGTAAGAATAACTGTTAGACCCAGCCTCAGATGGTTCGAAAGCTGATAAGAAAGGTCAAAGGGGACAGTGAATACAGACATCATGAATTGAAGAATGTAAATTGGAAGTGATGCTGTAGGCTAATGGGCATGGAAGGTAAGTAAGTATAAAGTAGATACTGAGGTTAATCGGGTTTGGATCAACTCTAAGAAACCAACACCAGCCAAATGACATTATAACCCAGAGCATTAGACTAGAAATCTGTGGATTGGCAGAACTGTCCACAAGCCCCTGTTTGGTCCCCTTTTAATGAAAAACAGCAGAGAGACTGTTGCTGGTCAGCAGATGGGTTCATAAACTGACTCTCTCAGTTCCTCCCATAAGTAGCTGACACACCCTTTTCCTGGCCTCAGTCTCTCTAGCTGTCACATAGCCATAGGAATGCTTGACCAACCTTATGGGGAAAATGAGAAAGACGCCACAGTACGAGAAAAATCTAGAATTTACTATCACTTAATATTGATCCAGTATACTCAAATATTCTACTGTCTTTTGATCTTCACTATAAAGCCTATCAGATCTGAGACACTCTATACAACAACCTTTTGAAATGTTCCTCTTATTATTATTATAAGATGAAATTAACAAAGAATACAACTTTAATACACATAAGATTTAAAAGCAGTATCTCTGTAATGCAAGGAAAATGTCTCAGAAGTGTATAGCACAGTGATTGGGGTGAGTTGAGGACCTCAGGCCCATTCTTTTATTGCTGCTGCTATGATCTTTCCAGAATCCTAAAAGGTATTTAATTTTTTGACCGCTGTACATTTCTATTTTATGTGTATGCATGTTTTTTCTGCATGTATGTGAGTGTACTGATGGCATTCAATGTCCGCAGAAGCCAGAAGAGTATGTTGAGTTGATGCAACAGAGGGGTTGTTAGCCATCATGCGGGTACTGGGAACTGAACCCACGCCCCCTGTAAAAGTAGCCAGTGCCCTTAACAGCTGAGTCGTTCCTCCAACCTCACTAGAAGTTATTTTTTTAATGAAGACAACATCAATATTTAGGCATTACCTAGACCTATCATTTGTGACTTCTTGGGAAATAGGAAGATGCTGCTTTGTACTGACCACTCCCTTTCCTACCTCATAGTGCTGCACAGATCAGCTCTTCTGTACAAAGGGATCACCCTGCTTCTTAGTGGTTTTCCAGCAACATGTGCTCTCTCATGTTGAAGGCAGTGTGTTGGCTTGCAGTTTGATGTAGCCTGTGGCTCAGCTGTAAGCTGAATACCAGCTGTTGATCTGCTCTGGGTAGCCTTCTCCTTCTGGGATCCAGGCAGAAGAATCATAAAGTGTGCAATTCCCATGGCAGAATGAAAGACCTAGAGATCTAATAAGGACTCTTCTATTATTACTATTTTTATTTTGTGTATGTTTTTTGCCTGCATATATATAAGTGTACTACATATGCCCACGAATGCCACAAGAGGGCATCGAATCCCCTGAGATTGGAGTTACAGACAATTCTGAGTAACTGTGTGGGTGCCGAGAACCAAACCCTGGTCCGCTGGAAAAGTAGCTAGTACCCTTAACTGCTGAGCCACCTTTCCAATTCCCTGGTGAAAGTTTCTGCCTGAATGATTGGCGTGTGCTCACAGGGCAAAAGTTAGAAATGTGAAGCCTTCTCACAAAGAAGGGAGATGCAGAGCCACAGTGGGACTGCAGTCTCTCATAGCTCATCTCAGCTCTACTGGGCTACCACTGGGCAGTCCTACTAACAGACGTCACTTGGCAAATAACACCTTACCGTCCTTCTTGACAACAAGGCTCCAAAATTCATCTAGAAATAGGAAATATGAACTTCAAAGAAACAAGCCAGCCCTCCATTTAAGGAACCCCCAATGTGCAACAAGTGTGTAATGTGCAAACAAAAGTCCAGTTCTCAAGAGAAGTCAGAAAATCAAGCATTTATGTAAAATGTCCTGATTGTGTGTGTGAGTGTGTGTGTGTGTATGTGTGTGTGTGTGTGGTATAAGTGGGGGATATATATATTTATTGTGTATGTGTGTACTGGAGGATATATGCGTATATGGTATTCATGTGTGATGTATATGTGTGAGTGGTGTATGTGTGTGATAGATATATGTGAGTGGCATGTGTGATATATGAGTGGTGTGTGCATATGTCTGTCTGTATGTGGTGTGTGTGTGCATGTGTGTATAGGATATATGTGTGTATGGTGAAAGTGCATGTGTATGTGTGTGTAGTTTATGTGTATGTGGTATATGCATGTGTGTGGCTGTATGTATAAAATGCACACATGTATGTGTACAGGATGCTAGAAGAAGGCATCAGGTATCCTGCTCTCCATTTTATTCCTTTGAGCTGAGTCTCTCATGAACCTGGTGCTAGGCTGGCAGCCAGCAAGCACTAGCAATCCTCCTGTCTCAGTTCCCCACCGCACTGGGCCTACAGGCACAGGTGCAACGACGCCTGTTCTTTTGCATGGGTCCTGGAATGCAAATTCAGATCCTCATGCTTGTGCAGCAAGTACTCTTAACTACTGAAACATCTCTCCAGACCCAACCTCCTGATTTTCAAATCTACTAAAAAACTATTTTCACTAAGCAACCACCACTGTTTCTTAGACTAACTAGACTAAACATCCAAACTCCAAATCTAGACCACATTTGAAAGTTTCCATTCTCTGCTCAGGGATGTACTTGAGATGTGGCACTTCCTGCTTCACTCAGGAGGATTTTTCTCACGTGTTTTGGTGACTCTGAGATGGTCAGCACTCACATGACCAGAGTTGTAGAGACTCCATTCATGGCTAAGGACTCAGGTGTGGCTCTCACACATGGCCTTGGGTTTTTCTGTGCCTGGGTTGGACTATCTGTGAGGTGCCATCTCCCAAGAGAAACGTTTCAGGCTGATTGACTTAGAATTAGAGCTCAGATGGCAACAGAGGAGAGAATAATAGGTTGAGAGATTGCCCTCATTTGGCTCTTTAAATTTTCATGTGAAGGGCGATTTGTTAACAAGGGGGAGGACCCGAGGCAGTGAGAGCATCAATAATTCAGCAGAGACTGTCAAGCTGCAAATAGCCCAACCATGCCCAGCTGAGCTCCTGCTGTGACTGACTACTCTGCAGGCCTCAGAGAAAGGATCAAGCTTCCAGTCCCCAGCCCACTTCAGTGCTGCCTCTGCTCTCCCAATTCCTAGCAGAACTGGAATGGAGGCTGCCGTGGCTCAGAGTCCCCAATGCCAGCTGGGTGCAGTGTTCCCCAAGAAGGTGATGGATGCAGAAGCCCTCCCCAGCAGGATCTTTGGTATTGACAGAGCCTCCTGCCAGATACATCATAAGGCGGGGATTCAATACATGACTATTCCACCCCATCCCTCTCCACTTCCAGAAGAAATATTGCATCATCTCATTTGCCAGATTTTGTTTCTTCTTTTCCTCAAAAGCAAACTTAAAACTGGCCCTTCTGTATAGTGACCAGCTTCTGCAAAATCCTGTTTCCATATGATCATCCACCACCTCTGGCTCTTCCAATCTTTCTGTTCTCTTTTCTGAAATGATTCCTGAGCCTTGGGTCTGCCCTCCACTTTAAGACTCATTGGGATTACATTGGCCCTCGTGAATAATCCAGATACTCTCCGTATTGTCAGCTGGTGAGAATCTTAATTTCTTCTGCAATATCAGTTTCTGTTGCCATACAATCTAAAGTATGAGAAGATCCCAGGGACTGGGACAGAGGCACTACGGGAAGGGTCACTATTCTGGCTACTATACCCAGCAATTCCCATTCCAGAAATAGGACCTACATATATACCTACAGACACATACACCTCAAAATGTATGGTGCAAGAGTTACTGCAATAGTTTTTCTAAAAACAAGAAAGAGAGGAAAAGAAAAAAAGAGGAAAGAAGCAATCAAACTGTCGTTCTAAAAACAGACTGATGTGTAATCACACGGTGGCTAATTTCAGATATCAACTTCTTTGGCCACAGGATACTCTGATTTTGATCAAACATGACTCTGGGGGTTTCTGTGAGAGTGATTTGGGGTAAGATGACCATTTAAACCTACAGACTGAGTAAAGTAGATTGCCTTCTACCACATGGATGGGCCACATCTACTCACTTGAAGGTATGAACAGAAATTCTGACTCTCCTCAGGGAACAGGACTCCTACCACTTAGTCTTTGAATTAGAACAGACTGTTTCCTTCCCTTTGGACTCAGACTGAAACATTGGCACTTCCTGGACATTGATCCTGCTGACTGTCAGACTAGAACCACCACCCCAACCGTTCTCGGGGTTTCCAGCTCACTGCGTCACTCTGCAGATCTTAGGCCTCCATTGGCTCTATGTGCCAATTCCTTGTGATAAGTCTCTGTCTATCTATCATTTTCTTAATAATGACTATTCGGACTAATCATTGGGGGGCTGGGAGCTGGTGATGGAGACAGTGGTTTGGTGTTGAAAATATTTGAGCTGTTTGAATTCCTTACAATGCAAAAGGATATATGAACTTCTTGTGCTGTATTTTTAAAACTAAGCACATTTCAAAAATCCATTTATCTACATGCAAGGGATTTTTTTTCTCTAACTAAATGTAAAAGAAACTAGTTTAAAAGCTCAAATTCTATCACATGAATTTATAATAAGGAAGGTTCCTTCGAGGTAACTGGAATGCCCAGACCCACTAACAACAGAATGTGTTCACAATAGAAAAATATGTAAGAAACCAAGTCATTGAACAGAAGGGGCTTATTGAGCATGAAATCAGAGCACAAGATGACCCGTGTCCTTGAGGGATGTTAGATTATAGCCAAAATGTTAAGTCCCACAAATTAACCACTTGACCCCAATACTTGGGCCCCTAGACACAACTTCTCCATCTCTCTCTCTCTCTCTTCTGGAGTCACTTGAAAATGACTAACAGATTGGTTCTCTAGTCATCTGTGACTCCTCCCCTGTTTCCTTTGTACAAATCACTGCTCCATACCCACTCTCTGTTTTGACAGATTCTATAAGATCATTTTTTATTTCTTCTGGTGTTTTTGGCTTACTAGGGTACACAAAAAGATCAACTGAATTCCCCTAGTTGGAGGTAACCTCAGAAGCATCTTCTACTAACAAGAACATTTACTCATTTGGCTTTTTTTGTAGCCTTCATGACATCATTCCCAGAGCTATAATGCTCAACTTTGGAGCAAGTCATTCCTCTAGGTTTATTAAGTTATCTTCCAGACTGTGACCATGACATCTAGCCATGTTTGACTGCTTCTTTTTTGTGTAAGATGAGAGAGCAGGAAGAGTGGAACAGGAATAGCCCTCCACTTCAGCCACTCACAGGACCATGCAGACATAAACACAGGGAAACACTGTCAGGTCCAAAAGTACTAATGAGGTCACTTCTTCAGCTCCATTCTTGGTTCCTGGGAACCAAAAATGAGTAAGACAGTCTTTTGTGGCATGCGGTCTTCCAGGGAAGACCTCTTATAACCTGGAGGAGGGAAGATTAGGAAAGGCTTGTGAAATGAACTCTTAAACAGACTCTTGGAGAAAGATCAGGAAATAGGACATGGTGGAAAAAGGTGTTTGAGATCAAAGAAATAGTATATAGAAAGGCGTAAATTAAAAATGACCTTAAAAATAGAATCCCTGTTCTTCACTACTCTTATTTTGTAAATGTGGTTATGATATCTCTTTTGAATACGAGGGGGCCCTAGGGCTGCTTGGACAATCGAATCCAGCAAAAATAATACTGAACCAGCTTTTAGTGCCAGGCTTTAAGAGATGAACCAAGACCACCCTTCCCAAGGGCCCTGTGTGAACTTCCAGCTGACCCCTACCATCTTGCCAGCCAAATGACTGAGTAGTTTTGGAAATGGGTCCTCAGTACAGATGCCACAGGCAATATCACTCCCAGGCGAGCTTGGTAATATGGCAGAGATTCTTTTCTAGAAAATAGATTTGTAGGTGGAGCTGGCACGTGTGGGGAGGGAAGTAAACATAATGACAAATTCAGCTTGGAGCCTGTTGAGCTTTTGGTGCAGTAAGTGCAGACCGATAGATAATGCTACTGATCATGGGAGAAAGAAAGGAAGTGTGAGGAAGAGAGCCCTGCAAATGATTATTCATGGAGAAAGAATCATGACCATGGTGCGAACATCTACAGGGAATAAACACAAAGGGAAGAGGACTGAGGGGGAACCATCTAATAAGAGCATGCAGAGAAGATTATGAAAATTAAAATGTTGGAGCAGGAAACTGGGTAAGAATTGGTTTGGTTTGGTTTGGGTGTTTGTCCTCAAATTTTTTATATTTATTTATTTGTTTATTTAGTGTGTCTGAGTGTGTCTGTGTGTGTGTATCTGTGTGATGGTATGCATGTAGAGGTCAGAGGACAACTTGTAGAAGTCAGTTCTGACGTTTTGCCATGTGGTTTCCAGGGAGTGATCTCAGGTTGTCAGGCTTGTGGCAAGCACCTTCACCTACTGAGGCATCTTACTGGTCCTTGGTTTTGTCCTTCATGAGTAACATTTCTAATCACAAAGAACAGGTTGCATGGAACAACTCAAGTTCAATGCCTGTCACTAGATTTTGGCAAGAGGAAGTTTCTTTCCAGGCAAGTGCTGCTGTCTTGAATCCTGCTTTGCACTTACAGAGGAAAATATGCCTAGGCTGGAGTAGGGGTTGGTTATAACCAGCCAGCCGACCACATGAAGGTTTTCCCTCTGCTTCTAAAGCTTACAACCACTTCCTTAAAGCCTGTCACCAGGGAGTCATCCCCTGACTCTTAGGAAAAGGACAATACACCATTCAAAGAATTGTTGTTCTGCCTCTGGGCTAACCAGAAAAGAGCCTTCCTCTCAATGCTGTGTTTTCTCCAAGCTGCACATCTGAGCAGATGGGATGCAGTGGCCGACTGTGGCAGTGGAACAGTGACTGTGAGGACTGAATGAATATTTTATGGGCACCAGTAGAAGTTAATAAATCACAAGGTACTAAAGATGAGCAGGTTACTCCTCCGCCCTGAACAATGGCTGCTCAGCTCTGGTCAAGTGCAGCTCCCTTTCTGGCTTGAGCAATCTGTCACGAGCATTGCCATGGCCCTTGATTTCTCAATTCAGTATGTACAGAGGAGAGGAGACCCATTTGTTAGCTATAATCAATTAGGTGAGGATGTAAAATAGGGAAACTGACAGGAAGTTAAATCAAGGGATCTGGCTTTTGCTTTGAATTCTGCTGCTGGCTCACTGTGGAGCACTGGACACGGGACTTAGTTTCTCTGGATAATACTTTCCTGTTTCTAAAATGAAGGGGTAAATGAGCTGGTTTCTTTGGTATTTCTTATCTGATTTATTGATTGGTATGTTGCACATCTGGTTTTACTGCAGTGCTATTCACAACAGCTAAGACATGGATGAATACAGAAAATGTGGCATATAGACACACTGGAGTTTTATTCAGTCATGAAGAACAAAGCTATGTCAGTTGGAGGAAAATGGATAAAACTCGAGAGCATCGTGTTAGGGTAAATAAGACTCAGAAAGTCAAATAACACATATTTATACAAATGAAGCAGAAAGAGAACTGTGTGTGTGTGTGTGTGTGTGTGTGTTTGTGTATATGTGAGTGTGTGTGTGTCACAGTGTGCTGATGGAGGTCAAAGGCTTTCAGGAGCTGACTCTCGCCTCCACATTGTTGAGGCTGGGTCTCTGTTGTTTCTGTGCTGTGCTGCATACTCAGGCTAGCCGGTGCCCAAGTTTCTGGAGGATTTTCCTGTCCCTGCCTCACATCTTGTTGTAGGAGTGCTGAGATTACAGATGTGCCACCATAACTGTTTTTTATACGGGTTATGGGGATGGAACAGAGACATCAGGTTTTCATGGTAAGTACTTTTACCTGCTGAGCCTTTGCCCAGCTCTGAAGTTTCCTTTATTAACCAGTGAGCCAACAAGTTTCTTGAAGTAACAATCAACAACTCAAGAGGTTGAAACATTCATTTCATAAACAGTTACTGATGTTTGTGCTGTGTGTTTTATTCTAGGATGCTCTAAAAACTCCTTTGAATGTTTAGGGCTAAAAATCAGTTAACTTTCTTAGAAAGGAGAAGAAAAGCAAAAGACATAATCTTAATCATTCATCTGGAAACAGTACAGAAATAATAGACGTTTTACCAGTGTTATACATTTTTTGTACTATGATTTGAAACCTATCTACATTCAAAAGGAATTTTAGTTGAATATACCAGTAACAAAATAGCAATAATTTGTCACACACATAAACATTTTAACACTGTTTAGAAAATGCTAGTTTTAATAAACTGCAATAATAGTATTTTACCACAAATAATAAAAAATACTCCTGCTAGCGCATGCTTACTCTGCACTAAGCTCTATTCAGAGTGCTTTTAAAGCATCATTTTATTTATTCTCCCATTTCCACAGAAAAGGTATGAGAGTACATGCTGATAAGAAAATGGAACTGAGGAAGTTTCTTTGTCCAAACATCTAGTTAGTAAGGAGCTGATAAAGGTTTGAACCCTAATCTTTCTGATTTCAAGCATATAATTTTGTAACAGTAAATAATAGCTACAACTTATGCTGTGCTTACTATAAACTAGCAAATCCTTTCTGTAGCTAGCCTGTCTACATTATGTCTACTCTTCATTGTCTCTGAGCTATTTCTCAGCTCTGTAAAGTGAATAGCACTGATAATAACTCAAGGGATTTGCTTATGGGAATGCAAATTGATTGACTTCTGCCTTCAGGGTAGCTGTGTTTCGCATCTACTTGTACATTAATTTGTGAACTCCTTGTTCTCCATTTACATGTGGTTGTTGGAATTCTTTAAACCAATTGCAATGCCTTCATGATTATATTATTTATTAATGAACTAAATGTAATGTTTGACATCTGTTCATTTTCCATTTGTATGACAGTCATGATTTTAAATTAAAAGCAGTATGTTCTTTAACAATTATTTATAGTGAGATTAAAAAAGAGAGACAGGAGAGCAGAGCCTCTTTCCCAGCCTTTTCCACACATTCCTGTCCCTGGAATGTGGCAGTGGGACTGACTGCTAACTCAGCTGGTACCTAACAGCACCATGCCACTCTGCCCTCTGGGCAGCCTATCTAATGACTGTCCTATGCTGCTCTCCATTACCACATTGTTTCTATATTGTCAGAGTGTTGCTGTTGTTCTAATAAAATAGTTTTTAAAGAAACATTTTATAGGCTTATGCATAAAAATATGGAGTTCTGTGATATCAAAACTTGGAGAAATGCCCTGCTATAGCTGGATAAAGACCTCAGTACAAAACACAGAATGTGTACGAGCTGAGAAATTCTGACTGTTTAAGTACAGAATCTAAGCATTGTTCTCTCCTGTAGGCTTGGGTAGCCTAGAGAGGGAGATGCCACCTTCTAGTTACTAGGAGGCACAGAGGGTGGGCTCAGTGGGAGAAACCTGCAACCAGATCTGAAATGGGGAGCAGTTGTTGAAGATGCTATTCTCAATGTCAGCGTTTTAAACATCTGTAAACAAAAGTCAAAACCTGAAACAGAAAAATACCATTCTGAAAAGTCAGCTTGAGAACAGAAATAGAAACAGAAACAGAAAGGACTGAGTTGTCAGTCATTCTTATGAACTTGGAGTAGTTCTATTTCTCCTCCTCTCTTCTCCTTCTTCCCTCCTCCCTTCTTTTCTCCCTTCCCCCCTCCTCCTTCTCCTCCTCCTCCTCCTCTTCTTCTATTACTTTGTGTCACTTTTCCATATCATGTCCTCAGATTGGCTCTTCCCCTCCATTGTTGTCTTGAAGAATGTCATTGACATTCACTGGGAACACGACATCATCTTCAGACACTTTTCACACACACACACACTCAATTCAGTTCATCACTAAACCCTCAAATCTTCCAAGCGATGCCCTGCTGCATCTTCTTTCTTCCCCTTCACTTGTCCAATCAGATCTTTATAACTCTTGGTTGCTAAAAAAGCCAGTTTTTGTCTAAAGGCCAGTTGACCTCTCTCTGGTGGTTTAGAGTAAATAATGTCACTGTCTGGTTCAAAAAAATCCTACTGAGACTTTCCAGTGCCTCTTTAAAAAGGAAAGTGGGAGTTTATTAAGAAAAGTTTTCAATGTACCTGGGGACATGACAGTATGCACCCAAGGCACAGGTGTAGTCTTCTCAAGAGAGCTACACCAAAGTGTCTTTAACAATAGCCATATAAAATTTTGGTAGCTCCTGGAGTTACATTGTTCAAGGATTCTTAAGTAATTTTATGTAAAGGAGATCACTGAGTGGTTTCTGAGGAGCACTAGACAGGATTATAGGCTGGTGTGATAAAACCGTGGTTCATAAGAGGAAAGAAGGAATTGTTACTGTATCAAGGCATAGAGGAATTAAGGCATCTATACTTTGACTGTAAACAAAGTTGATGATCTTGATTGTGAGAGTCTTTAAAAGTTACAGATTTATAGCTTGGAGAGGAGAAACATTAAACTCAAAGGTCATAGACATGTTGACCTTAACCATGATTCATTGCTATTTTGACATTCTTAGTTGAAATATCTCTGTATAAAAGAAATAGTGCCTCCACGTAGTCAAATTTCAAAGACCATTTTGTAAGTTGTGCTGAAATTCTTGACTCTCAGCCCTGGAGAGGCCAACCAGACTCTGGGATGCGCGGCTCCTTTCCCTTCTCATGGCTCTGTAATTTCCTGTTTGTTTTTTTTAAACTGTCTCAATTTACCCCTCTTAGATTTTGGTCCCTTATCTTAAAGGCTGGTGATGATCAAAGATCGATTTCCTGAAATTTCTTCACTGCTGAACAGGGACATGGAATCTGCCTACTCATGTAGCAGAAGTCTTGACCTGTCTGCTCTAGATGATACATAAGAAGGCCTGAGGTTGAAGATCAGAGAATCAACATTTTATGGGGATTTGGAAGATGAAAGTTATCACTCAGGTCTTCAAACCCACACAATCAATAATGCATACCACTGATTCTTATGCCTGTTCCTAAGATTAGCACCAAGGTTAGGAAGGCTTTTCCATTCTGAGGCACTTGAGAGTCAAATCATTAAAGTTTAGGGCAGAATCTGATGTAAAGGACGTGTAACTCATGCACGACCAAGGTCCTATTGCCCTAGTTTCCAGGTACACAAACAGCTCAGAGACCACGGCAGATGTCCACGTGTTAGGTAGTGGTGTCTCTCTTCTGACATTGTAGATCCAATGGTGGGGTTGATCCATGGGGAGAAAGGCAAGGTCCAAACCTTGAATTGTCTGAGATTACTGGCTGAGTAAACATACAGGCTGCCTCCATTTCCAAACTATTTTCACAATAGGGCAACAATAAATATAGATGTGCAAGTAACTCTGGCATGTTGAATGAGCATGCTTTGGGTTAACATCCCAGGTATAGCTAATTTATATGGTACCCCTATTTTTAAGTTTTTGAGGAACCGCCATGCTGATTTTATAGTGGCTACACAAGTTTACCTGATAAGATACCTGATAATACTCATGATCAGAAATAAGTTTTGCAGAGGTACTTTGGAATTTTCAGTGCCCATTCAGGAGCAGGCACTCTGAAGTGCTGTAAACGCTTCCACACCCCCCATCCCCTGTGCTAGAGAAGCCGCAGTTCATCAGCAAAGACTTAGAAATGTTTTTCTGCAGGTCAGCCAAGGGGCTGGGGAAGCAGCTCAGTCCATAAAGTGCTTGCCGTACGATCTTGAGGACTGCAGTCAGAGTCCCAGCACCCATGTAAAGAAATTCAGGTGTGGTGTATGTTTACGATGCCACCTATGGGGAGGTGCATCCCTGGGGCTCACTGGCCTGTCAGTCTAACCAATCAGTGAGCCCCAAACTGGTGAGAAAGCCTATCTTAAAACCCAAGGCGGGGTGGGCTAGGGAGATGGCTCAGTGAACAAAGCACTTGCTGTGCAGTGTGAGGAACTGAGTTTAGGTTCCCATGACCCATGTAAATGCCAGGTGGAGTGGTGGCCCACCTCTTACCCCAACAGTTTGGAGGCAGAGACAGGAGATTCTGGAGCAAGCTAGCTAGCTTAACTAACTGTGTTGAGGAGCTATGGCTTCAATTGAGAGACCCTGCCTCAGTAAACAAGGTGGAAATTGATCAAGGTCCCCACATGAACTTAACAACATAAATGCACACACATGTGCCTGACACACACATGTATCCACTCATATGCAAAAACACATACCCACATGCATACCACACAAAAGAACAAATTGGAAAGTACCTGATCAATATGACACTTGAAGTTGTCCTCTGGCCTCCACATACACCTGCATATATATGTGTACATGATATTGGTACACACACACACACACACACACACACACACGAAAGGCCAATCGAGTAGTGTTCAATGTGTACAGGTGCTTCTTCCTGTGTATGAACTCATGCATAGTGATGCTTCTGGCCCGAAAGTTCCATTTGGTCGAGTGTCCTGTCTCTTACTAGAAGATTCAATAGAATAGATTAAATAGATAGCTAGACCGAATAGACGGATAGCTGATCTTCCCAGGTGAACATTGCTGAATCTGCCACAAGCAAAAGTGTTTGGCAGAAAGATCAAAGGATGGATCCAATAAAAAGCATCTCATATGACTATGTACTTGTGAGCTAATAAATGTTGAGTTACAGGCTTGGGTCTGAGATTTGTTTTCCTTTTCAGGAAGGACTACTGCCTCCTTACCTGTAGTCACTGGAAGCCTTTACTAGTTACCCAGATTGTCTAATAGCTGTGAATGACTAAGTTGGGTTAGGTTAGTTGGCAACACAACACTTAATGCCATACACATTGTCAGTAGAGATAGCTATGCACACATATATTATATTCAAAGTTTCCTCTATGGTTTATCTGTTTAACATGCTACTCTTGTGTTTTCAGAGCATGACTGAATCATCATTCTGTATTGAAGTACTCCTGCACTTTTTTGAATTTCTTTTTGCCTTAAACTTTACCTTCTTCTCTTCCTCTCTGCAGTACTAGGGCCTCACACATGCTGGATAAATGCCTTCTCACAGAGATCCATTTCAAGTCCTTGTTAATAAAAAAAAATCCTTTTCATTTTGAAACAGGCAATCAGTAAGTTGTCTAAGTAGGATTTGAAATTACTTTGTAGCCCAGACAGGCCTTGGACGTGTGTTTCTGCTATCTCAGCCTCTCTAGTGGCTGGGATCACAGGCTTGTACCATGCTCCATCATCTAACTCATTTTTTAGTGGCCAATACAATATCTTCCCTGACAGAGGCTCACATCAATAGATGCTTATATCTGGGATATGGAGGGATGCCCTTTGTGCTACTCTTTGAGATCACAGCCAATGTCAGAAAAAAAGTCAATGTCTCGAGTGGTAGAAAGAGTCTGGGAGCATCTGGAAGCAGAGTACAGAAGCAGCCAGCATATGGCCTTTGGTGACAGATAGAAAAGGCAGAGTCTGCCCTGGTCATGGGCTGCCTTCCTGCCACTGCATGGGCAGAAGACTCAGAGAAAGATCGGCCAAACATGCTGGAAAAAGACAGAATAGAGGGGCAGATGTCCCAAGAGAACGTCTTTACACAACTAGATTTTATTCACTGGTAGCTGTGTCTGTCAATAAAGTATGAATTGAAACATTACTGCTCCACTTGTATCAGTGCTTGGGCTTCAAGGATGATGGCTCATTATCACTGGGCAGGTGTTTTTGAGGGACCATAGCATAAAGCATGAGCCCTTTGAGGTTAATTCCAGCTGGGGAGACTGACACAGAAGCACACATGGAGAATGTGAGGTACAGGTAGTCAAGGTCACAGATGGATGGCACCAGGTAACACAGCATTGCTTTAAGTAAAAGCATGTGAGTTACAAACTTATTCAGGCTGCCTTAAAGAAAGGTAATTTGAAAGTCAGGTGTAATAGTGCGTGCCTTTAATCCAAGCACTTGGGAGGCAGAGGCAGGTGGATTTCTGTGAGACTAAGGCCAGCCTGGTCTGTATAGTGAGTTCTAGGTCATCTTGAGCTACAGGGACACCATGTCTCAAACAAACAAACAAAAGAGATAATTTGGAGGAAAGACACAGTCAGGAGTTATAATCAAACTGTAAAAGGGACCCAGGTATGGCTGTTGTGACATAGCCATTCTTTCAATTCATCCAGGGTGTCATGATGGCTCCTCTGGGATTAATGGTCTCTGCCCAAGACCTTTGTTCTCCATTCTTAGATTTGCTTCCTGGCTTCCGATTGCCTTTGCTCTCCCAACACTATGGGAATGACTGGGTACAGATCCTCACGCTGGAAGGAATTTAAGTCACAGATAAGCCTTCTGAGGGGTGACTCAAGTCTTGACCCAAATCATTCTCTGAGTCATTCAAATTTCCAACCCCTCTCTAATCACTCACTCCACCACATCCCCTCCACCACCACCCCACACACACCAAGGATGAGCACATCATCCCAGCAGAAGATCCCTGTCTTGCCAAGTCATCAGAGTCATCTGGGGTTCCTTCTTACCAGCCTATATCCCTAGCCTCCTCCACCACTGTGTGTTTGGGGTGGACTAGGAATCTAGGGAGGGGTACAAGCTTGACAAGGGCACCAGAGCACTTCTAAACTGCCGTTTTGTTTTCATCAGTACAGCAGAGGGTATTACAATGCACACTTCTTCCCTTCTCTGCCTCAAAAGTCCTGGGGTGGAACCCTAAGAATCTGCATTTTAACAGAAATTCTGAGAGAGAGGGCTGTGAGGCTATACGTAGAGAACTGTTATTTTGGAGAGATTCCATTTCGTTGCAGAATCTCCACTTAGAGCCATTGTGATGTAGGAGTTAGCCTGTCTGTTTGCTCTGCTCTGGAATGGGTGGATGTGAGAAAAGATTCCCTTCTTAGAAGAGTCCAGAAGCAATAGAACCTGGTAGGAGAGACAATGGGTGGAATTTTTAAATAGGAAGTCACACAGCAATGACAAAGATCATATATCCAACAAAAGAAACAAAACAAGGTGTATCTAAATCAAATGTGAGTGAGACACCCTTCACATAAATTCTTTAATAACAGACAAGTTAAGAATCACTAATCTACGCCTCGCATACTGGTATGCACATTTAACCCCAGCCCACAGGAGTCAGAGGCAGGCAGATCTCTGTGAAATGGAGGTCAGCCTGGTCCACATAGCAGCTTCTAGGTGGACTGAGACTAGGGAGATCCTGTCAAAATGAAACAAAACCAAAAAAATTCCACAAAACCCAGAAAAGAATCACTGGACTATTGAGTTCTCACTGGTTGTTAACTGCTTTACATGTGCTGTTTAATCCTTGCAGAAATTTTAATTTGTATTTTGGGAAGGTTAGAAACTTATCCAAGCATGCAACAAATAAACGTAAGAGCCTGGTTTCCAACCTACTTCTTAGCTGAGGTCAAATCATGGACTTTTGACTACTGTGGTGTGTTATATCTAGGATCAGGAATGACTTCCAGGAGTCTAGAAAAAGAAATCTATAAACATGTGCCATATTCAATGGAAGAACAATTGGCTAACGAAAGGGACACTGAGTTTGATAACAAGATCCTCTGTGGTTAAAAAGACTCCATTCCCATAACTACCAATTTGGTGAGCTTGAATTTTTATGCATTATGTCCTATTAAAATTAGACACCTGTACGGTCTCAGAGGCTTCTAGAGCTCCGCAAATGGGAAAATAATGGAAAGACAGTGAGATGATGTAAATAGAAACCAGCTAAGGATCTTAGTCTAAACAATTGCCCATGACCATGCAAGTGCAGACACTGAATTAACACCCCGCTCCCGGGGCCCCAGCCGTTGCCTGTGTGATCTGCTCAGTGAGCTCTTGGAGCTGCTGCTGTCCACTGCAGACCTACGCCATGGAGGAACGGAAGCTGCACTGTGTTTCTCTGCTGGGCGGGCATTCAGTCCTGCCTTAGCAGTCAGCCTGCTTCATCCAGCCTTGCTGATTTGTAATATGTTTCCAATCTCTAATTTTCTACAAACTCACTGTCTATTGAGAACAAATAACTGTAATCAAAACGCCTTCCGTTGATCTCGCCAAACTTTGGAGCAAGGTTAACCACAGGTTTCCCAACCCTTGTCTTCAAGGCAGTCCTTTAAGATATAAATTTGTAGCGGGGGCGACAAAAAGGATGGTGGGGAATGGGGAGAGGGCAAGGTTTAGGGGACTGAAAGACACGGCCTGTCCACAGCCACTGCCGTCCCGCTTCGCCTCCTCCCACCATTCACAGTTCACAGCAGTTACTTGTCTACATAAGGGACTTGGATCTCGGAAAGAAAGGTCTTTGTGTTTAGTCTAATGGGATAACAAAGACATAAGAAACAAGGCTTGTGAGAGACTGGGGAAAAATGGGTGACAAACAACTAACTGCCAAGCACTGATAACCAGGAACCCTCCTGTCGTCAGAGAGCAGCTGAATCCTGGCTTCTACGTGAGTGAACTCCGAGTCTTGCATCAGTCACTTTACCGGTAAGGGCTATGATCTGTAAACCCGTTAATCTGAATAGAGATCCTAAATGTAAGGTCTGGATTTGCCATCAAGCTGCTCTTATTTGGAGAAGATGAGATTAATACATAGAAAAACTCAAAGTAGCTCAGGTGAGAGCCACCACTTGAAGAGAAGTGGAGAGTGAGCTGACTTCAGGAGGCCAGGAGAGGAGGAGGATCAGGGAGGACTGCAGTTAGCTGGGAAGTTTTGTGGAAGAGGGGGCCTTTGCACTCTTTGAACAATTTGGAGAGCAAAGAAGTCTATTCTGAGGGCCTTTAGGAGGGGAGAAGCAGATAACCGGCTTTTCTTCCCTTGTCTCAAAATATTTTCAGGTCAGAGCTCAGACCTGGCTCACCACCTCACATTTTCTCCCAGAGGACTGTGAAAATGAAGACCTGCAGGTTCCCTGAGTCTTCACTGAAAACCAGTCAAGCACAGTTACTCAAAGCACCAGGCATTAAATGGTGTGACTTAAGTAGATTTTAAGAATGGAGTTTTAAAAATAGCATCCTCTATTCTAAACAACATAGAATTAGAAAAACCTGCCTGAGAAGTACCTTCACCCTTCCTTCTGATTGGACATATTAAAGACATTTGGTTGTGGAAGGATTAGTTGAGTAAATAGGACCAAAACTATCCTGGTGTGTGTGTGTGCACTTGGATGTGTGTATGTGTGTGTGTACATTTGTGCACGTGTGTGTGGAGGCCAGAGATCACTCACATGTTGTTTCTCAGGTGCCATCTGCCTTTTCCTTTTCTTTCTTTTTGAGAATTTTATTACCCACTCATGAGTATTGTCTTCACATTATTTCCATCCTTCCCAGACTCCCACCAACTCTTCTCATGTCCCTTGATTCCCTATCAATTTATTGTCCTCTAATTTTATTATTATTGTTACATAGATAATTTATAAATATATACACATATATACATACATACACATATATAACTATACAAATATATAAAATGCACTGAGTCCATTAAGTGGTACTTTCTGTACCTGTGCTTAGGGCTGTCCATCTGGGATCAGGTAACCTCTCAGGGAGAGGTGATTCTCAGAGAGAAATGATGCTCCTCCCACAGTATCCATTGATTGCCTGTAGCTCATCTTCTTGAGGTGGGGCCATGTGATATTCCCTTGTTCACCTTGGCATGTCGACTGGTTTTGTCATTATGTGGATCTCATCAGGCTACCTTACTGCAGAGAGTTCACTGGTGCAGCTTCCCCTACCAGATCTAGAATACGCTAGCTAGCAGCAGGTGTCTTGTCCTTCTGGCTCTTCCATTCTTTCCAGTTCTTCTTCCTCAGTGTTCCCTGATCCTTGGGTGTAGAGGTTACATTGTAGATGTGTCACTTAGGGCTGGGTGCCTCACAGTCGCTTGTTTTCTGCATTTCCACCAGTTGTAGAATTTTGCAATAGTCTCCATCTGCTGCAAAAAGAAGCTTCTTTGATGAGTGGTGAGAGGTGCACTCTCTGTAAATATAAGGGTAGGATTTAGCTTGGCTATGTTTACAGTACCATCCATGCATGATTTCCCTCTTACTGAATGGTCCTTAAGGCCAATTATATAGCTGTTGAGTACGCCTGAGATAAAAGTGCCCCTACTGCATCAGTAGAGATAATTTACTCAGCCAGACATTGTTGTGGTTTGTAGACTTGGTAACTGGATGATAGCAATTCTTGGTTTTCTCCCTTGACAGTGTGCATAGTATCTTGTGAAGCTATGAGAGCTAGTCTCCAGGGAGGAGACTCCCTGGTCAGTACCTGCTCAATTGTTCCAAACCCTGTATCTGAAGTATTTCGTGTCTTCAGCTATGGAGTCTTAACTTCAAGTTCTGGAAGGCAATCAAGGGCTATGGCAACAGCCTGTATTATTTGGGGAATCTCTTGTACTATCCTAACCAGCAACTCAAAGGGAGGTTTCTCATGCCTGGCACTGTGTTGTGTTATATAGACATCAGCTATACACATGTTCTCACATTTATATTATATGTGTATTCTTCAGTAGGCTTATTAAATACTACATTTCCCTTTGGTTTTACATACCACTTATATTATGTATCTCTCCTTTCTTGCTGTGCCCTGTATAGCCCCGACTCCCCCCACCCCAGATAAAGTACCTCCACTTTCCCCAGTTCCCCCTCGATGACTCCTGTTTAAAACCATCCCCCTCTTTCAAGCTCCTCCTCCCCCTCCATTGCTTTCTATTTTTCTCGCTCCTGCAGTTACGTCTGGATACATATTCACATCTAAAGATTTGGAGCTGTGATCCACAAATGAGGGAGAACCTGTATCACTGTGTCACTTGTTTTCCTGAGTCTGGGTTACCTCACTTAGTACAACAGTTTCTAGTTCCATCCATTTACCTGAAAAATTTGTGATTTCATTCTTCTGTACTGCCAAGTAGAATTCCATAGTGTAAATGTGCCATATTTCCATTATCCATTCATCAGCTGGGGGACATTGAGGTTGCTTCCATTTCTTAGCTATCGTGAAAAGATCAGCATCAAACATGGCTGAGTAAGTATCTCTGTAGTAGGACCCTGAGTCCTTTGTGTATATGCCAAGGAGTGATACAGTGGGAACATATCGTAGATCCATTCTTAAGTGTTTTGAGAGTGTTCCACCCTGGTTTCCGCAGTGGCTGTCGCTGTGCAGTACCAGCAGCATTTGTCCCTTTTCCTGATATCCTTGCCAGCATTTGTTGTCATTTATTTTCTCGATCTTAGCTGTTCTGCCTGGGGTAAAATGAAATTTTAAAGGAGTTTTAATTTGCATTTTCATAACTGCTAAAGATGTTGATCACTTTTAATGAGGTCCCATTTGTCTATTGTTGACCTTAATTCCTGAGTGCCTACTGTTGGATTTAGAAAATCCTTTCCTGCACCTACATCTTGTACGGCACTACCTATGTTTCAGGTTTCACATTGAGGTCTTTGATCCATTAGGATTTGATGTTTGTGCAGGGTAAAAGATAAAGGTCTAATTTCATATAGAGATCCAGTTTCCCCAGAACCATATGTTGAAGATGGTGTCTTTCTTCCAGTGTGTATTCTTGGCAATTTTTGTCACTGCATGCACTCATGTTTGGGTCTTCTATTTTGTCCCATTGATCTATGTCTGCTTTTGTGCCCTTACCATGCTGTTTTATTACTATAGCTCTATTATATAGTTTAAAACCTGGTATGATAATCTTCCAGCCTTGCCTTTTGGCTCAGGATTACTTTGGAAATCTGGGATCTTTGTGGTTCCATATGTATTTTAGGATGTTTTTCTATTTCTGTGAAAAATGTCATATGCGTTCTGATTGGGATTGCATTGAAACTGGGACTTGCTTTTGGAAGGATGGTAATTTTCATAATATTAATTCTACCAGTCCTTGAGTATAGGAGGCCTTTCCATCTTCTAGTATCTTCTCAATCTCTTTCTTCAAAGATTTAAAGTTGTAGAGATCTTTAAAGTGTTTGATTAAAAATTACCCTTAGAAAAAATTTAAGGCTATTGCGAATGGGAGAGTTTCAATGATCTCTTTCTCTGGCTGCTTGTAATTGATATATAAAAAGCTAGTGAGTTTTGGAAATTGATTTTTTATCCTGCCACTTTGCTGAAAATGTCGATAATTTCTAAGAATTTTCTGGTGGAAATTTTGGATCTCTTATGTATAATGCCATGTCATCTGCAAAGAGATATAATTTGACCTCTTCTTTTCTAATTAGCACCCCTTTAATTTCCTTCTCTTGTCTTCTAGCTAATGTTTCAGGAACTATATTACAAAGGAATGAGTTAGTGAACAGCCTTGTCTGGTTCCTGATTTAATGGGAATGCTTCCAGTTTTTCTCCATTTCAGATGATATTGCCTATGGATTTCTTATATACAGCCTTAATTATGTTGAAGTATATTTCCTCCAGTCAAATTCCAAGACTTTTATCATGGATGCATGTTGGACTTTGTCAAAGGGCCATTTCTGCATCTATTGATTATGTGATTTTTAGACAAGTCTGTTTATATGATATATTAAATTTACTGGCTTACATATATTGGAAACATCCCTGTATCTCTGGAATAAAACCAACTTGATTGTGGTTCTTTTTTTTTTTTTTTTGATACGTATCTGTATGCAGCTTGCAAGTATTTTATTGAGAAATTTTGCATTTAGGTTCATTAAAGATATTGGCCTGTAGTTTTCTTTATTGTGGTGTCTTTACCTGGTTTTGGTATTAGAGTAATAGTGGATTTGCAAAAAGGAGTTTGGGAAAGTTCCCTCTGTTTCTATTCTTTAAAAATAATTTAATTACAACTATTGGTTGTAGTTCTTATTTGGAGATCTGGTAAAATTCTGGTGTGAATTCATGTGGACCTGGGCTTTGTTTAGTTAGCAAGCTTTGTATTACTGTTTCAATCTCCTTATTTGTTATGGGGCAATCTACATTGTTGATCTCTTCTTGGTTTAACATTATTGGTTTGTTTGAATCTAGAAATTCATCTGCTTCATTTAAATTTTCTAATTTACCAGAGTATGAGTTTTTAAAATAATCCCTTATACTATTCTGAATTACTTTGGTGTCTGTTGCAAATTTTCCTTTTCATCTCTGATTTTGTTTATTTGTGTTTGTTCTTTTTTTCTTTTGGTTAACTGACTGGGTTAAGGACTTGTTTATCTTGTTTATCTTTTCAAAGAACCAGCTTTTAGATTCATTGATTCTTTATATTGTTTGCTTTGTTTCTTTGTCATTGATTTCTGCTCTGATTTTTATTATTTCTTATCTGTTGGGTTTGGGCTTGGTTTGCTCTTGTTTTTCTAAATTCCTGAGTTGTATTGTTAAGTTATTTATTTGTGCTCTGATTTTTCTAATGAAGGAATTTAGAACATAAATTTCCCTCTTAGGACTGTCTTTAATGTGTCCCAGAAGTTTTGGTGTTTTAGGTTTTCAGTTTCATTTAGTTCTAGCAATATTTTTTTTTCTTGATTTCTTTTTTGACCCATTTATCATTCAAGAATGTGTTGTTTAATCTCTATTAGTTTGTGTAGTTACTAGAGTTTCTTTTCCTGTTGATTTTGTTTTATTGCATTGTGGTCTGATAGAATACATGAAATTATTTCAATTTGTTTGTATTTGTTGAGGTTTGTTTTGTGCCCCAGTATCTGGTCTATCTTAAAGAAACTTCCATGGGCTGCTGAGAAGAATGTGTATTCTTTGGTGCCTGGGTAGAATAGTCTGTGAATGTCTGGTAGGTTCATTTAATCTATGATAACATTTAATTCAGACGTTTCTCTGTTTATTCTTTCTAAAGTTAATCTGTCTATTGGAGACAGTGGGGTATTGAAGTCACCTACTATTACAGACTTGGGGTTAATCTATGTTTTGATGCCTGGTAGTACTCTTTTTTATGAAACTGGGTGCAACCGGAATTTGGTGCATATATGTTTATGATTGTAAGCTCTTCTTAGTCAATTGTTCCCTTGAAGAATGAAGCGACCTTCTTTATCTCTTCTGATTACTTTTCATTTGCTGTCTATTTTGTCTGTTATTAGGATAGCAATGCCTGTTTGTTTCCTCATGCCATTTTCTTTGAATATTTTTCCATCCTTTCACTCTGAGTTGGTGCCTGTCCTTGAAGATTGAGTTTCTTATAGACAACAAAAACATGGATTTTGTTTCCTTATACATTCAACTAGCTTGTGCCCTTTTTTGATTGGAGAACTGAGGCCATCGATGTTTATAGCTATTACTGAAAGATGTGTATTGGTTGCTGACGTTTAACTTTCTGTTTGTGTCATGGTCCTATTTTGTTTTTCCATAATTATAGATTCATTTATTTTCTTTCCATAGCCTTTTTGTAAGGTTATTCCTTTCTTCAGACTTTTGGGTTGCTTCCAGCATTCTTTGCAGAGTAGACATGGAGTCTTTCACTTTATATGATGGAAGTTTTTTCTTTCCTTTTAGACTATGATAGGAAGTGCTGAGTAAAGAAGTCTGAGTTGGCATCTGTGATCATTTAGAACTTTATAAATTCTAAGCTCTTTTGGTTTATACAGTTTTCATTGAATAGTCAGCTGTTATTCTGATGAATTTATTTGATATGTAACTTATTGTTTTTCTGTTTCAGCTTTCAGTATCCTCTCTTTCTTCTGTATATTTAGTGGTTTTACTATGGTATGTTGTGGGGAGTTTCTTATCTGGTACTGTATATTTGGTTTTCTGAATGTGTCTTGTATCTATACGGGTATGCCTTTCCTTAATTTAGGGAACTTTTCTTCTATAATCCTGTTGAAGATTTCATCAATGCTGTTGGTTTCAGATTCTTCCTTTTCCTCTGGGCCTATAATTCACAGATTTGGTCCTTTCATGGTATGCCACAGTTTCTGCATATTCCATTCTTGTTTTTTTCTATTTTCATATTCTTTGCCTAACAGGCCACACTCCATATCTATTGTCTCTTTTCCATTTGACTCATTCTTCTAATATTTTCTCTTGTCTTTTAAAAAAATTTAATTATAATGTATATGAATGTTATGCCTGCATATGTGTAAGTGTACCTTTGTTGTGCAGTGCCCATGGAGGGCAGAAGAAGGTATCAGATCACCTGCAACTGGAGTTAAAGACAGTTGTTAGCTGCCATGTGAGTGCTAGGATTCAAACCTAGATCTTCTGCAAGAGCAGAAAGTGCTCTTAACTGGTGAGCCATCTCACTAGCACTTTCTGTCTTTTTTATTTTAAAACATATTTTATTATTTATATTTTATGTATGAATGTACTGCCTGCATGTATGTTGTGAAATGACCACAGAACTCAGAAGATTCCCCAGAACTGGAGTTATGGATGGTTGTTAGCTATCATGTGTGTGCTGGAAACCAAACCTAGATCCTCTGCAAGAACAGCCAGTGCTCTTAACCACTGAGCCATTTCTCTAGCCCTCTCCCCTGTCTTTTCTAAATGATTTATTTAGCTCTTCATTTCCATCTTTATCTCAGCTCGGGTTTCCTCAATATTTCTCTCTTTCATGAATTCACTTCTCAGATCCTGAATTGTCTTTGTCATTATATTCAGCAGTATATTTGTATTTTCTTGAGGACTCGGTCAGGAGTTTATTCCTATCCTCTTTGATTTCCTTGGGTTGTTTTGTGTGTGTTCTTTAAAGTCATTGAATTCTTTGATCACATTTATGATTATTCTTTTAAGTTCTGTGTCCTGGAGCTCCTCTGGGTAGATCTCATCGAAGAATACTTCTGTAGGACTACTGGGATTTGATGGCAACATATGATCTCAGCTTTTCATATTATTTGTGTTTTTGCATTGTGACCTGGGCACATGCTCCTATTTTGGTTGTGTCTAATATGAAATTCTAGCTTGCCTTTTTGTCGAGTAGAAGTTTGATTCTGTTTTTATAACTGTCATAGTTTGGTTGATTTTTGATCAGATATGGAAAGCCAGTTTTTCTGTGCTTCAGGTTTCCACTTTTGATTTTTTTTTATTGAAGAGATGAAATGATGCCAGTCTGGTCTGGTTTGCCAGTTGGGTAATCAGAACTAGAACTGTGAGTGTAGATATTGTGAAGGAGTGGGAAGGCTCTAATTAGCTCATTAGGGTACACAAGCATCAGTGATTCTAGTCCTGAGGGGGGAAGATGGCAAAAGAGTCTGTCTTGTTTTTGTTAAGACATTCTCTTCATTGTCCTGGATCTCACTGATTTGGCTGGGCTGACTGGCCAGAGAAGCCCCAGGGACAGAGAAAATACTCTTTTTAAAACATTTTATTTATTAGTAACTGAAATTTTAAATTTATGTGCATGTGTGTATTGCCTACATGTATGTAAGTGCACCCATGTTGTGCAGTGCCTGTGGAGACCAGAAGAGAGGTTCAGATCTTCTGAAACTGGAGTTACAGATGGCTGTTAGTTACCATGTGGGTGCTGGAAACCAAACCTGTGTCTTCTGCAAGAACAGCCAGTGCCTGTGAATCCCCTTTTATATGTGTGATTATTTCCTGTTACTCTATAACCAGATAGATGCGTTTAGAACAGATGAGTAAGATTCCATTATAGTGAAAAAATATCGCTAACCTGCCATTTGGGGGAAAATTTTTGAAACACGGAAAATATAGCTGAGAAGCCAGTTTGTGTCATGTTTCATTATGAAGAGGCAGAGTTCTGTGATTTAGGTGAAAGTTATATCAAAACTACACATCTGCTTGCAGTAGAATTTCAACTGGAAATTTGGTTTCTAGGTAATATATTATGACTTATGAAATAAATTAATCTTTTTTCTCTCATAAAGAACACAAGGCCATGATCAGTGCTAAGTCTGTTCCCCAGAACTTCTTGGCAATGTTCCCAGATCTTCCAACAGCTTTGCTGCAGCCCCTCAACCTTTGCTAGGTGGAGTTTTTATGTTTTTCTTCCAGCTCAATGGACTTCAAGATGTGTATGTCCCACCTCTCCTGATACTATCAGTCAATAGTAGTTTCCACTCGCCCTTGACATTCATGTTCCCAAACCAAGGTCATTTCAAGACTGCCTCTGTTCTTCTCTTCAAAGTTCTGAGGTTCCATTAGTCACTTAATAAGTGCTTATGAATTCAGATTCAACTTGAGAGATGTTTCCCAAACTGTCACATTCTTAACATGTTAATTGGTATTCTATGAGATAAAGGGTCTCATGCCAATTAAACACGGGAAAGAGTGCAAACCTTCATTTCTACCTGAGGTCTTAAAATGCATTTTAGCTGAGAAGGAAACAGAGAAATGAAGCAAGAAATATGTTTATTTCAAAACTGACTTGATTATAGAATCTCTCTCTCTCTCTCTCTGTGTATGTTTGTGTGTATTTGTGTGTGTGTGTGTGAGAAAGAGAGAGAGAGAGAGAGAGAGGGAGAGTCTCTTCTTTCTTTAAGATCCCTGGAGTACAATCATATTTACAGGACACTAATCCTTCTTTATATTACTTTAGTGATTATATTAGACATTTTTTAAATTTATTTATTTTTAGTTTATGTGTATGAGCAGTTTGCCTGAATGTGTATTAAGTGCACACATTCACGCAATGCCCACAGAAGCCAGAAAAGGGCAGATCCCCTGGAACTAGAGTTAAAGATGGTTGTTAGCTAACTAAATCCACTGCAAGAGCATCCCGTGTTCTTAACCACTGAGCCATCTCCAGCCCAGTCTTATAAATTTAACGTACATAATGAAGTTTCACATTAATATGTTTACTGCCCTTCTAGAACCTACTAGTAATCACCTGTGCAACTTGTTTGTGAAACTCTAGATATTTTAGCCTCACAAATTAGACATTCATTTCACGGTTGTACACAGCCAACATTTATGCTTCCATTTTTGTGAATTGCAAGTCTTCTTCCTGACATCAGAAAGGAGTGCCATCATTAGAAATTTATTGGTGAACATGTGTTGGTAGTAACCTGAGTTTATGTCTGAAAATGTCTATTTTTGAAAGGTTTTGGTGCTAAATTTGGAATTCTAGCTTGAAAGCTGTTTTCTCTCCCTGCTTTGAAAGCTGATTTTCTATTCTAATTGCCACTGTGGTGGCTAAAGAGTCAGTCATGTCCCTGTAGATGCTTTGAAGTTCTGTGTTTTTCTTGGTTATTTTGTTGCTTGTTTCTGTGTTTAGCTGTTTTTACTCTCTTCTCTGTGTCAGATCACCTAGAACTGGAATTATGAACAGTTGTTAGCCACCTTGTAGGTGCTGGGAATCAAACCCAGTCTTTTGCAAGAGCAGCCAGTGTTAACTGCTGAGCCATCTCTCTAGCTGAAGGAGGGAGAATCAGTTTTCTCCAGGGACTGGGTCTCTGAGAGGTTATCTAATCCCAAATGTGTTCAGTACAGGTACACTCGAGCATCAATAAATGAACTTAATATATAATATATATGTGTATATATATTTATATATATGGTGCAATGATAATCAAATAAGAAGACAAGAAATTGAAAAAAATGAGGGGGGACATGGGAGGAGTCAGAGGGGAATGGGGAAGGACGGAAATAGTGAAGATATAATATTCATGTATGAAATTTTCAAAAATAAAGAGTACAAATATATATTTGTCTTCAGTGCACAAGTGAACCCTGATAGCATATGAGAAGATTGAAGGTGTATGAACAAAAGGAAGAAAGGGGACTTACCTTTGCAAAACTTTTAGACAGACTTTAATCACCATAATTGATGGTGGTATTATCAGGATCACTTTTCTGTGACTGTATGTGTATCAAGTACGATAAGGCAAATGAATAATCGTAGGATGTTCTAATTGTACTTTCCTCCTATACTCCTGAAAATCCAAATTCTCATTAGGAAAGGAAGGAAGGAAGTAGAGATGCATATGAGATCAGTATATTAAAACCAATAAATATACCATATAAATAGGTTTAAGAAGAAAAATCACATGATCATCTCAATAGAGGCAGAAAAAGTATTTGACAACATTCAAGATGACTTCATGATAAAAGTCCTGCAGAAGCTAGACACAGCAGGAACATACATCGATCTAATAATGATGTTTTATGAAAATTAACATATAGTCAACATTTTATGAAATGGGGGAAAACCAAGAGCATGTCCTCTAAACTCTGAGCTGAGAAAAGGATTCCTCCTTCTCCACACTTACTCAGTCTCATGCTTGACGTCTTAGCTAGAGCAGTGTGACAAGACAAAGAAATAAAAGGAACATAACTCAGAAAGGAAGTCAAATTAAAATTATTCCTTTTTGCAGATGACGTGATATTAATCGTGCAGCCTCCTCCAGAAAATACTTAGGTCTGATAATACTTTATGCAAAGTAGCAGGATACAAAAATCAACATACAAAAATCAATTTTTCCTGTATATATGAACAACCTGATCAAGAATGAAATTAGGAAAATATCCGACTCACAACCGCTTTAATAAAAAAAATCTAGGAATAAAATTCACTAAAGAGGTGAAAACCTCTGCAATGAAAGCTTTATGATGCTGAACAAAGATTGGAGACACTACTAGAAAATGGAGAGATCTTCCATACTGTGAAAATGGCTATATTATCAAAAGCAGTTGACAGATCCAACGTCGTCCTTACCAGTTCCAATGATATTCTTCACAGGGCTAGAAAAAAACAATCCTAAACTTCATAGGGAAAAACAAGACCTCCAAATAGCAAAATCAGTCATAAGCAGAAAGAAAGATACTGAATTACAATACATGACCTCAAAATATACTAAAGAGTCACAAAACCAGGCATTTAGACCAGTAGAGGGAGTAAAAGACTCCCCAAATAAACACAATTAGAGCTACCTAATTTTTGACAAAGGTGCCAAAAACATACACTGGAAAAAAACAGCCTCTTCAGTAAACTGTGCAGGGTAACCTGGATATCCATGTACAGAAGATATATATACATAGATAGATCTTCATATCTCTCAGTCTGCACTCAAAATGGATCAAAAAGACCTTACCATAAAACTTCAAATGCTAAAATTACTAGAGGAAATTATAGTAAAAACACTTCAAGTTATGGGTACAGACAAGAACTTTTTGGAAAGGACTCTAATTGACAAAAGAATTGACAAAAAGAATTACAAGAAATTAAAAAGCCAATATACCACAGAGTAAACTGTCAGCAGAGTCAAGAGACATTGTATAAAGTGGGAAAAAATTCTTGCCAGCTATACCTCAGACAGAGGTTTAATATCTCTGATATGTAAAGACTTGCAAAAGTTAAGCACCCTAAAGCCAAATGTTCCAATCGATAAATGGGCCAATGAACTGAACATATTGTTCCCTAAAGAAGAAATACAAATGACTAATAAGTACTTGAAAAGTCATTCTATATTTTTAACCATTAGATAAATGCAAATTAAACGTATCCTAAAATTCTATATCTCAGGGCTGGAGTGATGGTTCAGAGATTAAGAGCACTGGATACTCTTGCAGAGGATCCAGGTTTGGTTCCCAGCACCCACATGGTGACTAACAACTATTGGTAGCTACAGTTCCAGGGGATCTGACACCCTCTTCTGGCTTCTAAGGACATTGCATAACCTGGGTGCACTTGTATACATGCAGGCAAAACACTCATGCCCATAAAATAAAAGCAACATTTTTATTGATTCGGTAACACCCCAATCAGAATGGCTATTATCAAGAAAATTAATGAGGACTTGGAAGATAGCTCAGTCAGTAAAATGCTCACTATGAAAGTGTGAGGACCTGAGTTTGGATTCCCAGCATTCACAGGAAAATGTGGGCACAGAAGTGTACAGCTGTAGTCTCAGCACTGAGCGGTGGAGACAGTGACACCTCTGGGGCTAGCTACCCAACAGTAACCAGGCTGCAAATTGTCAGGCTCCAGGTTCCGTAAGACATCCTGCTTCAAAATATAAGGTGGAGAGCAACTGAGGAAGACGCCCAGGGTTGATTTCTAGACCAAACATGAGTGCTTGTACAAGCACATGTATGTGGGCATGCGTGTGTGCGTGCACACACACACGAGAAAATAAATGACAGCTGATGAGCATATGGGGAAAGAGGAACTCTAATCACTACTGGTGGGAATATAACCTAGTTCAGCCACTATGGAGATCATTATGGAGGAATCTCAAAAAACTAGAACTAGAATTATCATATGACCCAGATATATCACTCCTGGGTAATATACCCAAAAGACACTCGGTCCTACCATAGAGATGCTTGCACATCCATGTTTGTTGATGTACTATTCACAATAGCTAAGAAATGGAAGTAGCCTAGATGTCCATCAACAGATGTATGCTTAAACAAAGTGGTACTTACATACAATGTAATTGTATTCATCTGTCAAAAAGAGTGAACTTCTTTCTGCCGGAAAGTGGATAGAATTGGAAATTATTGTCTTCAGTGAAGAATTTCAGACCCCAAAAGACAAATACAACATATATTCTCTCATACATAAATTCTAGATTTTCTTTTACATTTAAAAATTACATGCGGGGGATGGGGGGTATAGATCATGAAACTATAGATAGATCCATGAGACTGAAAATGGGGTGCTAAGGGAGGGTTAGCTTCTGGGAGGGGAGGGAATCAGCAGGATGGGGCGGAAGTTAGGGGAGGGGAATGAGAGAAGAGCATCATCAGAAACAAAGCGTGATCCCGCGATGAACCCACAGCATTGTATAGTAATCTGAAAAAATAGAGATTAGACAAAAATCCCATCTTTCTGGGTTTAACTAAAATTACACAGCTTAAATTCATAGCATATTGTGCCTACCATCTATCTATTCATTCACTCCGTAGGCTTAAAATCCATGGCCAACAGGCATCACTGAGGAGATCTGTTCCCAGACTGTGGTTTGGAAATGCTATTTCCTATTCAAATAAATCAGCATTTCTTGAAGAAATGACTGTTCCTAGCTTTGAAGGAGAAAACGAACAAGATGAATCTGGAACAGCTTAACATGTCAGACATCAAGGAAACTATTACCGACTGGTAGGGCTATGTCAGGAGGCTTAGTGTCACCTTCATATTCTGTTCTGTTCTGTTCCTACTTCCTGCTGTCAATAAGGATAATTTGAGCTTCAATAAAAATAAGAATTTCTAATGACATTTTAAGAAACTAATACTGATAAGTAACTAAACCATCATTTTTGAAATAGGTAAATAGAAAGAAAGAACCAGCCACTTATCCTTACTTTTATTTAAGAACTATCACTAGAAAACAGATGAGCATATGGAAATGTCTTTAAAAATTATCTGAGCCAATAAAGATGATTGATGGTTGATGGACTAAAAGTAATCGAAGGAAAATGGATTGTTTCCAGGTTTGGGGTTTTAAATGTGTTGATTATGTGCTATGATGTCTCAAAGACATTATTAACAAATGGAAAAAAGTATATATCATATGAAAACTAATACTAAAATGGCTGAAATATTGATACGTGCTGATGTAAGCGTGGGTGTGAAAAGCAGAAATTGTTATATGTTGTATTGTACTACATCCACCATCAAGTATTCATGGCAACTGGGTTGTTGCCAGGCTTTGATTATTATAGATGAAGTTGCCATGGAAATGTATGTACAAACTTTTACATGAAAACATGTTTCATTTCTCTTAGGTAAATAATTAGAAATAGAATGGTTGGTTTATAGAATATACATGCTTAACTTTTTTCTAAACTGTTTTCTAAAGTTTTTTATTCTTTTATGTTCCCGCGAGCAATGCATAACAGCTCCACGCTTGTGCCTATGAGTGTTTTTAGCAATTGTGTTTTGATTTGAATTTCTCCAGCTAAGATTGAGACACTGCTGACAATTATTTTAATGTATTTATTGAGTGTTCTTAGCTCCTTTGTATATGTTTCCACATTTTGAAATTGTTTCTCCCTACTGTGTTAATTTAAAAATATATTCTAGATATGTCTTCTCCAGAGATATATTTTAAATATTTCAATATTTCATCCTTGTTTATGTCTTGCCTCTCTATTTTCTTTTCTATTAAGATTTATTTTTATTTGTGTGTGTATGTTTGTGTGTGTGTGTGTGTGTGTGTGTGTGTGTGTGTGTGTGTATGCCATCTGTGTGGTTCCTGTGGATGCCAGAAGAGGGTGTTGAATTCCCTGGAGCTGGTGTTATAGGCAGCTGTGAGCTGCCCAAATCAGTGACAGGATCTAAACTCAGGGTCCAGTGGAAGAGCGGTAGTGCTCCTGACGGCCAGACTATTTCTCTGCTCACCCCCCTTTCCATTTTCTTAAAGATATCTTTGAAAGAACTGTCTTTTGAATTTTTCTTTTATGGCTTATCCTAGTTTTTGAATTATCTAAGAAACCCCTGATGGGAGCAGTGAGGATTCTCCTTTGTGCTTTCTCATTTTTCTTGTTATTCTTTTAATACTTGAAGATCTTCAGTGATATATTGCTTCCTTCATTACTGATGTTGGAAATTTTAGTGGATACTTCAAGTGCACTGGAAAAGAATGGATTCTGAGCAAGGGAGAATGCCAAAATGGCAGTATTCAATAATAATAAATGAATAAATATGTCACAAAAATGTAGCAATCCTATATGTTTCTTTATCACTGGCAACATTTTCATGAAACCCATTTAACCTCTTCATATTAATTTTCACACAGTATAACTTTTTTCCATCGTTTCTCTTTTTGTTAATGACAGCTTTGAAATATCAAAGTGATTAATTAACCCATTTAAAGTATAAGTACAGTGGTTTTTAGTTTACTTGGGTATATGACCAGTACCACAGCCAATGTTAGAACATTTTTGTCACCTTAGAAACAAACTTCATGTGCATTTGCAGTCCCACCTCATTTTCCCCACTCACAGAACTAGGAAACTAAGGGTTGTTTTACTATCTCTGTGAATTTTCCTATTCTGGATATTTCATTAGGATGAGACAATGCCATATGCAGCCATTTGTATTTGCATCTTTCTACATAATGTTTTTCAAGGCCCATTCATGTTCTGGCATATATCAGTATTTCTTTCCTTTGAATTACCAACTAATACTCCATTATGTGGATTTACATAGTTTATTTATCTGTTCATTAATTGATACATACTTGGTTTATTTTAATTTTTAACTATTACAAAAATGCTATGAACACTCACATAGAAGTTTTTTTATGTCAAGTGTTTTCATTTTTCTTGGATATATACTTACAAGCAGAAGCTCTGAGTTGTACAGATCCACTATTGCTAACATGTTGAGGATCTCCCAGCCTTATTTTCAAAGTGTCTGGTCTCTTCACATTCCCACTGGCAGTGTCTGCAGGATGATTTCCCCATGCTCTCACCAAGATTGTAATGGTTGCTTTTCTCATTCCAGTTTCTGATGAGTGTGAACTGCTATTTCTTTGTGGTTTGATTTTTGTTTCTTTGATGGCCAATTGCATGGAACACATTTTCATGTGCTTATTGGTTATATTATTACATCTCTCTATATATCTCTATCTCCTTCCCATCATTTAAATTTTTGTTAATGATAGCTTTGAGATATGAAAACATATAATTAACTCAGTTAAAGTATAAAGCCAGTGGCTTTTTAGTTAACTCACAGTTGTTATTATGTATACACACATATTTGTTTAGACTTGATATGTGGTTGTATATGTGTGTGTGTGTGTGTGTATGTCTATGTTTAGACTTGTTGCCAGTGTTAAATTTGGCTGTCTTTTTATTATTAAAGTATAAGACTCCATTAAAGGATTAAACTTATATCTTTTGTATGTTCTGGATGTATTAGTTCTATGATTTGCAAGTAATTTTCCCATTCTATAGGGTTTTTCATATGTGTTAGTATTATTTGAGGAAAAATTGATTTTGATATTGTTCAATTTATTGATGATTTTTTTTTACTTTTGACGGAAGTATATAAGTATACTTATAAGTATCTTCCTATTATATTCCTCTAAACATTTTCATATCCTTATGTGTGAAATGGGTTTCTCATGGGTGGCATATTGTTGAAACTTATTTTTAAATGCAATTTGAAAACCCCTCTGCCTTTTTTAATTGATGTGTTTGCCCCATTTATATTTAGTGCAATTTTCAGTATGTTTTGATTCAGACTTACAATTATTTTCTATCTACTTCATCTTCCTTTAATTTTTCTCTCTGTATTTTTCTGTGTGTATTTGTTATGTTTTAAACCCAATTTTATATCTATCTTATAAACTAAATCCCTATTCCCAGTAATTGCTCCAGAGTATATAACATGCATCTTTGACTCAAAATTTACCTTCATACATCTATATGTGAACCTTAATGTGTTTCCACATCTCTGTTCCTGTCTTTAATACTATTTTTGTCATTCACTTACTCTTATGTTTGTTATAAACTCAAGCAAGAACACATTAGGTTTGGTATTACTATAAAATGTTAGTTATATGTCAAAGAAATTTAAAATAAGGGAATAATTTTTTTCTACATGTTTTCTGTTTTTGGTTCTCTTAATCCTTTTATTTAAAATCACAATTTAATTTTAAGTCATTATCCCCTAACTGAAGAGCTCTTTTTGACATTTCTTGCAGCATAAATTTCCTGTGAATCGGTGGTCATAGATTTATCTGAAAAATATTTTAACCTATTTCTGAAAACTATTTTAACTACATGTAGATTTCTAAGTTACATCATTTTCTCCTTTTAGTATTTTGAAAACAACCATCCATTGTCATCTGATTACATCATCTTTGACCAAAGGTATGTTGTAATTCTTACCTTCCTCTATAACGTCAGGCAGGATGAGATGCTGCGCCTAAGATATTTTCCTTTATTGCTGTTTTCAACACTTTTATAATGATTCACCTGTGTCTGTGCATTTTGTTTGTATGTGATGTGCTGTTTGTGGTTCACTGAGCTTCTTGAATGTGTGAGCTTATAATTTTTTTATCAGATTTGGAAATGAATTAGCCATCCATTCTTCTGGTACATTTTCTTTCCCCTCCGCTTTTTTTCTAGGATTCCAACCATATGCATTTTGTACCTCTTGTACCATATACTTTGCATCTTTGTACCAGTACTTACTGTCTCTAGCTCCCCGGAGACTTGCCTGTGCTGTGAAGTCATTACATGACTTCACTTTGGACCATTCTGTTGTGTATTCACAAGACCAGTCTTTTTAAATTCCATGTCTGGTCTATTATTAGTCACACCCAATGAATTTCTCATTTCAGATATTCTATTTTTCCACTACCAAAATTTTACTTTTTCTGTGTCTCCTTCACCACATTCATATCTTTATATACTTAAAAATTGCACTAATAATTACTGTAGAACTTGGTGATCCTGGGCCTGTTTCTCCAGGCTGTCATCATGGTTAAAGGCCATGTATTCCTTTTCTGAAATACCTAGTAAAAGAAAAACCTACATGTTGAGGGTCTAGCTTTTGTTGGGTTCTCTAAAGGTGGCAGGACTTAGTACTGGTGGACATCTGACATGGGTGGGCTGCTGAGTCACTCTCAGGGCACTGTAATCTTGAGAATGGTTTAAAAACTTTCCTATTAGAGCTTAAGTAGCTTTAACATCAGGAACATTCCCTCCACCCCTAAAGTGTGAGCTTTCAGGGATTTCCTTAAGCGCCCCAGGTGATGTCCACAGATTCTCTACTATGTCTGATCAGACCTTGGAGACTTTGACCCCATTCAAGCTTACTACTTCCTTCATCCTTTGAACAGCTTGCTGCTTCTGCAGTGTAGTCATGCAGAGCCCAGTGTTTAACTAAGGCTCAGAGGGACCTTCATGTCAACTTCTAGAAATGTTTATTTGCTTGTTTTGCTTTGAGATTTTGGCTCCCCCAATTTTGGAACTCCTTAAACATGCTTATGTTCAGTAAGTTAGGTTTATGAATGGCTATCACTTCTTAGAACTCCCGGACTCACTGTTATTCAGTGGACAGTATGCTCTGTTCTTATTCTTGTTGATCACTTACACAGCCCATGAAGTTAAGTAAATAAGCACTAGTTCTTTGCATGTACTAACCAACCGTTTCTTATCCAAGTGATAAAAGGCATTATCCTCTTCAGCCCTGCTCTGTCACTTCATGTATTCAGTGACAGTTTCTAGATAGTAGCAGAAGCTTTGAGCTCAGACATTCTGTAGCTCTGAGTGCATGCTCTCCCCAAGAGAAGCCTAGAGCAGGCCACTTCAGTCACAACATATGTACTTTCTTCTGTTCAGGTTTCCTCACATCAGAATTTGATAAAAAGATTTTAGTATGATTTTCTTGTTTAGAAGATGATTACCAGGACACCATACAAGTGTGAAAATAAGCCACAAAAGGCAGTAAAACCAAGAAATTGTAAGTTCACAAACAGTGGCCACCATGGGCGGATAGGGCTCAGTACTTGTGGAGACATTCTAAGAAAATAGGTGAAACACAGCTCAGAATTATTGGCCCCAAGAGAACAAAAGGCTGAATTATTTGTTCATCAATTCCCGTCCTTTACCATGGAGGGCTGCATCTGGATGGCTGGTGCCCAGGCTTTGTTGGTCTGCCCCACTCCTTTGAGTACATGTAAATATTGCTAGACTGAGACCCTCAACTAGGCAATTCCCTCAGGCAGAGAGCCACAGGAAATCACGTGCCAGCCACTGACAGGTGACCTCCAGGATAAACGAAGGGGAGGTTAGTAGAATCCTTCTTTCCTTGGAAACAGGAACTCAATGGAATTCATTTTGTTTACCCTAATCAAGCAGACCCACATTAAAGTCAACACAAGAGAAGAATAATGTAAGTCAGGACTCATTAATGGGAGCTTGACCTTGGACAAGGCCGTGAAGAAAGAATGGATACAGCAGTCTCTAAAGGTTGCTGAATGGACAAAGGTCAAAAAACAGCCTGTAAGCAGACTGCACTCTGGGCCTCTTCAGCAAATTCCTTCATATAACTGTCCACTCATCAAGCATGAGGTCTGTGGGGTGACTGGAGCTTCCCAGCAGTTAGACCAATACCTATTGTATTCATACTAGAAGGGGATATGTGTGGTGTATGTTTTTAAAGGATGAAGGCACTTGTCAGAAAACAAAGTGGCCACTGTACTTTCAGCTACTTGGGGGTTTTGCCAAGGAGAGAGATAGAGGGGACAAGGAGAGGAAGTGAGGAGAAGGAAGTAGAGGGGTGGGGGAGGAGGAAGAGAGAGAAACTTCTCATCTTATACAGGAGGAACAAGGATGTTGATCATGCCAGAGATAATTATATGGCCTCAATGGTCAATTCAATGCCTGAAAGGATCTTGACCAAACCAAAACAATATGGTCACCCTAATTTTAACCAAGTCACCCCTTAGAGAAATGGTTCTCAGGATAAATTAATACAAAGGTGGGGTCATAGACTGTGAAGAATAATCACATGGATACATCCCCTGTTACAATATCTAATGTTTCAAGTCCTTCAGAGGAGGGACGCCTTCATTTGTGCAAACAAAACTAGGTCTTTATTACAAATGTTCTTCCGATAGGAGCAGTCTGATTTAACTTCATGCATTCGTTTTTTTCAACCACATCAGCCACTGTTTGAGATGCTAGGATGTCATAGTTGTGATCATTTGTCTTGGTTGTCAACCTGATTGGATCTGGAGCCAGCTAAGAGCGATCTCTCAGGGTGGGTCTGTACAGATATATCCAGAAAGGAGTAAAGATCCTGAGGAGCAAAGATCCTTCCTCAGAGTGGGCAGCACCCACTCTCTGGTAGCCCAGAGATAAAGAAGTCTAAGGGAAAAGCAATGCTGCTTTTGCCTGTCTGAGTTCACTCTTTGTTTGTGAATACATCTACTCTGTTGTTGCTGCTACTGCTGTCAGACTTCTTCAGTCTTCTAATACGAACTGAAGCTCAGCAGCTCTCCCAGAAATCCTCTAGGCCTTCAGAGCCAGACTGAAACTGCTGAAACACCCAGCCTTGTGACTGAGCAGTGATTCAGCCACCCCAATGTGCAGTTAGACATGGCTGGACTACACAATCTATCTCACACAAGCCAGTCTAATGAATTACCTTTGTAATATGTACCCACTCAATCAGTTCTGTTCTAGAGAACACTGACCAATACAATAGTGAACAAAATGACTGAAGTTCCTATCCTTTCTCTGACTTAGAGCTTAGAAAGAAAGATCAGTAATGAATAACAAAACGGTCATAATGACTAAACTGTATAATAAATCAAGATGAAAAAGGGATCAGGAATTGGGTTGTTGTTATCGTTTGTTTCATAAGGTGACTTTTGAGCTCAGTCTCTGAAGTAAAAGAGTATCTATCTAGTCACACACCTAGAGAAGAATGTTCCAGACTGAGATAGCAAGGTGTAGATGCTCCCAGGTAGGGATACGATTGATAAGCTCAAAAATAAGAAAGAGAGCAAGAGCAAAGAAACTAAGACAGGTTGCAGGGGAGTGGTCAGAGGCATCACTGGGTGATATTAGGGACCTCAAGGCACACAGCTTGTGATGCTGAAAAAACTTGACTAAGTGACATTTGAAGTCATTGAAAGGCATTGCACTTCACTCCAAAGGACATTCTAGATGGAGTAGTAGAAGATGCAGTTCTTCCAACGTGTTGGAAAAACAAAGCAATCGGGATACTGTTTCAACAATGTAGGTGAAATAGTGAAGCCTTGGACCAACCCAGAGCAACAGCTGTGGTGATCATGAGGAGGCACCGAAGCGGGACGTGTTTATACTAGAGTCACAAGACTTGTATATGCAAATATAGGGTAAAGAGAGGAAGAGTCAAAGTTGAATTCAGGATTTGACCCAAATAATTGAAAAGATGGAGGTGCTATTTACTCACATGGGAAGACGGAGGGAGCAATTTGGGTGGCGGAAGCTACACCTTTGGTTTGGGCCGTAGTAAGTTTGAGATGTCACATAGATAGAGCTGTGGTTTGAATGATTATGCTTCCAACAAATTCGTCTATCAAAAGGTAATTACCAATGCAATGTTTGTAAGAAGTGGGATTTTATGTCTTTATGTGTGTGTATGTGGGGGGGGGGTTACATTATACATTAGCCTACTTCAGTTGCTGAAACAAACCAGGTCTTACTTTTTAAAGGTTCCATGTCATCTCTCAAATTATCATACTGGAACCAAGGTTCCAGCACATGAACCCTTCGGGGACATTCAATCCATATCTAATTCTAGTTGACCAGGAGGGCTCCATCCTCATGAATGGGATTGGTATGCTTACAAAAGGGTCCCAGTGGGACTACCTCACACATCTACTGTGTGAGGATGCAGAAATGCCATCTGTGAGGAACCAGTCATCAGACACTAAATCCTTTGAAGCTCTCATCTTGGACTTCCCTGATCCTAGAATTGTGATCATTCAACTTCTGTTATTTATAAATTAGTTACTTTGCTAGTACACTGAAACTGAAACAGAAATCCACAGGAGAGTGTCAAGCAGGCATCTGTGAAAATGCATCTAGAGTCCTAGGACAAAAAGAACGGACATGTAAATGAAGGAATGATACTGAAAGCTATGTTACCAGGATAATCAGCAAGACGGGTGGGAACAGTCATGGATGAGAAGATCCCCCAACTACACTTCCCTAACATCCAGTCGGGGTAGAGGAAATTTAAGCAAGAACAGTGTAGCAGAGGCTGTGGGTGGAAGGTACAGAGTGATTGACTATGTCAAGTGCTGCTGACGGGACAGGCAAGAGTAAAATGGAACACTGACTCCTACATTTTGCATTAACATTCCTGGAATGTTAGTGACCTTGACCAGTGACTGGCATGGGCTATTTTCCTGAAAGTAGATATATTTATAAATAGAAAGAACTGGGAACCTGAAATGTAATAAAAATGAGGAAGATAAAAAATTTATGAAAAAGGAACTCCAAAGGAAAAATAAAACAAATTCAATAACTATATGCAAGACCCTTACATCCTTCAACCTCAATGCAGAGTATTGCCAAGTAAGAGGTCAGTTTCTAACCTAAGTTTTCTCTTGTGAATACTGGAAATATTAATTGTAGGAGTCTCCTTGGAATTCAGTGAGTTGAAACACTGTGTAGCCCACTGTAGGGGCTGGTGAGTGCTTCCTAAATGCTTGCTGTGAAGGTTGAATTATGGTCCTGTTGGTATTCTTGTCTTCCCTTTGCTTGGAAAATGTCATGATTCTATGTCATTACCTTCTTGATAAGAAGCAGCCACCCCTGTGGTGAGCTCTACTGTGATATTGCCATAGTAGAATGGATTCGTTTCTTGCCTAGATATTGGTCATGGCTTCCTTGAAGTTTTCTCAGTAAGAGTCATTTTTACATTGGGAAGAAATAAGAGAAGGGGTTGAGAATACATTTTTCTCATTTATTGATAACCACAGATTGGTAAATGCAGGAGGATTTAATCTTAGGGCTTTAATCCTAGGTCTCCTTGGCATGAGATAGAACATTCTATTGGAAAACTGGCCTTTGAAAATCGCTGTTCTTCACAGCTTGCATGCCTTTGCCTGGTTCTTTTAGAGGTGTTTACATTTCTCCCTCTAGCTAAAATTGCTGCATAGTTTCATTTCATCCTGACTTTGCAATACACCATAATGATTAATCCATTTGGTCTTTGCTAAAGTCAGCGAGCTGCTGAGCACCACTGGACTATCCATGTCCCTTGAAGTAGACCGTCCTAGCCTGGAGTTTGCGCTTGAGAACTGTCTGATCCTGTGTGCACCTGCCTGGAACAGAACATCGGGATAGTGAAAGATCGTTTTTATTAACCTTTGTTGTCTTTTAAACCCTACTTTTCAAATTTGAGGGAGGAGCTATATAGGATATAGGATTGGGATCGACAAAATTCAGAGACAGAGAAGATGAAGATGGGCAGGAGAAGACAGAAGCTAACTGTCCCCTCACTAGATTTGCTCTCTTTTCCCTCCCCTGAGACCAGGATGACAGGGTGGAACCAGAGCAGAGCTGCCTCTATAATGAGAGTAGTCAGAGTATGTGTCTTGCTGGGGTGAAGTGGAGAAGGCTTTGAGTCTTCTGTCCTGCTTCCTCAAACCCTCCAGCTGTGTGTGTGAGTGACTGCGTGTGTGTGTGTATGTGTGTGTGTTTCTGTGGGGGGGGGTCTGTGTCTATGTATCTGTGTGTGTGTGTGTGTGTGTGTGTGTGTGTGTGTGTGTGTTTCTTTGTACTTTCCAGCTGTGGAAATTGAGGTGCAATCAGGAAGGATAAACCCAGGCCTCACTGTATCATCTGAATGTATGCCTAATCTCTACTTAACGATGCCCCTGGATCCAATCTTTTTCTTTAATTGTATAATTCAGTAGGTTTTAGCATATTAATGAGTTGTGCAAACACCACCACCACTTTAGATTTTCATCTCCATAAATAAACCCTGTACTTTTTAACCCCTCTCTCTAAGTCTAACATCTGCACTCTCATTCTCAGCCCTAATCTTGGCACAAATCACTTACCTCTATCTAAATTTAGCTATTCTGGATATTTTATATTTATAAAATTTGATTTTATTCTTAGTTACATGTACATATATGTAAGAGGGTGTATGCATGTGAGTGCAGGTGCCCTCAGAAGTGAGAAGGAGGGGTTGGATCACCTAAAGCTTGAGTTACAGGTGGTTGAGAGTTTCCTAACTTGGGTGCTGTGAACTGAACTTCGTCCTCTGAAGGAACAGTATATGCTTTTAACCACTGAACCATCACTCCAGCCCATGAACATTTTACATAAATAAAGTAATATAATGTTGGTGTTTTATGAGTGACTTCTTTCAGTTGGCATGTTTTCAAAGTTCTTCCGTACTATGTCATGCACCATCCTTCCCTTGCTTTCATCACCAATTACATCTCATTGTATGGACCTACCACATTTTATTAGGCATTATCAGTTAATGGACATTTGTTTTGCTTCTGCCTTTTGGGCACTATGAATAATGCTTCTCTGAACGTTTATTCACAAGGTTGTACAGATGTGTGATTAGTTTATGTGTCCTTAGGAGTAGAATTCCTGGTAGCTGTATATGAATGCTTTGAGGAAAAGTCAGACTCTCCGAAAACTGCTGCATTCTTTCAATTCCTCCAGCAGGGCATGGGTTTCCAGTTCCTAAATAGCTTCACTATCTCGGATTATTATCTTATTATTTTAGCCATGCACATGGGCCTGAAGTTATATCACATTATAGTTTTAATTTGCATCTGTGTGGATTAATGACGTGCACCTTGCAGTGTTCTTATTGGGAGGTTTTATGTGTTCTCTGGAACAACAACATCTCTTCAGAGTTTCTGTTCATTTTTAAGCTAGAAACTAGAATTGTATTGTTATCAAGTTGTGTAAATTCTTTTAATCTGCTTGGTACAAGTCCTTTGTTAAGTATGACTTGCAATGATTTTTATCTCATTCTGTAGTTGTCTACTCCAGTTTTCATGGTTTTGGGCTACACAATACAAGAAAATAAAATGCTATAAGCTGGAAGGCTTATTAAGAACAGAATTTTATTTCCTGCAGTATAGAGGCTAGGAGTCCAAGACCAAAGTACAGACAAAGTTATTGTCTGGCAAGGCTTCCTTCAAGATGCTTTAGTCTTTTATTGTAACCTGGCACACAGTAAAAGTGTAACTTCGGGAGGCTAGAGAATTGACTCAGCATTTAAAAGCAGTTGTTGCTTTTCTAGAAGACCTGAGTTCTGTTCCCAGCACCAATGTGGGGTGGCTCACAACTACCTGTAACTCTACCTCCAGGGGATTGCACGCCCTTTCTGGTCTCTGAAGGCACCTGGATTCATGAGGCACACACTGGCACATAAATAAAAATAAAATAAAATCTTTTTTTAAAGTAAGTTCTGCGAAGGCAGAGGCATTGTTGTGTTTAGAGATTATCCGTAGTACTTAGAACTGGCTCAAGGCAAGTAATCAATAGACTTATTTGTTTGAATGAAATGGAATTTCTTATATAACATCCTTTTAAGCAAAAATGCTACAAATCCTCCCTATTTTGAAACTTCACCAAGAGTCAAAACAGAAAAATCAAGTATATGTATACAAGAAAGTATAAATTCTATAAAATCTGACAATGTAAAATTAACTGTCTGAGAAACTGAAGCCATATAAGGACAGGAAGATGATGTTGCTAAGTCCCCTACTGCCAGAGGGGCTGCAGGAGGCCCTGCCCCAAACTGATGAACAGGAGAGGAGGGACCGAAGGTTGGTTACAGATGCAGAAGTATCTCACAAGGGAGTAAAAACAAGTGCATCCAACAGCAGCTGTTAAAAGGTGAGTGTACATGAGCCCCTTTGTAAGGGGAAGCAATGCACATACTTTGGGGTTAAAGCATAAAAATTAAAGAGATGGAGTATTAGCCACTTTTCTGCTACTGGGATTAGACACCACGACCAAGGCAATTTACAGGAGGAAGACTTTATTTGGTTTACAATTCCAGAGGGATTAGAATTCACAGTGGTGGGGTGGGGGTGGGGAGGCGCAGCAGAGGTAGCTGGAACAGAAAGCCAAAATTCAAAGTAGAAAATCTTTAATCTGATACCTCTGGAGAATGCCATGGGGAAGGGGCGTCTTTATTTTTTAAAAGAAATACTCTATTGCTAAACTGAATTTTGTTGACATGTGCCCATACTTTAAAAGTGATTTTTTAAATTTTAAAATAGGTTTGAGAGAAGAAGAAAAATTTAGAACAGAAGAATGAAGATCCAACAGTTTGTAATTGCATACTGCTTACCAGCAAGGACCACCAAACATTTTGCAAACATTATCTGATAGTGAGTGTCAGAATCTACATTCACCAGATGGAGAGAACCAGACAAAGACAGAAGCCACTCAACCATTTTCAGTGTATCTGCAACCAAGCCAGTGAGAAAACCCCAGGCTTCCTGGATTCTGTGTCCAATAACAGATTTTGGTAGATTTCTCCTTAGAACGACTACCACAGACTGGTATGATGGTAGTTAAGGAAGAAATCCACAGTAACAGAGGGCACAGTCTGTGTGTGGAGCTTAGAAAATGCTTGTATTTTTCCATTCTATAGTCTCATTCCATTGCCTGTCAAGACACAGACCAGTGCATCTCTGAAGCACCTGACGTGAATATATATAACATTCTGAGGAGTGACGCCTGCGAGGCAAGAAGACGACACTGTAACAACTGCAGTTAATTTTAAGTCTCTCAATACAAGTTCTGGGTCTCATTATATGCATAAATATTGCTTTGGTTTCATGGCCACTTAAGAAACAATGTAGGTTAATTAGCTTGATAAATAATTCTGATTATTTTGGCATATGTCTCTCTTATTAATTCAAACTAGTGGCACGGGTGGGAAGGAGGGTAAACAGACTCGACTGGTTTGGCATCATTTTATCAACTGGTTTTGCTCCTAATGGAAAAAATAATAGTTTATTGATTTTTATTTTTATTGATTTAACATTTTAATCGATTTCTGTGCATTTCGTATATCTTGATCATATTTAGACTCCCTTCCTATCTGCACCCTCCATAAGGCCCCTCCACACACATATTCATGCACTTGGTCATGCTTGTGAAAGGCTATCCAATCAAGTTTCTGTCCCGAAATGACCCTCAGTCTGAGTCCATCCACTGGAGCCTGTCAATTTATCTAACATCATTCCCTTAAAGCAAACCGACCCTCCTTTTCCCAGCAGTCATCAATTGCCAATAGTTTTCAGCTAAGGCTATGGTTTCTTATTCATTTCCTCCCTTCTATGCTAGGTTTTTCCTAGTTTGAACTTGCATAGGTCTCCTGAATCCTGTTATCATCACTGTGCATACATATGGGTAACTGGAAAATTGTTTCATTGTGGTCTTCTACTACCAGTGGCTGTTAGAGTCTTTCCACTCCCTCTTCTGCAGTGATGCCCGAGCCCTGGGTGGCAGACCTCTGACACAGGGTCCTACCCAGGGACTTGCACTCTGCTGTCTCTTATTCTCTGAACTTCAGCCACTTGTGATTTTCTAGGTTAATCACCATCTGTTGAATGAGGAAGCTTTACTGGTGAGAGGTGAGAGATTCATTAATACTCTTTCTGTTTCTCGTTCCACTGTGTACACCCGAGTCTTAGGTGTAGAGGTTGCATTGCAGATGTGTCACTTAGGGCTGGCTTTCTCACAGATACTTATTCTCTGCATTTGACCAGTTGTGGAACTCTGTAGTAGTCTCCATCTATTGCAAGAAGCAAGATTTTTGATGAGTGGTGAGAGACACATTTGTATCTAAGGATTTGGAATTAAGATCCATAAGTGAGAGAGAACATACATCACTTGTTTTTCTGAGTCTGTGTTACTTCGCTTGGCATAGCAGCTTCTAGCTCCATCCATTTACCTGCAAATGTCATACTTTACCATTGAGTAGAACTCCACTGTGTAAATGTACCACATTTTCATTATCCATTCACCAGCTGAGGGACATTTATGTTATTTCCCTTTCTTGACTATTGTGAAAAGAGCAGCAACGAACATGGCTGTGCAAGTATCTCTGCAGTAGGATGAGTCCTTTGGGTATCAGCCAAGAAGTGATATAACCATATTCTAACGTAAATTTTAGAGTATATATTAATTATGTTGCCTGGCTTTCTTGGGAGGACGGAGGGAAGAAGAGTCATCGAGTGATTAACGGTGATTCCCCTTGCTTCATCAGTTGTTTTCTTCTCCTCCCAGTTCTACTTCCCAGACCCAACGCACTGCTAAAAGCAGATCTATTCCAGATGGTCCTGGCCCAAATGGTCAAAGTGAGGGCTGGGGTAAAGCATGTGCACTCTGTGGAAAGTGGTCATTGGATTAATGCTGTTGCAGAACTTCCAGGACAATTTGGGAGGGAATTCTGAGCCCAGACTCAGTCAAGCTCGTTTCTTAAGTAAAGGAGAGGTAGACTGATGGCCAGGTTTTCAATGTGTGAATTGGAAACAAAAATGATCAAGAAAAGAGACTGAAAAAACAAAAATGAGAGATAAACAGGGTGACTATGAACTAATCAGGTTTTTGTTCCTATGTGTGGTATACATGTGTGTTCATGTGTATGGGTGCATGAGTGTGATGGTGCATGGGCACGTGAATGCTCATGCATGTGGAGGACGGAGGTTGGCATCAAGTGTATTCCTTGATTACTCTCCACCTAATACACTGAGGCAGGGTCTCTCGCTTGAAGCCACCAAGTTGGATAATCTAGCTGGACAGCTAGCTGGGGATCTCCAGTCCACCCCTCGAGCACTGGGATTACATGCAGGCCTCCACACTCACCTGGCACTTATGTGGGTGCTGGGCATCTGAATTCCAGTCCTCACACTTGGCAGCAGCTCTTTCCCCACTGAATCATCTCCCACACTCATAATTATCTTTTTTTTTTTTTGTGGCAAAATATACCGAACATAAAATGCACCACATTAACCCTTTTTGAATATACAATTTGGTGACATTAATTCCATTCATGTTGTACCACCACCCTGCACCCCCAGGTTTTTATTCTCCCAAACTGAAAGTTGATATGCATTAAAAAGTAACTCTCCATCCCCCAGCCTTCTTGTCTCTGGATAGCTACTATACTTTGAACTTGAGCACTGTAGGAATTAATCATTTTTACCAGATTACTGCTGGAGTTGTTCCATTAGCAATTTATTGTCTCCCGGATCCGAATTCACCCTGCAGTATGTGTTCTGAATAAGGGATCTCTGCCTTACAGACTGTATGCCATGCTGGGCTTTCTCCTTAGAGTGTGTTAGAGGACTATGCATGTGGAAGGGGCTCTCCTGGTCCTGGCAGAGGTATTATAGGTCAGCAGTGTGGATGGGGGAACATTCAGTGGAACTCTGACCCAGGCACATGCCAGAGCTTGCAGTCCTTTGGTGACCTGGAAGCCCTGCTGGCCTGGCTTGACCATCTTCCCATGCCTTCTGGACATGATGCACGCTCCAAGCTCCCGTTTGCATTGGTACTTGGCATTTGCATCTGCATACTCATTCTGTATGTCCATGCGCATAACTACTGGCTCAACCCTGCATCCCACTTGCACTGCTGAGGGGTGCTTCCTGCTCACACAGAGCCTACAGTCCAGTTGTGGCTTCTGCAAACCTCTCTGCATCCAGAACTGCATCCCAGCCTAAGAGAAGGGGCTTCCTTTTATGTTTGTGTCTCCTTGAGCACACCTACTCTCTTTCATCTAGAAGTGCAAAGTTAGAAAAGACTTGCTTTTTAGGAAGAGGCACCTCCAACCATAATCGCTCTGCCATAGAGAACAAGGATTAAACTGGGCTCTAGCCAATCAGAATGCATGGTGAAACAATAGTCTGTGCTGGAACCAATCAGAACAGAGGCAGCGATAAACAGCAGAGATACTGGCTATCTACAGAGATTGATCTGTGTGGAATGTTCCAGTGCATTCCAGATCTGGCTCTGTGGGAACCTGAATCTTAGATGCTAGAAAGAATTATGGAAGAGTCCCTGGATGATATGACATCAGTCATATCTTCTCATCAGATTGACTTTGTCTGAAAAGGCTGAAAAACTGGCAAGCAGTTAGGGAATTTTCAAGAATATTTCCCAGGAAGCCTACTCCTGCCTGAGTCTTAATTATCTTGTACATAGCAACATAGCTTTTCAGGCTACTGGGACAAACACATAGGGGGTCACTGATTCCCCGTCTTATTCCAGCAGCCCCCATTTGCATTGTCAGAGAAGGCACCTTCAGAGTCTGCTCACAGTCTGACTGCATTCCAGATCCAGCCACCATCACCAATGGCCTGGATCCTGCAGGCATCTTCTCACTGATTTCCTTAGGGTCTGTTCTCAAAGCGACAGCAGAAGAATCTCATCACACATAAGTCTGGTTGTGAGACTCCACTCCAGCAAGTATTTCAACAGCTTCTCATCTCAGTAAAAGCCAAAGGACTGATGTTGGCCTACAAGGCCCTCTGCCAGCAAGATGATGAATTTATTGTCTCAAAATGGGCACCACCCCTCCTCCATCTGTGTCTTTGCATGAGCCGTTCCTTTTGCAGAGGGGACTGTTCTGTTACTGTTCAGCCTAGTCAACTCATATTCATTTTCCTGCTCTCAGAGTCGTTTTCTCAGGAAGGCCTTCTTTGAGTCCCATATTCAAGTTCTCTGATACGCAGCAGCCTACCACTCTATGCTTATGTAACTGCTAATGCTATGCCTGCTTTTCTTAATATTCTGTAAACTCAGTGAAGACTGCAACTCCCCAGGAGATCATCTGACTCAGTCTGGTCCCGGGTTCAGGTAAGCTCTTTGTAGTGAGAAACTTGTGGTGTCAAAGGAGAAGCAACAGGAAGAAAAAGCTTCTGTACACTGCGTCAGGTCTTCCAGGAAAGACTGAGCTATGAAGATATTTTTATTCCTTTCTAAAGCCACAAGGTCTATAAACCACTCCTCCTAGGGACTGTCAGCAGCCCATTAGCAAGAGAAGACAGTCAGAGAGAGTATTTACATTCTAACCAGTGTCTTGAAGGATGGAGCCTTTTGCTGTTCCTGCACTGTAATTTATGCAGTCAAGAATTGCAGCAGCCAGCAGCAATTAGGAGAAGAAATGGACGCAGCAAAGGCAGCAGAAACAGTGCTGATGAAGCCTAGGTAGTTATTAGTCTTTTGTCATTGTGAACCAATTAGCACAAACAGCGGACTAAAACAAGGCTGACATTACCTTGGGCACTCAATGAGCCTGGATGAACTGAATCCTCTGCTCCGCTCAGAGTCTCCCAAGGTGCAACCAAGGCCATGGTTGTGCTGCCATAGGTCGTCATCCAAGTCCTTGCTGCTGTTGGTAGAATTCGGTTCCTGTGGTAGAATAAGTGGCCCATGTTCTTGCTAGCTCCCTGCCTGGCTTCATGCTCCACCCCCAAGGCCACTGGCATTCCTTCACATATGTTCCCGTAGATGTGTGAAACATGGATGTTTTTTGTGCATACCTGTGGGAGGCTCCTCTCTCACTCCATGGCCTGCATCAACAGAATCAAGCTCTCTTCTTTTAAAGATTCACCCTAGTCTGGGTCCACTAGGATAATCTTCCTTTTGCCACGGAACCTAGCATTATCACAAGAGTGATAGTTTAACATCTGCCCAGATTCCATTTACAGTCAAGGAAAGTGCACAGGGCCCTGGGCAGCCAAAGTGAGGGAACTGATGGCCATTTGAGCATCTTGCCTACCATGGGATACCCAGTCCCAACAAAAATACCTAGTGTTTTTTCATTACTATCCCAGTAAGTTCAGTAGGTGACCCTGGGAAGAATCTTTACCATAAAGTGTAATACTTCCCTTATTTGCTAGAAGCAGAGGCTTAGAGGCCAGGTGACTTGGCCCTATTTCACATCATCAGTAAGAAGTGTGCCTGAGATTATGAACTGTAGTCTTTCTGACTTAGAACCCATCCTTACCCATTCTTATTTCTCAAATGTGTCCTCCTAGAACTGGCAGAACAATGACCATCATGGTCTCATGAATATAATATTGACTTGAGATTAAGTAACAGGTTGGAGACTCCCCAATTAGTGAGTGACAGCAGCCTCCAATCTAATCGTCTCTGTCTCATGCTGCTGGCATACCATCCAACCCATGGACACTCTCCAATTGCTTGCCAACTAGAAGAAAGCTTGGAAATGAATCTTTCCCCAGACATGGGAGAAAACAGCATGTCTGCCGACTGTAAGTCTTGTTGAATGGCATAATACACATTATCAGTCCTGTGTCATTTAACTTGCAGTGAGTGAAAACAGAATTCTTCCCATGCTGAAGAAAGGGGTCTGAGCCAAGGGAACCTTTGAATGGAAGGCATTCTGGAGTCAAAGCAAATAATTACTCAGGGATGAGGATATATTTGCTTTAGAGTAACATCATTTTATGTATGTCTTGTAAGAAGACAAAACAGCTTTTGGCCAAACCTGTAAACAAGTGCTGTCAAGATCTGATGTCCCATTTCTACCGTCCTGTAACTACGCACCAGGCAAAAGTTAGGGAAGGAATTTTATTAGACACCCTTTGTTTCATTTTCATGTCCTGCTGCGTCACAGTTTGGCTTATAACTTCCCTCCTCTGGTGAGGCCACATCTCCTTTGGGGCAGCTCCTCTAAGATAACTGCAGCTGACGACTGTCATCCAGAGGACCATCCATCCTTCTGCCCCTTCAAAAGCTGGGACAGAAATGACCCTGGAGCTTCTCCAGCCCCGCCCACATCTGAGCAAATAGCTCTACCAAATAAGTATTCTTACATCAGAAACTGCAATTAATAACCACTCTGCATCTCTAGTGTAATTACTGATTTAGGCAACGAGCTTCAAAGTGGTGTTGAAAGCATTAGTGTATGGTTGATGTGGAACTGCACATTTGGACACTGCCCAGATAATACCACACTTTCTTTCTAGGAACAAGAGGGATAATCTAAAGCTTCAACCAAACAAGACTGTCAGTTGCCTTCTCTGGGTAACTGATGCTAGGATCCCTAATGCTGGGCCTATAAGGACACATTTAACTCTTGACAAGCAGCAATAAGAGGCCCACAGTTTTATGATAAAGTCTGCCTAACAAGGCTAAAATAAAATCCATCCTATCTTTGCACTCAATTTTCAGTTATAACAACTGAGGAAATCATGGGTCAGCAAGATGGCTCAGTAGGTAAAGGCACTTGCCACATAAGCTTGTCGACCTGACTGGAGTTCAATCCTCAGGACTCATAAAGGTAAAAAGAAGGGAGCCAACTACCGTTGTCTTCTGATCTCCACCTACTTGCTGTGGCACATGTGCCCCAACACACAGCATACATACACATAGACACATAAATAAGGGGAATTTAGAGAAACAAGCTAAATAGCATCACAAAGAAACAACTAGCAAATTACAAAGGATGGAAGGTTCAATAGGCCAACTATTTTAAACAAGCACAGCATCCAGTCTATGCTCTGTATGCTTGGCAAAAGGGCTAAAGAAATACCCATGCACAGTATAGGCCAGTATTTCTAACTGGTCAAAGCAGCTACGAAGAGCATTTGGGGAATGATCTAGGTGAGCACACATAAACTGTATATTAGAAAAATACATTGACGAGTATTGATATGGGGAATTTAAAATGACGAGTCACAGTTTCCAAAACAATATTGTCTTCATCTTTTAACATGTCTGTGCTATGTCTAAAAGTTCTGAAAGTTTATGTAACAGGAATTTAGCAGTGGTCATTTCTGGATGGTGAGAACAGTTGTTTTCTTATTTTTGCTTATCTGGGGCTTATATGCTACTTGTAATTATACAAGGTTTTCATTTGATTAAGAAGAAAGAAAGATCATTTCCATGTTCATTGTAACTGAAGTCGTGGTTGTAAAGAAGATTGGCCAGGGAAGGGCAGATGAAAAACCCAGGTGGAGGAGACACCCTGAACGCACAGATTCCCGAGGAGATGTGAAGGGAACGCTGGTCAGAGGCTGAGGAGCCACAAGAGACCAGAGGGAGGAAATCTTGGGCGCATCAGCAGGAAAGCAGGGTTAGAGCAGGGGACCCCTGAGTCACTGCAGGAAGGACACGGAGACCTGCCCCTAGGGGGAGGAGCTGGAGGCTGCGCTTGTAAGCAGCTGCTGGGAAAGAAACACAGGCAGCAAGCCTACTCTACTCACAGAGAGAAGTGCAGCGAGGTTTCAGCCCAAGAGAAGACTCCTGAAACACCGGTCCTTAGCGGAAATGCAGTGAGTGGCGCCCCCTGGAGGAAAAATTGCTGGGCTACTCTAGGACTGAAATGAAAAAATACAGTTTTGTGTATGCAGGAAACAGAGATCTTCTTCCCCCAAAACTAAGCCAGAAGGAAGAATTAAGGAACAATGATGACTGTGATCATTCTTTTCTGTGAGTACTTCTTTCTCTCTTTCCCATCAGTGAACCGTAAAATCCCAGTGCCTAGTGTGTTCTGACCCCATGGAGTCCTCACTCTGGTAATGATCATTTAGCCCAAGTCTCACTGGGTCAGCAATTCTCCGTGTGTATACAATCCTCCAAACTGGGCCTCAAGGAAACCACAGGCAACTTCTGAGTGATTCAGCAGCTGCTCAGGATGGAGCAGCTCTGAGAGCATCTACCACAGACCAGCATCCCTCAGTCCTCTACCGTCTATGCAAGGCTCCTTGAAACAAACACGTTCACCAAACTAGGCGTGTTCTGGATTCTGCTCAGCTTATTTTTCAGGCAGTACCTCGCAGGAGGAGAATCATGTCCCTCATTTCCTTTACATCTGCAGAATTTCTGGAGCTTTGTACAAATGTTCACACTTTAGCGATAGATAAAAGTGGGAAGGAAGTTTGAATGGAAGATTGTTGGAAAGTGCTGGGCCATTAATTACAGTTCAGTGGAGATAGGGCGGAAACAGGAGCTTGGACAGGAGTTCCAGAGCTAAGGCAAACAGGAAGGTTTTAATGAGAAAGTCCCCGACAGGAAATGACCCAGTGGCTTGGAAAGAGATGCTGTCCATGGAGAGGAGGGGCGCCAGCGCAGTGGGCTCGGTCTGCAGAGGTCAACTTTCTCTCTGATGCCCCAGATGGAGGAGACGGCTTCATTCTTCTTCATTTGAGGTGTTGGGGAGGGGAACTGTAAAGAGTGAGGATGTGCTGGAAGCCGTTGTTACCACAGGACTGAGGAACATAGTGGTGGCTCTCACTATGGGAGGCGAAGGTGAGGTCACCGAAACCAGTCAAGTATCTGTCTAGAGAAAAGTTGGAAGGTTCTGGGCCTGTGCCTGCAGTAAAGGATGCATGGGGGTTTCCCCTGTGCCTGGAACAGAGAATTTCTCCCCTAAACACAACAAAAATTCCCCCCAAAATAAGAAAAAAAAAAGATAAAAGAAAACCCCCACCAGATTGAAGAACGAAGATGTAATGTGTATTGTGATCATGTTACGGACTGGCTATGGACACCTGCAAGGATACACACTTTCTGTTCAAATATCAGGGGACATCAGTTGATATTTTTTTCTGGTTTCTGCACTGGTGTACATGAGATCCCACAAATCATATTTAATCTTGAATATAACAAAATTAATTTATTGAAAACTGAAGCATTGCATGATGTTGAAAGTGCCCTGGAAAAATCTAGGCCGTATGAACACTGCTTTGAAAGGAAGTGTATCTGAGAAGGGTGCAAGAACAAAACTTGACTGATGATGAGTACATTAGTTTCTTCAGGAACCATTGGGAGGGGAAAGGAAGGGAGAAAGGAGTTCCTGTCTGAAGAGTGGAGGCGGAAAGGGACAAGCTGAAGTCTTTCCAGTGGGTTCAGATGGATTCCCATGGACACTGGGGCCAGGGAAGTGGTGTTGAATCGCCAATTTCCACACATGTCCCAAGTGAATAGCAGTCGAAACCCAGGCAATAGTATGTTCACTGGACCGCTGTGGACTAATGTACTTGAGGAACAGGTGGAGTGGAGCATGCATAGAGTCACTTGCTTTCTTCCCTCTGCCCCACCTCAGGCAATGTTTGGAAAGATGTTACAGCCTTTAATAGGAGCCTAGTCACTGAGATCTGAAGTATACCAAACACTGAGGATGGAGTGGGATGGGTGCACCATCTCATCTCGCCCAGGTGAGTGGGCAAGGAGAGAACACAGGGCCAGCCCAGCTGGCAGCTACTCAGTGCCCCCTGCGCAGCATTGACAGGAGGGCCTTTCACTGGCAGGAGAGAAATCTGTAATCTGGGAAGGGAAGACATTTCACAGTTGAACCCAGAGATAACAAAAGCCTGCAACGTTTAGAATAGCACAAATCAGAGGCAATAAAGAGGGAAAATAAATGTCAACTGAAATGAACCGTGGAGCCCCAGCATTCTTTGCCTGACTTGAAGACTGGCCTTGGCAGGAGGAATATGGGAACTTCAATTACGTCACAGCCCATCCCAGGAACTTCCCTGCCTTCCTTGATTCAGTGGGATGGTCTTTTCCTCCAGGAATTCGCAGAAGATTTTACAAAGCACTCACCAAAGACCTCCTGCAAGAGCTAGGGGTAGACTCCTGTCATCGCCAGACAAACCCAGCTCTCCATGCTGCCTGTTCTGGGCACAATCCCCCCTCCACACCCCGCAAGCTTCTGTCATTCACATTTCATCATCAGCTTGCTTTAGTGGCTCTGAACTTGGTATGTGACCCCATAATTTGCTGCTTTCCAATCACATGCATGCATTCCCTACACAGCCACACTTGCAATGAGCCTCCGAAAAGCAAAGCCCGAGTTCTCTCCATTCAGTTAGTTAGAGCAGAGGTGACTGAGAACATACCCACTTTCCCAGCTGTCTCTCAGCTGCATCTCCTGACTCAGACCTCACTTCCTATGTCTTCAGTCACCATGTAAGTGTGCTAAGCACAGGGACACAGTTAGGAACAGAATGCACACAATCCTTGCCCTCAAGCAACTTGTGATGGAATGACATATTGTATTCAATTTCTCAACTTCCTCATCTTTTTCTACAGACCCAAGTCTTCAGAATCTCACACCAAATTCCTACCCCATTTTTTTTCAAGTAAATATGTTTCTTTTGATTCATTCAACCACATATATAGAAGGGAACAGATTCCAAGTGCAGCTGAGACATTTCCCCGGCTCCTGTGTCTTAGTGCTGATGCTAGGCCATGTACAACACAAGCAAAAACTTTGGAACTAGGAAGCCAGAGCAAATTAGGTTAGTTCCTTAGAAGCAGAGCCTGAGGCAGGTATTGCGTGTGTGTATGTGTGTGTGTGTGTGTGTGTCTGTGTCTGTGTACACACATGATTTAATGTGTAAGAAAGGAAGGGAAGGATGAAAATGAGCAAGTGGAGCCAAAGGTGTAGACTTATTGAGCTGGGCATCAAACCAAATTGAGTGGGTATGATCTCAGTAACCTCTGCTCTAACTAACTGATCAGAGAGAACTCTGGCTTTTCTTTTCAGAGGCTCCTTGTTCAAAGGTGGGGCTGACTTTCACCGTTAACACACCCATTATGTGAGATAACAACTCAAAGCATCTGGAATAGCTGCTGTCCCTCCTGGCTCAGGACACTACAGGCTGACTGGCCCAATCAGAGCATCTACTTGATTCATACTTCTGGAATTATGACTAAAAAGCCCAGTCATACTTTGACCTTTCTTCTCTCTCCTCTCACCCTCTCACCCTCAGGGAAGAATCCAACCTCCACCTAGTCTCCTGCTCACCCAGCCCTTTGGCTGTTGTCATAGTGTAACCAGAGTTCTAGGTCAGAAGTCCAACAAAGGTTCCTATATGTCAGTTCTGACCTATCACCTAGAAGAAAGAAAAAAGTAATTGTGGAAAGGCAAGGAAGAATCAGAATGGGTATTTGGCAAGATGGAAAGTAAGCATTTCAGTTCATCTTAGGAGCACTGCTGATATGAACTTTAGTTTTAGAGGGAGAACTGGGGCAGGGGATGAAGAGGATATATCTTTAAGCAGTCTGAGTCTTGCTGTAGTCTGGCTAGTCATTATCTCAGCTCTGGTTCTGCAAGGTACCCTTGAAGAAGTCCTTGTTGCTTATAGAGGGACAGTGGACTCCCATGAGGTGATAGTTTCTGCTTGGAGGTGACCTCATCATGAAGTGATGTGTTTGTTAGACTCAGGGAATCCACAAGGCCTGCAAGTTAAAGACACTGACTGGAGATTTTCAGGCACCTTTTGGGGATTCTACAGAAAGGCATTGGGAAAATGAACAGTAATGTGCCTCAGTTACTCTTTGTGCATTCAGCCTTGAAGGGGGATGAGAAGGCTAGGCTTTGCCAGTTTACAGAGACACGCCTTAGTGAGTACCCTGACTACATGCAGAGTTCAGCAGGCACCTCACCCAAAGCTTTAAAGAAGACAGATACACAGTAAAGTCCACAGATACCAAGTTTTCATCCTGATTTTAATTACCTTAGGGGGGCATGTAATGAGTCAGATTTTTAATAAAACCAGTTTCAGAATCCATTACAATTGCCACTAAAAGATTTCTTTCCTACCTAAGATTCAGTCTTCTTAATACTTCTGGAGCAGAGGAGTTGTGTCCCACATTGTATTTCATTAAATTCTAAGAAGTTACAAGCCAAAGAATGAATTTAACTTAGACATTATAAGTTAGACAAAATAATGTGCCCCTTGCTCTAATATCTGGAGCTGTGACTGTACTCACTCACATAGAAGATGTAAAGATGTGGCTTTGGTTAAAGAAAATGACCCAGCCTATCCAAAGGGGACCCAGTCTATAATCAGGTAAGTCCTTAAGAGCTCAGAAAAATTCCTGGATGTGCTCAGGAACTAATGAAACAGAGAAAATCAGAAGAGAATCAGAATGAAAAAGGATTAGACCTTCCACTGCTAAGTTTCCCACTAAAGGGAGGAACCCTAACCTGAAGGGCATGGCAGCTTCTAGAAGCTTCTGTGCTAACAGCCACAAGGAACTAGACCTCTGCTCCACAAGGGTGAAGAAGTGAATTCTGACAACAATCTATGACCTCTCTTTGAGCCATGGGGAAGGAAGCTCAGCCCTGCTGATACTTGGTGTTAGCTGCTGAGACCTGTGTCAGACTTCTAACCCACAGAACTCAGATAATCGATTCATGCTACTTTGCTCTTACATTTATGGTCATTTATCATCATAGCAATGAAAAACAATTCAAGGGTTCTGACCAAAACAGTTTAGGAGATGATGCTTTAGATTATCCCATACTGCTCATCTGATTATATGAATCATTAAAACTCAAAGCCAATAACTAAAGCGTGGATTGAATCAAGCCGAAGACCACTTGTTCGTTCCAAAGGGAAAAGCTGAGGCTGCATTGATTCATGATTCTGTATCTGTGTCACGTGCTGTGTGCAAATAGAACTGCTGCACACCCATGGCATCCAGCTCTGTTGTCATAGTTACTCCGAGAAGAGAAAGATACCCTGACAAAGACCAGATTGGCTGTTTAAAGTGGTGAGAAGGTACCCTGAGGGTGGCCAGATGCTTCCACATTCATGTCAGAAGTGTTTTCTGAAATTTGCATTCAGTCAGCTCGGCCTCAGATGGAAGCATAGTCATTAGCACTTAGAAAACAGGATGTCCATATTAATGATGGCTGTCTTTTAAGGGGGGCTTTTCCTTCCATTTTAAGACCCAGGGAAACAAATATCAACAATAGCAAAGCTTTGAAATGAATATTACTCCCAATTAAGTACTCATTACTAGGCACTTCTCACACTACATTCCCTATCCTTCACCAACTTAATCCCCCCACTCTAGCTACACTGGGATGCTTGTCACACCTTGAACATGTTTCTCTCTCAGCTCCAAGGCCCTTCCTCCAGTTGTTTGGGTGACTCACTAGTCCCTCCATTCACTCAGATCTCTGTCTTTTTTTCTACTTCAGGCAGGTCTTCCCAAGCATTTTAGCTGAATAGATGCCCCCAGCCCAATGGTCAGATGTGGTCAGCCTCCTTACCGGACTGGCATAGCTATTTCTCTATACAGCTTCATTGTCCTGCTACTAAGACCGCGTCTCTTGTTTACTGCTGTACTCCTAGCTTCCCGCACGTGAGAAGTGCCGAATGAACATCTGTTAAACAATGGAAGAGTTGCTTAGAGGCTTTGATCTCAGTTGCCCTCTCACCTTCTGGCACTCACACCCTGGCTAGTCTTCCACACCAGTCTCTTCCAAAGCTATGTTCTTCCCCTCATCCAGTGTAATGAACATGGCAGACTACATTTTTCAGAATGGTCACTACAATAAACACCACATCCTTACAAATTAATGTTGCTACCCTCCCTTTGATAAGTGACTCTGTGTTCTCTCTGCTCACATCTCTACTGACCTGGTGAGATTTTGTGTGACACTGTGCAGCTTCTAAGGTTAGGTTAGCATTTCCCTTCCTCTCTTGGGTCTCTTGCTTTGGGGACATAGTCTTCATACTGTGGGGAACTCTAGACCATAGGAAAGACCATCAGTTGGTGACCTGAGAGACAGCTGGACTGAGAGTCCCACTGACAGCCAGGACCAGCTTCCATATGTGTGTGGTTCTCCTGAGACAGTTCTAGCCCCATCCGTTAACTAACTGTCGTCACAGGAGACAACCCAGTTAACACCCACAAACTGATCAGTCCCCCACATCTATGGAAGATAATTATAAAATGATTGCTGTTACTTCAAACCACCACACAGGAATATGCAATTGAAGTACAGTGTTGGTGTTCAACGGGCTGATTTCAGTTTCTAGTACGCACCTTTCACCTCCTTCAGTCATAGAGGGCCCAAGGACTCCGTTTCCTCCCAAGCCGTAGCAAGTATCCTGGTTTCTTTTCCAGTTGCTGTCAAAAAGCAACGTAAGGGAGAGAAGGTTTATAATGGCTTGCAATCCAGGGTGCAGTTAACTCCTAAGAGGGTGCAGCAGGAGGAACTGGGGACAGCCTGCCACACTGCATCCACAGTCGAGCAGCAAAGAGGAATGGATGCTGTGAGCAGCCCCCTTGCTCCTGTTCATTCAGTCCAGGGCCCAGCCCTGGAAGTGGTGCTGCCCATATTCAGAGTGGGTTTTCCACCCTCAGTTACCTCATTGAAAATCCCTCACAGGCATGACTACAGGCCAACCTAATCTACATAATCCCTGCTCTGATTATTTTATCAACTTGATACAAACTACAGTTACCTGGGAAGAGGAAACCTGCCTGAGAAATGTCCTCCATTGGACTGGCCTGTGGCCATATCTGTGAGGAATTTTCTTAATTGGTAATTGACAAACCACTGTGTTTAGTGCCATCCCTGGGCAGGTGGGACTGGGCAGTATGAGGTGGGAACTAAGCAAGTTGGGGAAGAGCATTTCTCTATGATCTCTGCTTCATTTCCTGTCTGGGCTTCCATCAGTGAAACACTGTGATCAGAAGCTGTAAGCCAGATAAGTCCTTTTCTTTTGAATGACTTTGAGTCAGTGTTTTATTACAGCAACAGAAAGCTAACTAGAACAATCCCTCATGGAAATTTCCAGGTGATTCCAGATATTGCCGAATTGGCAATCGAAATTAAGGATCATGGAAAGCATGTAAGCTATCTCTTCCAACCTTTGTCCAAGGGTAAGTTAATGAAAACTGACCATCAAGATTAATTTTAAAAGGTCATATGTATCTTGATATTTCCCTATAATCGTAATTTGACCTACGATTTTCCTAGATCAGCCACCGTTAAGATTAAAAAGGCATCCAATGTAATTTTGGGAGTCTTTTGGGCTATACTGGCCAACAACTCAAAGAAAAGTTTCTCTTGTCTGGCACTGTTTCTTGTTATGTAGTCGTTAGCTATACACACGGATTCATGTAGATATATTGTATGTGTAATCTGTCATTGGGTTGTTAGACTAATATGATTCCCCTCTGGTGTTTTATGATAGCCTAGTGTTTTATGGTAGATAGGCATTATTTATCTCTTCTCTCTCTCTGTCTCTCTCTCTCCCTGTCTAAACTTCCTTCCATGGCTTCCACATTTAAAGTGTCCCCATTTCTCCCTTAATAATACCAGTTTCCTATTGCCCCATCGCAATTGAGTTCCTTCTCTCCCTTTATCCCCAAATGGGAGGATCCCTCCCATTTAAATCTCCCCATTTTATCCATTTGCTCTTAGGAACACCTGTCTCCAATGCTCTTCTCTCTCTGGTTCTTTCTTTCCCTTTATCTCCCTGCTTCCTTTCTGTTTTCCTGGTTCCTACAGTTACATTAGGGCACATACTCACATATAAGGATTTGGTGCTATGATCCACATGTGAGGAGGAACATAACTTGTTTGTTTTTCTGAGTCTGTGTCACTTCAATTAGTATAACAGATTCTAGCTCCATCCATTACCTGCAAATGATATGATTTTGTCTTTCTATACTGCTGAGTAGAACTCCATCATGAAAATGTACCACATCTTCATTAACCACTCATAAGTTTAGGGACACTTAAGTTGCTTCCATTTCTTAGTTATTGTGAAAAGAGCAGCAACAAACATGAATGTACAAGTATCTCTGCAATAGGATGAGCCCTTGGATAGATGCCAAGCAGTGGTATAACCATGTCAAATGGTAGATTCATTTTTAGTTTTTCAAGAGTTCTCCACACTGCTTTCCATAGGGGTTGCAGGGATTTGCAATCCCACCAGCAGTGAACAAGAGTTCCTCTTTCCCCACATCCTCTCCCACATTTGGTATCATTTGTTCTCTTGATCTTGACCAGTCTGGCTAGGGTATAGAGACTCGCAAAATTACACAGGCTGTTGCCACAGCCCTTGATTACCTCCTGGAATTTGAAGGTAAGACCCTATTGCTGAAGAAAGGACATACTTAGGACACAGGATTTGAAATGAAGCTAGAACTGACCTGGAAGCCACTTCCCCTGAAGGCTAGCTCTCATAGCTTTGGAGAGCACTATGTAAGTTTCTGAGAGAGAACCCCAGCTTCAAGGCCAAATAGCTACATCAATGACCAGCATAGGCTATGGCATTTGTGCAGGAGTGGCACTTCTATCTTAGGGGCAATCAACAACTACCTAATTGGACTTAAAGCCCACTCAGTAGGAGGAAACTCATATGTGGGACTGTAAATATAGCCAAATACACATGGCTGAAGAGATCTTAGATCTTAGAGGAATTCCCAAGGCTGTCATATCCTTAGACTAAAATAATTTCTTACTATGTAGAAAATATGGATCCTTACATTTATAGATAAGTATCCCAGTCACCACTCATCAAAGACCTTCTCTTGCACCAGATAGAGATTATTACAGAGTACCTCAACTGGTCACACACAGACATTGTCTGTGAATTGACCAAGCCTAAGTGTATAGGGACACTAACTTGACACAATAAGTTTTAAAACAAATAACAGAATGTATAAATTCCAGTGTGGGCGGCATGGGAAGTGCCAGTGGGAAGGGGTATAAAGATGATTGGGATTGTTTGCGATATTCTGTATGAAATATACAAAAATTCAATAAAAATGTACACAAAATGCCACCTAGTACATCTGGACTAAGAGGCTTCCCTCCCTCTGCCCTTGATCTTCTGAGCCCAGCCCCAAGTCTGGTAGCAATCCCCTTTCCAAGCAGTCCTTGCCATCTATAAATACAGATTCTGCCCCTTCTGGTCAAACTTACCTCTCCTGCTAGCAACTTCTCAGGAGGCTGCTCAGCTGGTCCCACCAACAGTTCTTACGCCAGAGCCTCGGGGGCCACAGGACCTATCACTTCACTGTGCTATTCCAGGAACCAATGGGGAGGGCTACCTAGGGGAGCCAATGGAGTTGCAATGATGCTGATAAAAACACAAGAGCAACAGCAACAGCAGCAACACCAAAAAACAATGGTCAGAGTGCCTTCAGTGCAGTTAAACAACGAGTCTGGAAAGTAAGCTGCAGATCAAAATCCACGCAAATACAGTGTCTGCAGTTGGGGGTAAGGAGACAGAGAGACCGATAGTTAGCAGATAAAGAATTGGTTTGGTACGAAACTGATGAGTAAGATCATGAGAGCTGGGCCCTGGAGAGACGGCTCAGAGGGTAAATGCATTCCCTACTCTTCCAGAGGACGAAGGTTCAATTCCCAGCACCCATATGATGGCTGATAAGCATCTGTAACTTCAGTCCAGGAGATTCAGTACCCTCTTCTGGCCTCCAAAGTCACTTCATGCATGTAGTACAGCCACATGTATGCAGCAAAACACTCAGACACATAAAAATAAAAACAAGTCTTTGTAAAAAAAAAAAAAATCATGAGAGCTGGCTTTAACCAGACCTGAGTTTGAATTCTAAGTCTTCCATTTACAAGCAACATGCTCATGGGTAAGTTCCTGACTCGCTCTAAGACAAAGTTCTCTAATCTGTGATGTGAATTGACAATAGAATCTCTCTCTCTCTCTCTCTCTCTCTCTCTCTCTCTCTCTCTCTCTCTCTCGGATGCTTTGTGGGAGAAATGACCTGATGAGTGTAACTGAACACTGGAACAGGGCTGTCTTCAGAAAATGGGAGCCTGAGAACCAAGAAGGATGTGCTAGGAGTTGGTTAGGACCATAAGAGTCTAACCTACTTTCAGAGATGGAGTTGGTAAACTCTGGAATGGGTAAGATTATCCCTTTGACTTTGGGATGGTGAATAAGAGCCTTGGGTGTTTTATATTCCTTTCTCCCTCGTTCCCACAAGAACCATCTCCGCCTCCTCTCCAGCTGCCAACTGTTGGATGACTTTTGAGCCTCTAAAACTGTGGGCCCTCGGGACTGATGCTCTGGGAAAACCCTACCCACATCTTTCCTCAGATTCCATTTGAAGTTTGACAGAAGGGCCAACTTGCAGCATAACATAAACCCAAGAAAATTCACTTAATGCCCGTGATTTCCCATGAGTGAGTGGTGGAGCATTCTCATTTGCACAAAACGGTGAGTATTAAAATAGGCAGTTGGAAATATTCCTGGCAGATGGTGCTAAATATAGACCTAGTGACAGATCGGCCCCACAGAGCAGCTCCCCTCCTGCTTGTTAAGAATGTGCCAGAGCCAAGAAGCTGCTCTTCCAGCTTCTCCTTTCCGGAAGATTATGGCAATGGCCCAGAGATGTCGCCATTCCAGGGAACTGCTAAGAGCGAGAAGGGAAGGACGGTTGAGACGGAGTACTGGCACCAAGTGGGTGGGTCTCCAACTCCCCCGCGCTGAGCTGAAGAAGGGAGATGTAACGTTCTGATAAACTGGATCTGCCATTCTGAATGAGACCCCTTTGAAGGGTTAACTATTCCTCCAAGGGGTCTTTTTTTGTGAACAAAAATCTGCTGAATGCAGACAAGAGAGATGGCTCAGTGGTTAAGATCATTGACTGCTCTTGTGAAGGACCTGGGTTTGATTCTCAGCACCCACACCACAGTAAACAACTGTCCATAACTCCAGTTCCAGGGCATCTGACGCCCTCATCCGACCTCCGCAGGCAGTGCACGACATGGGTACACTTACATACATGCAGGCGATCCACTCATACATATAAAACAAAATAAAAATTCTGCTGAATGGAAATGGAGGCAGGATGCACCACGGTTAAAAGTGGAAGATTCTTTTTCGTGGGGGGAGCGCAGAGTGTCAAGATTTCAGCCAAGCTTTCACCTCTTTCTATGAGCTTGACCAAGTTGTTTATGTTTAACAGTTTGGAGTTTCTTTATTATTTTTTCATCTGCAGAATGGGTATAATAATAGAACCTACTTCATGCAAAGATGAGAGAGTATAATATAGGTCATATCTGGTACAAAATACCTCTTGTGGGACTAGAGAGTTGGCTCAGCAGTTAAGCTCACTGGCTGCTCTTGCAGAGGACCCGAGTTCAATTCCCAGCACCCACATAGTGGTTAACATCCATAACTCCAGTTCCAGGGGAATTCAACGGCTCTTCGGACCTCCACAGGCATTGCACAACACTTACATACATAAGGCAATACACTCATACACATAAAATACAAAATAAATAATATCTTAAAACAATTCTTGCACAGATGATAGCTAATTTATATTATGGACCAAGGAGAAGAGATAAATATGTCCCAAGTGACTGAAGGTTGTCCAGATAGAAGGACTATTGTAGATAAGAATAAAATTGATATTTAAAATATAGCCAGGGACTTACAAGATGGCTCAATGCTTAAAGGGCTTGTCATGCAAGCCTGATGATTTGAATTTGATCCTCAGAACCCAGGGTGAGAGAAGAGAGCAAGCTCCCAAAAGTTATCCTCTCACCACAGATGCACTATGACATGTACATGTAATAAACATGCATACACAATAAATAAACTTAAAAATACATACTCAAAATGCAAATTTGTAAATAGATTTTCTGTATATAGAGATTGTGTTTGAAATGGGCAACACTATACAAACCCATTTGGAGTGCTCACACAGCAGGTAGATGTCAGAGTGTGAAAGGTGGGTTCTATGGCTGGGAGACATGTTATGGGTTCAGGCACCAGCTTTCCAAAGTTATTATTTCATTTTATTTTATTTTATGGTGCTAGGGATTGAGTCCAAGGCCTTGCCCATGCTAGGCAAGCACCTTATCACTGAATTATATCCCCAGTCCTTTTCATTGGATTATTAGGTTTTGTGAGTCTCTTTAAATTGTTCAAGTTGGCCTCAAAGAGGCAGGGCCCTGCCTCAGCCTCTTGAGTACCCTAGATTATAGACATATGTCTCCACACTCAGCCCAGTTATCATCCTACAAAGGAAGGCAAATATGTCCCCTCATCACTAGTAAGAACAGGGAACTTTGGACATTGTGAAATCTGCTGACTTCCTTAGTGTAAGACATTTAAAAAGCTGGAGGACAGTCTCTTAAAGGTTTACCAGGCAAGTGCAGTGAGGGTCCAGCTCCGTGCTCTAGTTCTGTCTCTGCTGTGCACCATGCTCCTTTGTGGCCGAGCCTCTGGCTTCCTTCCATCTCATTTTATTCTTGCCAGATTTTGGCTTTAGAATTTCTGAGAGTTTTTTTTATGCTCTGTATCATGCTAGGACTGTGTCTTGAAAGCTTCATAAACTATTCTTGAACAGCGTAAGCCTGCCCCTCTGTAATCAGAGATGCCTTTTCCAGATAATTTTCCCAATGGAAGATTACACTAAGGATAACACTCACAGGAGGAGTATTGTGGCACTAAGCTCAGGCCTCTAGTTCAGAAATAACAGGCTAGTAAGGACTTCATGGCTCATACTCACCTATGTCCCCACATCCTTTGAAGGGCACGCTGGCTGCTCATAGACACACACTCCAATATTTCAGAGGCTTTGCACAGTTTGAACAAAGCTCATGGACAGTGGGATAGAGAGGAAAGGGTTGGGTTGTCTCTGCTCCACACACTTATACAAGGACCCAGACTGCCAGAGGCTTCCAGGGTTGTCTGGGTGATGTCATCATAGTCCAGAAACTAATGGAGAAGGTGCATTGAGAACACAGAGGAAAGACTTTAAGGTGAAGTCTAGCACGACACGCACCACCCTGCTGGCATTGCCTTGGCTAGTTCTTAGCAATATGCCCATCCAGAATGAAGGAGGCTGGAATGTGCAGGGCTTGGTATGCCTAGTTCCTGATGCTTACCTGCAACTATTCTGCTAACTCAAAAAACAAAACAAAAACAACAAGAGACATTCAGAAGAGGTAGTTTGGAGAAATTCTCAAAGACTTCTCAATTTCCTGTGCTGTTTTCACTCTTTTTTTATTGGACTTGCTAATAGATGCCTCTAATTTATATTTCTTCCTAGCAAATCTGAAAATCAAACACCTCGGCTTCCTTTCCATTAGGACTTGGGCTGCTTGGAGCCTTCATTCCATAAGTTTTTGTGACATGCATAATGAATAAAACACCAGTTATTCTTAAAAAGAAAGAGATTTCTCTCAATGAAGACTCAGAATTTTGCATTTTGTGTCATTACTGGAGTTTTACTAGAAAACTTTTCTAATGCTGTTCGAACCTGTTTTATCAGCCAGCTGCAAAAGACTCATTAGACAAAGGCTGGGAAGAAGAAAGGGAAGAATGCTTTTGTTTATGAAAGATCCAGTTCTGTAATAACACAGATTCTCTCCCCAGAGTTTTTAAGGAGGAACTTTCAGGTACTTTCCCCATTTCTACTAGAGTAAATTATACACATTTATAATAATATTTGTATGTTTTAAGCATTCTTTACTTTTATGATGATTTTAAGGACAGTAAAATTTTCTACAATATTAGTGGGTATAAATCATACCAATAGGCATGAAAACCCTAGCAAAAATGCCATTGTAGTTGAATATTTTGATAACATTATTGACTATACAGCCTTCTGCTATGGTAAGACACAAATTAATAAAATTTAACATATGCAGTATTCTGTGAATAGTTATTTTTTTTAATCTTGTGTATACTTCTGAACCTCTTACACTTTATCGTATTAGATTTTAATTAAATGTTTTTACATAGACCATTAGATCTAAATCTTGCCATGCATCAGAATCACATGGGGGGAATATTATGATACAGACATTCCATGGTCCTACTGACTATGAGGGGTAGGGATGGAAATAGTTTAAATGAGAAATGTCCTCCATGAACTCATATGCTAGAGCCCATGTCCTCAGCTGACTGTGCTATTTGGGGAGGTGTCAGAGATTTGGGGGAGTGGGGTTGAACTGGAGGAAGTAGATCGATAGGGTTGGGTCCTTGTGGGTATTTTATCCATAGCTTCTTCCTGTTCTTCTCCCTGCTTCCTGCCCGTCATAGGTGAAGGAGCTCTTCTGCCAACACTGTTGCCACCATGATGTTCTAAGCAAACAGGTGGATCCAAGTAATGATGACTGAACCCTCAGAAACCACGAACTAACACAAATCAATTCTCCCTCTAAAGTGTTCTCACAGTTACCAGAGTAACTAATACAGTATTATTATCAAGCTTACCAGATATTTTTGACACATACCAGAATTTGGGTTTCATTCAACAGGTAGAGTCTGACATGAAATAAATATGATGATATATGCATGATGGATAAATACATGGATCATATAAAAAAGTTCTCTTACAAACAAGTCTGCTACTAAAACTAAACTAAAATTTTAAAAATCATTTCATGATGTTTATTATCCTATTTCATCAGCATCAAATGTTATAGGTGAACAATGGGGGTTATTAGTAGGATACTGCACATTTGCAGGGAACATAGGATTGAGGTAAAATAATTTAAAAAAATATATATTTATTATTCTTTATTTTATGTGTATGAGTGTATTGCATGTATGTAAGTGCACTCATGTCATGCAGTGCCCACAGAGATCAGAAGAGGGCATGGGATCCCTTGGAACTGGAGTTACAGGTGGGTGCTGGGAACTGAACCGAAGTTCTCTGCTAGAGCAGCCAGTGCTCTTAACCACTGAGTCATCTCTCCAGCCTCTTAGGTTAAATAATTTTTATGAGAACAAAGAGAGCTATAAATATAGTACCAACATTACTAGTGGCCTAGTTACTACAAGGCTGAGAATCATTTATCAGTGTCAAAAAACAATGCCAAACCATTCATCTTGGGGCTGGAGAGGTGGCTCAGTAGTTAAGGGCACATACCTCTTTTGCAGAGAACTTAAATTGGTTCTTGGTACCTGGGTCAGCCAGCTCAGAACCACTTGTAACTCCAGCTCCAGGGGATCCAACGTCCTCTTCTGGCCTCTGCAGTTACCTGTGCACATACCCACACACAGACACACATAACTAAAAATAAAAATAAATGTTAAAAAGATCATTCAGATAATGGTGGTGATTCATTATTTAATATCAGGTTCATTACCAGGAGTGAGGCTCTTTAAAGTATAGACACTTGCACAGGACACCTGATTCAAGGGGGGAGTCCTTCACCTGAAGTAGGCTAGTAAATACCCTGCCTCAAAACCAGTGGCCTGTTTTCTCAAGACCACACTCAGTTTTGCTGTGCCCATCACTTAGATAACTAGAAAATGCCATTGAGATAAAAACCCAAGGGCAAATATGCAGTGGGATTTCTTCCTACGGTCAAAGGCAAGAGGCATGCTTTCTACCTCCTACACTTTGCCCCGAGTCTGTCTCAGTGTTCCACGGATATTGCTTCATTTCAGATTTTCTCCAGGTGGTGGAAATGAACAATCACAGACTTGCCCAAGAGGTGGAAAGAGCCGTTTGTTTGATGATGTACTCATTCATACAGTGTACAAATGTTTGTGATTAATACATGACAGGCACTGTTAAGGGGGCTAGTCATGCATCAGTGATGGAAAGTCTACACTATTGGAGGATCATAGCATATAATAAACTATATACCAAGCCAGATGACAAGCTCTTATAAAGAAAAATAAAGCAGGGACAGTGAAGAATGGAATACCAGGGTATTGCAATAACCTCAGCAGGGCATTATAGTTCTCAAAATGACAGTGGGAGGTGTTAACATCACATTCTCCATAATCGACTGACTGGGTAGGAAGTCAACTAGGATACCTAAACCTGGACAATTAAGTGATAATTATAACATTTAAAAGAAAAAAATACATTCTTTTAAAAATATTTTTATTGAGTTTTTGTGCATTTCATATAATAGATCTCAATCAAATTTAGACCCTTCCCCTCATCTTTGACCCCTCCATAGCACCTCCCACACTGAATTTCATGCATCCTGTCATATATGTTTAGTCATAGCCAATCAAAAATACATTCTTTTAAGCATGCATGGAACATTCTTGAGTCAATCATATGTTAGGCCATAAAACAAGTTTCAATAAACTTGAAAGACTTGAAATAATACAGAGTATGTTCTCCAAATACAATACACTTAAATTAGAATCAACAACAAAAGGAAGTTTGAGGAATCACCAAATATTTAGTAATTAAATAGAACTCTCCTAGGTAACCCATTTGTTAAATAAACATGTGGAAATTTAAAAAGTGTTTTCAGCTGAGCAAAAATGGAAATTCTCAGGGCCAGAAATATGGCCAAGTGGGTGAAAGTTCTTACCACACAAACCTGACAACCTGAAATCGATCCCCAGAACCCACAGTGGAAGGAGAGAATGGACTCTCAAAATTTGTCCTCTGGGGGTGGAAAGATTGTAACAGCCAGGGCTAGTTCATGAACATAGGGGAGCAGAGGCCTTCAGACCAACGGAAGCTTGAACATGTGGTCATGGTGACATCGAGCACAGAACCCACACCAACTCAATTAAACAAGGGCCCAGAGGGGAACAGAGAAATAGGTAGTGGGCCAACCCTAGACTGAGAAATGTTGGAGACTGGTTACCACTAGGTGGGGGAGAGTGTACCTTACTTGGGATTTCTGAATGGCCTGACGAGTCAGTGAATGGCTTTGCATTGAGAGACAGCTGGGTACAGGTGCTTGACTGGATGGGACTTGCCATGTGTGGCAGAGTATATGGGGTCTGGTGGAGGGTTGAGGGAAAATGGACAAAGTGATTGAGAACTGTAGTATGAAATGACAAAAGCACACTAAAAAAACAAATTTAAAAGTTGTCCTCTGATATGCAAACATACACACACACACACACACACACACACACACACACACGGATCATGGTATGTAAAATCCTGCACTCTTTCACACCTTTCTCTCTCTCTCTCTCTCTCACACACACACACACACACATTAAACATAATAGTAAATATTTTTTTTAAAAAAAGAAAACAAAATTTGCTGGATATGGTAGCATATTCCTATAATCCTAGCTAGGCCTTGAAGGATGGGGAAGCAAGAGGATTATGAGTTAAAGTCAGACTGGGCTACTTAGTAAGACCCATCTCAAAAAGAAAGGAAGGAGAAAAAAGGAGAAAAAGAGAATTCAGAGCAAACATTTGCTATAAGAAACTAGGCATCGAAGTGTTAAGTAAACAGCATTGGAGACAAGGAAACCATAAAGATAAGAGTAGGAAACAATGAGGCAGAAAAGATAAAAACAGTAAGAAAACTAAAAACCAAAAGTGGGTTCTACGAAAAGATCGTCAAAACTGACACATCTCTAGCTTGACTGACCAATGCCAAAGAAGGGTACAAATTACCAAATCAGCGGAGAAAGCTGGGCGACGACTACAACCTCACAATTAAAGAATTATAACTGAAGAGCATGAGTGATGTTGTGCCAACAAAGTAAATGACTTCTGCATAATGAGCAAATTACTATTAATACATAAATTACCTAAAACTGACTAAAAATCAGGAAGTCTAAATGGAGCTAAACTAAAGGAATTAAATTAGGCATTGACGCCTTTCCACAATGAAAATGTCGGGCCTAAATGATTTCGATAGTGAATTTCAACAAATATTTAGAAAAGAAACGTTTCTAGTTCTTTTACAAACACTTTCTGAAAAGAGTAGGAAGAAACACTTCACACACATTCTACAAGCCCATTTATTACCCTGATACAAAAATCTAATAGGCATCTATCAGATATCAGCAAAAGCTGATATTCTTCATAAACACAGATTTTTTTTCAGTCTTTAAAAACTTAAAATGAGGGGTTGAAGAGATGGCTCAGCAGTTAAGAGCACTGGCTGTTCTTGCAGAGGACCAGGATTTGGTTCCTAGCACCCACATGGTAGCTATCAACCATCAGTAACTCTAGTTCCAGGGCATCCAATTCCTTCTTCTGGCCTCTGTGGGCATTACACAAAATAGGTGCACTTACATACATGCAGGCAAAACACTCATACACATAAAATAAGAAAAAACAAAAACCAAAAAGACTCCAGATGACTCCAGAAACTTATACAAGGATCATATATCATATATCACTATCAAGTAGAGATTAACTATGAGTACACGGGCTTTGTCTTCAACACACCAAATATATTAGGTACTTTTCTTATTACATGACAAAATATGTAACAAATGCAGCTTAAGGAAGAATGGGTTTACTTTGGCTCAGAGTCTGAGAGCATAACCATCATGACAGAGAGGGCATGCCATCAAGAGAATGAGGTAACTGGTCACAATGCATTCACAGTCAGGGAACACAGAGAGATGAATGTTGGTGCTCAGCCCAATTTCCCCTTTTACTGAGTCCAGGACCCCAGCATACAGAATGACGTAGCCCCTAACTAACCCAATTTAGAATCTCACAAAAATGTTAAGAGATTCTAGATCCTATCAAGTAGAAAATCAATAAAAAGCACAACAGTCTACTCTTTGTCAACTTGAGACTTTTAAGTCATAACATTTCACCCTTTACCTCCACAAGCTCATGGCCATTTCATAATGCAAAAAATCTATTCAGCTCAGCTTCTAAAGTCTCTATAGTCTTTAACAGCTCCAACATTGTTTAAAAGTCCAAGCCTTTTCTGAGACTCAAGGCAATCTTTCAGTTGTAAGCACTTATAAAATCAAAATTAAGTACATTGTTCCAATACGCAAGACACAAAAATTCCCATCCAACAGGGAGGAAGGGAGGCGCGGCAAAGAAGCAGCAGACCGAGCGAGAAGGAGCTCAGCAGGAAAAACGCCGAACCCTGCAGCTCCGTTTGGGCATCTGGGGCTCTCCCCACCTCTTTGATGCTTGTGCCACACATGTCTCGGTGGGCAATTTTCCTCAGTCTCCAACCTTGCAGGGTAACCACTGCAACTTGGGCTTCACCCTTAAAACTTTATGCAATGACCTGTCATGCCTCCTTTTGGGGAATCTAATGCTCGCACACATTACCTGGCCAGAGGAGCCTTCAGGAACATTGCAGACACCTCCAAGACCCCCTCAATCTTGCGTCTTTTATGCCTGTATAATCAGTACCCTGTGGATTTTGCTACCAAATGCGGCTGCCAGCTTGAGGTGTGCCTGGCCTTCTTGGACACAGTTGCAGTGGCCTCTGTGTGCCTGGAGAGTTGTTTCTGGTCAGGAAATCCTTTCAGGGGCATTCTCAGTTTTGGCTTTCTCCTTTCAAGTAAATTTGCATTTTCATAACTTGGAACCTTCAGTGGGTGGGGTCCCGCCCGGGGTCCCGCCCTCAGGACACTGTTATCCATGAAGTTCCCCTTTAGTGGTGCTAATCACTTTAACAGTTACAGCTGCTTTCTCATCATGCGTCCTCATCGTCCTTTCCCACTGTTTTCATATACTTTCCTGTTGCTGTAGTAGATAGCCAGGCAAAAGCAACTGAAGGGAGAAAGAATTTATTTGGTTTGAATTCTAGGTTACGGCCCATCATTGCAGAGACGTCAACATGGCAGGAACTTGAAGCAACTAGTCACATGACATCTGTAATCTAGGTCAGAGTCATGAGTTACTAGATGCATGCTTATACTCAGCTTTCCATCCCCACCTTACACAATTTAGGATCCACTGCCCAGGGAATGGCACCACCCACTGTAGGTTGGTCTTTCTACCTCAATTAACATAGTCAAAGTGATCTCTGCCAGATATCTCCTCAGGCCATCTAATACAGACAATTGTGACTCCCTTCCAAGATGATTCAAGATTTTATCAAGATGTCAATTAAAGTTCAGCATCAACTGCATTTTCACATCTGTATGCTATCTCTCACCAGAGGCCTGAGTAACAGCAGTGAGTAGTACCATACCGTCACCTTGATGCTATCTTGCCTTAAAATTTCCTCTGCTAAATTAGTTCCTTACTTCTATGTTCAGCCTCATTCAAATTCTCAACATACATGCAGTGCAGCCAGATTTTCTGCAAGAATATAGCGCAGTGTACTTAGCCCAGTTCCCAATACAGTTCTTGCTCCTCTCTGAAACCTCATGAACTTGGCCTCCACACTCTGCATTTGGAGGTGTGGGGTGCCATTCCAATCTTCCAAACTCCCACTAGAATGGCACACTAAGTTCTACTTACAACGTTTGAGAGCTTTTCTAAAACAAAATTTCAAATTCTTCCACAATCTTCCCACAGACCAGTTCCAAAGTATAAAAAACCTACGTGGTTAGGTTTATCACAGCAACAGCCCCACTTCTCAACACCAATTTTCTGTCTTATTTACTTTTCTCATCGCTGTGACAAAATATCTGACAAAACCAATCTAAGGAGGGACAGGTTTCTTGTGGATCATGGATTAAAGGCGCAGTCCATCGTGGTGTCGAAGGCAAGGAACAGAAGCAGGCAGCAGTCGGTAACAATGAATACTCAGTCACATGGGAGAGAAAGATAAATGATGGTTATTCAGGTTGCTTGCTTCTTTTTATTGAGTCCAGGGCCCCAATTCATGGAATAGTACCAGCCACACAGAGGGTGGCTCTTCCTACCTCAGTTAATCCAACCCAGAAACTTTCTCACAGACGTGCCCAAAAGTATGTCTCAGGTTACTCTAGATCCTGTCAAGCTAGCAATCCATGTTAACCACTGTACCATATTAACAGAACAAAGGACAAAATTCACACAGTAATCTCATCAGATGCAGAAAACCACTTAACAAAGTCCGCCACACATTTATGGTAAGATCATTTACCATGTTAGGAATACAAGGGGATTTCTCAGTATAATAAAGGGACTCTGTAAACAAATATGACTAATATCAAACTTAGTGATAAGTCATTAAACACATTTCCTCTTACTGCTTTTATTCAACATTGTACCAAAATTCAAAGGAATGTCCACTAGAATGGGAGAAGTAAAATTGCCTTTATTTGTAAACACCATAATCTTGAAAGAGAAAATCTTAAGAGAATTAAACCTAAAAATTCTATTATTGTTACTCATGAATTCGGCAAGCTTAAAGAAATAAGATTAGTGTACTAAATAAATTTTGCTTTTGTATATTAACACAAACAATATAAAAATGAAGTTAAGAATTCACAATGCTGTCAAGAATGAAATAGGAATAAAGCTAACAAAGTAAGTTCATAGGATATGTACAGTCAAGCTTACCAGATGCAGCTAAATAAATGAGATATATTTCATGATCATGACCTAGTGACTCTATACTATCAGAATAAGAGTTCAACACAGAATGATCGAGTGACTCAACATAGCCTCTTGGCATTCCAGCAAGGAATTGATTTTAGAATGACAATCGCATTCTAAAATGCACATTAAATATAAAGAACCTAGACTAGATGAAACAGTCTTGAAAAAAAAGAAATCTGGAGGACTTATACTGCCCATTTTGAACTTACCAGAAAGCCACAGTAAAGGCATTAATTGGCATAGGATAGGCATACAGATCAATCAATGATGCAGAATATGCGGAGCTCAGAAATAAAGCCTCATATTTACTGCCAGTTGATTTTTGACAAATAGGATGAGGCAGTTTAAGAGATAGTCTTTCTAAAATGTGACCCTGAGGAGTGAGAGAGATGATTCAGCAGCTAAGAGCACTAGCTTCTCTTGCAGAGGACCCAGGTTAGGTTCCCAGCACCCTTTGGCATCTAAATATTGTCTGTAACTCCAATTCCAAGGGAATTCGATGCCCTCTTTTGACCTCTGCAGGCATTCCATGACACAGGCGCACTTACATACAACAAAGCAATACACTCATACACATAAAAAATAAATAAATAAAATATTTTTTAAAGTGACACTAAGACAATCGACCGTCCATTCACAAAACACAAAAGCAAAAAGAATGTGGACATTAACTAGACAGCATACACAAAAATCAAAGGTTATACCTAAAAGTGAAATTGTTTTTTAAAATGTAGGAGAAAGTATGGAAAAAAGCTAGTGGCAAAGAGTTCTTAGACGCGACACTGAAATCATAACTCATATGCAAAAACTCTGATAAATTAGACTTTATTAAAATTAGAACTTTCAATTTCCTAAAAGACATAATTAGGAAAATAGTCTAGCAAAGCATAAACTAGGAGAAAGGGTTTGTAAGTATCTGATAAAAGTCTTGCATCTAAATACAAAGGCAACTTGAGTAACTCAACAAGAAGACAAACAATGAATTTAGAAGTGGCTCCAGGCTGGGAGATAGCTCAGTTGATAAAACATTTGCTGCAAAAATGTGAGGACAAGTGTTTGGACCCCAGAACTCCCACAAAAGCCAGGCAGGCATGGCGGCTCACTGGCAGTTCCCGTGCTCAGAGGAGACAAATGCGGGTATTCTGTTTATTCCCTTCTTTTTACTCCGGTCAGGACCCCAGCTCTTGAAACGGTACCACCCACATTTAGGGTGGGTCTTCCCACTTTAATTAACCCAACCTGGAAACTTTCTCCCAGACATGCTCAGCAGTTCGTCTTCTTAGGTGAGTCAAGATTCTGTCAGATTAACAATCAATATTAACCATTATACCATATGAACAGAATAAAGGACATAGTTCTCTCAGTAAATGCAGAAAAGAAAGAAACAAAAATAATAAAAATAATAATACTAGCTAGAGTCACCGCTCAGCAACAACAGCAATCCAATGACTCTGGCCTCTGCAGGCACCTCAGTCATGTATGCACACACATGCATGCACACATGCACACACACATACTTAAGAATAATAAAAATAAATCAATAAGAATAATCAAAGTGATCAACACACACACCAAAATAAATAAACAAACTTGAGCTTATGACACACACCTATAATTCCAGCAAAGAATTAAAAGTACAAGGTCATCCTGGGCTACTTGAAACTGTAAATAAATAAATAAATAAATAAATAAAGTAACCAAGATATAAGCAGACACTTCACCAAAGAAAATACCAGAGAAGCCAATAAAAAGATGCATATATTCTTTCTCATGAAAGAGATGCAATCCAGAGCCAGACGGAGATACCACCATGCCCTCACCAGACACCACCATGCCCTCACCAGACACCACCATGCTCTCACCAGACATCACCATGCCCTCACCAGACAGGCACCACCATGCTCTCACCAGACACCACCATGCCCTCACTAGAATGATTATATTTTTAAAAATGTTTTCTTTATTATTTTTGTTTTATGTGTATGAGTGTATTGACTGCATGTATGTAGGTGCACCCAGGTCAGAAGAGGGCGTCAGATTCCCTCTGTAACTGGAGTTAGAGATGGTTGTTAGCCACCATGTGGGTGCTGGGAATTGAACCCAGGTCTTCTTCAAGAGCAATCAGTGCTCTTAACTGCTGAACCATCTTTCCAGTCCCTAGAATGACTATATTTTTAAGATGGATGGTGATTGATGTTGGTCAAGAGGTAGAGAAATGAGGTCATTCAGATAGTGGGAATGAACTAGCACAGAGTTACCTGGGAAATGGTAAGGCAGCATCTTCTAGGGTTAAGTGTACACTCACCATATGGTCCGGAAATTCCACATTTAGATATCTACATAAGAGAACAACAGAAATGTGTCTACACAGAGACTCACACAGTGACATTCATAGCAGAATCACTTACAATCACCCCCAAATGGCCATTAACTGATTAAAGACAAAACAAATCCAGTACATCCATGTGCCAATTCAGAGGCAGGGGCAGAGGGTCATGAAGCGTCTGGAGATTAAAGAAGATTCACAGACTCCATGGCAAATATGACATACTTTATTCCAGATGACAGCATGCACCCTTGGTCCCAAGGACAATTTAGAGAAAAATCAACAGAAGTGATTTCTTGCCAGAGCTGGAGACATAACAAGTTACATAACAGTCACTTTTATTGCCTACTCACGGTCCTGTAGATATCCATTAGGGCCATCTGAACTAAATCATTCTGGATGTTCACACCAGCACCACATTGTTTAAACCTTTATCTGCCATTTATAGCCTTTATTCTGTCATTCCACCTCTTTAAGACGTCAGGCATTTTACAAGATTGGGCCCTGGGGGCACTCCTTGGACCCAGAGTCCACAGCAACTGTAAAGGGAACAATAGCATATGACTGGTTATACCTCTTTAAGGTTAGGATGGTCCACTTTAGACTATCTCACCATTGCTCTCTGGGGTCCCCAATCAACTGCTGGGTTGTCTGCACCTCATCAACTTCTTATAAGGCAGCTGTTACATTCCTTTGGTAATCTGGAATCTATGCATAGAACTTAGTGTATGGCACAGCACAAGTTCTTCTATGGGTAGCTGTCAGCAAATCTAGGGCCATTTTGTCCTGTAACACTACCTTTCTCTAAGAAAGGTTAGAGCCTTATGGGTTTGGTTGAGTGCATGTGCAATGTGCTCTTCTAGGGCATTCAACTCTACTTCACGTCTATGGCCTCTTCCCCAGACAAAATGCTAGGAGATAAAACCACCATGGAGTGTGCCTCTCTTGGTGCCACTATGCATATACAGCATCCTAGGTGTGGGGAGGCTGGAGGAGGCTGATAGCAATCTCCTCAGTTAAGTAAAGGCATCCTCAGGTACAGTACCCAGCCCAGTCACCTGACAGGTATGGCTTATAAACTCACATGAACACTGGAGAACCCAGTAAACTGAAACTATTCCAATATAGGGCCATCAATTCCATCACTGTCATGAGGAGGTATACAGTTACAGGGGATGTCTATCCCACGCTACAGTTACAGGGGATGTCTATCCCACGCTACAGTCCCCCGAGGTGGTTATATTAAGCAGTTCCACTGCTTCACTCAGTGCCCACCCTCATCTATCCTTGGCTTGGATATTGTGCTTGCTGATGGTCCTGTTGCAGGTGATATGATGGCTCCCCTGAACTCATTGTATTCCTCCTCCTGTAGTCCTCGGATAGTTAGGTAAGTCCAGTTAGTGAGGGACAGCGGATGGATTCAACATGGTAAGCCATTAACCACTCCTACAGGGAACTCCATATACACCTAGAAATGGGCCACATTGGAAGCCCAGGCATATGCATGCCCAAGACAATGCTCTGCCCTGTAGTCATCCCAAACAGAGATCTCCTAAGAATCTGATAGACAAACCAGGCTCCTGCACTTTAGAATCATTCACTGACCACCCCACAATTCCAGCAACTCTCAGTCTAGGGGCAGCTCTCAGACCCATAGCCATTCATTCCAATCTTACTCAGTTCTCTGAAATCCAGTCATTCTCACATTTCATCAGGGTTTGGCACTGGCCACTCGGGGGAGTTGTAGAGACTGTGCATTGCCCATGTTATACCAACTGCTTTTAGTTGCAAAATAGTCTAAATAATTGCCTCATGCCCCCCTTCCAGTGTCTGACATTGGTATTCCCTGTCAACCTTCTGGGGGCTGGCTGCATTTGTAAGGAGTAGTGTGGATCGTCTCATACCACCGGCTTGACAGCTCTTACTTGAAGTCTAAACTCAATGGCAGTCATTTGAAGGTTGTCAGCCCTTGCAAGATACCGACCCCTAGGATTTATTCAGGCACTGGAGATATATACTGTGTACAATCAAGGAGTCAACAACTGATATCCAAAGTCATAGTCACTGGCATCACCTTGATTCTGTGGCCACCATAGACATCTATGTATATGGCAGGCCCAGGAAACCAATCTTGGTTCCCATGATGAAAGTGCAGTCAGCTCCAGTATTAACAAGAGCTAACATTCTCTGCACAGTGGTGGGGCACGAATGAATAGCCAATTCAACATAAGGTTTCCTATCTTCTGGGGTCCTCATCCTAAGCCAAAAGGGTGAGACGTAGGTGCCAGAACATCCCAGAGACATACCTAACATATCCCTAGTAGCCCAAGCTTCATGTTCATGCCCTTAGCTACCTCTGATTAGACTTCAGCTGGTTCCTCAAGGCTAATGACATCTTATTTGGCTGGCAATCTATCTTCTCCTTATCAAGCTAGCTAGAATGAGATCTGTGCACATCTGGGTACATGACCTTTGCTTGAAGAGTGATTAATCCCATGCCGGTTTCCCCTTGGGAGCCATCTGGATAGCTTGTACTGCTTCCCCCATTTTCCTGCCCTCCATGTCACTCGGGGCTGCCATCACTGTGGTCACCTTCTATATATGATGGTCCACAGTACAGTAACCAAAGTCCCAAATGTGCTTCCTGGAGCAATGGCTAAGGTCAAATCCCTCATTCTAGTAGTGAAAAGGGAGTTGGCATTAAACATGGCCTGGTGCATTCCCAACTCCCAGACTGCATCAAGTCCATGTAAGAATTCCACTTATGGGGCTGGAGAGACGGCTCAGCAATTAAGAGTACTGACTGCTCTTGCAGTGGACCTGGGTTTGATCCCAGCACCTACATGGCAGTTAACAATTGTCCTTAACTGCAGTTCCCGGAGATCCAATGCTCTCTTCTGATTTCCACAGACCTTACATGATGTGGGTACATTTAAACACATGCAGGCAATACACTCATACACATAAAATAAAAATAATAAATAATTTTTTAAAAAAAGAATTCTACTTACTAATGGTTTCAGCAACTTGCATTGGCCTATACCAGATGAACGCCAGCTGTTACCTAGCTCATTTGTGAGTGTCCCCTCAATTCTGTGGTCTCAAGATCTGCAAGGAATGCTTTAGAGAGTGATGTGTGCTGATGGAGGTCAATTTCTGTAGTTCATCCAAGTTAATGAGACACTATTGGCACCTTTGTCCCAGAGGCACAGCAACCAGTCAGGGAGTTGCTGCCCGTGTTGCCGTCCTCTGCCCTTGGGCCCAAACATTCTGACTGAGGGCCTGCTTTACCCCACCTGTCAAATTATAGGTGAAGCACACAGCAGTGGGTGAACCATTTCTCATATTCTGCCTTATTTTTAATAGAGGGGCCTCATGGAGCTCATGCTCCAAATAACATACCCAGAATTCCAGCTTCTCTTCCTTGTAGCTCACACTTTGGCTTCTCACCACAGTGTGTCTTAATGGTCATCCTTCAATTCAGTCAGAAACAACAACAACTATCTTTTCACTTTCTATTCTTTTCCCTGAAAGACATCCACCAGGACCTCCAAGGACACAGGGGGTCCATCCCATTCATCTCAGCTTTCTGGTGGCAAGAATGGATGGCCTCCACAGATGCTGTGTTTGGGCCACATGTCCTCCATGCTTCCCTCAGGCATTGGAGAAGATGGATCACCTTCCCCTGGGGTTATATCCTGCCCAACTACACCAAATGACAGAATCAAAGCTGGGGGTCAAAGATGGAGGAGCTTGGAGATTAAAGAAGATACATGCTACTGGCCAATGTGACATGTTTTATTCTGCATAGAACATGTGTCCTTGGTCCCAAAGACATTTTATTAAGAATCACATAAAAGTGGCTTCTTGCCAGAACTGCTATCATAATAGTTTCAGTAACAGTAATGTTTATTGCTTACTCTTGGTTCCCTGGACATCCAGTAGCTGGCATCTTAACTAAGTCATTCTGAATATCCACACTGGTACTATGTTGTTTGAACCTTGATCTAGCCCTTACAGCTTTTATTACCATCCATGCAATGGACAAGCATCAAAAACAGAAAAGGAGAAACTACTGAAATGCACTACAGTAAAATGAATGTGAACAACATTCTATTATGAGAAAGAAGTCATACATGAAAGGCTACATTTTACGCAGTTCTACTTATATTAAAGACCAGTCTATGAACATTGAAAATCAATCCATGGTTGCCTGAAGTTGAATGTGGGAGCAGAATTGTCTCCAAGTAAGCACAAAGAAATGTTCTGGGGTGATGATCAGGATGTTTTAAAAGTGAATTTTAAAAGTGGATTGTTTTGATTACTGTTCAGTTTCATACTGAAAATCACTAACATGGTGAACTTTATAGAATGAAGAATACACCTCAATGAAGCTTTTATTTTTTTCTTTTAAGGAGGTGATGTGGCTTGGACCACTGGCTGCAGGGGTGGAAGAAGTGCTAATAGATGGTGAAAGCATCATGTGTTCAGGTGAGTAAACCAGGAGGTCAGAATCTTGACCTGGCAATAAGGGCAAATGTAGTCACAGACACAACACTTACACTTAATTCTCGTGGGCTGTTACTGTAGATCTTCCTTAGGAAACCCTGAGGTGACACGATAAACTATTTACATTTATTTGTGTCCTGAAGACTCTTGGTAATAAGGGCCTTGTGCTAAAGTTGAGAAATGGTCTGCTTCTTGGATGGTGATGCATCTTGAATGGTCTGGAATATGGCCATAGGCTGGAGATTTGAGGCAGCATTTGAAAGAGGAGGACTTCAAATTCCCTAAGAAGGAGACTGAGGCAAAGAGAAAGGGGGGTGAAGAAAGAGTCACTATTTTTGAGATACTGAGATTATTAGTACTAGGAAACTCAGTCTGCCCAAAGTGTATCACTCACTAAATCCCTAGAGGGGCCATGCCTCGTATGTCCCCACTGATCCCGGACTTGTTTCTTAGCATCTTCTCTTGCTCACTCTGCTCCAGTCATACCCTTCTCCTAGGTATTTTCCAAACCCATCAAGTATGTCCTGCCTCAGGGCACTTGAACTGACTGTTTCAGATCAGAATGCATTTCCCCAAAATCACGCATGTTAAACCCCTCAATTACTCCAGGCATTCCATCAATGTTCACCATCTCATTGAGAGCTTCTTTGGTCACCTGGTTAAAATCTTGCTGTCAGTCTCCTCTCTCTACTTCACACCCTTCATCTGACTTCTTACCACCACCCAATACAATGCTTCTTCCTTTGTGTTCTTTTTACTGTTTATCTTCAGGGTGACAACATATCTAAAGTCTGCCTTAAGATTTTACATTCTATAATGTCTTTGATCTTTATAATAAAATAACATGCTCTTATGTTCTTGACCCTTCAGAATATAAATTCCAATGAGTTTGTAGCTTACTGGTAGAGTGCTTACCAAGTATGTACAAAACTCTGGGCTTGATCCCTAACCATAGAGGCAAAAAAAGTCTAGATCGCAAATTCCATGAGACCAGAGATTTCTGTCTGTATTTTCAGTTATTCACCCAGAGGCTGTAACAGTGCCTGTCATTTAGTAGGCATTCGGTAACTATTTTTAGAAAGAACAAATAACAGTTGGGGGACTGAAAAGAAGTTCTGTGTGCAAGTCAAGTCATACAGCTCCTCCAGGGCATTTAGGATGCAGCCAGAGGTCCTTAATCCCGAGGCACGTCCGGGACTTGGAGAGCTGGACTCACTCCTACTCTGCCCACCCCGCTTTTCATTGCCATCACTAATACTTCATGAACTTAGGTCAATGTATTTCAGTTGAAACCTGGAATTTTTTTATATAGCATTTTTCATCCTTTGAAAGTTTCATACATTTATATAGTGTATATTGATCTCATTTATCCACCACTACATCCCTTCAACACGTCCTAGTGCCCCATTTCCCTCCTAACTTCATGTTCTCGTTTTTGATTGATTGATTGATTGATTTTATTATTTTGTTATTAGCAACCCCCTAAGACCAATTAATGTTGCCCATATGCTCATGGGTTTGCGGCCATCCACTGAGACATAAGCAACCTACCAGCAGCAACAGGCCCAAAGGATAGAGAGCAATCATCCCTCAGCAATCATCAACTGCCAAGAGCTTCCCAAATTCCACACTGGAATTTTGAGTGGCTTGATCTTGTGCAGGTTTCATTCAAATAACCCCAACTGCTGTGTGTCTTCTGCAGCCCTACCATGTCCAGAAGTCAGTATCTCACAGGTCCCCTCCCCATCCACTGCCTGTTACGTTTTTTCCACTTCCTCTTCCAAGAAGTTTCCTGAGCCTTGGACAGTGGGAGATGCATACGGATGACCCATCCACCACAAAGCACCCAGAATTATTTTATACTCAGCACGTTGACCAGTTATGAGTCTCTGCACTGGAAAAAGAAGATTTTCTAACCAAAGTTGAGAGCACCAGAAATATGAATATAAACATAAATATTTAGAAAGTAGTTTGACAGCATACACATTTAGCAAAACAACAATAATAGATTCCCTCCTAGGGCCTGTGATCTCTCTAGCCCATGACTGAGACATCATAGATTCTTGACCGGGTTTTTAACACTCAGGCATGAATTCCCTACTGTGGAGCAGACCTCATTTACAATCAGAAAGCAGTTGGTTACCCTCATAACTGCCATGCCACTATTGTACTAGTGGACATATTTTGGGCAATAGTTTTACTGCAGTCTTCTGCACCTTAAATTAACTTCTCAAAGTTCAGTCATAAGACAAGTTGGTCAAAATGCCTCCTGGGACTCACAGAGGTCACTCAGCTGCTGCTCTTCTGATTGGCATATTTTTTCACTTTGACATTTGAATTATGCAATATTCTTTTGCATTTCTGGTTGGCTGAACAGAATGCCTCTGATGTTCACCTTCTTCAAAGAATCAAGCAATGAAAACTTGATAACCATGCAACCAGAACACATTGTTGAACACCTGTACTTTTATGGGAGAATGGTTTCCCCAACTCTTTTGGCTTTGTTGGTCTAGCACGCTGCTCTACCCAACTCCCACAAGATGTACTGTTTTCTGCTGTGCACAACCTGGCAGTCTACTTTAAGGACTCCAATTTGCAACTGTGGCCTGATAGGGGACCACCTATAGTAACAATCTCTTTGCTTTTCCCATGATTTCCTTGACAGTGTAAAGATCTTTGAAAATTAGTTTCTTATTAAATTTTGTTTAAAAGAAAAGAGGGAAAAAGACAAATCCTCTTATAAAATTCCTGCATGTCAGTTCCATTGTAGCAAAGAAACTTTTGGTTTTCATTTACTGCATATACTCCACATACCCACTCATTTCCTTGTTTGCATTTCATTTCCATTCCTATGTCCTAGAGCCAAATTCTGTCTTCTGTTTGCTAATGCTTTATTACAGTGAAGAAGACATCTCTTCTTTCTGGGCTCATTCATCATTCCTCTTCTTCCTCACCATCATTTTAAACATGTATTCTCATCCTTAGAATTCCAGTCGTTCTTATAACAATACAGTGTTCAGACACTGTCTATGTTAGAATCACACATTATCCATTTTTCATGTATCCAGATGTTTACAAAATTTCCAGCATGTGAAGGTCACTGGGGAGGGGTGTCAATGAATGTCAGAATACAGAACATGGACTTAATCTTCAAGGAAAGTCCAAGTAAATAATGGGGATAAGAGAGATAGAAGGAATATAAAACGAGGGAGTTAAGGGTGTATGTCTTAGTTTCTTTCCCGTTACTGTAATAAAATACCTAGATAGAAGCAACTTAAGGAAGAAAGGATTTATTCTGGCTCACAGCTCAAGGTATAGCCCATCATGGCAGGGAAGTCACAGCAGCAGAAGCTTGAGGAGGCAGATGGCATTGTCAGGAAGCAGGGAGTGAAGAACACCTTCGTGCTGCTGCCTCAGCTTGCTTTCTCTACTTCATGCAGTCCCAGACCCACATCCAGGGAACTGTGCCACCCACTCCTGCCAAGTCTTCCTAAGTCAATTAATTCAGTCAAGATACTGCCCATAGGCATGGTTACAGGCCCATCTCCCAGGTGATTCAAGATTTTGTCAAGTTGATGGTTAACACTGACCATCATAATAAACAGGCTGTCAGCTGCCCTAATCAGAGGAAAAATCACGGAGGCAACGGCTTCATATGGACATTTGAGCTGGGCCATAGAGTATGAGTGAGGCTTTGAAAAATCAAGAAGGGGACATATCCTAAAAGGAAGAAGAGCTGTACATGTAAAAGCTTTACAGAAACAGAAGAACTTACGTCCTGTATTAGGAACTTATCAAAGCCGGTTACTCCTCCTTCATTAAAGAGGCTCTGAAGAGCAGAGGAGCTGCCTAGATGCCTAAATTTCAACTAAGAATTCTCTGGAATGTTTTTTCTATTTTTCTCAGTAGGACCTGCTGTTTCTTCTATTGATACGTCTAAGGTTATGTATCATTTTCATTTTTTAGAAAGCCTTATATGACCACCACGTAGGATGCCCCTCCTGCCAGCCATGCTCACCTCTCCATGCCTCTGCCCCCTCTTCTATATCTTAACACCAGCCATATGCTATAATCAGATAATTAAGTCCTGAAGAACATTTCTACCCAGTCATTCAAGAATTACCTCCTCCTGGTCTGGCCAGATTGTCCTACCACCATTCCCAGTTAAGAGATTCCAAGTCTTCTGCCTTTTTGTTCTAGCCAAGAAAAGGGGAGAGATTCAAAGGGACGCCTTTGTAACAAAGGTTAAAAACCGAGTTTGGAGATATCATTGCAACTTGTCTGTCTCAAACCGTTAGTACCTAAAAAATATCAGGAGTCCAATTAATATTTGTTATTTACGTAAATGAATAGTCACATTAATAATAAATGACTGGGTGCTGGAGCCACTGCTGCACGCCCTTCCCACTCCCCGTCATCTACTCCTGCCCCTTTGCTTCCGAGTCCAGGATGGCAAACCTCAAGGATCAGCTCATTGTGAACTTATTAGGGAAGAACAAGCCCCCCAGGCAAGCTTATAGTTGTTGGGGTTGGTGCTTTTGGTATGGCCTGTGTTATCAGTATCTTAATGAAGGACTTGACAGATGAACTTGCTCTTGTTGATGTCATGGGAGACAAACCGAAAGGAGAAATGATGGCTCTCTCGCATGGCAGTAGTCTTTTCTTTTAAAACACCAAAAATTGTCTCTGGCAAAGACTACAGTGTGACCATGAACTCCAAGCTGGGAATTCATCATCATGGCTGGGGCACACAGCAAGAAGAGGAGAGCCATCTTAATTTGGTCCAGTGTAATGTGAACATCTTTAAGTTCACCATTCCTGATGCTATAAAGTACAGTTCAAACTGCAAGTTTCTTGTTCTTTCAAGTCCAGTGGATATCTTGACCTTTGTAGCTTAAAAGATAAGTGGCTTTCTGAAAAACCAAGTTATTGGAAGTGGTTGCAATCTGGATTCACTCTGGTTCCGTTACCCGATGAGGGAGAGACGGGGTGTTCAGCCCACTAAGCTGTCACAGATGGGTCCTCAGGAAGCATGGGTATTCCAGTGTGCCTGTGTAGAGTGATGTGAATGTTGCTGGTGTCTCCCTGAGTGAACAGATAAGGAGCAGTGGAAGGAGGTTCACAAACAGGTGGTTGATGGTGTCTACGAGGTGATCAAACTGAAAAGTGATACATCCTGGGCCACTAGACTCTGTGGCAGATTTGGCAGAGGGTATAACGAAGAATCTCAAGGGTACATTCTATTTCTGCCATGACTAAGGGTCTCTATGAAGTGAAAAAATGGCATATTCCTCTGTGTACCCTGCCTTCTGGGACAGAATGGGATCTCAGAAGTTGTGAAGGTGACTCTTATTTCCAAAGAAGAGGCCACCTGAAGAAGAGCACAGACACACTTTGGGAGATTGCAGCTTTAAAGTCTCCTGGTGTCACAGCATTTCAATATCTTGGCTGTAGCATGGTTTCTGCTGGAGATCGTACCCATTTTCCTTTTCATCGAGTGGTGATTAATCATTGTATTAAGATGGCCTGAGAAAACAGCAATTTCCAAACACCCCAAACTATATCCTGATGCTAAATGGTACCTGTATAGTTATAAGCTGGTTAATGTAAAAGAATTCCACCATCTGAGACGCCACTGGAATTTTGTACAGGCTCCGGTTACCCTCAAATCTCCTGTGCTACTGTGTGCTACAACTTCACCGAAAACATCTAGTCCAAATTTTTTCCTAATTAGTCACATCCTGGTATCCAGGGCATAAATCCATTATTGCATGCCATGTGCATAACTATTCTAAAGGATCTTATTTTGCGTATTATAAAAGCATCAGTGTACATTGCAGTAGAATATTAAAAAGTAAACTATGTGTAAGGATAATGCAACCAGCTACCCAAGTGGCATGCCAATAAAACACCAAATAAACTTTGAACAATGAAAAAAAAGAATAAATGACTGGATGGGGCAGGCAAAATGGCTCAGTGGTTAAGAGCCCTGAGTACTCTTTCAGAGGCCCAGGGTTCCATTCCCAGCACACACATAGTGGCTAACAATTGTCCATAACTCCAGTTCCAGGGGATCTTATGCCCTTTTCTGGCCTCTGAGGGCACTGCATACATATGGTACACTTGCATACGTACATGAAAAACATTCATATACATTTAAAAAAAGAAGAAATGGCTAGAAATAGATGCAAGAGAATCACCAGTTCAAGGATAGCCTGGACTACATAGAGAACCTGTCTCAATAAATAAGGAAAAGAATGAATGGGTGAGTAAATATTGCATTTTGATTTTTATTATCCCTATGTACTTTTGATTTCATGAGTCAGTTCTTTCATTAAAAGTTCTAAAAATTATATTTTATAACCGCTTAATATAAATATAGCTAAGATGGATTAGAACCAGTTTCTTTTTTGATTTTTAAAAGAAAGCACCAGACCTCAAAACACATTGTAGTTCTAGCCTCTATACCTAAGAGATAAGTCATCTCTGTGAATAGTGAAAACTTAGGAAAGAGCTAATGAGAGGTGAGTTTAGGTGCAGAGAATTGTAGATGGCCATGTAAAGTCCTGTATGTCGGACTTTGTCTGGTAAGGTTGGTATTCACTTGGCAGATCATAAAATTCATGGGGAGATTCTGAGTTATTGAATGACAGTTTCAATATGCCAGACCTATTGTAAGGAGAAGAACCATAGGATCTCAGAAGAGGAAGACATTAGTCAAAGATCATTCTAGAATACTGTCCAAATACCATAAGTAGGAAAGGGACCTGAACTGTGATAGGGTTTTGAAAGAGGAAAAGCAGATCTGAGCAAATCTATGAATGGCTTATACTGTTGCCTTTCTAAGGAAGGTTGTGTGGTTCTGAGTGTGAACTAGAGAATGCTGCAAATAGCATCATGGTGGACAGGCTTGATTTGGTGATTTGGTGGTACACATTGTTGGAGACCAAGTGACCTCTGCCTTGCCCTTCTGCAAATGTAACATCTTGCGACTCGGTGCAAAACATCCTGACACCTGTTGACACCAATTCTGGTAGGCTGGAGTCTCTTAAGTACCTTTTAGAGTTTCTCATTGTCTAGCAAACAAGTTCCCCTACATGTACCTGCCCTTGGCTACACATGCCCTTGGCTCCTGGTTCTTCCAATGACTTGTCTCCTAGCAACCCTAGTCCACCACGCCCTACCTAGCCCCTTGCAGCTACAGTATATAGAGCTCTGTAAAGAATAAAGAATTGCCGATTTGATCAGGAGATTGTCTTGTCAGCCCTCTGTGTGTTCCTTTTGTCTCTTTCATCCCAGGTTACTGAGGACTCGTGCTCTGCTGAGGCCAGCTGGCCGGGGCAACACATGACTGGGGAGCAATTTTTTTTTGGTAAAAGAGAGCTAGAACCATCATCAAGTAGAATGTTTTACTAGTAAGCACTTAGAGATAAAAGTCTGGAATCTGGACCTCCAAAATTTGTGAATCATATTCAGCCAACTTTGAGAGTTTTTAAATAATATATCATAGATAACTAAATTCTAGAGAACATTTCTAGACCTTTCAAGAATTACCTCCTCTTGGACTGGCAGAGTTGTCCCATCACTATCTCCAATTAAATGGTCCCCAACTCTCCTGCCTGTTTGTTCTTCTAATCAAGAAAAAAGGGAGAGAGTCAAATGAACTATTTTGTAACAGACAGTGAATATAGAGTTTGATGTGCTCACTCCTACTCTTAATGAGTTCCAATTAAATGCACCACCTGGTAATAGATGCCGGAATTTTATTAGCTGGTAAAACCTTTAGAATGTTTCATTCTACAGATCTGAAAGGCAAGCATGAGTGAAGGCCCACAGCACTGCACAGGTGCCAGTCAGAGAACAGTGCGGAGAAGGGCAGCTTAACTTTAGAGGTTCGGAAATTACTGAGGTGCCCTAGTTTGCCAAAGTTTGCATACTTTGAAACAGATTCTAGAGTGGGCAACTACACCCAGGCTACATTCCTGCCTGCGTTACCATGAGTTTTAAAATATTAGGATCAGGCTACATGGCTGCAGTGAAAGGAAAGACTACGGTCCTTCTGAGTTGAATCTGAGCATCCTATCTCTTTGCAACAAAGTTCTGGGATATACAGGATTTCATGTTTTACTCTGAAAGCGGGACTTGATATCATAAATATCAGTGTTTTCTTAACTAGTATGTTTCTCTGTCGCCCTGTGTTTGCTTCACATTACTGTGACAAGATAGTTGAATATGTCAACTTGAAAGAAGGAAAGTTTTATTTCAACTGACAATGTCAGTAGTTTCAGTTTATGGCCACTTGGCCCTAATGTCTTTGGGCCTGTAGAGAGGCAGTATGCCATGATGGAAAGATACTGTAGACATCTTATCTCAGGGCAGCTAGAAGGAAAGAGAAGGGGAGAGAGAGGGAGAAAAAGAGAGAGAAACAGGGAATGGAGCCTTAGTATACCCTTAAAATTCACTAATTCCTATTGATCTAATTCCTCCAATTAGGCTCCCCCTCTTAAAGTTGCCGTCACATCCCACAGCATCACCAGCTGGGAACTATGCCCTCAACACATGAGACTTTGGGGGCGTTGGGGGTCCAAGCACTCAGGGCCAGGCCGAGGGGGATCAAAGGGTCTCTGCCGTAGGGTGAGGGGGCAAGTAGGAACAGAGTCAACACACAGACTCCGGAAGTTGAGTGGAAAGCCAGCAGTGGTGGTCTGCTGCAAACTCATTTATTCAAGAAAGAATAGCGTGGAGTTTTATAGGTCTTGTTAGCCAATAGTCTTATGGGGTGGAGTCCCGACCACAGCTAGTCACAGTTTGTTCCCAGGTGGATCAGGTTCCCTCCAGGTGTTGGGCAGAAACTGGCTCCACAACCAACTGGTGTAGAGCACCACACCCACGAGAGCCATTCCTCCATTTCTCCTGGCAGGTGGCCTAGTCAGGCTCACTGTACATTATACCCAACATAGAGGAAAATCCAAATTCAAACTATAACCACAGCCTCATTGTAAAATAGGGGAAATATTAGTATGCAGCCCATAGGTTTACAGAGAATTACGTGAGTAATATTCATCTACAACATTCGGAAGAGTGCCTGGCTTATATTGAGTACTTGATTCATGGTGCTGTGGTTGTTACCATGGAAGCACTTATTTAGAGGTTTTCTCTTGTCTAGTATAACTTTTCTCTGAAAATGGAAATTGTATGTTATACAAAATCACTTAAAGAACTTTTGATCAGGATTCTTGTTCACCACCCTAGACCTAGACCAGAAAGCTGCCTTTGGTTAATTTTTCCAAGTGATTTAAGTATTCTTGGAATTTGAAACTACAAGTCTCCTGGTGTATATGAAGCATGAATGAGATCTCTGCCTTGGCTTCCATGTCTGGCTAAGTGAACCAGCTCTAGAAGATATTCCACCATCTACAACCCCAAGTGACAGAAGAGCATCAACATCAGATGGTCAGATGGTCAAGAACAACTTGACCCTTGCTCACTCTTGTTATGCTCTAGAAACCTACCTTTTGAGCAGCTTTGATCAATTCCCAGCCTGCAGTCACTGGTGGGAGTCCACTGCAGCAACCAGTGTTCCTTGAAAGAGATCCATTTAAAAAGCCTGGTACATGTTTTGAATACATCTGTCATTCCATCAGTCAAGTCACATACATAAGATATACGATTCCTGCTGCTTCCTGACATGAACGATCTGATTCCTTGGCATATCAACTAATCAGATGATTCATTTGAAAGCAAGACCTCATTGCATGAGATACTTGAATTTAACCCCTTCATGCAACCTTACTCCAGAGCAACAAAATTTCTATTCTACCCTTGTCCAAAATCAAGCAATCAAATCGCTCTGCTTTGTTCTGTTAGCTCCTCCTCCTCCTCCTTCTCCTTCTCCTCCTTAATTTTATTTTTATATAAAAAGTTTCCCTTTTTGACTTACTTATTTTTATTTTTGAGAATTTCATACATGAATATTATCTTTGCATTGTTTCCACCCCTCCCAGTTCCCACCAACTCCTCTCATGTCTCTCCGCTCCCTCTCGATTTCTGGTCCTCTTCTTTGCCTATTATTGTTACTATACATATATTATATATACATAAACATATATAATGCACTGAGTCCATTAAGTGATTATTATTGTTACATATACATACATTATATGTACATACACACATATACATATATATATCTACATATATATATATATATATATATAATGCACTGAGTTCATTAGGTGATGGTTGTATATACCCGTGTTTAGGGCTGAGAACAAGTGACTGTAAGGTTCCTAGCTGCAAGTGACATATCTATAATGCAGTCTCTATACCCAAGACTCAGGGAACATCACAGAAGAATGGGCAGAATTCAATCAATGGATTCTGGGAGAAGGAGAATCTGTTTTTTCCAGTGAACAGTTCCTGGAGAGATTATCTAATCCAAATGGACAGCCCTAAACACAAATATACATATTTTATTTTTATTTATGTGTATGAGTGCTTTACCTGCATGTATATATGTGTACCACATTCATGCAGTACCTGAGGAGGCCAGAAGAGGGTGTCAGATACCCTGAAATTATAGTTACGGATGATTTGTTAGCCACCACATGGGTATTGGGAACAGAACTCATATCCTCTGCAAAAGCAGCCAGGGCTCTTGACCTCTGAGCCATCTCTCCTGTCCTTCCATTTGCTTCTTGACCAGTCTCAGCACATACTCTTAGAAACTGCATCAGCTGTGTGGCAAGGCCAAGAATGGAAGCTGGAAGAATTTCCCTGATTCCTGGTTGACTTGACAAGGTGGTCCCTGACCAATTTCTCAACATCTACAAGTTTAGAATGAATATATTAAATAAAGAGATAAATAAAGATATTGGCAACTGAGGAACCATTTGCCATAGATTATGTAATTTTAACTTTCAGTTAATTACAGTCATGGAAGATTTTATGAACAAAAATTCTCTTCATTGCCACTACCTAACACATTTTTTAGTCCAGATACAACACTTACGAGAAACTTAATTGGCCCTTAGGGGAGGCTATACAATGAAAGAGAATAAGCTTTTTGTCCAGTTAAGGACCATGGGGATCCCAAAAGCAGAACAAACTTGTGGCAGAGGCAACATCACAAGGATAAAGTGTGTTGGCACAGTAAGGGGATTCTCTGTTCTAATGAACTTGAACTCTTTCTGCCAGCCACTGCCTTTTCTCATCCATCGCCCTGGAAACAACTGGAAGCCTGGGGCCTGGGAATGTCTCAGTCCAGGCAAGATGAATGAAGAATGAGACAACAGACTGGAATCAAAGTAAGCTGTGATCCTCAGAGAAGCCACCTGACCTGAGAGGGGCAGAAAAGAGCCCAAAAGAAAAGGAAACTGTTTCAAAGATTATTCTCAGCATCACCATTTTAAGGAAAAACACACAGAAGTAAGAAGCATCAGAGGCATAAGAAGGCCAGAAACATTATGATGGGAACCATGGTGGAACACTACACAGTTATGGAAAATAATAATTTTATCAGATGGAAACCTTCAGGCAGAACAATCACAACAAATTTAATATCTATGTCTACATTAAAATGTTGAACAAAATGTTACAAAACAGATTCTTAATGATTTTATCATGTCTCAGCTTACATGGACTACATTTCCTTAACAAGGTCTTTGTCTGAGCCTGCAAACTTCCATTTATTCCTTGTGGACTAGCCTCACACCTCTCAGCCTCATCTACCGAATCCTAAGAGTTGCCGGAGGCTCACTCTGTCTTTTTCCATTTGACAGCACAATCCCTCTAGGACTTGTGTTCTAGCCACAGAGTCCTTTCGGATCTTTAAAGTCATGGAGGTCTTAAGGTTTATTCATTTCCTACAGCCTGGAAGTCCCTGACTTCGAGTCTATGAACATCATAGGTTTCATAGGTGCCGGTATTTTCATTCCTGGCAGCTTGCTCTTTTGTGTTTAAGAGCACTTAGAACTTGTTCTAGTTTCTGTCTGTCTGTTGCTGTGATAAATACTATGACCAATAGCAACTTAGGGGAGGAAAAAGCTTATTTGGCTTACACTTTCAGACCACAGTACCTCACTGAGGGAAGCCAGGCCAAGGACTCACGCAGAAGCTTAAAGCAGAAACTGGAGCGGAATAGTGCTTGTCGGCTCACTCTCAGCTCATGCTCATTTGTTTCCTTATACAGCCCAAGACTGCTTTCCAAGGGAGAGGTACCACACACGTGGACTAGGCCTTCCTACATCAGTTGAGACAGTGCCTCACAGACATGCCCCAGACCAGCAAGATAAAGGAAATTACTCAACTGAGATTCTATTATCAGTTGATTCTAGGGCATGTCTTACTTGACAGTGATGACTAATAAGGACAGCATGTTTTTACATTTGTATTTTTTTTCTGGGTTGTTTGGGAAAAACAATTTTGGATGAGATGAACTTATTCTTTTAGAGATGACATTTTTTATGTTGAGATGAACACTCACTTTGGTAGACTAACTAAAGCTCTTTGCCCTCTTATGTGGCCCTAGTCAATCACCTCAAGGTTTAAATAGAATGAAAAGGCTGGCACCCTTCAGGTAAGAGAATTCTTCCTGACTGCCTTTGGATCAGCACACTGACTCTTTCATTTCAAACTGAACCTGGTTCTTTCTGAGACTTGAGCTTTCCAGACTTTGGGCAGTTACCACACCATCAGATCTCCTGAGTTTTCAAGGGTCTGACTCAATCTGCAAACCTTAGAACTTGTTTATATTCATAATCACAAGAACCAATTACTTTTAATAAACCTCTTTCTAGAGACAAAAAAAAACCTTTTCTTTCTGTTTTTCAAAAACCCTAGCTACTATAAGAAATACCATCTGAACTATTTGTAATCACACACCTACCTAGCACCAACATAATGCCTGCTCAGACTGATTGTCCAATAACACTTAAGTGGATGTATGTATCAATGAATAAATAAACAATGATGGGACTGCAACTTAATGATAAATTACTTTGCACAAAATCTTCTCTCATTTGTTTGGGTTACATCTTTTCAAAACATTTTCAAATACAGTAAGTGATATTCTTTTTATTTTTAGACTTCTGTGAGGTTGACATTATTCCCACTTCATATGTGAGATTCACAGAAAAGAATCTTTCCATGCTCACACAATGAGCCAAAGACAGACCAAGTTAGGAATGAACACAAACTAGATTCAGGTTGAACTCTGACCCTTTGTCTCTCCACTATATGTACCCTGTCATGTCTACTGTAAGTTACACTGGTGAGCTCTGGAGGGCTGGGACCTGTAAAGGCAAGATCTTGATGGACCTTACTGCTATTTAAAGGTTATGAAAGGTGATGGTGCTCCAGTCTGGGGGGAAGTCCTAGCCTGGTAGGGTTGGAATGTAATGTAAGATCACAAGTCCTTGAACAATGAGGCTTAGACATGGCTTTTAGTTAATTCTTTCACATGCAATCCACAATTGTTATTGCCTCATTTTTGGTGATATTCTGGTGTTGGTGCAGTCATCATATCAAACCTTAATTAGGATAATTGCATAGTTGTTTCCATATTTACCAAATTTAGTCACGACAGAGTAACTGGAGCACAAATTGAGCCTGAAAAGTGTGATCAGAAAAGACAAACGACACAAAGGTCAAGGAGAGCCATCACATGTATACTCACTGACTTCAACTCTGGTAAGCCATGACCTGGTTTATCATATTGTTTGGTCTACCTGAATATCCACCAAAATACAAGCTCAAGCTCAAAGGGCAGCCGTGTTGGGGGAAGGAATATGATGTAAAATAGCCAGGAACCAAATGCAAGTCTGACTCTCAACTTGGATGCAGAAAATCCTTCGGTGTGTCATGTGCTTACACTTCACACATCGGTTCAACTTTCACAGCTTGTTGAAGCCTTCTTCATCTTCTTCTCAGCCCCTGTCAGTAGCAGCTTTTACTGAAGAGCTTGATGATAGCTGTGTCTATTGGGGAAATGGCGATCTCATTTTTCTGTCTTCTGAGCATCTTTACACTATGAGGTATCACTTCTTAATGAGACACGTATCCCAGGCCAGTAGGGGAGGGACCTGTTCTGTCTTCTCTAACAGCAGCTGGAATTCAAGGAGCTTCCCCTAAGCAAATGGCAGGTGGTAATGGAGTGAATACTGACTGTATAGGCCCACCTTTACCTTCTGACCAAATGACAACAATAATAATAACAATAACAATAATAACAGAAAAATGAGTTGAATACTCATTTCCTCTCTTAAGGTTCTATGTTATTAAATTACAAGTTGCATACTGTGCTTCTGTAGTACTAAAGTAACAACATAGTTAATTATTTGAAGGGCATTCTATAAGTATGTAAGAAACCCAATGATGAAAATAGCTACCATTTTTATGCCTTCTCTATGTTCCAGTTTTCATCTCTCACAAAAACCCACTGTAGTAATAAGAAAAATGAGATTCAAAATGCTGAGAGAGACATGCTCTTATCTGGCTACGTCTGGGTAACTGTTACCCAAACTCTTTGCTTTCAAGGCAAACTCTATTTGCTTACTGATTTGTTTATTTTCATTGTCTCATCATTCTACGTGGTACTGGGTTTCATAAGGACATCTTCACACGAGTATGTAACCAGTGTTCAGCACACACCTCCCTGTGCCCCCACATTTCCTCCCGCCTCCCATCAGTCTCCTTCATTTCCCAAGACTATTTTGCTTTTACTTTTATATCATTAAACATACATGATTTTATATATTTATATAAAATCTAGGAATCATAAAAGGGACAAAAATATGGCATTTGTCTTTCTGAATGTGGACTAATTTGCTTACTATAATCATCCCCAGTTGGATATCTCTTTCTGACAAAATGTTTTTATTCCTCCTTTCCTCTTATCTGTCCAGCTCCTAGTAATCATCCCTCTAAGTTTAGATGACATTTAAGCTTCCACACAGGAGGGGGAAATAACAAAGCTGGAGACACCCCAGCACCTGACTTCAAAATAGACTGGAGACCTAGTAACAAAAATAGAAAGGTACCTTAACCAGTAGAACAGAACAGAGCCCCAAATAAACTCATGCCTCTTCAGCCAACGGATTCTCCTCAAGGGTGCCAAGAGCACACACTGGTGAAAAGACATCCTCTTTTTGATATTGTGCTGAGAAACTCGATAGTCCCATGCATAAGACTGAATCTTGACCGCTTGTACAAAAATCAACTTAAAATAGATCAAAGACCTGATAAAAGCCAAAAACAAATTAAAGAAACATAGAGAAGATACTTAAAGAAATCAGCAGTGATTCTTTTTTTAATGATCTTGGGCAGAAGCACGAGAAACAGGAGAAAAATAAGGAAGTTGGATGATATCAAATCAAGAAGGTTCTGCACAGGAAAGGAAACACTGAACAGAGTGAAGAGGCGGCCTAAGGGATTCGCTGATGGGCATCTAGGCTGACTGCATAACATGACTATTGTGAACAATGCCACAACACACATGGATGTACAGGGATCTCTGTGGTATGCTGATAATGATTCCGACAGGCGTCTGTCCAGGAATCAGCTTGATCATATGGCAGATACACTTTTAGGGGTTTTTGAGAAGAATCTCCACACTGATTTCTGTAGTGGCTGTGCTAAATTTTCTTTTCCAGCAACAGAGCCTACACCTCCCACCCATGCATTCTCTTCAGCATTTGGTGGTTTTATTTGGTTGGTTGTAGTTTTTGTTGTTTTGTTTTGATTTTTTTCTAGATGAGAGTCATGCTAACTGGTTGAAATGAAATCTCAGTTACTGTTGACTTGCATTTCTCTGGTGGTTCAAGACATTGAACATTTTTCCATGTATTTGCACCATGCTATTATCTTACTAAGGCTCTGCAGTATAACTTGAAATGAGGTATTGTGTTATCTCCAACATTGTTCTTCTGCTCAGGACTGCTTTGTCTACTTAGGAATTTTTGTGCTTCTATATGAATTTTAGGATTCTTTCCCTAGTTTTATGAAGAATGTAATTGCAGTTTTGATAGAGATTACCTTGCATCTATTGAATGCCTTCAGTAAAATAGCCATTTCTACTGTATTAATTCTGCTGAACTATGAGCATGAGTGGTATTCCATCTTCTAGTGCCCTCTTTGATTTCTTTCCACAAATATTATAGAGGACTCACTAGGTGCAAAACTTATATAAAAAAGTAATGCCACCTGGCCATTCAAGAATCCAAAGTGAAGCAAAAAGATCTGAAAGACAAATGACCAGAGGAGAAGTGGCAATATCTATTGCAAATCAGGTATACTAATGATTTGAAAAAAGTTCCATGAAATATTTTCATTAAACAGAGTTGCCAAAAATCTGCCTTTCTGCCCTTCTCTGTTTCTTAGTTTGAGCCTATTTTACAATGCATCAGAAACTTAACCCTCAAATCCAGAGATAGTGCTTTTGGAAAATACAAAGATTGAATGAGATCATGAGGATGGGGTCCACACAATGCCATCAGTGACTTTATTAGAAGAAGGGAAATTGGGTATCATGCCACATGTCTATAATTCCAGTATTCAGGAAGCTGAGGCAAGAAGATCACAAATTTGAGGGCAGCCTGAGCTACATAACAAGAACTTGTCTCTAGTCTCACTTCCAGAGGAGGAAGAAGAGAAGCAAGCAGAAGAGTGGTAGGAATAGGAACAAGAGAAGGAGGAGGAAGAGGAGGAAGACAATGACCAGACTGACATGCTTGTTACATTCCAGCACGTGAATGACCTAACATGCCTTTACCAGGTGCCCCTGCTCTTGGACTTCTTAGTCTACAAAACACTGAACTAAGTAAGCTCCTATTCTTCATAAATCATCAGATCTCAGGTATTTTCTAGTCTTTAGTTTCTCAAAAAGAATAGTTAGCTTTATTTAACATATATTACATCTTACTATTTAAGATAGCATGCTCTATTTAAATATCTCATTAACAGTTTATAGAAATAAAGTACTACATAAAATGCATCTGAGAAGTTTTTTTCATCTTTGGTCTGGATGATTAATAAAGCCATAGTAACTTCTACACTGAGACGGGGACGTACCACTACTCAGAGTAATAGTTTAAACAAAATATGAAAATATGTTGAGGACAGGATCTTGGAATTTTAAACAAACTACTTAAGGGAAGCTGGCAAATTCAGTCTTTTCATTTCAAGTTAAAAAGTCACGAATGCTTTCTCGACCCACAATGAACATTCACACAAGCCCATCTGGCAGTCAAGGGAAATATAATCTGCAGTCGGCCGCTAGGGAATTATACTCATGATTCTCAAAATATTAAAATTAGGTAACTATCATGATACCACAAAGCAAACCAAACACAAGAAAAATGAAATCCTCTCTGGCCTTACCATGGCCATAAGAGCACAGCAGGTTAAACTGGATTGGCTTGCACAGGAACTCTCACTTTGCAAAATTAACTGATTCTGTTAACACAAGAGAACACTGCGGGGGTATCTGGAAATGTGGATGACCTGTTTTCTAGATAATTTTAAGAATTCACCCAAATCTCATGAAAATAAATATAATTCCATTTCACAAAAATCAATGAGTTATTTATAATAAAATCTTGATAGCGAATCAGGCTTAAAAAGACCTGATTACAGACAAATCAGTCATTATGACAGAAACCGGAGTATTTCTATATAGAAGACAAAACAGAAATGATTGTTAAAGATCAAGTTCTAAACTTACCAATTTCAGATGAGACAGGGAAACAGATTACAATATAATAACCAGAAGCTAGTGAGAAGAATGCGAGCTAATTACTGGGCCATGTCCTCCCTAAATTATCTCCCACTAGATCATAAGTGGACACTACTTTTGAAGCCCATTCTAATGTCTTGTTCCTAGTCTGCTTCTCTATTGTTGGGATAAAACACTGTGGCCAAAAATAACTTGGGAAGGAAAGGGTTTACTGCATCTTATGCTTCTATAAGATGACAGTCCCCCTTTGAAGGGAGTCGGGTAGGAACTCTGGGTAGGAACCTGGAGCCAAGAACTGAAGCACAGACCCTGGAGGAAGGTTTATTGGCTTGCTCCTCTGGCCTGTGTTCAGCCTGCTTTCTTATATAACACAGGACCATCTTAACAGGGGTAGTACAACCCACTGTGGGCTTGGTCCTCCCACATCACAAACAATAAAGAATTGACCCACAAGCCAATCAGGTAGAGGAAATTCCCCAACTAAGGTTCTGTCTTCCCAGATGTGTCAACAACCAAAGTCAACCATGCCATGGCTTAACACAGAACTCACCCTAGTATGAAAGCATAACGTAGAAGATACTCAGGAGATGTCTTTCTATGTAGAATTTAGTTTATCTGTGTTTAACATTTAATATTTTCTAAATTTTATTGAGTGTATGCATGTTGAGTACCCATGTGCCACAGTATGCATATGAAGGTCAAAGAACCACTTTGTGGAACTGGTTCTCTTCTTCCACATTTAGGTGAGCTTCAGGGATTGATCTCAGATCACCAGGCTTACATGATAAGTTTCTTTACCCTCTGAGCCATCTCACATGCCCTATTCTAGCATTTTAAATGAGCACTTTGCAACTAAGACCAATATCAGATATCAACCAAGTATCAGTATCAATGTACTAACAATATGAGATCTCTTGTCTTATCCAGAAGCTGCACCAACTCTAGAGGCCTAGGGAGGGAGAGTGGGGCAGCATCTAAATCCATGTCTCAGGCACTCTCCTGCAGCTCAGCCCAGCACCCTCTAGCACTCCCACTCCACACATAAAGCCTGACTGGGAAGACTGAGTTACAAATTACAAAATAATTATCTTGTCAACTAAATTTCCTTATGCATTATTCTAGAAAGAATTTAATAGCTTAGCTCTTATTTGTATATAGATGGTTATCCTTTTACTATGGATTTTTGTAGAAGATGTGGAATTAAGTGATGACATTTTTATTTTCCATATACAGATTTTCCCACACCATTTGGTAAAAAAGCAATAATCTCATTTAATTACATGATTACATGACAACTTCACCAAAGTCAAAGGGACATTTGAGTGGAAAACTATCTCTAAGTTGTTGTGTTTACATAAGGTCAATCAATATCTCAACTCCCACATCATGTTGGCTATCTCAAGATTTCATAATTAGCCTTCAGGTACAGGTATACACACAGAAGCACAAATAATTCAATTTTTGCTCTTATCTTTCAGTTTATATTTGTGTTCTAGCAATTGTTGGTCATTTTCATTGCTAGGTAACTTTCAAAACAAGACTGTCTCTGTCTTCAAAAATTACCTTGGACTTTGATTTCAGCCTCACAACTTTGGACATATTGACCTCCCCATAATACTGAGTTTCCTATTCACCAACATAGCATGTGTTCAGTTCATCATTTATTCTCTGGGTATTTTAGCTTTTCGTATATTACATAATTAATGCATTATGTCAAAATTATTCTTGTTTCATTATATCTTTATGTGTATGAGTGTATTGCCTGCATGCGTGTAAGTGCACCCATGTCATGCAGTGCCCATGGAAGTCAAAGGAAGTGTTGGATTCCCCAGAACTGGAGTTATGGATGGTTGTTAGCTGCCATGCAGATGCTGGGAATCGAACCTGTGTCCTCTGCAAGAGGGGTCAGTGCTCTTAACCACTGAGCCATCTCTCCAGTCCCTGTTTCATGATTTCATATTTTATAATATCCAACTTCCAAACACTGATCACTACTATAAAGAAACATAGTGACTCTTCAGAATTCTACTGTATCCTGTAGCTTGTCCAAATTCAAATATTATTTTTAACAGCTTTTTAGTTTTCACTTTTCTTGGTTTTTCTTTTAAACACACTCCTCGCTCTCCTTTCAAAGATGTCTCTTCATTCTTTTTTTCAACTTAACTTTTATTTTTTAATGCTTTGCATATGAAATGCCCTCCATGGGCTCATGTTTTAAAGGCTAGATCACCTGCTGGAATAGTTATTTGGGAGATGGTAAGACTTTTGGAAGTGGGGACTACTTGGAAGAAGCAGGTCACCAGGGTTATGTCTGTATATCTTTGAAAGATCCTTTGTTCTCTCTCTCTCTCTCTCTCTCTCTCTCTCTCACACACACACACACACACACACAGTAGTATACATGAATATGTATGATGGTAATTTATTACAGCAGAAAACAATGTAGGTCCCAGAATCATATTTCCAGTTTAAAATGCTGATTTTAATACAATTATCCAGTGTGAACCTTATTAAGCCACTCAACTAAAACACTGCTTGAATTTCTATGTGCAAACTAGACCTAGAGCATAATACTGGCAAGTTTTACCAGAGAATGTTCAAGTAAGTACTTGTACTATGTAACACATAAGTACTTAGTAAATATTTCAACATTCCACTATTCATATTAATATTGCTTATGAGCTTCCTCATAGGCTTAGCTCTAAGTCTTGCATTCATGTCTTATGTAAATTCATAGTTTTATACATAATTTTTACATCAATGACTTACAAATTAGATCTCACTCTTGGTTCCCATATGTAAAAGACTCCCTGACATCTTCATTTGATGCAGATTATTCAGGCTTCTTGGTTCTCTGTGCTCTTGGAAACCACCTCATTCTTAATCATAGCTTATCTAATCTAAAATAAATCTACTATGTACAAAAAAGTTCCAAAAATACTGGGGTTTTTTCCTAGTCTCACTCATCTTATCCAATTGCTATAAGTAGCAAACTTCTGCAGTTCTTAAAAACATATGTCATATTTGTTTATTTGTCTCCATAGTCTTTACTGTAACCTTTCTGATATAAAATATCTTTTTCTTGCACCTGGACTACCATAGTTAAATTAACTGGATCAAAATAGATTCCTTGTTTTATTTCTCTATAGTGTTTAACAATTATTCAGCAACTAAAACAGTCAACTTTTAAACATTTGTACTAAATAAAATCCAAACATATAGAAGCCTTCAACGCCCTCCGAGACTGGGTCCCTCCCTACCACCAGGATTTGTATTTTGCCAGTTTCTCTCAAACCTTCCACATCCTTCATGATGATCTCCCCATTCAAGACAGGCCCAGAGCATTTGCACCTCTTTTGGCCTAGGATATTCGTCACCCTGAATATATGTACTTGAAGACAGTAAATATTTAATTCAGGTAAAATCAACAAGCGTTTATCATTAGTTTAACAAACTCTCCTAGTCTGGTTTATCTGTTGCGATGATAAGTACCATGATCAAAAGCAACTTGGTGAAGAAAGGATTTGTTTCAGCACAAGTTATTATCCATCATTCAGGGAAGTCAAAGCAGGAACTTAAGGAAAGACCACAGAGGAGCCTTGCTTACTGGCTTGCTCCCCCTGGCTGGTTCGTCTATGCCCCCTATACATCTCAGGCCCACCTGCCCATGGATGACACCACCTGTAGTGAGTTAGGCCTTCCCACATCAGCTAGCAACCAGGAGAATGCCTGATAGGCCAAGCTGATGGAGGAAATTCCTCAACTGGTGTTCCCTCTGTCCAGCTCTCTCCAGTTTACATCAAGTTGAAGAAAACTAACCAGCCTACACAGAAAAAGAACAAATTATATTGAAAGTGTCTATGAAAGTATTGTTTATATTACAGTGTAGTCCAGAGTGAAACTGTATCATAATGCATCATCATATGCACAGAGACCCTACTAATAAGGAGAATATATAATACTTTTAAAAATTGCTAAAATTAGAAGTGGAGTTGATGTAGTAGATTATTATTGTGCGACTTCCACTGTTTGATAGATAAAATAGTCATGGAAAGGGACACTATTTTGAAAGAAAGAAAGGCTGAAGTAAGAGAGAGAGAGGCATAGAGTGTGTATAGACTTTTCTAACTATATGAGAATACATGGCAATTTTTTATCTACAAATTCATCAAATATTGGATCAAATTATGCATATGTTAATTAAATCTAAAAGACAAAATTTTAGCCCATTCTCTGTTTGAAAGACAATATAGGTAGATTAAATTATAAAAGTTGCAAAAGTCATTAAGTAATATCAATCTTTTCTAATTATGCAAGACTTTTTCCGATTTCTTTTTTGAACATTTTATTTATTATTTTTATTTTATGTGTCTGAGTATATCATTTGCAGACAGGTAGATGTGCCCGTGTCGTGCAATGCCTGTGGAGTACAGAAGAGGGAGTTGTATGCCCTGGAACTGGAGTTACGGACTGTTGTGAACCACCATGTGGGAGCTGGGAATTGAACCTGGGTCCTCTGCAAGAGAAGTCAGTGCTCTTAACTGCTGAGCCATCTCTCCAGCCCCAACTCTTTCAATTTCTTATTAACAAAAATTTACTTGGTGGCTAATATTTGTATTCCATAAACTAAGGAATAACTTCCCTGATCTAGATGTATTATTCCTCCAAAGACATTTTATTCTCAATTTCCTGAGGGGGGAAAACAGATTTTTTTCTAATCACTATCCATTTCCTGTCTTATCTGTAGAAAAGAAAGAAGCATCACATTCTGCTGTGTTTATTCTCCATCAGGGACAGACCTCACCTACAGCTTTATCATATACAAAACTACACTGTTACTACAGCCAGCAACATTCACACTTTGCAGGTTTTTAGACTCCTCTATGAACAGTGTTCTTTTCCTCACTGTGATATAAAAGGCCCAGCATATGTAGGCACTTAGATCCTTAGCCCTTATTATAACTTTAAGTTTCTCTGTATTCTTGCAGATCTCTTAAAAGAGTCTGAACAAGACCTCAAAACATTTTGAAAAGAACCTACTGAGTTCATACTGGGTAAAAAAACATTTTCTCTATTCACTCTACCTTCAATCACCAAAACACTATGGCTATCAAGTGATCAAATAGTTTAAAAGAGAATTGTAAATTAAAAAAATCAAAACATGGTCTTCAAGAAAACAATCACTGAGAGAGAGAAATTAGCATTTAGAATTCCTTTTCCTATTAAGATGTGAAAGAACATAGAACTGGGGTCAGTAGATCAGTTTGAAATGAAACTTACAATTGTCCTGTTTTAAAAGTGTCAAAGGCACATAAAAATAATATAATATAACATAATAATATATAAAAATTAAAACAGTGGGAAGAAATTAAGAGTTTTTACAGAACTCTGAGGGATATAAAATTTTGTAGAAGAAAAGGTAAGAGACAGCAGTCTGAAGTAAGAACTACCCATCAATTCACAATGTCCATAGCAAAGCTCAGGAGAGTGACCGCGTTGAAGACATCAGCATAAGATTTCACTAACACTGTGCTTTGGATTGAGGTATGTGGAAAGTGAAAGAAGACAACAGAAAATAACTATCAGGAGGACATTTTTACCACCTCCAATTTCATATGACTTGGGGGAATCCATCTATAAATTTTGTACATGTAACAATTTAGCTATAAATGTCAAGGGGAAGAACGTTAAAATTTTAAAGCAAATTTTCTGAGGAAATATTTTCACTTTAAAATATTACTACATTGTGTTTATTCATTCATCTTGATAGACATCTGGACTGATTCCATGTCTTAGCTGTTGTGAATAGTACACCAATACACATGGATGTACAAGTATCTCTGCTGTATGCTAACAGCAGCATCCCTCTGGTATATGCTCAGGAGAGGTAGAGCAAGGTCGTACAGCAGTTCTATTTTTGTTTTTTAGGAGCCTCCACACTGATTTCCACAGTGGTTGCTCAAGCTTACATTCTCACCAGCAGTGCTGCTGCTGGACAAAGACAGTGAGAGCACCACACAGGCTTCAACGCTGCAGCAGGTTCCAAGTCTATAATGTGGAGCTTCTAGCTCAGATATCTGGTAGTGTTCCTGAAATTTACCTGGTGCTTTACCTTTTATAGTCAACTTTATCGACCTCGGAGTTCTTCCAATAATTTCTGTAAATCTTTGAATGGATATTTATATTTTCACATATTGACAACTTAAAGTGGCTTTTGTTTGCTTGTGATTGAGTGAGTCAGAGGCTCTTAGCTTTAGTCACAGAAGTAAGGCTCATTTTCAAAGTACATACATGTGTTTTCAAAGCTTCCTATTTTTTTAATTTTCTACTTACAAAAGCATCTAGCTTGACTATAGGCTAGCATGACAACAGCTGGGTGCTATGTGTTAGGGTCTGTATAGACTCTATTAAAGAGACCAGATTTTTTAAGAGTAACTATTTGAAGCAATAAGAGATCAGTTATGATAACTTACTAATATTGTTCAAGATCTTTCAACTCTTTTTACTTTCAGCCTGTGAATGTCTTTGCCACTGGAAGGAATTTCATACAGATAATAAAGGTTGAATGTTGCTTTTAAAGCAAGTCAGATAGCCCTTGTCTTTTAATTAGAAAGTTAAGGCCATTTACATTTAGAGTTATGATTGAGAGATATGTGCTCACTCTTTAAGCTTTTTCCTAGATTTTTAAAAGTATAGTAAATTTATCTAAGCACATCAAACTATGGAAGAATGTTGAAAGGCAGATTCAAAGACTCAGAGGGAAGTATTTCTTGACAGTCACATAGAAACTTTATTTCCTGGTTGTTGCAAATATTCTGTATTCTTTCCTTTCTCTCTTATTGATCTTACAAGTTTGACAGATAAATGAGTCAATGTTTGGTTCTTTTCTAGTTCTCTAGTTTGTTTGTCTACTCTTCTAGCATGCTTTATTCATTCCTAGCTCTTCTGTTGGTATACATATCTCTTCTTGTATTCTGTATAAGATTGTTAAGTTTTATTTTATTTTTCATTGTGTGTGTGTGTGTGTGTGTGTGTGTGTGTGTGTCCGTGTTATGTGCACATGAGGCTAGATGCCTACAGAGGCCGGAAAAGAATATCAAATTCCCTGGAGTTGTGGTTACAGGTGGCTGTAAGACACTGTACTTGGGTGCTGAGAACCAAACTCAGGTCCATTGCTGTAAATGTTTTTAACCTGTGAGTCATCCATGTAGGCCAAGGACTATTTTAAATACCTGAAATGCAGGCTTGGTGGTCATAAATTGCTTTAGTTTATACCACTCTTTCAAGGTCTTTATTTATCCCTGATTCTTAAAGAACAACTTTTCTAGATATAGTAACCTAGGTTGGCAGTTGTTTTCTTTCGGTCTTGAAATACATCTTTCTTACTCTTTGCTCTCAAGAGGATGTTAGCTCTCTGAGGCCCACAATATTGTCCACAATGTTCATGCTTAAAATGCCAATGTAGGATCTCCTTTACCATACATCTTACTGAGCGTAAATACCTTCTCATAGCACACATTACCTGCACAAAGTGACCCTAATTTTCCACTGCAGAACAAAGCAATCAATAAATATTTCTTGATTTAATTAATGAGCAAATTCAGTTTTTTTTACAAGTTCTCCACAACAGAGAACTCTAGAACTGTGCTGTTCAATCTGGTGACTGATAGTCATATGAAGCTGTTTAAAACTCAATTAAAAGTAAACATTCAGTTAGTCAGTCTCAGTGGCCACTTTAAGTACTGAAGAACATTTGGCTTCCCTGATAGCTCAGAGTAGAATATTTCCACCATTGCAGAATGTTCTACTGGAGAGTATTGCTCTAAATTCTGACCTTCTTCAACCACACCATGGTAACTCACCTGTTCTTATAAGAGCCTCTTACCTGGTATTGCAGTAGTTTTCTTCCACAGAAGTCCATTTCCCATGCCATCTCCTTCATTAGGATCTACTTATGCTAGGCACTATTCTGAGCACAGATCAGCTAGCAAAGAAATCAAGCCTAGTTCTAATTCCATGAACTTACAGCAACAGACAACATGCTTATGTTGTTCACATGATGATAAACAATGATGCATTTCATCATTTTATTGTTCTAGTTAGCATTAACTGTCAACTTGAAACATGTTAGAGTCACTTGAAAAAGGAGTCTCAATTGAGTAATTGTCTTTATCAGGCTAGTCTGTGGGCATGTCTATGAGGGACTGTCTTGACTGATAGTAGATGTATGAGAGCCCAAACCACAGTATAAAGTACCATTTCCAGGGCAGGTGGTCAACTGTGAGCCTGATCAAGCCAGTCAGTGAACCATGTTCCTCCGCGGTTCTGGTCTCCATGTTCCTGCTTTGAATTCCTGCTCTGACTTCCCTCAGTGATAGACTGTGACCTGAAAGTATAAGCTGAGTAAACTCTATCCTCCCCAAGTTGCTTTGAGTCCGAGTGTCTTATCACAGGGAAAGAAGGGAAACTAGAACATCAAGGAACTCTGCTTGGTGCTCTGCTTGGGGGATTTATAGGGAAGTCAACCCTGCTGTCTAGGAAGTGCTTAGCGAAATAGACAGTTCTTTGGGGTGGGATATCTATAGGAGCGTTTGTGGAGTTGGGTAGGCTATGTGTGTGGTGAGGAATGTGGTGGGTGGGCTGTCTGTGGTGGAATGTATATGTGGGCTGGACATGGTACGTGGTGTATATGTACATATTGGTAGAAGGGGCTGCAGCCCACAGTTGCCTTTGTACATCTGATCCTTGAGCTGGGCCTTACTGGTGCACTGGTGGGTGCATGGCCTGGTGCACTGCAGTTTCAGTCTTCCCATCACCCCTTCTCCGGGACGAGCTGTCCACCTTACCACCTCACCCTCCGGGACGAGCTGTCCACCTTACCACCTCACCCTCCGGGACGAGATGTCCACCTTACCACCTCACCCTCCAGGACGAGCTGTCCACCTTACCACCTCACCCTCTTCCCAGTCACATCTTGATGCTTTTCATAGGCCTCATCCTGAGTGAAAATTTCTCTCTCGAATCACTTAACTTGACAAGTATTCACATACCCTTTGAAATCTACTATTAGTTTCACTTTCTGTGGATCTTTCTTAGCCACTCAGATCATTGAGGGCTCTTTTTCCTGTGTTTGAATGCAATAGCTACTGTGAATCTAGCGTAACATTGGCCATGTTCGCCCTAACCCCTAGTTGTACGAGCTTGCCCCCAGATGACTGGAATTTCCTAGGCAAAGATGTTCTCACTGGGCATCATAACCCCAGTGTGTGGACTACAGTAGATCCCTAATCAACAATTCTGGACAATTAAAGAGTGAATGGTGACTACATCAATAAGAGAGGGAATGAACAGATGTCATGAAAACACTTGAGCTGTCTACACTTGCCTAGGGAAGCTGGATTGATCCTAGAACTTCAAAAATGGAATAATAGACCATAACTGTGTGTTATTTTTATCAAAGAGAATATGCTACATTTTTCTCTTAAGAGTCTTATTTCCTACTTTGTCTTTGCCCAATTTTTCACAGAAAATACAACTTTTCTTTTATGTTTTCTTTTATGCCCTTTGTGACTGGCCAAACCCAGGAGCAAATATTTCCCTTCTGGCTGTCATGAGTCCCAGGGTTCTTTCTTCTGAGCAGAGAAAATTCTGCTAGAAAATGCTCACCAGCTCCTCCTGGATTTGATATTAGGACTCCAAAGAAAAGTGTTTTCTATAAAACAGAAAATATTTTCATCAAGTGTTATTAGATTCCTACACAAAGATTTTATAAACCATTCTGAAGCAACTTAATATGTATTTATTTTCTTAGACTTTTAAAAGCACAGTCAAGCCAAAGAGAAAGCTGGTGAAATAATTACACAGGCCCTCCTTCCATTCTCTGTCTGTTATTTCTATGGTTTTTATGGCAAAAAAGGAAGAGAAGTTCCAGATACCCTTCAATAAACCAGCTCAACAATCCAAATATTAATAATCTCACTCAAGTAGCTTATGTACTTTCTGGGATCCAAATACACTTTTTTTTGATCTTTCAGGCTATTTTAAGTTAGTAGATTTTTTTTCCATGCTAGAGATCAAATACATGATCTCAGAATGTCAGGTAAGCACTATACTACTGAGGTAAACTGCCAGCCCAAGTAAGCAGATCAGTCTGTTCCTACCTGTTCCTCCAAATGACTCTGCAAACATCAGAAGACGAACCTGGTCATCTTGATCGTCACAGTCTCTTCTTGTTTTCCCAAGCATTTGAGATTTATGCCTGTCACTAGAGATCAGGGAAGGAAATATGGGTTAGAATATGCCTATAATCACCATTCCTTAAAATTACTTTAGTTAACTTCATTAGGATTAATTGCCCAAAAGCAAGCAATATATCCTCATTACAAAATCCAGTTGCTAAATGCCTTGCTAGTCACTTAGTAATGCAGAGAGGCTAAGCCACATCTTACTCTTTGAGTCTGTTTTGAATACAAAAGCTATAATCCTTGCATTCTTGTCAGCTCTTCCCTATGTGTTTATTTTGTGTTTGTGTCTGTATACGTGTGTGTGTGTGTGTGTGTGTGTGTGTGTGTGTGTGTGTGTATAAGAGATCATCGGGATTTCAAATATTTCAATTTAAATAATTACCAAGTAAGGGATCCTTTGTAAAATAAATAAATAAATTCTTGCCAGAGGCTGTGGATTACCCTGCTATGACTTTTTACACAATCCCTCCTGGGCTAGGAAACATTTGCTGATTGAACTACTAAAAAGAATTGATTTTATGTGAGGAAAGGGGCTTCAGGAAAGGTGTGCAGTGTAAATATAATGTACTGTCTTGTTATGTGGGTGTCTCCTAGAAAACTGGAAGCTAAGATAACACGGTAATCTACCTCAAAAATATGGAATTTAGTTAGGACTTTGGACATTTGTTCTCCATCTTAGGGAATATCAAAGAAAAGGAGTCCGGTCTTCAACTCAGCATGGCATGATCAGTATTAAGAGAGAACATGCAGATTACAAAGCTGATTATGCAGCTTTCCCACAGAGAGCAAAGAGGGTTGAGAAGTACTGACGGAGTGATGGCTGGAGGGAAGGTAAGATACCTAGTCTATGCCCTCTAAGAAGGTACAGTCTAGTTGGGAGGATGAGACATGAAACATTCTCTTATTAGACGGTGATTCATGCATGAAATTCACTTCAAATACTGCTTGAGACACTATCCACAAGGGTCAAGTGTGCAGGAAAGCCAAACACTGAATTCTCTGAGTCCAGACTAGGTAGAGATCCCCAGAGGCTAGAGAAACTGCAAATTGGTGTTCAACCTTGGGAAATGAAGGGGGTTTGAGAAGAGGAGAGAAGAGAAGAGCCAACAGAGGAGCCCACGCATCAAGGAAGGTTATCAAATTTCTAATTAAACTTTAAGGACTAACATTACAAGATTACTTCTATGAGGTGCTGGTGTAGTCAAAGACACAGAAAGCAGAATGGTCCAGAGACGGAGGGGAGGGGATATGTTTCAATTTGGGAAGATGAATTCTGTATATGGATCATAACAATGTGAATGTACTTAAAGGCACTGAAATTCACACCCAACATGGTTAAAAGGATGAATTTCATGCTATGTTTATTTTCAAAAATATTTTATTTGTTTTGTATTTTATGTGTATGAGTGTATTGCCTACATGTATGTAAGTACGCCCATGTCATGCAATGCCCATGGAGGTCAGAAGAGGGGGTCAGATCCCCTGCAACTGGAGTTATGGACAATTGTTAGCCACCATGTGGGTGCTGGGAACCAGACCCAGGTCCTCTGCAAGAGCAAGCAGTGCTCTTAACCACCGAGCCATCTCTCTAGTCCCTATGATTATTCATTGTAAAGCTTAAGGTAGACAATTGTATGTCCCAAGGGGAGAGGAGATGGTTTATTCTGAACTGCCTGGGTCTCTTCTTCTTCTGTGATTCCATATTAGCCATGTATGGGCTTCACTTCATAGCATTGAATGGTAGTGGTTTGACTACCCAAAACCTTTCCCTATCTATACATAAAATCCGTTTCCTATAGGATATCCATGCTCCAGTGGATGGCCCTACACCCATACAAATAAGGATAACACTGATTAGACTCAATGGGCTGTGAAATTAGTACTGAAGTTGGGAGGGGAATTGTAGCTGTCGAGGAGGAACTGAAGGGAGTTAGGAGAGTGATATGATCCAAACATATGGTGTATATGTATGAAATTCACAGACAATGAATAAAAACATTCACTACCTCTAGAAAAGTGGATTACTTCCCCAGCGTTACTGAAAGTAGAGTATATGCATGAAATCCTATCATAGCCATTGATGTTTAAAGGGAAATCTTCTGGAGGGTATATTATTGGAAATAATAGAGGGAGGCTTACAATGCTGTAAGCTCTCTCCCTCCCTTCCTTTGTATGCTTTTGTATGAGGACATCATGCTGAGGTGAAGATGACTGAGGCTGCCATCTTGCATCTATGAGGAGAGACAAAGAGTGACAAAAATTCAACATGGAGCCTCTCAATCTTGCTACTGTGCTAACCACCCTCAGAGAGTAGACCCTTCATTGTTGAAGCTATTTTTACCTCTGTATTCTGCATGCAGATAATTCCAATATATTATTGTATTATAAATACAGCCTTCAGAAGTACCAGCCCTTAATTTTAGCATGCAGTAGACAGAGGCAGGCAAATTTCTGTGAGATTAAAGCCAGCCAGCGTGGTCTACATATAGAGTTTCAGGACACCTGGGGCTACAGAGAGACCTGTCTTACAAAAGACACAAACACACACACCACACACACACACACACACACACACACACACACACACACACACACAAAATAATCCTCAGGCCTATTTCAGGGCTATATTTTCATCTGGAGTTCATTCTTTTCTCTCCCAAACAAACATATTTATTGCTCTTTTCTTCACTGAATGGTGAGCGACAGAAATAATTCACAAAAAATGAATATCTAGGACTGAACTGGTAAGACATGGGATCATCGGGAAGTAAGCTGGCAGTAAAAAAGTAAATGGCCATCATTTCCTCACGTGTTGGAAAGAATCAAAATTATCTTGTATCTGATAAAGGAACTGCTGGGTAAGAACATAAACAAAGTTAGGACTGAAGACAAGAATGATATAGAAGTAAGCAAAATAGTCCAGTAGAGATGGGCATTGGGGAGCTAACAGTGAAGGAGAAGAAGAAGATCAGGAGAATTCAGCAAATGATATTCTAGTCTACACCAGGCAGATCTTTCCTTAGCTCTATAGATGTCACTAATTCTCAGGTACACTACTTTACATTTCTTACACTCAAGGTAAAGTGCCCCCTTGCCACACTGGTACATATCCCTATCAAGTCGATATGAATCTACTTTGATTGTTAAAAGAAAGATTCTGGTCCCCTTGTATCATATTTTTCATGCATGCTAAAGATCTTTTTGAGGATCTTTCAGCTTTGGTGTTTATTAAACAATCTTATTAACTAGTGGTATGCTAGTTACAGCCACAGCTGGTTAAATAGGTATATCCCAGGAAGGGAAGACATCCCAGTCTAGCCATTTAAGAAGCTGGCAGCCCTGACAGAGAGGGCCAGGCATAGGCAATCTGTCAAACCCTAGCTATTCCTGTCCTGTGGAACTTTTAACAGGACCCAAGAGGCTGCACTAGGCAGATGGCCTCTAGGAAGTGGCTCCTTGGCTGAGAACTGGAATGAGACCATCTGTTTAGTGTCTTAGTGTGGTCTAATTCTCCCAGTGTACACATACTAGGTGTTTTGTTGTTTGTCTTTTAAGGGAAACTCAAGTTCCCTGACAGGAAGCCTATCCCTATGCCTTTCAAAGGACCATGTTACAAAATCAAAAAAGCAGTCAGAGCTGTAAATGAATGCATACAAATATTCTCCCCAAACTGAAGCCCTTTTGGTTATGGTTGGTCCCACCCTCTGGGGCCTAGTGACTTTTCCCACAAGCTCAACTTCCATTTTAGGGTCCAACATGAAATTAGAAACTCTTTTACATATAATCAGATTCTGATTAAAAGCAGAGTTTGGGGTTGTTTTCTCAACATTCAAAGAATGTGATATTATTCCCCTGATAACACGCGCATTCTCCATGAGTGGCAGAGTCCCAGTGGAGAGATGTTTGGGTGAAAATGAATTTCCATGGAAAATGTGACACAAGCACTACCTTTTGGGTCTCGATCATATTTTACACCAGACAGACTTTTATCTACTTTATGGAGATAGCTCTCAAAAGGTATGTGGGGGTTCTGATAGCCTCCTTAGCCCACATGGCCTATTCTGTTTTATTCGTGTCTGAAGGGGGGCGATGTGGAACAGGGGAAGAGTAGGCCCATACCTGCTTAGCTGCAGAGTTCAGGGTCATGTCTGAGTTTAATCTTGGTGCCTGGTGCTTCCTCACTGCATGGTATTAGGCAATTAACTAATTTCCTTGGGCACTTAACTCATAGGGTTAATGTGAGGTAATGCATTAGGTACCTAAGATAACCAAAGGATCATATTATCAAAGTGAACTCAGGAAAATGGAGATTGTGATACCATATCACCAAGAAGCTCTGACAGGGACACCTGAAGCAAAGAGTGCCCAGGACTCATGTGGCCCCTTAAGTCACTCATGCCACATCAATATAGTCTCCAGATTAACAGGTATCTTCAAACTGTGTTGGTGGTCATAGCACCTTCACAGAAAAGAATTATCATGAAGTATCTTTGCATTGTCCTCAGATAGTTAAGTTATTTACTTGACCCTTTCTCAGGACAGTGATAGATTCCACATTTGCTATAAATGGACAATCTGGACAGACAAGGCATGTTTTTAAGAGTTCCTTAGATAAGGGACCTGCACTAGTACTTGCCTTTGGTATGTGTGTGTTTACCTGGAAGTCAGCATGTGTGTTACTTAGAGGAAGGTTTCAGTGGGTTGTCTTCCTTTTTTCTTTCCCACAGGTTTCTCCTTGCTAGAAAAAGAAAACAGATGATAGCCTATTAAACATTTCCTCCTCAGCACTTAACTGAGACTAAAAGCGGCATGTATTCTTTCAAACTTAAGAATAATAACAGGACTCTGTTTACAGGTTTATTTCTTCTTGATTTCCTAGCTTTACATCAACTGGCTGTCTCCTAATACTATCTGCGTGGGCCTCACTTCCCACTTGCATATTATTTCACCTCTTCCTCACTTTCCTTTTTTCTCCCAAGTGCTCACTGCTCACTCTCCCAAGTACTGTTCAGCTTTGGAGATGAGATGCCGTCTGGCACTTTCAGGGTGGTCTTTCCACAGACTTTCCCCGTGTTCTATTTCATTGTCCTACTCATCTTCCAAGGAAAGTCCAAGTACCCCTTCCTCTTGGAAAACTCTAATCTGACCAATGCCTGTTGATTCACCCTCCCTGTCCTCTATGACCCATGATCCAACACTGAAGTTTCAGTATCACACCTGTAGTACCATTTCTCACATTTGCATATATGACAGTCTTTCTCTCTGAACTGGTAATGAACCCCACTCGAACGGAGAACTCAACTAGCTTCATTAGCTCTGCTTATGCAACAGATGTAGTCCCTGATGTTGGTCCATTAGTACTGAACCGACCATATTGTGATGGTATCTTAATTCCTGGTTTAATTGTTGTCTTCCCTATGGATGTCTAACTTCAGGAAAATGAGGTCTTTTGCTCACTCATATTTAGTGTTTGACACAGCACATGTCAAGGAGTAGACAACTAATAAATATTTATTGAAGAAATAGTTTTTCTAGTGGCAAATCCAAGTGAAGCAAGGGAACTCATCAATTTATATAAAGAACATATGGAGTGTCTACTCTGGGTGCTTGGGATGCAACGGTAAGTAAAATATTTTCACCATCTGGTCTCTGAACTCAAATGTTTGAGGCGATTTCTTTCATCCCACTATTTGGGCCTCCTGGTATATAAAGGAGGGCTAAGTAGATACAATCCAAGCCAAATATAATTAATTAGGCCCAATTAGTTGCCAAAGAAAAGGAGAGAAATCAAAGAATGCAACCTCAGAGGTGAGGGCTCTGTCAGACAGCTACCCGTCCCACAGAGCCCTTTGTCTCCTTCCCCAGAGAGCAGCTGTTCAAGCCCTATCACTAGCCCCACTCATAATACACTAACTAGTGTGTTATTCTCTTGCCCCATCACCTCCCTACTCCTTGTGAGCAGGCCTACATTCATACATGTGGATGCTAGGACACAGCTCTGGGAACCACTGTTAGAATGGTCCATTCAGAATACATTCCAGCATGTTTGAAACAGATTTTTGGCAGACAATATGACAAACGCAGAGCTACATTGTAATTAACTACAGTGTTCAAACCAGATAATATGATTCATTTAATTTTAACATAATAACCTTAGTATCATCCCATAAAGATATCATATTACCGTAATTGCTTTCCTAAGTCAGTGATTTGGCACAAGATGAATCCTCCTGCAAATTCTGAATTATTGAGAAAATTCTCAATATTTTCCCCCTGAGAAAGAGGGGAAATAATGAAGTTGGTGTTCACTTGTTTGATGTTGTGGAAACTAAAGAGAAATTATGGTAGACTAATCCTTCAACCCCTTGTTGTGTGGCGGGGAGATAATGAAATGGGATTATGGATGGAGTCCACCATGGTATATTCTTTTTTAAACTATTAAATCAACACATTTCCTTTCCTTTTTATCCTTAAGATCTTATATTTACATCATAATATAAAACATACTTTGACTTTTAAAAGTCCCACAATCTTTCAAAAATTCCAGTGATTTGAAAGTCCAAATTCTCTTTTAAAATCCAAAATCACTTAACAGTGGGCTCCTGTGAAATAAAAAATATGTTATACAACTTTCTTATTCTAAGATGGAAGAACGGGGGCATAGTTATAATCATTTTAAAGCAAAACCAACATCCAACAACATACTTCTAAAACCTTGTAGTTCAGTGTTCACTATCTGGGATACACTCACAGTCTTCTGGGCCCCCAAGTCTCAGGCAACTCCATTTCTTTGGCTCTGCCACCTGCAGCACACGCAGCTTGTCTAGCAGGCTCAGGCTGCTCCAAACCACACCTGCCACTGTCCTTGGTAGACGTGCCATGGTCCTACCATCTCCAATATGCTGGGGTCTCCACCACAGCGGAGTCTGCACCTTCATCAGTGACCTCTTGGCTTCTCTGGAGGGACTCCAACCCTGCCCGATGGTGCCAACCTTTCTCCATTAACCCCTTAATTCCTGGAGTTTTCACTGCAGCCAAGGCTGCAACATCACCAGTGGCCTCTCCCAGTGCCTCAGCTTCTCTCCAAAACTCCTTCAGTCCTACAGTTTTCATACAACTCAAACTACCTGCTAAGCAGGTGATAATGCCATGTAAGTGAATTGGTTGACGAATGACTATCTACAAGTGATGTTATTAACTTTAAAAACATAAATTTTATTACAGATAATCTCTGACATCTGATGTTGGAAGAATGCATATTCAGTAGAAATCCAACTTTGACTTTTCCTTGGTTTACTGAAAGTGATCCAATCATCTCTCAAGAGGGGGTGGCAGCAGTGAGGTACAGTCTCCCATCAGCCATGATGGGAGAGCCAGTGCTCGTCAGTATACTGTAAGGCTAGGAGACAACGTTCAGCAGGTTTTGTCTTATTTATTTGTTTAAGTCAGAGCTTCACTCGATGGTATATCTTTAGTATATAGTGGCTATTTTGTCCTTTCTTTATCTTTCCTTTCTCTTTGTAAATCAGCAAACCACGTATCCCATCTATACCACTAGCTGCCTTCAGTCACACATCAAAAAGATTGATTCTCTCATAATAACTTAGTAGCTGCCTCTTTTTGCTGAGTTAATTTTGTCCTTCCATGAATGCTCTTCTATCTCTTTCTTTCTTCCTCCATGGCCACTGGTACCCTCCTCAAGACCTTTCTCTATACCTTGTCTTCCTCGACAATTCTCTGTTAATAACTTTCTCTCTGCCTTCTCCCTAAATTGGAACTCTTTAGAGGCAGGATCTGTGCCTCCCTTGCTCTATCATCCCAGGACCTTTAAGAGAGCTGCATGTGGTGCTGTTGAAAACTGTTTGAATTTACTGAATGCATTGACACACTATAGACAAGTATTTGGTATTAGAAGGTAAAAACAAAATGTGTTTAATGGTTCAGCTTTGAACTTTTGTCCATCTGTATGGAGGCACAAATGGCAAACGATCTTACAGGCCATGCACTGTGCACTCAGGGTCATGAGGATAACAGGAAATGACACTGGAAATTTCAGCAGAGCCTATGGACTCTCCTAGGACCACTCAACAAAACTAAACAGGTTAAAAACAATCTCCTTCAACTGGTTTTAGTTAAACCAGTGTAACCCCATCTCCCTGGTCAGAAGTGCCTCATGCTTCCCTCTTTCTCATGTTGAGCTCCACCAGTGACCCCAGAGGCTTCGATTTTCCGAAATGTATTTTTATATCATCTCCACTTCATTTGTTTAGACCTAAAATGAAGGAAAAAGAATCAGAATTGTTAAGAGGCCTCTTCTACTGCTTCTCCTGTCTCTAGGAGATCTGCAGCCCAGAAATCCAAGAGGGTTCCCTGAGGAATTAGGACCTCAGAGCTTCTGTGAAAAAACTGAGTCTTGAACCTCTACCTCCCTGATGTGGCAGTAGTATATGTAAATGGACTTCCAAAACCGATGCAACAACCATATGTCAAGGCTGACTTGGACTTGAAGTAAAATCAGTCTAATCTTGTACATTTGGCACTGAAATTTAAAAAAAAAAATCACACAGTGTGACCTGCTTCTCAAGTACACAGCCTTAACTGCAGAAAAGGAGGAACAAATCTGAGCTTCTTACATTATTAGTGTGCCTCTGGGCGTGAGCCCAACCTTGAGCACCTGAGCCTCTGAGCTTCCCCTTTAATTCATTCTTGGCTGTGAACATTTGCCTGATGGATAAGTAGTTGGCATGAACATCTTCAGTTTCTCAGAGGAAAGACATAGTTGTATTATTTGACATAGATCATTATGATTTATATATAAAAACAAGATTGAAAAATTTTAGTGGATGTGGTTAGCTTCCTTTCTGATGCCCTCAATTTCTCATGAGAAGCTTAAAGTAGATTTGCAGCTGTTTGGTAGTCGAGTTTCCAGAATCCTCTGTCCTAGAAAGGCAGGTGTTTTATTAGTCACAAAAGAAGCAAGAGCTACACTTAATGAATCTGCTTTGCACCAGGAACTGAACCAAATCCCTTTACATGCATTAGCTCTGTATTAGTCTGCCAGAACTATAACAAAATATCACAGACTAGATGAGTTAAACAACAGAAATTTATTTTCACACACTTCTGGGTACTATAAGCAAAGTATAAGAAAACCCAGTCTCCTATGATATCCTGCTTCCTAGTTAACAGATATCTGCTTTCCTAGTGTGTCCTCATATGGCTTTTCTTCTATGCCACATTGGGAGGTAGGGTGGAGAGGAGAAAGAGCTCTCTTTCTCTTCTAAAAGTGAAGGTTCCACCATTATGACCTCCATGTAGATCCTAATTAACACACATCACATTAGAGGTAGCTCTTCAACATAGGAGTTTTAAGGACACAATTCAGTTCATCACAGCCTTACTGAGCCTCTAGTCCAGTTTAGGAAGTCAGGGGCAATCTCTATATCTTATCAATAAATACAGATTTAGGTAATTTAGGTAATTTGTCCAAAGTCTCATCATCGATTAGTAGTTGGCATTGATTTGCCTTTTCTGTTTATGGAAGCGACATAGCACATTTGAATATGTAGTTTCTCCCACATAAAAGCGAGAAGGTGATTGGCAGGTGAAAACTCGGGGGAGAACACCAACCCCATGGATGTTCTGCTCAATTAACAGGTCGCATGTCCCTTTGCTAAGTTCTCTATAGAGGAAGGCAAGAACATAGTCACATCCTCCTGGTGGTCACAGCTTTGGCCACAACAAAGGATGCCTTTCTTCCAAGATCCAGACTGGATATAACTGCCAAGCAAGAAGCTGTCCCCTTGGTCCTCCTGCTCCTCTGAGATACTTTATGTTGTCTTCTGATGCCACTCCCCTCAGAGGCCACCTACCACCCGACATTCTGCACCTCAGCTCACCACGGCCTTCAGCGGTGGTGAATCATCTCTTATTGCCCCTCTTTCTTGATCTGCCTTTTCTAGGATGTCTTTGGTCTAGCTCATCATTTCCTTAAGCATGTCTCTCAGCTAAGACAGTAAAAGTTCACTGAGTGCTTCCTCTGGAAAATATGCTAGTGTTTCACTTTCTCTGGAGATTGGTGGCTTATGGCACACACATTTTAGGAACCATCAGGTGAGGGTGATAGGAGTCTTCTTGGATTGATTTATCAGTGGACATGAAATTCATGATGAGTGAGCCAGCATCCATGCTGGGCTTCTCACAGATGAGACTGGGGCCAAATGGTGCCAAAGGATGTAACACAGACCTTGGTGTTTCTCTTATGTCCCTTAGGCTTTCCATTTGGGAATGGAAAAGGTCAAGCTGCTTCTGGTTACTTGCCATTGGTACCCCAAGAGTAGCCTTCAACCACAGACTCTAGAGAGATTGAGTATAAATACTTCAGCTTTTTCATCCCTTGGGTGGGATTATTCTGAGGTGCATATTTTAAACTATGACCCAAGTTTCCCCACGAATTTCAGCCACTTACTGCAAAAATCGACATAATCACATGCTCACTGCTGTCTGCCTCTTCTTACTCTATCACTTTCTCAGTATCAGATAGTTTTCCCTGACTTCACTAATCAACTATGTATACTGTTCCTCGGGGTCTACTTCTAGATGGATTAAAAATAAGGCAGGACAGTGGGCATAGGAGTACAGTTGAGTGGTATGCATGCCTGGCTGGTTGGCAGCCATTCTCGGGACAGCCTTACCAGCACCCATGACCTGTCTTCTGCCAGCCACTGAGAGAGAGTGGGAAGCCCATCTGTCGCTGATGTGTCCGTAAAGATGCCTATAAAAGAAAAGTCAAACTGATGATGCCTCCAAATGTAGGCTTTGGCTTGTCTGGTCAGAGTTTCTTTTATGGCAAACTGAGGGCCTGGGATCTAATATGTTTCTACAGAAAGCAAGATATTTTGTGTCAGAAATGTCTTGTTTACAACCAGCTGTAGAATTTAAGAGCTACGTAGATATTAAACTTCTCTGGACCTTACTTTTCTCATATGTTAAATAATATTTGCTGTTCTAAAAGATGGTTTGAAGGATGATAATAGTTGCTAGCTAACAAGATTGAAAGAGGCTTACATGAAGTTAATGTGGCTCAGCAACACTGTACAGGTGTATTCCAGGTATCTCACCTGAATCTCTTGAATCCAGGTATCATAGAGTTCAGAATTAATATACAATAAAGATAACAGAGAGTCCTAATACATGTTACAGAATTCTCATCAGGATCTGTGGCATGGTCTAGATTCAAACAATCCTCTAGACTTGTATTTTGTACAATATTTCAAGATCAAAAATAGAAAAAGAGTATACTAAGATAAGATATACTAAATGCCTATAAAACATTTCAATTTGTAGCTGTAGACAAAAGTCTATGGTTCAAAGAACTTAAAAGGACTGGTTCAAGCACATCAGGATTTGAATCTTGGGTATTAGCTGGAGTCCCCATTCTAACCATTACATGTCTTGATCTCTAGAAAGGCAATCTCCCCACCAGAATGGAGGCAGTGAGGAGCTTAGAGCCAATATATAAGGGAGATGCAAGAGAATTGATTGGAAAGAGAAGTTTATCTTTTTCTAGTCCTTCCATAGAGTTGTCCCTTTCTATATTTAGCTAAATGCTTTGCACAGTCAGAGGCAATAAAAGGAAGCTAAAAAGATACTAGGCTCATGTCAGGAAGCAACAAAGAGCTGCAAGCTCTCGTGATTTGCTCAAAGAATGACTATTTATAAAAACAGGAGACAATAAAAATAAGCTGTCTCCTAATTGTGCAGAGTTGTTGGAGGCTATGGACAGTAGGACCATCCTCTCTTTTTAAAGAATCAAGGATGGAATCTATTGGACAGTTTGATATCTAGTATATCAACATTGAATCATCTTAATGACCAATATATCAGCTACTAAACCATAAACCAAACTTGAACCTTGACATTTCAGAAAGGGAAAAATGAATGTGAGACAGCTGAGGTTCATTTATTCAAGGATTTGAGGTCTAGGTAAACAAATAAGGTCCAAGCTCCCAGTCTTATTGACAACCCCAATTCTAGACTCTTCTAGAGTGTCACAATCTCTGCATTATTTACAGCAATGTATGTTTCAATCAACTATCATCCACTACAGTACTCATGTATTATCTTTTCTACCAAATTATAAAGTCTTTGAAGGCAGAGTTCAGTGCTCGTTATTGTATAACCTGTCTAGAAGCTAGACTGACATCTACTAAACTGAAATGTTTCAATGAACCTGTTACTCAAAGCCTGTGGCAACTGTGTCATTTACAGATTGAAATAAAAAACAATTCACTTTTTGAAACCTATGGAACCTCACATTTCTGAATTCTTTCTAGTCTCTTTCCTTTATGCACTCATACAAATCAGTCCTCATCTGAACACATCTCTGTCTTTTTTACCTTGTTAAAACCAGTCAGTGACAACCAACCTCTTCCCTGGAGACAAACGCTTGTCAGGGCCCTTGTCCTTGCCTTTTCAGTTGTCACCAGCAGTGGATTTACCCAAAGCTCTTCCAACCCTTCCACAGACCCCTTCTACAGGTCCCCGTCCTCCTAGCCTTTCATTTCAGTGTCTGTGTCACACACCAGTCAACTGCTAAGCCAGCACAACACATTTTAGGTTTTTATATTAACCCCCACTTCAAAGTGACAGTTTCCAAATTTACCAGGGTAATCAAGACTGCTTTAACAAATAAATTCTAGGATTTCAAGACTTAATCTAAATTGTTTCTTCTTTACAAAATGTGGGTGTTCCTGGGTAACAGACAGCTGTCGTCTAGGTAGTAAGTTAAGGGCCTTGGCAATCCAGGGATCTGCAGTCCCGCTCTTTCCTAGCATTTCTTCATCTTCTGCATCTGGCCAACAGAAGGGGAAAGCATCAGTGTAGAAGGCAGGTCCTCTCCCACAGTCTTAACCAGGAGTGATGCACAGCACTCACATTCCAGTTGTTGCTACATGTCATCTGCCCATATCCAGATCTAAGGAAAGGTTGGCAGTTCTGTCTGCCACTAAGGGCTAGTCATTATAGCTAGAACACTTTCTGCATTTTCATTTTGCAAATTGTATACATAAATTACTTCACATATATAACGATCTTGAAAAATTAAAAATGCATAAATCTGTATATCAGTCTCTGAGTCTTGGTAACTATAAATACTATACAATAATACACTACACATGTGCATATATTCTGGAGCTCCAAGGATAAATGACTTATACTAAGGCATACAAGGATGCAGAAACTCAATATTTAAGCCCATATTTGCATCATTCCTAAGCCATTTTCTCCCTCTTTGCTCCATGGAGCAAGTGATACATAGGTATATGTGGTTTGAGACTGATATATGGAAAGGATTAGGAGCAATGACTCTAGGTGGATTTAAAAAAGTAATGATCTGACCAGCCAGAGGGGTACTGAGGTTAAGAAATGAATTTGCTAGTTGAAGAAAGGTGCAAAGGTACTGAGGCCTGAATGGGCATGGTATGTGTATTTGTTACTTTTATATTGGCTGTGATAAATACCATGACCAAAAGTGATTTATGGGGAGACAGCTTCTTCTAAATTAAAACCCAGAGCACCATCATAATACCTTCAGGGAATGCCCAGGATGCCATTTTTTATGAAATTATTTTGAATTTTTAGAGTTTTATACATTTCATACAACAGCTCTTAATCAAATTTAGGCCCCCCTCCCCCATCCATCCCTCCCAACCCCTGCCTGACCTCATGAATTCTGCCAGACATGTTAAGTCCTATCCAGTCAGGAATTTATGCCCAGATGTCTTTTAATGCAATTCATCCACTGGAGTCTGGTCAGGCTATCTAGAGATAGTAAGTAAGGTATACTGTCCCTCTCCCAGTAGTAATCAGTCTCCAATAGTTCTCTGTCTAGGTCTGGCCCACCACCAATTTCTATCGCTCCACTCTGGGCCCTCGTCTAATTTGAGGTGGTGTAGATCCTGTGCTCAGTGCCATCATTGCCACAATTTCACATGTGCAAGCATCCAGTAGCCTGCAAGACTCTGCTTTCCTAAGTTCACGAACCAGGCCTGGCTCCTGCAATCTTTCCATACCCTCTTCCACAATGATCCCTGAGCCATAGCTGGCTGAGGTTCAATACAGGAGTCCTGTCTACGGGTACACACTCTGCAGTCTCTTATTCTATAAAACGTGGCCAGTTGTGGCCTTCTGTCTGGATAGCACTATGCTGTTTGAGGAAGCTTCACTCATAAGAGTTGAGGGTTGATTTTGTTTTCTCTCTACCTCTCATTCCACTGTGTTCCGAGAGCCTTAGGTGTAAAGGTTCAACTGTACATATGTCACCTAGGACTTGGCACCTCTCATACTGTAGTCTGTCTGCCTGACCAGTTGTGGAATTCTACTGTAACCTCCATCTGTTGAAAAAAGAAGCTTCATTGATGAGTAGTGTACTGTATGTTTATCTGTAAATATAAGCCTTCATATTTAGCATATAAGACATTTCATTTCTCTAGAGATATGACAATATCTAATCAAGATATGATATAAAACTTGAAACTCTGAAACTGCTAGAAGAGAACATAGACAGTACCCTCCAAGATATATGTGTAGGAAAGGACTTTCTAAATGAGACATCAGCTGCTCAGGCATTAAGGTCAACAATCAATAAGGTGGACCTTATTAAGCTACAAAGCTTCTGTACAGGAAAAGAAGCAACCAAAGAAGGGAAGAGAAAACCCACTGACTGGGAGGAAATCTTTACCAGCTACACATCCGACAGAGGATTAATATCCAGAATATACAAAGAACTCAGAAAACAAAGAAATAAGAAAATAAACAACCAAATAAAAGGGCTATAGATCTGAACAGAGTTCTCAAATGAAGAAATAAAAATGACTAAAAAACACCTTAAAAAGTGTCCAACATCGTTAGCAATTAGAGAAATGCAGATTAAAAGCCACTTTAAGATTCCTCAGTCAGATGGGCTAAGAGAATGAAAGGACCCAAGTGCTGGCGAGGATGTCAGTAAAGGGGTGCACTCATTCACTGTTGGTGGGAATGTAAACTCATGCAACCACTATGGAAAGCAGTGTGGAGACCTCTCAAAAAAAAAAAAAAACAACAACTAAAAATGAATCTACCATACGATCCAGTTATACCACTCCTTGGCATACACCCAAAGGACTCATCCTATCGCAGAGACACCTGGACACCCATGTTTGTTCTGCTCTCTTCACAGTAGCTAAGAAATGGAAGCAACCTAAATGTCCCTCAACTGACGAATGGATAATGAAAATGTGATATGATGGAATTCTATGCAGCACTAAGAAAAGATGAAATAATGAAATTTGCAGGTAAATGGATGGAACTAGGGAGTTTTATACTAAGCAAAGTAACACAAATGCAGAAAAGCAAGTGATTTACGCTCTCCCTGATTTGTGGATTGTAGCACCAGTTGCCTATATATGTGAGTATATATCCTGATGTAACAGCAGGAGCCAGGAAAAGAGAAAGGACACAGCGAGGCAAAGGAACCCGGAAAAGGGGGACAGTAGGGAGCAGATGTTACAGGGGAAGTGGGTGTGCTCAGCAGGGAGGAGAGAGGGACAGGCATGCAGGGGTCACAGTGCTGTGGGGGAAGGGAACTCAGAAGAAGGGAGACAGGGGAGAGTGGAGGCAATACAGGTGCTGGGACTGGGAAGGGAGGAGGGGGTCGATGGGAGGGAAAAGAGCAGAGATGAATGAATCTTGGAGGACTCAGGAAACCAGAGGGAGAAATGCACAAAAAGTGGGCAAACATTAGTATCTCTGTATACCCAGGGGCTGTTTATACACAGTACCAGACAGAAGGTACCTCCCTTTGTGTGGTTGATGAGAATGGTCCAAGAATCTCCCAAAATAATACAAGTTATTGTCAAAGTTCCTGGTTATCTCCCAGAACTAGAAGATAATACCCCACTGCTGAAGACCAGACATATTTGGATACAGGACTTGAAGCAATGGAGGAGGAACTGACCTGGAAGCCTTCTACCTGAAGTTTAGCTCCCAAAATGCTAGATGCAAACTGCTAAGGGGAGAATCAATCAATGGTCCAACCCAACCCTAAATTCTAATAACCGTAACAACTGACACACACACTACGTCTATTAGTGCAGCAGTAACACTGTCCTCTGGGGGCTAATCAAGAACTTGTCTCTGATCCATTTGGAGTTGATATTTGTGCAGGGTGAAAGATAGCGATCTTATTTCATTCTTCTATGGGTTTTGCCAGCACCATTTGTTGAAGATGCTGTCCTTCCTCCATCTTGGGTTCTTGTCACCTTTGTCAAATATCAAGTGGCTGAAATTGCATGTAGTTATGTTTGGGTCTTCTCTTTTGTTCCATTGATCTACATGTCTATTCTTGTGCCAGTACCATGACTAACAGCTCTGTAATATAATCTGCCATCTGGTATGGTGATTCCCCTCCCCAGGGTTGTTCTTTTTGCCCCAAATTGCTTTGGCTATCCGGGGGATTCTGTGATTCCATGTGAATTTCAGGATTTTTTTTTCTAGCTCTGTGAAGAATGTCATGGGTATTTTGATTGGCATTGCATTGAATCTATATATTGCTTTTGATGAGATGGTCATTTTCACAATAATAATTCTACCAATTCATGAGCATGGTAGGACTTTCCAACTCCTAGTGTCTTCCTCTAGCTCTTTCTCTTAAAGATTTGAAATTTTCATTGAAGAGATCTTTAATGTTTTTAGTTAGGTTTATTCCTAAATTTTGAGGTTATTGTGAATGAAAGGGTTTTCTTGAATGCTTTTTTTGTGATTGTTTGTTATTGCTATATAGAAAGTTGATTTTTGTAACTTGCCACTTTGCTGAAAATATTAATTATTTCTAATACTTTTCCTGGTGGAATTTTTTGGATCTCTTGTGTATAATATCATATCATCTGCAAATAGAGATAACTTGACCTCTTCTTTTCCAATGAGTTCACCTTTGATTTCCTTCTCTTGTCTAATTGTTCTTGCAAGAGTTTCAAGCACTATACTGAAAAGGAGTGGAGATAGTGGACAGCCCTGTCTGGTTCCTGATTTTAATGGGAATGCTTTCAGTTTTTTCCACTTAGAATAATGTTGGCTGTGGGGTTTGCTGAATTTTGTTGAGGTATGTTCGCTCCAGACCAATTGCCTCTAGGACTTTCAACATGAATACATGCTGGATTTTGTCAAAGGCCTTTTCTTCATTTATTGAGATGCCCATGTGGTTTTTGTCTTTAAAACCATTTATATGCTTTATGACATTTATTGACTTACGTATATTGAACTATGTCTGCATCTCTGGGATAAAGTTGGCTTGATCATGGTGTATGATCTTTTTGATGTGTGCCTGTATGCAGTTTGTGAGTATTTTGAGTATTTTTGCATCTATGTTCTTAAGGATATAGGTCTACAGTTTTCTTTTTTGGTTGTATCTTTACCTGATTTTGGTATTAGAGTGATGCTAGCTTCATAGAAGGGACTGGGGATTTTCCCTTTGTGTCTATGTTTTTGAGTAATTTAAGCAGTGTCGGTTGTGGATCTTTTCCGCACACATGCCTTTCTTCTCCATCTTCAGTGGTTTGTTTTTTTTTTTTTCATTTTCTTTCTTACCTCATTCTTCTTTCAACTCAATTTTTCTTTTAATTAAAATTTGGGCACTGGAAGGAAAAACTTTTTGCATCAAAGGTCATAACACTTTCAGGTAATATGGATTTATATTAGATAATCTGGTGGTTTCTTAGAGGAGCCACCATCAAACACAGTTGACTATATCAGGACCACTAAAATTTCATTCACATCTGACAGGAGAATATTCTTCCTTCTATACTGTCTGTTGATTTAGATTCCTATGAAAGTGATGATCTCACTATGTCACATAGCTCTGCCTACCTTCCAGAAATGAGAGGAATCAACAAAGAAGACTTCATTATATTTTCTCAAAAATAAAAACAAACAGGCACGCAAACACAAAATGATCCATATGAACATTGGTGGTCACAGTCAGGAAACATAAGGAGAAACATATATTGAATACGTTGTATAGACAGACATGAGTAAAAGAGATCAATGTAAAGACCTTCCCCCTCTTCCCTCTTTCCGTCCCTCTCTCCCTCTGATCACTGACTCTTAGTGAAGCCAGCTGCCCTATCAGGAGGAGACTCGAGCAGCTCCATGGAAGGACAGGCATGGCAAGGAACTGAGGCCTCCCGCCAGCAGCCACAGGAGTGAGACATACTGGAAGTGGACTTTCCAATCCAGTCGAGCTGTCGGATGATAAGCACCTTAGCCAATGTCTTCACTGTGGCTCCACAAAAGATTCTAAGCCAGAATTGCTCCCCAAAGTCTGAACTACAGGAATACTAACACAGTTACCCAATACTAACCACAGTAATGCTAAGGCCTTCCCATTCTCTCCATCTCCACCTGAGGACAGGCAAACATGTTCTGTCTGCCTAAATATAAAAATTTGCTGTAAAATCATTACCCATAAAGCTTTTTCTAAACAACTCCTAATTAGCAACTGGGCTATAGAATTACTTGATTTAGAGTTGTTAGTACTTTTGAACTCAGTGTACTCACATATCAAAAATGTCTTAATCTAAAAATGGTCAATATACATTAAATAAGTTTTGAATCAGTCAAAAAATAAAATGTAAATCACCTGAAATTTGGTCTCAAAGGAAAGGAAAAAACACTAGTGATTATTTTAACATCCTCCTTTACAGATTCCTTACATAGATCAAATTATTCTGTACATATACATCCTCCTTTTATCATGCAGTGACTTTGCACTTCACTCTTCAGCTACTGACTCCCAGACCAACTAAGGGTCTAAATATTTGGCTACTCAAAGAGTAGACCATGGATCTATTAAACTTGTATTGCCTGATAACTTGTCAGAAATGCAGAACCTCGTATCCCATCATGCTTTTATCACAAGACCTTTGTACTTTCCCCCACCTTGCTTGTACAAGGAATCCTTCAGTTACTTGTGTGACTTATTCCCCCACTGCCTTCTGATATCAGGCACCTGCAGAGAAAAGCCATTCCTTACCAACTGAACTAAAGTTGCACCCTTGTCACTCTGCCCCTTCCTCTATTCCACCTTCTCCATGGCATTTTTTACAACTTCGTATTATTTCATTTGATTTAATTTTTTTAATTTCCTTTCAGAAATATTTACATAGCCCCTGCCATGTGTCAGGCACTATTCTAAGCTCTGAGGACACCATGGGGACAAAATTAAGTCTCTCTATCCCTTTCAGTAATATAGCATACTACACAAATACAAGTTGCTAGCCAGTATTTCACCTTTGTTTGGCCTATTCATTTCTTCAAGAAGGGGCTCAAGCCCCAACATCAACTGAAGGCTCCATCACAGTTCCTACAATGTGAATTCCACTTTCTCTTTGAGAAGGAAGTTCTCAATGTGCTTTGGTCTTAAGCTGAGCTAGATGAGGTTGGTTGGTTTTAATCCCAACAAACTGCTCCCAGGACAGCCTTCTGCAGTGGAAATGTCTCTGACATCATATAAGCTACCACTTATAGATCTGGTGTTTGTCTTGTTCTTATGCAATTAACTGAATTTCAAAGGTTCCCCATTATGGGACCAAACTACTTTATGTCACTCTCAGCAGCAGAAGCACAATAGCAATAGCCACAATGTGAGGCTTGAGAAAACCTTTGCAGAGTCAAGGTTATTTCCCATCACCTCTTCTTGTACCTTAGCTATGGTCTGTTACTGTGTCCCTTCAAAAGTCCGTGCTGATAATCGCCACTGTGACAAAATTAGGAGGTGAAACCTTGAAGAGGAAGTAAGATTCATATGTAGAATTGATGCTTTAAGATGAGGGTGTTTAGCCCTTTCTTGGCCTTTCTTGTTCTTCTGCCTTCTATCATGCAGCAGGAATGATGCTGGCCTCTTAATCTTGAAGCCCAGACTCTAGAACAATGAGCAATAAATATACATCCACTGTAAATTACCCACCTTCAAGTAGTCTGTTATGGCAGCACAAGATGCATGAAGGCAACTTTTTCCAACCCTTCTACACATCTGGATCCCATTCATTAGAGACCTAGCTTGCAGTCGGTCGTGTGTTCTCTCCTAATATGAACTATATGTGAAAAGGAAGTGCTCAGAGATTGCAAGGGAAAGGACAATGAATACCTTATTGTATGCCAGGCTTTCTCCTCAGCGATCTCTTCATAATGTAAGGAAACACCATCCTGGAAGGACACATCTTGTTCTTCGTTTGACAGATGAGAAACTGAGGCTCAAGAACATTGTATAACTGTCCTGTTTCACTGGAATGGACTCAAGCCCAGACTTCCTTTCAAGTTTTCTGAGCTTTAGCACTTCAAAAAGCAGAATTCACATGATAAATTATCAAAGCTTTTAAAACGCCATGAGTGTAGGTGGAAAGAGGTGACAAAAATGATGGTAAGAAGGAAAGGCTTGTTTTGCAAGACTCTTCAACCACGGGCTTACCAAAATTTACAACTCGAGGCATCAAATAGCAGCTGCACCAATGCCTTCATTATTACAGAAGTGGACCATTAAAGTCAGACTAGATGAATGATATTTGTTTATAATTAAACAAATAAAGAACTACGAGCTTATAATCCAGAAAAGGCATACCCATGTGATTATATTTCTAGAAGACAAACTGTCCAAGAGTCTTACCTGAGATGGGAGGAAATATGACCAATTTTTCACTCAATTTTCAAACCCTCGGTATCCCCATCTGTGTCAGCAAGAGAGACACTACCATACTTTTATAATTATGTAGGAGAAATGGTCATTTCTAAATAGTTTCCAAATTTAGCATTATCCTCACGTCTTCCAACTCGTTGGATAGGTAAATATAAATTTCAGTGTAGGAAGGGATGTATAATCGATTAGGAAGTAAGCTTATTAGGCAGATGTAGCTTGTATATTTGATGTTTTGATTTCTCAAAACTACTAGACATAGGACTCATAGCATAAGCACATTTAGAGTGCTTCTCCCATAGCTCAAGATTCATGGAACTTCACTTTCTATGCAAGGCAGGAAGGACAGAAAGGCAGCTGGTCCTTGCTCTGTCCTGGAATAGCAGAGATGGAACTGGGCGACAAGTAGTCAGCTTATGAACATTTGAATGCAATGAAATAACACACTTTTTTGAGTTCTGACTCTGTGTCAAGTACCACTGGGTAGAATATAGTGTGTTAAGATAGCTAAGATACACTCTGAAAATTAAGTAGTTCTTAAAATATATAAACATGCATGTAAATGGTAATTAGCACCTTCTGTCTGCAAACATAGCAGAATAATATTTTGAAATCTGAACGGATGTTTTCCCTCCTCAGTGATTCTATTACCTGTGAACTCTCTCCCATGCAGCCTTTCTTGGCACACTGCCTTAGGGGGTAGATTATACCACAGTACAAAAGGGGTAAATTCTTGGCTTTTAAATTTCTAAAATCTGCAATCCTGCCAAAGCCAGTATGTTTAGAAAGCATATAGATCCCAAACTGGCCAAAGTCAATTATTTGAGCCCCTAAGATAAAACTGAAAGAAAACACACACACACACACACACACACACACTGAAGAGAGAAGGGAGCAAAAACAGAAGTGTTAGATTCCAGAATGGGTCACCAAGCAGACACTGTGCATTGTCCCCTCCACCCTGACCCTGTCTGATTGAGTTCCTGGTAGACAATAGACAGGGAGGGAAAGCAGAGGAAATGTGAAGGGAATCTGCGGCCACATCAGTCCCTGCCCTCCTGTGGCGGCTTCCAGGGCAGCCAACACCTCCACGGTTCCTGGCTCTTTAAAGTCTTTGCCTGATGAAATGTGGAGCCAGCAGAGAACATCTGGCTGAAAAAAACCACCTCCATGGAAAAGGGGCCAAGACCCCTGAAATTTCTCCACGTGGCCATGGAGTTCAGGAACAGAACCAAATATTTCCATGGGCCCAAGAAAGACCCAGCTAAAAAACCATTGTTGTCAGGGATTGGAGGGATCTGTGTACTTACATGCTAAGGGCCCTCAAGGAGGACATTGCATCAGCCTATACCAACACTTCTGACGAGAAACCCTAGGACATGATCTCTACCAACTGTCTCCCCACCCCATGCCAGCGCATCTCCAAGCCCTCAGGTCTCTGCTAATACTCCAGGCTCGTACTCCAACATAGAGGATTACCCATCCTAGAAGTCAGCAGGTTCCTTGGAAGTCACAAGTCACCTCAGAAGTCACCCAGCCCCATCCAGACACTCATGTGTAGCCAGAATCCTTCAGAAACAGTCTCTCAGAGATCCACTAAATCTCTACACTGCAGGCACAAGGGCTTTCTTTTTTTCATTTTTAGGAAATAAAAGCCCAAGATAGCATAATGTATGTAATAGCCCATGAGGCATCAGAAGGTGGAGAATCCCGTTTCCAGAGACTATAAGCCCCTGGTACATAAGAGGACAGAGCTTGTGCTACAAAGTAGGGACAGGTGGCTGTCCTAACTCGCATCTCCTTCCCAGTGACAGCGTGTTTTTCACTTTGGTGGAACTTAGTGCCTTTTTCCCTTCTTGCAACATCCTCTCATCATCTCCTTATTGCAACCCCCCCAACTGGTTCCCACAGTCAACTGCTGACTTTATCTCTTTATCTCTCCTCTCTTCTCCACTACCTAGAAGTGCTCTTCTCTGAATACTCCTGCTCATGGTGGAATTCTACCTCCTCTCTATTAAGTTGATCATGGTCAGCCATTTAACTTACTCTGGCCAATGAAACATGGTTTATAGTGACATTTAGCATACCCAATGGGAGAATTAAACAGCAGTTTGTGACAGTGCAGTACATTCTTCCTCCTGTCTTCAGATGCACAAGGTTCAATCAATTTCTCGAAACTGTTTCCTGGTCAGTGTACAATGTGAGCACATACCAGGGTGCAGCATGTAATGTGGGAGCAAAATAAACACTTGCTAAGCAAATTCACTGGTTGTTACTGCACCACACTCTAATGCAACCTAATGCTACTGCTCAACACACACTACACAAGTATGATCTGCATGATGTACCAGCCATTGCTGGTCTCCAAAAGGTAAGTGCGGACATTGAGAGTGAACATTCAGAAACTTTTACATCCAATTGGTTGAATGTTGAGTCTAATCAAAACATATTTAGACCTGTTTTCCTCCAAAATTGTGGTGTTCGGTCTTGCCCCTGGGAGTACTACACAAATATTTTTTGAATCACAGTTTCAAGACTGGCAAGTAGAATTATGGTAAGAATTCAAGCAATGGCAACTGACATGGGGAACGGGAGGAATCATCACGTCTGTGTTCCGCCAGGCTGCTCTCTGCCAGTACAAAACCAGTTCCAACAAGTGGAGAAACTTTCTGAGCTCTTGGTTTGCTCCTAAATTGTGTCCTGGGCTTGTCTGCAAAAAAGCAGGAATATGAATGATTTATCCTCTGAAATAAAACTGTGAACATAGTACCTGTAAATATGGTTTTTATAATTATCTACAAACAGCTTGACATTTGATATGTTTGTTCAAGAGGATAAAAGGATAATATAACTGATCCCTAAATCACTTCCCACCTTCCTCTTGGACTGTCTTTCCTCCCAAAGCCTCTTTGACATGCATTAACGTATTTCTGTGTATCATTCAAGAAAGCAGCACCCAGTGTTCTGAAAGAAAAGATGAATCTGGTGTTGGGAGACTTGGCTCTAACCCGAATCCCCTCCCCACTCACATGCTCCTATAAAAAGCAGTTACTTAGCTTGGGGGTCTACTTTTTTTCCTCCATCTTCAGAGGTAAAGTTAATAATTAAGGAAATAACATCAGCTTTTATGTGAGAATCAAGATACAAGCGTGGAGTGGAGAAGCACTTGGTAAATACAATTACAATTTTCTTCATTCACAGATTTTTCTCCTTTCTAAAGCTGGACAATAAACTCCTTGAGAGAAGTACAAAGTACAATTTTTCTTTGTTATCGGTTCTAATGCAAGTCCTTGAGGACAAATACATACAATGGGTGTTTGAAAACTGTCAGAAGTTTAACTCTATCCTCTTAAGTAAACTGCATAAACTACATAAGCTATACTGACTTTATATTATGTGACAAGGACTCTTCAATTCACATTGATAGCCTGCTTCTGGAGTTTGGGCTAAGGAGAATTGAAATTGGTTTTCTGAGTTTCTTTTTATTATTTATTTATTTATTATTTTATGTATATGTGTGTTCTGTCTGCATAAAAGTGCACAGAGTTAAGGAAAGTTGTTGTTTGCCATGTAGTTGTTGGGAACTGAACTCAAGTTCTCTGCAAGAGCAGCTGGTGCTTTTAACCGCTGATCCATCTCTCTGAGGTGGTTTTCTGATTTTCTTGAGGGCAAGGATCATGTCTCATTAGTCTTTGTGCCCTCACAGCATCTAAGCACTTATACGGAAGTAGTTACTATGACCTTTGTTATGTCTCCTCACCCCAAATTCATATATTGAGGCCTCAGTGTAACTGGATTTAGAAGTAGGTAGAAGGGCTAGAGAGAGAGTTCAGTGGTTAAGAGGACCTGGGTTTGGTTCCCAGCACCCACATGGTGGCTAGCAACTATCCGTAAATCCAGTTCTAGGGGATTTGATGCCTTCTTCTGACCTCCATGGGCACTGCACAACATAGATGCACTTATATGCATGCAGGCAGTGCATTCACACACATAAAATGAAAATAATAAATATATATTTTTAAAAGAAGTAGGTCGAGCTTTGGAGGGGTGGGTAATAGAGCTATGTGAGATCATACCTGTAGCCCTCATCTAATATAGTTGTATGCTTACAGGAAGAGGAACGACTCCAGGGCATTTTTCTCTCCATGCAAATGGAGAGAAAGGTTATGAGAGGACAGACCCAGAAAGTGGACACCCACAAGTCAGGGGAAGAACCTTGAACCAAATCAGCTGACACTTTGATCTGGAACTGCAGACTCGAATTCTGAGAAAATTAATTTCTATTCTTAAGCCATCTGGCCTACAGTAAATTTTTAATGGCTTCCTGGGCTAATTAAGACATCAGCTAATATCTGGTGAATTAATAAGTGAACTTTGGCAAAATACTTATTACCCCTACTCAGTAGCCCTAAAACCAAAAGCCAATCTTTAGATTTTGCTTTCATTAATTCAGGGAGTTTCCCAGAACCAACAAATAATAACACAATATAGCTGGGCTATAAGAATCCCGTAGACATGTGATTTTTTACCTTATTTCTTCAGTGAGCACAAGCAGTTCTTATTCCGAGATCATGAAGAGGATTACACTGCTGGAACGGGCTAGTGGGAAGGAACAGAACAGCTACTGGCCAGAAAGTAGGGGAAACTGCACTATTAGTGGCTCCGAGGATAGCACATCATTCTGTAAACAACCAAGATAAAGTATGGCTGATGAATAAAGAGCTTCCAGACCGGAGAGCTACAGGCTTTGGCAGGAATCACCTTGCAGCAAAGGGGAAAGAACCTCCTGCTGGGGCAGCAATGGAAAAAGTGATCTCAGAGAGGAATTCAACACAGAAATGCTCCAAAGGAAAGAGATGAAACACCATAAGTTTTAGTTAAGCCTTTTGGTTCCAGATTTATAAAACTGTACAGATGTTTCAGCCAAAAAAGAAGAAGAAGAAGAAGAAGGAGGAGGAGGAGGAGGAGGAGGAGGAGGAGGAGGAGGAGGAGGAGGAGGAGGAGGAGGAGGAGAAGAGGAAGAAAAAGAAGAAAATACAGATTATGTGAGCTTTCTAAGAAGTTGCTCTTCTTGAATTATAGCCTAGAATCTGAAAGTATATTCAAGTATATTCATGTTCTCTACAGGAGACCTATGGTGTTACTAGACATTCTTCTACAGAGGCCCAGGCAGGAGAAGCAAAATAAATTAGCTTGAAGCCACTGGACCAGGGTAACCTCATGTGGGACACCAGGAAAGAACAGCCAGAAAAACCCCACAAAACTTCTGATGGTGGGGAAAAGCAAGAGAGAATTTAAATGAGTTATAGCAGCAATTTCCATCAGCCACTATAGAGTGTCTCTGAACTAAGGACTCTTGCTAGATAACGGATCCTGAAATTCACTGAATAAATGAGGCATTTGCAAGCAAAAATGAAATGCATAACTTCATATGAATCTGAAGAAAATCACAGTCTAGAAAAAAAGTTTATCTACTCCTACTTCCTACTCCCAAAAGCCTTCTGCTTTCATATAGAGATCTACATTTTGAACAAAGCCTGAATCAAGTCACTTAGTCAGTGCTGGCAGAATGTAATTTTAGAGATCTGCTAGAAAAGAGGGTTGTGAGCACATAGCATTTATTTATATTTTTATTTATTTCATTTCCCACAGACTGAAATAAAATTTCAAGAGTACTTCTCAAGAAAATCTCAGCCTGATTTCATTCTTGAGAGTCTAGAAATGTGCTTATCCAACAGCACCCTCTGGTGTCCATGTGGATCATTTTAATTTGCCTTGTGGCAGAAAGTAAGCCAATGTATAATCATACAAGTGTACAATTAACATGCATTCATTTGCCAAAGTTACTGGCAGTCTGCAATGAGCCAGTTTCTGGGGAATATGGCAGATGCAGAGATGTGTTTTTAAAAGACATGGTTTCCTGTTCTGTCCTTAAGGAGCTCGTAGTCCAATAAGGGAAACAAATGTGAACTCAATTCCAATTTACTTTACGTAATTTTTCACCAAAATGAGAGGCACAGCTGGGTTGCCTCTCTACTCAAACTGTGTTGGATCATTATTCATGTGAGCAGGTATCTGGCAAGCTTTGGACAAAATAGCTTTCAGCCAAGTACAGTGGGAACACTCTGAAATAGAGTAAAGACCCCCAAATGTACAGCGAAATCAAGTCCTGGCCTTACAGACTTGAGAAAGCATCTTTCACAGGGAAGTCCAAGACACTTAGACCTGACTCACTAATCTGGTATTTCTTAAGTTTTACATTTCTGCATGAAAATGCAGTTATTTTTCTAGCACTGTGATGAAAAAAAATCAAATGCAATAAAATGAGATGTTAACAAAATTAAAAGGACCTAAGAATTTATCAAAATAATTTAGGGGGCTGGAAAGATGGCTCAGCAGTTAACAGCACTGGCTGCCCTTGTAGAGGACCCAGGTTCAGTTCCCAGCACCCACCTGGTGGCTAACCGTCATTCATAACTCCAGTTCCAGGGAACCCAGCACCCTCTTCTGACCTCCGTGGGCATTGCACAAACAGATGCACTTAAGGACATGCAGGCAATACACATAAAAGAAAAATAAATAAGTAAATAATTTTTAAAGAAGAATATGTTCAGATTCTTGAATGTTCAATTTTCCCACTGGAGTCAGAGAAGCACATATTCTTGGGGGGTAGGGGGAAGCTGTGGACATCTCTCATCAAGAAAAGTAGAAGTCAAATGCCATCAAAGGAGCCCAAACTACAGACCAAGAATAATGCATTACTAGGAATACTTTTGACTTGTGTAGTTTTCTCATTCTTGTTACTGTTGCTTCCTAGTCAGTCATGCAATCTGGTGTAGGCAGGACCTGTGACTTGCTTCGAACCAAAGAAAGGATAATGTGACAGGAGGCACATGATTACCCTGTTGACAAGATCCCTCTTCCTGAGCCTCTCTTGCTTCCTTTAAGAAAGTAGCCAGTTGTGCTGGGAATGGCCATGTGGCAAAGAGCAGGGCTCAGCCTCCCACCATACCTTTAAGAGCGGAGACCACCACAGGGAAGAGGCTGCTGAGAAAGCAGATCCTTCCTGGGTCCAGGAAACTGCGCCCTGGCCATCTCCCTGCAGCCAGCGAACCCACGCCCACTTCACTTCCCATGAAAACGGTACCATCGTAAATGCATGCTGTTAGAAGCTGCTAGTAGTAGTGTGCAATGATAGATTACCACAGATCTCAATTTTTTTTTTAATTTTAAAACATTTTATTACAAAAGCAATACAAGTAACAACTGAAACATCCTTTTACTGCTCTGCCGTCCTGCCATAACCACAGCCATTGTTTATCACCTAGTTTTATAGCTTGGTGTTATTTGCTGCCATGACCACATTCATATGCTCTTGTGTCTTGCAACTTTTTCACTATAGCATTGTCTCATATTTTTCATAATATTCAGTACTAATCTTTAATAATTGCTTAATGTGTAGATATCTCCTGACTACCTAGGCCATGGAATGGTAAATGATGGCCCCACTTAGTTTTAGTAGAACAGTCACACCCTTTTGTTTACATGACTGTGGCTGTTTTCATGCTACAAGGAGCAGTGCTAGGACAGAGCCAGCACAGCCTACAAAGTCTAAATGAGTCATTGTCTAACCCTTTAAAAGAGTGTAGTGACTTCTGACCTAAACTTTTTAGTGGTTCACAGTTTGAACTATTAAAAATGGAGCATGTTTGTGAACATAATTTTTTCTTTGGAAAATGTCTAGAGGGATATTAACAAAAGTGGAATAAATGAGTGTTATTAATAAAGACATCTTGGGGCTGATACCTATCCTTCAGACTCTCTTGAAATATTCTAGCTATAATACAGTAAGGAAAATGATGATAAGATTGGAAGGAACTTTTCTTTGGTCCAGACAGGTGAATTTATTTAGCTTTAATTTAAAGTCAACCAAAGAGAAAAGTAACTGTAAAGGAACACAGTCCAGTTCCTACTGAGGATAAAACACGGGTGAAGTAATGCTCAGATACCAGGGGATTTATGAGTGCCATTCCAAGCTGGTCACGATGAGTAAGGAAAATAGTTGTTTCATCAGTGAGCTCACTGTGGCAACTAGGGGTGAGGGCAGATGCAGCACATCCCTGAACACATCCTTGGCATAAACATGAAGATAACCTGAAGAATGAAATAGTCTCTGATAAGAAAGTTCTAGGGCAACTACTCTAATTTGCAGGTGATACAGAAACTTTCATTTGGGTGTGTTTCATTGTGAGAAAAAGCTTATGGTACGGAACCAGCTAAATCAACCCTGACTGTCTCTGAAATAAAAGACAAAGAGGGCTGATGGGACTCAGGTCCAATCTTCCACAGATGAAAAAGGCATCAAGAACTGTAGATGTCATCTTCTAAGAGAAATATTCTGCAACATAAAGAAAAAGATCAGATCAGACCTTTCCCCTAACAGAAAATATATTTAAAAGTAAAATTAGAAAGATATTTAAGGTAACTATATCAATTATGCCAACAAAGTATGTGGAGAAACCATATACAAAACACTATGAAAATGTTACTGTCAAAATGCCAACCAAGTTAACATTTTCCAAGTAATTATTAGGAATAAAACCTTTATTAGCCTTTACATTCCACCTCAGTTACTCAATTAAATAATGATTTCACAAAGTACTCTGGACAGTTATTAAATTCTCTCTAGAGTAAGAGGGTCAAATTATATCTCCAGAAATAGCTAGGAAAATGTTGCTTTGCATAAGACACAGCCAGCTTCCTGGGGTATGAAAACCAAGTCTTTTACTGAATTCTCCACATGGCAAAGCAGGTAGTGGTTCTGTGTGTGGCTCAGTCCACACTTGCCCTGTCACATGCTCTCCTTTCCTCTCTTTGTTTCCAGTGGGTTACTGCAAAACTGACCTGGGGGTCTGGCAGCATAAATCCATCAGTAAGTTTGTAATAGACTATTGTAGAATCTGACTCCACTATGGCCAAAGTAAAAGACATCGGCGAATCTGGATCACCTTGCAATTTTCTAGACGCCTTCAAGATTTCCCTTATCCTGAAAATGAAGACAAAATGTGTTTAGGAGTCATGGTCATTCAATTAAAATAATCAAATACTGTAAAATCTTGAAGGAAAGATAGGTTATTACATTCATAATGCCGAGGCAATGTCTGAAGGCTCAAATATAAGCATCTAAAGCTGTCTTCTCAAAGAAGCCTGAAATGAAGAACTGACTGACTTTCAGTCCTTTTCACTAGCTCTCTGAATCAGGGAGGATCAAGACATAGAACACAAATAATGTTCTATGAATCTAAACTGGCCAAGAACCATGAGTACTACTTTTTCAATTTCCCAACTTGGTGTCTTATAGTGGAACAGACTGCCATTCAGGTCTATTATTTTAGAATAGATTAAAATAGGTGTGGTGGCTTACCCCTGCAATCCCAGAACTTGGGATGCAGAAGCAGGAGGATCACAGAAAATTAGACTGGTTTATTTACAGAGTTCAGACCAGTCAGGGCTACATAGTGAGACTCTTCTCAAGAAAACAAAAAAATAATAGACTATAATAAACATCTTCCTGTTATTTTTTAATATGGGGTTTACAACTACTACCTTGAAGCAGCCATAAACCATCCCATGGTCTTTCCCTTTATCCACTCATTCTCCTATGGGTGAAGGTCCTTTCAGATTTGTATTAATTTGGAGCAGGACAAGGAGACTACGACATTAATAAAGGAAAGCCACAGTGGTCATCTTTCTGCAGGGGGACATTTCTTTTCAAATATTTCTGATTAGCCTCTCCACATATCAGAATTATTATACCAAAGGGGAGATGGTTCTATGGTTTTCATTACATAACTTGACAATAAAAGCTAAGGGAAAAATAGAAAAAGAAAACTTTTATGTTTTGGTAATGTTAGGACTTCAGTTTGCTGCTATAGAAAATAATCTAACAAATCTAAGTCTGAGTCTTCAAAGTACTATTAGCTTTTATTAACCACAAACTAAAAACCACAAATTAAATTACCTACTGAAGAAGGCTGTGATAAAAAAAAAATTAGTAAAATATAACCTTCCAGAGAGCTTTCTTAAACAAGCAAATAAAAAATCATTAGCTGGCTTTGTCATTAGGCCAATAAATAAGTGTTCTGTGATTCCAACTGCATGTGTTAAACATACTTAGTATTATATAACAGTAAAGGTCTCTTGCTCATTCTTTTTATCTGTGTGGTTGGACTTACACTGACATTTAGCTCTTACTTTTCTATGTATGTCTGCTTTGTTCCACCTGTCATCCTTTACCATGTTCTTTTTCTAGGGTATCATTTTATTTTTCACTATATCTTTTGAGTTTCCTAGCCATGGCTCTAAAGATGGTTATTGCATAATTTAATCACAATTTACCTCAGAATAGTAACAATTTAATTTAATAGAATTCTGCTCCAATATAGCTTTATTCCATTTTGTCTCTTTTGTGCCATTAGGATATATATAATATATAATATAAATCCAACAATACAATGTCAGAATTTTGCTTTATACAATCTTAAGTCTTTTTAAAAAGTTAATAGGAAAAAAGAAAGCACATTACAGTCTTTCATATTAGCATACTTAGGATTTCCAGAATTCTTGTTTTCTTTATCTGGTATCATTTTCTTGTCCAAAACTAGCTCATTCTCTCCCTTATACTTCATGCTAAAATTGTCATACATGTTGCTTCTGAATTTGCTATGAACATGAAAAGTTAATTTTTCTCTAAATATCCCTAACTGGCAGACTGTAATGAGAATGTGGACACAGACAAAAAGAAAAAGAAATCCTGTTAAGACAACTTTTATACAATTTTTCTTCTTCAAGACATGATAATATTATTTAAATCAAAGTTATGTGTATATTTAAGTGTGTTTTCTAAGGTATACTACATGGGAATTCTGTATCACACAGTAAAATTTAAGATAGAAATTTCCATTTTCATTCACTGCTCTTTTTTAATTATCAATTGATAATTTGTTTTCAGAGATCCTAACAGCAAAACATTTTCAGGCTTACTCAAAAACACTTATGTGGGAAACCCTAAGGTTTGAAAATTAACTCAGAGTTGTAAAGGAGGCTTTGTTTTCTGAGCTGAAGGCCCAAATTAAATGGAAGTTCCCATCCCTGAGCGCTTGTTTACTCTACCTGATGGTGTGTGGGGGAAAACTACCAGTGAATCTTCACAGTAATGAAAGAATAAAACAGTACCTGACTCTGCTACTTAAAAGAAACCTCAACAGTTTTACAACGTTTCTTGTTCAAAATCTCATCGAGTCTATCTTTTCATCTATTTAGTATACAGCCATCATCTTTCCATATTCAAAATCTTTCCTATTATCTTCGTAAGATATTTTATAAGCTCATAAAATGTTTGTTTTTAAGTCATCTGTTTATACTATCTCAAAGTAGTAATAACAACAATACAAAAAACAACAGAAGGCTCTGAAGTTCTAGTTTTTAAAAAGTCACACACAACTGTAAAGATGCCAAAAATAGTGAAGCATCACCAGGATATTAGTCTTATTTAATTTTCAATAAATTTAAAATCTGGGCTCAGTAGCACATGCCTTTAATCCCAGCACTAAGGAAGCAGAGGCAAGCGGATCTCTCTGAGTTTCAGGCCAGCCTGGTCTACACAGCAAGTTCGGAGGCCACCTGGGGCTATACAGTGAGACCCTGTTTCAAAAATAAGTAAATAAATAAATTTGAAAATTCATTTAGAAACCACATAAATTGACATATGAAAATGTTCTATGTTAATAAGAAGGATTTCATTTTTTTCTACTCAGTTAAATCTGAAGGGACAATCCTCAATTAAAGAAAAATGCATGTCAATAATAACCAGAGTTATGAGTTACTATTAGTAACAAAATTTGATGCTGACAGTAGATTCTTCCTTTCCATTTTTCTTCACAGATGACCTCAACATACCAAAAAAAGGAGCGATTTTAAAGCTTAATAAACAAGTTGACAATCTGCCTAAAGCAAAGACAAAGTTAACACTATTTGGTTAATGTCCTTAGACATTATCCATAAATCTCAGCATTTTTTTTTGTAATAACCATAAAACAGAGAGTTGGAGATTTTCAGTAAGGACAAGAAATTGAGGAAAATATTATTTTTAACTAAAAATGCTGAAATAAAGTGCACCATGAGTTAAAATTCTTATTAATCTCAATCCATAGAAGTATCTCCTACTGTCTGCCTCAATATGCCCAAACTAGGATACACTGTAGCTTTACCAACTTCTGCCTCATTATCATAGTGATGGACTGACATCTCATATGTAATACAGCTCTGAAACAGCAAAATACATCCAGAATCAGAGGCACCAAAGAAGCTGTGCTCATCTGCAGTCTCAGCCCTCAAAAAAAAAGCTTGAAGGAGAACAGATTACTTCCTTGGGAATCACACCAGTGCCTTCCTAGCTTAAAAAAAAAAAAAAAAAATCAAGGCAGCTGAAATCTCAAGAGGGTTTAATCAACAATCAAGCACTTGTGTGTGGCCATTCACCTCAGTGGGAAGTCATTGGCTAAAATAAATTGTGAGGTTGTTCAGTGTTTTTTGGATTTTTTAGGGTAAGAAAAAAAAAGGCTGTGTCAACTCAAAGGAGTTGCCAGAATTGGGAGTTTCATCAGCAAGCAAAAAACTTCACCAGGGGTAGCCTGAGGACATGGATCCTGATAGGAAGGGATGCGAAAAACAGAAGACATTGCTAGTTACTAGACTTCAGGTCGCAGTTAAAGTGGCCAATACATTTATAATAACAAGATCACGCTTTCCGAAAGTAGGGATATAATGTACAGCACTCCCACGATGCTGGGCAGTAGAGCAGCCGGCGGAAGCCCCTCTCAGCTGAGTGATCACAGTGCACACAAGTAATACTATGCAGTGTGTTGCTAATACTATGCTTGGTAGGTCGAGTGTATGAAATATATTTCTGACATGATATTTCAATCTATGATGCCCATCAGAAGGCAGCCCCCTCTCAAACTGAGGGGCATTTGTGCCTGCAATGACAAATGAAATTTTTAAAATATGTATTACTTATGTTAGCTGAATAAAATGCTTACTATAAACCTAAAAATATTTATCCCTACACACATGCACTGGTATACACGCAAACACACACACAGAAATAATAGATGAAACACTATGATGAACTGGGATTATATGGAAAATATGCATATTAGCTGCTCAGCTGTGTGTGTGTGTGTGTGTGTGTGTGTGTGTGTGTGTGTGTGTGTGTGTGTGTGTGTTTATTCCAAGGTCTTTGACTTGAGCTTCAGAATGAATGGAGCTGCCATCTACTGACATGAGGAAAGCCACAGAAGGAGCAAGCACAGGAGCAAATCAAGAGTTCCTTTAGGGACATGCTAATTTTGAGATGCCTTTTAGATCACAGTGGAGATGTCAAAGGGTGACATTTTCAAGTCTGAAGTTCACTGCAGAGGTTGAAGAGGAAATATGAAGACATGAATTTGGGAGTCGTCAGTATACTGGTGACATTTAAACCATGGAAGCAGAGGAGGCAACTGAGGAGTGAGCATATCAACAAGACCAACGCTGAGTCCAGAGCATTTCAATCCTTAAAGGCCAGAAACTTAAAAACTCAACAGAGATAGAGAAATGGCAAGCCAAGGAGTTAGAGTCCTCAAAGCTCCAAACAGCACTCTTGCACTAACTGCCAATCACCTATTTATCTTCACAGGTTTGTATACTGAACTGGTATCTACTACAGAAAACAGAAATGATCATTACGATTCAACAGTATTCTGACTCAATTTTCTCATCTTTATTTTAGGACCTACCACTGTTAACTAAGACCTTGCAGTGACAAAACTCATATCCTAGCTTTCTTTTACCTTGAATTCCTTAAACTCTTAATAGGTCCTCAAATTCCTTAATCCTTTTATCCTTTCTAGGTTCTTCTCCTGGAATATTGCTTCCCAGGAAGATATTTTTTTAATTTCTAATTTATTTTTATTATTTTATGTGTATGAGTGTTATGCCTGTGTGTTGTGCAACACTTACGGAGGACAGAAGAGGGCATTGGATCCCCTGGAACCGGAATTACAGACAGTAGTTACCTGCTATGTGGGTGCTGGGGATCGAACCCAGGTCTTCTGCAAGAGCAGCCTGTGCTCTTAACTACCGAGTCATCTCTCCAGCCCCAGGAAGATTATTTTCAGATATTCTTTCTGTCTCTCCTTTCCTCCCTTCCTCTCATTTCTTACAGCACATTTCTCTCCCTCTCTTCCTCACCCCTCCCCCATACACATGAACTAACACACAATAAGAACTCTCTCACTAGCTGCAGGCAACTATTGCTTCCATCATTACTGCATCCCCAGTCCTGAGCAAGCACTCGTGGTTTCAGGCTTTCTGAGTCCTCAGTATTTGCTCACACTCCAGCTCTGCCAGGAGCCTTCTCTCAGTCTCTGTTCTATAATAAATACATATGCTTATTTCAACTGACTTGTCTTCCAGGAAATTTCCCCAGACTCTCCCTTCTCTATATCGTCAGCAGAGATTGGGTCTCCTCCCTCTACAGGCTTCCTCAGTGCCCTACACACACAGCTCAGTACACTGAATCACTCTAGGTCCAAAGGTCTACTTCAGCTCTAGACTAGAAACATCTTGGGGGAAGAGCCTGTGCTAATAAATAAATTCAACAAATAAATAAGAAAAAACACAGAATAATCTGAAAATTTTATCCTCTTCCCAAACCAAAACCCTCCTCTATTTTGGCTCTAGACAGTCTATAATTATATTTACATTCATTTATAGTCACTGTATTTACTGGTTAAAGAACATTATAACATTTTATCATTTTAGTGTAAGAAGAGTAAACAAAAATTTAATTTTCCCTACCTAGACCAGTGTTATAAGAAGTTCTTTTCTCTGCAAATATATTAATGCAATGCATGTAAGAATAAATAATTGATCATTTATATTATCTGGGTGACTACTGTAATATCTTACAAGGATGATATAAATAGCTAATAAAATATTTATTTTAGTAATCATGTCTTTTAACCAAAAATTACTATTGATGGTCTTCAAACACTATATTGAGAAAAATGAACACAATTCATTTTATACAAAGCAGGAAGAAAAGAAAGTACAGTCTTCTGAGAATAGCACTGTGCAAATAAGATATGGGATGTCTGATTCTAAGCATCAGACTAGGAAAATCAAGAAACTTCTGAATTCAGTATGCATTTCTTATTTTTTGAATTGTTCTCATTTATCTTTGGGAATACATTTCTTTAACTGTACAAGAATCTTTTCAAAATATTCTTGATTATAGCATGTGACAAAAGTTTTTCAATTATTTAGCTTAATGAACGTGAACTGGAAGATATACCAAATGTTGAAGCCTTTTTCTACTTTATTTTTTAAAGATTTTTAAAATTTCTATTGTTTATTTATATATAAGTCTCTGTGTGTGGGTTTGAGCACATATGCTCATAGAGGCCAGAAGAAGCCATCAAATCCCCTAAAACTAGAGTTACAGGTGGTTGTAAGCTGCCTAATACGGATGATGGAAACCTAATTTGGGTCTTTTGAAAAGCAACAAGTGCTCTTAATTGTTGAGCCACCTTTCTAGCCCGTATTTTTTATTTTCTAAAGTGACATTCAAACTAGAAGGGATGACAAAAAAAAGAGAACATCTGAAATAATTTTCTCTCTCACACAAAAGAAATCCCACTAGTTTGTGTGTGGTTGGGGTCAGGGGGAGCTCCATGAGCACTGTCCTGTGCCACTAAGAGAGCTTTATAATTTGATCAGGTTTGAAAGGATGACAATTCATAGCTATGATTAAGGGGAAAAAATCCTACCATCTTTTGCCACAAGGAGATTTACATGTTCTATGAACAATGGCACTACCTTAATTATACATAGATTTTATAATTGTGTAAGATCCTTGACTTTACTCAGGGATTTTAAACATTTGTAACTACAGAAAACTTAAAATGTGTCAGCTATGGTTCTAGTTTTCATTCCCTCTCAATCTGATTGAATGCACTCAAGTAATGTTGAAATTGAGAGATGACATAAAGCCTATCAAGAAGATACTAGTAGTCAAAAACCAGAATCCCTTTCTTCTCCTTTCATTTAGAGCTTTGCTGTAAGTTTTTTAAGATATTTTCCCATTTACAGTTACTTGTAATATTAAATCTATTTCAAACACTTTTAATTCTCTAATCTTAACTTTGGTTATAATAGATTTCTCCCACTTACAATTCTCAACAAACACCAATGGCAAAGTAGCTTCTCTTTGGGTGAACATATATTTGAATAGCTATTAGCATACATGATCATAGTTAAAATATTTCATCCATGGAAAAACAATCTGAACATAAATTTGATTTCATTTGCAATATTAGCACTGAAAAAGATAGGTCCCAAGTTTTCATCATCATTTTTATATTCTCTCTCTCTCTCTCTCTCTCTCATATGTGAGGGGGTGGTGTGCAAATGAAGAGATCACAGGAGGATGTTAAGTATCTTCCTCTGTACCTTAAAACAGGATCTCTTACTGAACTAGAACGCTGAATCAATGAGTAACCAGAACACACCTGTCTCCCTCCCACGCTGGGGTTACAGGGATGTGTGGCCATGCTCAGTTTTTTATGTGAGTGCTGGGTGCTTGAACTCAAGTTTTCAAGCTTGTATAGCAAGCACTCTTACCTACTGAGCCATCTCCCCAGCCCCTTCATCTTTAAATCCATCAGCTCTGTGACCTCTGTGAATTTATGAATGTCACTTCATACTATTGTCTTGGGAAAAGGTACTCCAAACAATATGACATACCATTCATACAGACACATCACCAAAATATGTAAGCTAATGTTATTTTATAATGCAAACTAAAAATTATCTACAAAGTATTTTTAGATGAGGAAAAAAAGATGAGTCCTTCCCTTAAACACATACACACACCCCTTCACAGAAACACCCCTCCACACACACACACACACACACACACACACACAAAAAAAAAAAAAAAACAAAAAAAAAACAAAGAGGAACTCAAGCAACTATGAGATCTTGGTATAACTTATTGGGATTTGATTATCTCTTAGAAACAACAGGGGAACAAATAAAAACATATGTTTAGTCAGCTTTTTGTAATTTTCATTTTATACATATATCTATGTGTATGAGTATTTGCCTACATGTGCATGCTTAGTGACTGTGGAGGCCTGGAGAGGGCATCCATGGACCTGGAGTTATAAGCTATGAGCTGCTATGTGGGAACTGGGAACCAAACCTGGGGCCTCTACAAGAACAGTAAGTGATCTAAACTGATAGCCATCTCTTCAGCCCTTAGTCACAGGTTTTAATATGTAAAATCAGGGCAATTTTAGTGCAGATGAAATAATACTTGCAGAAGTAGTTTGAAATATTGTAACATTCTCTATAAAGGCAAAGTACCCTTACAACTACATAAAATAATAGAGTGCCACTTCCCTCCTTATCCTTCAGTGATGTCATCTATTAACTAACCCTCTCTTTATGAGAAGCTCAGTAGACAAGCTGCAGTGGAAGGAGATCATGGAAGGTTACACAGACAAGACCTTGTACATTTGAGCCTGGCACAATACATATGCAATCTCAATTTCACTCTCTGTCAAGTCATAAACCATAGTGTAGGTACTTTATTCTTTGTATTTCAAAAATGATTCTCTTTGTAATTTGCTCAGTCTTTATGTGCTAGCTGTAGTCTGTTCAAAGGTTCTCCATGAATTGAATACCTTCTTTTTGTCAAAAAATTAAAATATAAACTATCAAAAGTATCTGTATGGACATACCACAAACTTGACTACAAGTAGATGTGGGCATTTTAGTTCATTTTGTGTGAATTGTCAGTCCATAGTCTTTGCCTATGTTTTCTACTACTTTTCTTTTTTGAGTCATATTAACTGTTTAAATTAACCTTTGTCAATTATACACTGCATATCTCTTCTATTCTATGAAAATTTAATATTGCCAGTCAGAGTGTAAACAGATAACAAAGTCTGAAGAACACTTTAGTGATAACCAGTAAAGATGTAGTTATAAACGCTAGATGTCCCTGCCATTCTACCCCCAGGTTCTGCCTCCAGACAGCTCTCAAACCTACATACAGAGAGCTACTTATAAGGCTGTTCATTAATAAAATACCTGCAACTCCAGAAAGTAAAAATGGCAAAGGCCTTCAAAATCTAGACAACCTTTCCAGTGTCATTTCCCATTCCCACCCTCTTCTCTCCTGAGTTCTCTTCATTCGTCTGGCTGCTCACTGTCAGAGCAGTTATCACTAAGCACCTACTCTGACTAGATACCATGCTAGGCAGACGGTCATGCTCAATCACTTGTAGCTGCTCCACCAGAACACGGTCTCTTCAGTAAACCTTTCCTGCCCTTCCTCTGGGTCCTGACCTAAGATAAAAGCACTTGTCTGAACTTCTTGATTCTTGTTATTCCATGACTTAGTAATATAGTAGTAGAGACAGTCCTCGAAACATATTCAATGAACTATCTGAACAAAGGTCAATTTTGTTCTTACTACAATAACTACCAAACAAAAAGAAAAGAAAAAGAAGCTAGGTGTGATGGTGCACCCTTTTAATCTCTGCACTCAGGAGGCAGAAGAGGGTAGATCTTTGTGAGATGGAGGCCAGTCTGGTCTCCAAAGTGAGTTCCAGGCCAGCTGAGATTATAGGGAGACCCTATCTCAAAAAAGACGAAAGAAAGACGAAAGAAAGAAAGAAAGAAAGAAAGAGAGAGAGAGAGAGAGAGAGAGAGAGAGAGAGAAAGAAAGAAAGAAAGAAAGAAAGAAAGAAAGAAAGAAAGAAAAGAGAAGAAAGGAAAAAAGAAATTATACTCAAAGTCAACATTCAAAACCAGAATACTTTCATGAAGAAATCTTGATCAACATAGTTATCTCCAACACATGAGTCAGTCAGTATTAAAAAAAAAAATAGAATGAAAATTTTAAATTCCAAGCAGTATTATCTTACAAATGATATTCAAATCATAATGAAACAAAGTAAAAGACATCAATAGTAAGCAAACCTACAGGAAATATGTAAATTAACTGGAATTTAACAGTGCATTCTTGTATGGTAAGAAGGTTATTGACTAAGTCAAGGAGGAAATTTTAAAAGTTCTAGAAGCCAGGCATGGTGGCACACAGCTTTAAACCCAGCACTTGGGAAGCAGGCGGATCTTTATGAGTTCAAGGCCAGCCTGGTCTACATAGTGAGTTCCAGGACAGCTGTGACTACAGGGAGATCCTGTCTCAAAAAGACCAAAAAATACAATAAAATAAAATAAAAAGTCCTAAAATCAAATGAAAATGAAAGCACAACAGAGAGAGAAACAGCAAACAGAGTTCTAAGAAGAAAGTTCATAGCTGTAAGTGCATAAATTAAAAAGATAGAGAGGTCTCCAATAAATTACTTAGTGATATACTTCAAAGTCTCAGAAATGTAAGAAAAGGCCAAACTCAAAATTAATAAATGGGCTGAGCATGGTGACATACATCCTTAATCCTAGTGTTTGGGAGGCACAGGCAGGCAGATTTCTGTGAGTTTGAGGACAACTTAGTCTACATAATGAGTTCCAGGCTAGCTAACACAGTGAGACCTTGTCTCAAAAATAAAATGAAATGAAATAAATAATAAATGTGGAAAAATGAGACAGAAATTAATAAAATATAAACAAAGAATCAACAATAATGAGTTTGTTCTTAGAAAAGATAAATCAAACTGACAAATCCTTAACCAAACTAAACAATAGAGAGAAAGAATGCCTAAATTAATAAAATTGGAGATGAAAGGGGTGATATTGTAAAAAATATTAATGACATTCAAAGGCTCTTTAGTGAATGTTTTGAAAAATCTTTTATTCCAATAAACTGGAAAATCTAGAAATGAATAGATTTCTAGACATATATTACCAACCAAACAAACCTAAAGGTTACAAACAACTTAAATGGAGCTACAAAGAGTAATGAGATGGAAGCAATAATAGAATCAATCACCCAGGTTCAAAAACAAAACAAACCATGCCCAGATGGTTTCACCACATTTGTGGAATTTGGAAATTACAGAGGGATAAATGAGAAAATGATGGAGAGACTGATGGTCCTAATGAAGGCATGAAGCCGTCCATATGAAAATAGGCCCATCTCTTCTCGTTGCATTAAAAAGAACTTTAGAAACTTAGTAACCTTTTAAACCAAAAAGGACCTGTATAAAAAAATTTTAAGTAGGAAATATACCATAAGCTAGACACAAAGACAATGACTATTTAAAAAAAGGAGGGGTTGATAAAAGTTATTCATTAAAACATACTTAAAAGCAGTAAAAGGTTTAAAATACAGAAAACACAGCCGACAAAAGAGTGTTGTCAAAAACATTTGAAGAACACCTGGCATGGCAGCACATGCCTTTTGTCCTCGAACTTAAGAAGCAAGGGTAGGTGGATCTCAGTGAGATCGGGGCCAGCCTGGTCTACACAATGAGTTCCAGGCCAGCTGGGGCTACAGGGAGACCCTGTCTCAAAAACTCAAATATACAGGAATCAATCAATCAATGAAACACAATTTACCAGGCAAAGGATTTACTACACTCAGACCAAAAGCACTCACTTGTTGTGGCTGAGGGAAGCAGAGATGGGTGTAGGCACCACAGTCTGTAACCCTTCTCCTTCTATCTCAGTGCCAAGTAGGCAGATGAGTTGCAGTTCTGGTATTCCTACACAGTTTACTTCATGCCAACTTTTACCTAAAAGAACATCAGTGAATGGACAACAAAAACGAAAGATTAAAAATTCCAAATTTCTACCTATTGCTTGAGCTACCTTCACTCAGAATATTACCTCCTCTCTTTACTTCTCTTATCTTTTGTTTCCTGATTATTCCCAATGTAAACAAATGTCAATTATAAAATTAACTGGCAAAATTAATTATAAATGAAAAGTGCTTATTATGTCAGCAAAGCTAAATATCAATCCAATTCCCCAAACTCCCACCACAGCCCCAATAACAAAACAATAAACACAAGCTACTTACTCTCCATGAGATCCAGGTACACCAAGAATGCTATATAAACTTGAGTGGCATCTCCTATATCTAATTCCATCATTTCTAGGTACTGAAAATCAAAATGTAATAGTCACAAAGAAAGGAAATGTCTCAAATTTTTCTTTCAATCAAGTATTCTTGTTGCATACATATTTATACAACTACTTTCCAGATTTAGAGGAAGTTAAAAGCAATATAAGATCTGATCTTTGTCTAAAAATATCTGTAATTGTTAAACACATGCATACCACCCCTCCAGCAACCACAGGAGATTGGTTCCTAGATCCCACCCTTAGAGATAAGAAAATCTAAGAAGACTCAAGTCCCTTACATAAAATGCAGGAACATTTGCATATTATTTCTGCAGTCTTTCCATCTGTAGGTTACTTATGATGTGGCACACAATGCAAATGCTATACAATGGTTGTTATAAAGTATGGTTTAGGGATGACAATCAAAATATGTACATGTACAGTATACACACAATTTTTTCATGTTTTCAATTCAAAATTAATAGCAAATTCTGCAGATATGGAAGACTAACTGTATTTATAACTGTTGGGCAAATGACAGTGATTTAAAAAACTACATGAGTGGGGAAAAAAATGACAGAGTCGGTCAGAAATCTTCTCAGAGAATGGGCTAGTGAGTGTTTCCTAACAGATGGGATGCAAATTAAGCCCTGCATGACTTGAGAATGTGGAAGAGTAATGCCAAAGGTGGGAATAAGCTATTGCCACATATTCAAGAGTTTATAATGAAACTAATTGTAGAGAAAATCTGAGTAATATTTTCGATGTGTTATGTCAGCAGAGTGCCTCTATTTCTATAGCCTCTAATGTGCATGTGGAAAAAGACTGCTAAATTCCTAACTTTCCCCACTCAAGAGTAGGGCGTTATTGAGTTTAAAGAAGCATACTGCTTCTTTCAGACTTGCTGGTTGTCAGTAGAGGAATAATTTTCTGGGACCTACCCCTACAGGAGAAGCCCGAGACTGTCCAAACAGGTCAGTGAGCAAGTGGAAAGCAGAGCACAGATGAGATATTAGCAGAGCCTCCACGGGGACAGATTTGAAATCACCTTTTCCCACCTGCTACATGGTAAATGTACAAGCACAAAGAAGGAGTGTTGTCTATCCTGACTCTCAAAAAGTGTTTGACAATAACTGAAACATTTTGGTTCAGGTTACAGGGTCTATATGACAAAGTTAATCCTGATTTTTCTATATGGAGTACTGAGGATTTTTTTAAAAGATTTGTGTGTACGTCCACGCATGCCTGAGTGTACGTATATGCAAGTGCCCCCCAAAAACAGAAGGTGTCAGATCCCCTGGAACTAGAGTTACAGACAGTTGTGAAACTGCCAAAATCTGGGGCTTTTGCAAGAGCAGCAAGTGCTCTTAACTACTAAGCCCCAATTACTGAGGATTTCTGATCCAGAGTAATATAATAAAAGTAATGACTGCAGAAAATAAATCTGATACCATCTTACTAAGCAATTTTCAAATTGGATAACAAACGTACATGACTGGAAAATACCCATTATTGCTTTCCCCTTTAAAAAAAAACAATTTGTTGATCCTTGAAGAAAAAAACATATCAAAAGGAAGATTTGGTGTTTACAAGTCAAGGCAATCATTAACTTCAAAGGGGGGGGGTCTGCCTAAAGGCAACGTCAGATCTAGAAGTTACTACTAAATACTTATATAGTGCTTTCTGTATAACCAATACCTTACAAAAACGACCATATGAAGAAAGTACTATTATTATGCCCCATTTTTAGATGAAGAAATTGAGACAAAAATGAAATCAAGTGAAGAAACCGAGGCATGAGATCAACCAAACCACAAAGCAGTAAGTAATGAACCTAGGATTCAAACTTAGGAAGTCTGGGCTGGAGTTCACGGGCCTAGTCACACTGTGTTGCTGTTCTTGATATTATACAAATGAAAAACATTTCCATGCTATTGCTTTTGGAGAGAATGAATAGGACGGAACAAGAAGACAAAAATCAAGCAACAGGTGGGGAAAAGGCTCACTCTTACACTGTTTTCCAAGACTTCCTTTTCTTGATTGTTTTTAGACGATTATCTGTGAGTTAACACTCAAACAGAAAAGTGCAATTGTATTAACGTACCGATCTTATCCCTGATATCCCTATAAAACTCACATCTCCATTCATAATCAATTGACTGCTTGTGGCGTTACAGATTCAAACCATCTTTCCGGAGCAGAGGCAAGCAAAAGGCTGTTTTTTTCCTTCCTACTAATACAGAAAATACTCATAATGTCGGTAGTTCTTCACCGGGCAAGAACTTATTCAAACTTTCTAAAAAATCTGAAAAATGAGGACTCTGCACCCATCATGAACAGACTCTGGGCCCAGGGCTAGGCGTAAATGTGTAGGGTCAGTCCACCCCTAACCCGCCAGCCAAGAGGGAGTGCGGCCCGGGAGTTCCGCCTGCGGGTCTCCCACCTCCTGACCTTCGGGTGGGTGCCCATCCAGGCGTCCTCCGGGGCCCACAAGCGAGCGCCTCCGCCACCACGAACGTCTCCCGGCTCTGGGCCGCTGCAGCCGGCAGCGGCCTCGGAATCGCCGCGCTCCTCCATGCCGCCGGTGCAGCGCCCGTGGTGCACCGCGACCGGGGTCCGACCAGAAGCCGCGGTGAGCTCGTCGGAGTTCCGCTCTCCGCCACCAGAGGGGACCGGGATGCAAGTTGGGGCTTGGCCACTCCCTCTGACCGAGACGTCTAGCACCTGCAAGAACGCGCTGGTTTCCTTCGGGTTTTCTCCCACGTGTAGTAAATAAAGATTTAGAGTGAAAATGTTCCCGAATAACCTCATTCAGAGCCCTTTAACCCTTCTTGAATCCGTGCTCTCATTTGAGACATTCTTAAGCCTTCTTTACCTTCACATCCAGGTCTTTCGATTCCTGGGACAGGAAAAAGCCCTCTCGCTGAAATTTAAAGTAGAACCGTGTTTTTAGAGCAGACCCACCTTTCAAGATTAGCAGAAACAGGAGGTGCTGAACGGGTATTGAGAACAATCATAAACATGCAACTTAGAAACCGAGGAAGAGCACGTTCGGTAGAGAGAGCACTGCAAGCAGTTTTAGATTTACCATCATCGGTGACATAGGGAGCCCCTGGAGGTTCCCTCTACGTATAGAATCACTCTGATGACGACAGACTGGAGAAGACTGTCGAAGCAGGGAGTGGTTAGGAGACTACTATATTAACCAGGTCAAAAAAATGACTTCTAAAATTTAAAATTTCAGACAGAACAGAACTTACACTTTCGAACATAATAAACTAAGAACCTTGGGTTGAAACAGACAGATGAGGATTTTAATGTGATCATTTTAACCAGCATCAATGAAGTACAGCAAAAACATGTCTTCCAAACAACAAATGCTGTCCAGGATGTGGAGAACGAGGAACTCTTATCTACTGCTGATGGGAGTGCAAACTGGTGCAGCCAGTTTGGAAATCAGTGTGGAGATTCCTCAAAAAATTAGAAATTTATCTACCATACGATCCAGCCATACCACTCTTAGGCATATATCCAAGTCTCTCTACTCTGTTCATCGCTGCCTTTTGCATAATAGCCAGAAATTGGAAGTGACCTGGTACATATACACAATGGACTGTTACCTCCTTTAAAAAGACAAAATTATGAAATTTGCAGGTAAATGGGTGGAACTGGAAACAATCATCCTGAGTGGGGTAAGCCAGACCCAGAAAGATAAACATCACCTGTTCTCTCTCATAGCTGGATGCTAGTTTTAAAATCCTAGATATACACATGTTTCAATTTGAAAATTCAGAGAAGTCAGGAAACTAATAAAAGGCCATGAGCTTGGGGCAGGGGAGTGGGGGGCTCCCTGGGAGGAATGGTAGAATGCAGGCATATAAAGGGGGGAAGGAGAGTAATAAAGTACGAATAGTTAAATGCAGGTGAGGAATAGCAGAACAGGGCAGAGGAGGGACTATGGGGAGGGATAACTAACACTAAAAGCTATTACAAAACGCTGTATGGAGACCTAACACTGTAGAAGCACACACACACACACACACACACACATATGTATGTAATATATATATATGTGTGTGTGTGTGTGTGTGTGTGTGTGTGTGTGTGTGTGTAATAAAACAGACTAAAAGGAGTTACCCAATAACAGGGGGACCTTGCCCCTACTAGACACCATAGACTAACAAAATAAAACCCCAAATGTCAGGAATGGACTTGCTCTCTTGAAGCTGTTGACCAGGAGTCCCAGAGACCCTCAAATACAACTGGCCATTGACCCTGCTCTTGGTTACCCACTAGAATTTGATAATAAGACCCTATTGCTAAAGACAGTACATACCCGAGCAGTGGAACAAACAAGGAGAAATCATGCTGGTACTGACTTCAGAGCCTCATCTCTACTGGATTTCATGTGCTAGAAGGTGCAATGTATGTCGCCAGAAGGAAAAATATTTATCAACCTTACCTGTGAATCCTTTGAACTAAAACAACAACTGACCTGGCAAGATATTCCCACCAGCACATTAGTGACACAAATATTACAGGAGTAATAAACCACTCTGTATTTGGATTTAAGGTCTACTTCATAGGATGGAGCACATACAATGTTAACAGGCCTAGGAACCTGGAATTGATATCGGGCCTATGAACCTGAGGCTAGACAGCTCACAAGGCATAGAGGAAAGCCTAATACTAGTTTTATACTTAATAGCGGTAGTATTAAAATGACTCCCAATGAGTTATTGTTATACCCATATATTAATGCATCTCTCAACTCTCACCAGAAAAGTTTCCTTATGCGGCAAATTGTGATTAACACTGGAACCCTCAAATGGCCAATGTACAGAGAACAAAAGGCTGCAGAGTGTTTAGTCCTGAATAGGACACCTATTTCAAACTTCTTCCCAAGGCTCAGGGATCATAACAGAGAGGGAGAAGAAACATTGTAAGAGTCAGAGGTGGTAGATGACCACAAGGAGAATTTTTTCCTGACAATTTGTCAGTTACTCATATGAACTCACAGCAATGGTGACAGTATGCACAATTCCTATGCAAACTCAAACCAGACAAAATCCAAACACAGACATGGAGAAGTGGGTAAGAAGCCTCAACCCTACCTAAGGAACTTTTGGCAACTAATGACTGCTGGTGGAGAGTCAGTTTCTTTCAAGGATGGGACTCTTGTTAAGTCCACCAGACTCCAAGGGTTGGACCCAGGCTGAAGGATATTTGGGGGAACAATTAGACTCATAGGCCTTAAAAACCTTTTAAAATCCAAATGAGCATTCTATAATTAAATATTACAGTTTCAGAAATAAAAATTTACATTTGGTGACTGTTAACAGCCAAAAAATTACAGAGGAAGAAGTGAACTTGAAGACAGAGCAATAGAAATTATTCAAGGTAAACAATAGAGAGAAAAAATATTTTTAAAAGGAAAAAATGTCAGGCATTGTACTGCATACCTTTAATCGCAGCATTCAGAAGGCTGGAACAGGAGGATTGTGATTTTGAGACCAGCCTGGACAAAAGAGTGTGTTCTAGGCCAACCTGGTTATGTAATGAAACTTTATCACAGTAAACAGAAAATGAACAAAGTCTTACAGACTTGCTACATGATATTAATCACTATAATACATATTAATGAAATAACAAAAAGAACTGGGTAGAAAAGCTTTAAAGAAACAATGACCAAATTTTCACAACTGTAATGAAAGAAATTTGCCAATAAAAATTTATAAATTAACACTGATTAAAATAGACATAAATGAATCTATGCTGATCCAAACTGTTGAAAGTCAGAGAAAAAAAAACAAATAGATCAAAAGAAACAAAATACACACAAGGAAACTCACATATGAAGACTCATAAATTGAGGCTGGAGAGAGATGGCTCTGTGTTTAAGAACACTATCTGCTCTTGCAGAGTTCTTGGGTTCAGTTCCCAGGACCCTCATGGCAGCTAATAACCATTCATAACTTCAGTTCCAGATGCTCTCTTCTGGTCTCTGTGGGCATTACACAACATGGGTGCTCTCATATATATGCAGATAATACATTCATACACATAAAATAAAAATAAGCCAAAACAATTTTAAGATTCACAAACTGCCTTAAAAGATGCTGTATTTGGATGATATCACCAACTTTGCCTCCACAAAGGAGTTACTAAACCCTGAAATAACCAAATAGTGCCGAAATTAGTAGGCTCCTTGAAGCACCAAACACCGACATTAATCCAAGTGATTAAAAATGAATAAATCTGGGGCTGGGGAGATGTCTCAGCAGTAAAGAGCACTGGCTGTTCTTGAAGAGGACCCAGGTTCGATTCCCAGCACCCACATGGAGGCTAACAACCATTCATAACTCCAGTTCCAGGGGAATCCAAAGCCTTCTTCTGAGATTCCTCCAGCAATGCATGACACAAATGCGCTTACACACATGCAGGCAGTACGCTCGTATACATAAAATAAAAATACTATTTTTAAAAAGTGAATAAATTCTCCCTGACTTCTAAAGATTTACAAAGAGTTGCTAGTCTAAGAAGGGAAATTCTATAATTCAGGAAAGAGGTCTAAGGAGAAAAGATGTATGTGAACAAGGATCAAATAGATGCAGGGGAGACTTTCTACCTTACATTTAAGTGGGAAAAGTGTGGTGTAGGAGTGGAGGGAATAGAGAACCCTAAAAGGATGAACAAGGAACTTGGAACTGAAAAGACAATAAAATTCTGTTGTGTAGAAAAAACATGATATATGCAAGCTTATGTAGTAAATGCTTCTAACTTTTAATGTTACTGTTTAAGATTTGAAGAACAAAAATGTAAGGTCTCTTTGCAGCTAGATTAAGAACTGAAGACTTTTAAATGGGTCTTGCTGCATAGAAATGGCTAAGAATGAGCATAAAGGATTCAGGACACTTAGAGAACCTAATATTTAAAGTATAAAATCAAAATGGCCCTTGTGGCAAGCCTAGAGTGAAATCTAGAGGGTAGATTTTCAGAGTAGAGTTTCAGTGTCTGATAGACTGAAGAAATGTTCCTTTTGTGAATGCATAAATCATTCCCTAGATTAGAAAGCTGAAGTGGTTTGGAAAAGAAAACTTGGTAAGTAACAACAAATAAAATTCCCTCCAGAGTATATTACATGTAACCAAATTCTGTGTAAGTTGGATCTTGCAGTTCTGATTTCCCAGCTTGATATCCAGAGTCCGACCATTTTATTCCCACAGAAAAGTCTGCAAAATCAATGCAGGGATACATTAATACAGTTAGAGTCTCTGGAGAAAACACCAACACTAAATTGTGATGCAAACCTTTAGTGTATTAAAAGAAGGTAAAGAAGAAAGGGTTTTTGCATATTATTGTATAAGATAATAACTGCAAGTTTAAAAGTATCTAACATTCTAAATAAGTTTTTATTCATTAACTCTTAATATGTGTGCATATATTTATATGTTTTTGTACACAGACCATACAATTTCTCATTCTCTGTGTTTTAAGAATAGACAGGATATTAATTCTTCTAGTAAATTATTTAAAAGGCTATGATATTTTTCCATCCATATGAATGAGCATATTCGAGGGAATCCCCATCATGCATAAATATATCCAAAATAAAGCAAATAGAAGTCTCTGCTTTTTCCATAAATTTAAAAGTAAATCTAAAGTCTCCATTTACAAAATCAGGATATATTATGTTTAATTTTAAGGAATATTTACATGTAGAACAACAGAACAAAAGTGAGATGCTAGGATAAAAGCAAGTACATGTTTGTGAAGAACATTACTAATATTCTTGAAGGCCATTAGATAAGATCTAAATACATGGATAGACATACTATGTGCCTGGAAAGACACAATATTCTAAAGATGGAACCTTCCTTTAAATTGCTCTCTAGATTCTAGCAATTCCAATCAAAATCCCAATAGTGTAAGATATTTGGTGAGCTGATTCTGAAATGTAAGCATAAAGGGCCCGCAGGAACCAAGAAAAAAATGAACTAAACTGCTTTAAAAGGTCTGTCTGTTTATAATACCAACACTGGAAGATTGTGAGTTTGAGGCCAGACAGAGAAACAGAAAACACTTGTTAAACTGAAAAAGAAGGAATCATTACAAAGCATCAAAGTGAAGACGTGTCCTGGCCAGAGAGACAAGTTTTCTTTAGTTCTCCGTGAAACACCTTTATCCTATGACTGTTCTTGGGTAATCAGATGATTGCAGTAAAAAGGATTCCAGAAACAGAATACTGAAGACATTTCAGTTTTGCTATTGATACTTAACTTCTTCATAGGTCAACTAGACAACAGCTCTGTAATGGACTGAATGGTAGATCTTAAAAATGTATTCAAATAATAATGTATTATTACCCCATGTGCAAATAGACAATTTTTTTCAGAAAAAAAACTTTAAAGGGTGGTAATGTGATCATAGGGGCTAAAAGTCTCAAATCGGCAGAGGAGACTGTCAGGTTGGATAGGCTGCGAGGCTGGATGCCCGGGAGAGAGTTGATGTTACAACCTTAAGTCCAATGGTAGTCTGAGGCACAACTTCTTCTGTCTCTGGGAATCTCATTCTTTTTTCTTGAGGCCCTCAATAGATTGGATGAGGCTCACTCACATTATAGAGAAATCTGCTTATTTTCCTGACTAAATAATAGTCTAGCCATGGTGACACATAAAATGATCCATTACTAGAACTAGAACCCTAAACCAATAAAGACACTGATTAACCTAAAATTCAGTCACCATTGGGAAATAGAGCACAACTCTTTCTATCAACATTATTTAAGCTAATATATTAGTTCATGGATTATGTTTTAGTTTATAATATATTCTATAGTTATTAATATTTTCTGTTAAATATTTTATAGGGAATAAAGGGATGATAACTTGATATACCTGTAAATAGATACATATATGCATGCTTAAATACTAACTTGTTTGTAAATATGAAAAAAGACCAAAACCTATTCATAGTCCCAAAAGCATCTCATCTCTGTCTCTAGCTGTTTATTCAATATTTGCTACCAACATGAGTGTTCAACCTCACTGAAGAAAGCTAACTACAAATTCACACTTAAAAGATGAAACTTGACAATGCCATACTAAATTACTCCAGGGACGAAGGAGATGATTCAGTGGGTAAAGTGCTTCTTGTTCAAGCATGAAGACTTGAGTTCAGGTCTCCAGAACCCATATAAAAGCTAGCAAGGTGGCATGCATTTGTAACCCCAGTGCTGGGGGACTGAGACAGGTGGATCAATAGGATGAGCTCCAGGTTCAGTGGAGAGCAACTGAAGGGGATACCTAACATCAGTCTCTAGCCTCCACATTCACACAGGTGAGCACACACACACACACACACACCATAGAGTAAAAAAATATTCCAGAATATTAGCAGTGGATGTAGTAGAGTAGCACATTATAGGTGGGTTTCCTTTTTTCTAATTTCAGCATTTAAAAATATTCTATTAAAAGCAATTTTAATAAATCGTTGTCCTTATTGCATAATAACCTTGTTGTAAACGAGCTTCCCTGATTCCTCTCATTTCTCCTCCTTCCATCCTCTCCCTACTTTCCTGTCTCCCTCTCTTCCTTCCTTCCTTCCTCCCTTCCTTTTCCTCCAGAATAACATTAAACAGAAGTTATTAGATCTGATCTTCTTGCCTTGTTCATGCTCTTAAGGAGAACATTTTCAGCCTTTGCTACCTAGAACAGTTTCAACTGTAGGGTTTTGTAGACGACCATTAGCAGGTTGAAGAAATTCCCTTCTAATTCTACTAAGGTGAGAATTTCTATGAGGATCATATGTTGGATTTGTAAAATGATTTTTCTGCATCTCAAGAGATGCAGATTTCTTTTTAAGTTTGTCAATATGATAAATTTATTTCCTCTCATTTTTATTGCAGTAAATTTCATATATTAAAATTTATCATCTTATGATAAATGTTTAGCTTTACAGTTCAGTGATACAAAATGTATTCATAGTGTTTTTCAATTATCATTTATATCTCTCTAAAATAATTTCCATCTTCAAAGATTGAAATGTTCTACCCAATTTGTGCTACTCTAAATAACTGCATAGAAACAAATGCACGCAATATTAACTCTTTGTTATTGAATTATTTAACTTAGCACAATACTTTCAAGACTACCTATGTTGGAGGATATGTATGCATTTCTTCTTTATATTCTATTTATGCATATACAATAATTTGACACTTACCAGTCTATAGATATTTGGGTTTCTTCTCCTTTTATGCTGTAGTCAATAATGCTTCTATGAACATGGATATACAAATCTTTCTAAGAATTTGCTTTCCGTTCTTTTGCTTGTTGTGATGGCTCGTTTCAGTTGTCAACTTGATAAAATCTAGACTCATTTGGAAAGAATCTCAAAGGAGATTTGTCTAGATCATGCTGGCCCATGTGGGCACCTTTGTGTGTTGACTGTGTTAACTGATGTGGAAAGACCCATCCACTATGGATAGCACCGTTCCCTAGGTTCGGAGCATGGAGAAGACAAGCTAAGTACTAGAGGCACAAGCGCACTCACTCTTTCTCTGCTTTTGACTGTGGATGTGACCAGCTGCTTCAAATGTCTGCCTTGACTTCCTCACAATGATGAAGTATAACCTGGAACTGTGAGCTAAAAGAAGCCCTTTCTCCCATTTCTTTTCATCAAGGCATTTTACCATGGCAACAGAAATGAAACTAGGACAGTAGTACACTCAGAAGGAGAATTTTAGAGCATGTGATAATTATTTTGATTTCTGTCACCTTATTCCCTACAACAGCTATACCTTTCAACATTCCTACCACTGGGGCATAAGTGTTTCCACTTTCTGTACCCTTGCTAAATGTTTATTATGCCCTATTTTTTTTATAGTAGCCATCTTAATAACTGTGAGATGTCATTGCATTTTTTTGCATTTCCTTAATAATTAATGATGTTGAGACATTTTTTCTGTGCTTTTGACCTTTCATATATCTCTTTAGAGAAATATATATCTTGTCTGTTTTTAGGAAATGAGTATGTATAAAGTTGTATAACATCATATAGTTTTCCAGTCTTCTTCCGACTTCTACCCAACTCGTCATCACACTCTGTTCATTGCAATCACACTTCTTGCTTGTGTGGTTCCATTTACTTGGAATTAAAACCTCTGTCTCCCCTTCCATCCATTTCCTAGTGTATGTCCTTTTGCACAGGCATAGCATTGCAATTGAGACAGTATAACTGTCAGTCTTTGCAACTCAGTCACCATTCTTTCCTTTTCTAGAACTCAGAATCTTTACCCACATATCGAAATCCATAGGATTTGCTTTGGCATCAAAGAGTTCCATGCTCCAAGTAAAGATCCCATTCAGTCCCCTTCATCAAAATTTCTCACTGTGCATCTTAGCGTAGAAGCTGAGATTGAGAGATCTAGTTTTATTGATTCATAAATGTAGGAATGACAGAAGATAGTCCCCAAATTCTTTTATCAATAATCTTCATCTTGAAATTGGCATATTTACAATTCAAAGTGAGTTTTACACTATAGAGTGGATGAGATAAGGGAATGCTATGGTTTGAATGTCTCTACAGATTCCTAGGTTGAACATTTACCTCCTAACTGGTGGTGCTGCTTTTGGAGGATATGGAAAGTTTGGTACACAGAGCCTAGCTGGTGGAGGTGAGTCACTGGCGGCAGGTCTTGGTGGTTATACACTCTATCCTCACCCCTCTGCTTCTGAACTGCTACTGTGATGATGTGATGTGATGTGAAGTGATGTGAGAAGCCCTGACCACATGCTTGCTGTCCCTGTCATAAACTCCTTTTCATACCTTCCTTATCTTCATGGGCTGTATCCTCTAAAACTGTATTTTAAACATTGATTCCATGTAGGGCACAATGCAGAATGGGCCTTAGCCAGGTCACCTGCTATGAGGAATAGAGGAATGGCTCCCATGGGCGTGGTGCTCTGCTCTGGCTAGTCATGAGACCAGCTTCTGCCCAGCATCTGGAAAGAACCTTCCTACCTGGGAACAGATTACTATTGGCTGCAATCGGGACCCCACCCCATACGGCCATTGACTAATCAGACCTATAAGACCTCTTGCACTTCCTTGAATAAACGGTGGTTTCAGCAGCTTGCTGCTGCCTGCTTTTCACTCAACCCGTGGAGTCTGTGTGTTGATTCCGAGACTACTCACCCCCACTCCATGCAGAGACCCTTTGTCCTCTTGGGCTGGCACTGAGTACAGGGACCCCCAACAATTCCACTAGGGGGAAAATTCCAATATTTTCATCATTGACTTCTAACAAACTTATGGAACAGGTCTGCGAATAAAACAGAATTCAGTTTTTCCCAAGCGTCTCCTCCTCCCCGCCTACTCCTACCTCTACTGCCATATTTATAATAATCTCTACCATTATAGAGGCTGTTGTAATCTTAGTACTTAACTGGTATTGCAAATTGACTAAGTTTTAAATAGGTGGTTATGCAAGTTATATGACTAAGTGAACTTTGATTTCATGTATAGATCATACTAGTTCTTTCAGGAGAATTCTGTAAAATCATTTATATTCAATTTCATGGCCATTTGGGGCTATGCACCAGTTTAGCTTTGGTTCTTCGTTTACTGGAAAACTGAGGTCAGATAAGTTGTTGATATAAGATAACAAAAGGGAAATAAGGTGGTAACTTCATTTCCTAGGTTAAAATCACTTGGTTTGCAGTAAGCTGAACAGATGATTATTAAACTAAGAATTCACTAAGAAAAGGAGATTTTAGTCTTGAAAGTTGAGTGGACATCAGCCAAGGAAGGAAAAGAAGACAGATGAATGTCTGTGAAACCCTTCCAACAGTACCTCCATCAGCACCCCTCAAGACTCCTCCTCTGCTGTTGTTGGCACATACTTCTGCTATAGTGCTTCTAACAGATGTAGACGTCATAGAACCAACAGATATAGGCTCAGTGTCATCTACAAACCTATGAGGACAGTTTCTGTGGGAGGATAAATGGGGCGGAAGTGGATTTAATCTATTAGATATGAAAATACAAATATCCCTGAAAAGGTTAGGGCAAGAGACACAGATTTACAGGATGAAACCACCTTGCACCAAACTATATGCACCAGCGAGTAGCATATGGCAAAAGCGGCACATGGGGAAGGGACTTGCAAACAAGTAAAACATGAGGAAGTCAAGGAGCAGAGATTTCATAACAGGGTCTGGGAGGAGGAAAATCCAAAGAGAGTTCATGAATTTGCAACTATTGAATTCACCTGTGGGGTTTGCCAGGCGTCTCGGTGGAAAGGGTCAGCCAAAGTCACGTTTTGCTATGGTGGGAGAGAGAGGAGATGAAGAAGCAGAGAAAGATGGTGTAGGCCCCTCTTTCAAGGAGCTTGGCCAAGAGAGAGGATTACTAGAATGAGATAAATCATTCTGTGTTTATGTTGTTGTTTGTTTTTGAAACAGGGTCTTATGTAGCCCAGGCTGAACTTGACTATGGCATGTAGCTGAGGATGACCTTGAACTCCTAATCCTTCTTTCATGCCTAGGTAAGTTAAGATTTTTTTTAATGCATGAGAAGAGACTGGGTGTTAGAGTAAGAAAAGGGAGTTTCTACAAAAGGACCAGTTGAAGAGTTCGTGGAGAACAGAGATAAATGATGGCAAAAACCATTGCTTAGAAATAGTGGATGGCATCAAAGTCCCTGTGGTGACCAGGCACGAGGAGGAGACCTAGGACATTGGCTGGAAACAGGTGTGCCAAGGCTGCTGAATATGGAAGGAGATTCTCTTTGGAGGGAGGGAGGGTATCAACAGAGCATGCTGGGGCTTCTAAGAGCTGTGAAGGATAACACAAGTAGTTAAGACTAAGTCAAAGCTGAGGGCTAGCTGAACTGGCAGTGGTAGTCATGAGCTTCCAGCGCCCCAGACATCCTATGCACTCACAGATCAAAGGCTATGGTTTCCACAAGGACCTTCATAGTTCATCACTCACTTCCCGGTGCGTCCTTCAAGGGGAGATGGAGGATGTATCCCAGCAATTTCACTTTTCGAGTTGTGTCTTTTCTTCATCCTTTCTTCCATTCTTTTTTTCTCTCTCTCCTCTGGCATGAATACATTCTCCTTTTCTTGGGTCATTATGGGGAAACAAAACCATCTGTGTGAATCTTCCCTTTCACACTCATCCTCACTTAGAAAGGGGCTCCGGAACAGTGTCCATTTGGACTGTTTGTTTTCGAGGTTCTTATCTGAATCTAAATTCTCCAAGTCTTCAGGGTTTTTGTTTAGGAGTATTTTATTTCGTCAAGAATGAATTTCAGAAGAAGGGTCCAAGGAAATGCAACATTCAGCCTTTGAGAAAGCTTTAAAAAAAAAAAAAAAAAAAAGGTTTCTCATATTGTGAATGGTTGGGATCACTTCCCAAGCTAGAACTCTACTCGTCTGTCAATAGGTGCATTATGAAACCCTGAATGCATCGCGTCACTTTGAAGGACTTCAGACTGCGGTTTGCAAAAGCAGAATAAATTTTCTTGGGGTTGCACCGTTATGTACACACACACACACACACCACACACACACACACACACACACGCCCATTGGCAGACAGGGCCACACCTCACAGCGCTGGAGGAAGCCGCAGACCTCAGCTGTACAAGCCGAGCCTGTACCAGGGGAACTTTCCTTAGAACTCGGGACAAACATCCACAGCGAGGACCTGTCTGCGAGGCTGAGCGGCGGCCGAGCACCGGCTACTCGCAGGTAGTCCTGCACCAAGCAGTCCGTGCCAGCGCGCGCGCCCGCCGCGGGAGCAGCCTCGCGTCTCCCGCCGGCCGGGGTAGCGCGTCGCCTCCACCCCGGCCCCGGAACATGGCTGCGCGGCGCGCCGCCACCCTCGCCCGCTGGCGGCTGCTGCTCCTGCTGTCCTCCGCCCTGCTCCGCCGCGGCTGCCCTGCGCGCTTCGCCGCGGAGCCGGACTCGGACTCGGACCGGGACGACCGGGTGGCGCTCCCCGAGTCGCCTCTGCAGAGCCCCACGGTGCTCGTGGCGGTCCTCGCCCGCAACGCCGCGCACACGCTGCCGCACTTCCTCGGTTGCCTGGAGCGGCTGGACTACCCCAAGAGCAGGATGGCCATCTGGTGAGCGGGCAGGGGCCACGGGCCGCCGCAGGGAACTGGGGGACAGGATGGGACGGGGACGGGGGGGGGGGCAGGAGGCGCGGGAAGAGTGCACACGGTGCTCCAGGGGACAACCAGTCTTTCCCTCGGAGGGGTGGGTGCTGATTGGATGGCCTTGACCTTCCCCACATCCTTCTTCCCTTTGACCTGCCACAAAGGACTCCAGCCCTTTCAAGCCCTCCCTATCAACTTTTGAGGTTCTTCTGTACCCCTAGACCTGGACAGCGGGGAGAAACTACGTGTCTCATATGGGGAACTTAGTAACTCCAAGTGGTAAAAAGGTAGACTGCTGGGGGTGCCAGACTGGGACACCTTGACTTCTGGGTGCTAGGCTCCTGCTCCCCTCTCAGAGGCTGAAAACTTGGCTCTTAGCTCCCCAAGGGGTACCTGAACCTAGAGATGGGGATTAGGCCGTCTTGCAGAGTCTTCACAATCACACCACTCTTAACTGTCCCCTCTGTGAGTTCTACTGGGACACATTCCTTTTGAGGTTGTGTGAAGTGCTCTGGGATATATACTGAAAGAGATGCGGCCGCCTTCTGGAGGATAAACAAAGTTTTGTCTTCAGGTGAAATAACTCTACGCTTGGTCCTTGTGTTTGCTGTGGGTTAGACCAGGGGATCAGTGGGCGTAGCTCTCCATCCTCCTGTAGACCTCAATCCAATCTCATACCTTCTTTAGACCCAAGTCTCAGAAGTCGAGCGGTTGGTCAGGCAAAGTCTTAGGGTCTGCAGAGAAGGGTAAAAACTGGCCAGTTTTACCAGAAGGTAAAAAGGAAGACCAGCTGTCAGTCAGGTTTGCAGACTCTGATTCTGCGGGGACGACAGTGTTCAGGTCAATCTGGAGCAGTTTTATTGTGTGTTACTAGGAGCTAGCTGTCCCTAGACTAGGCACATCTTAAAGCAGGGGTGGGCAGAAAGAGGAGGAAGGATAAAGGCAGCCCATGGACTTTGGCAGCCTAACAGTACCTGGTAGGAGAGGTACGGAGGTGCGAAAGCAAATAGTTGTATAGTACAGCACTGTGCAGCACACTGCCTCCCTATGCACCCCGCCATACGTGACTGCCTCCACGGAGAAGAGCGTGGTCTGTGGAAAGCAAGGGGACCATTGGTGCAGCCAGGCTTTCATCCAGAGAAAGAGAGAGAGAGAGAGAGAGAGAGAGAGAGAGAGAGAGAGAGAGAGAGAGAGAGAGATTTTAACCACTTCCATACCAGAAGAAAATCTCAAAACTCAAGTCTCTTCCTTTTTTTTTTTTTCCTGCAAATGAAATATTCCACATACAGTTTTGGTTTTTATGCACTACTTAAATTTTCAAAGCTTGACAGTATGTATGGTGAGAAATTAGTGAAGGGAGAGGCAAGTACCAGGCATGAGCTTGCCACTCAATGTAGATACACCCTCTTTCATCCTACAGCAAACTTGACAAGGTTTCATGTAGCCGAGCTTGGCCTAGAATTTGCTGTGTAGCTAAAAATGACCTTGAACCTCCCTTGCCTTCACCTTCCAAGTGCTGGAATTACAGGCATGGGGCATAAAGGTGCTGGGAATTGAACCCAGGGCTTCATAAATGCTAGGCTAGCACTCTATCAAGGAAAATCCATTCTCAGTCACACACAGTAAACTTTCAAGTGAAATGGGATGGTCCTTATTAAAGGGAGAAACTGAGGCTTGGATCAGCTCAATAACCCACTCAAGGTCACAGGAGTAAAAATAGTGTATTAAGAAAAGCAGCTTAAGGAAGCTCATAGTTTGAGTGTTAAGTTCGTCATGGAGGGGGAGGCGTGGTGGCAGGAGTGAGAGGTCAGACTGTGCCCACCAGTGAAAGCAGAGAGAATAACATGGGTGCTCGGCTCACTTTCTCCTTTTTATTAAGTCAGGGACTTCAACCCATGGAATAGACTGCCCACATTCTGGGCAAGTCTTCCTCTTCCTTTCTGGAAGCAGCCTCATAGACACACTCACAATTGTCTTTCCAGGAAGAGTCTAAATCCAGTCATATTGTCAATGAAGACTGACCATTACAAATGGCAAAGCTGAAATTTGATCCACAAGTGTATCCCTACAGACTGCTCTTTAAAAAGTACAACTAAGGGAAACCTGATACAAGCCAAATTTACAGAAACCTATAAATTACTACTTAGGAAATTTTACTTGTCTGCCAATAGCTTGATATGTAATTTAGACCATATGGTGTGGAATCCATAGAAATCAATCTTTCATCAATATGAGGGAATTGGAATAAATGACTAAAACTATGCTTTCCAGCTCTTGAGTTCTATAGATTCTGTGTCATGACTAGAATTAACCAGCAATGAATGTGTGCCTAACTTCCCTGAATATTCCAGCATACATAAACACTGATACTCAATTTAGCTAGGTGACATTTCAATTCTTCATAGATTTTGGGGGCCTATTTTCTTTTATCTTCAATATAGTTTATGTCATTGTGATCATCCTTTATGACCAGCTTGAGAAGACTGAGGAAGAAGCCCAAGACTTGGATGAGGATACCGCTGTTCTTTGCATTAGTCACTGAAGACTCTTGTTTGAAAATACTTGGCTTTATCTTAGAAGTCCTGTGTATTTTATTGACAACAAAAAGCTTGTTTTAAGTAATTTCTTCTAATTTTAAAAGTATTTTCATCAACTATATCAGAAAAACATCAAAGTGTGGCTCCTCACAAACACAGCTCTTCCCATGAGGCAGTAACCTACTCTGAAAGGCTTAGGTGTTTGGGGAAGAACAACAGATTTGTAAATCAGACTGGACTGCTTGTGTGGCCATGGAAGGTTGTTATAGTTGATAATAAGTTTGAACTGAGTTTTGAAGAGTAAATAGGAATTCTAGGAGGAGGGAACAAGGGGCAGGGGGTACCAGGGCCATTAAACAGAGCTGCCACTCCAAGGAATTATGTAATGGTTCTAGGTTTCCAAACTCATATTCCACCACAGGGACTCTGGAAATGCTAACGTTTAGACTGGAGCTAGAAGTTTTCAGTTGGGATGCTTCTAGGATAAAACCTTCCAAAGGGAGACAGTCTTGGTTTAGGATGATGTAGCCAGAAGGAGAGATTCTGCAGATACTTCCTTCTAGCTTTTCTTTTCTTTCTCTTTCTTTCTTTCTTTCTTTCTTTCTTTCTTTCTTTCTTTCTTTCTTTCTTTCTTCCTTCCTTCCTTCCTTCCTTCCTTTCTTTCTTTCTTTCTTTCTTATTTCTTTCTTTCCTCTCCTTTTTTTTGGAGACAGGATCTCCTAGTAGCCTCAACTACACTAAAACTCACCATATAGACCAGGCTGCCCTTGATCTTACAGAGATCTACCATCCCACCCAGGTCCTTCTGATTTTTTAAACCCAAGATTTATTCAACGTCTGAGATTTGATCTTTCGCTGAATCATATCTCAGTAAACTCAAACAGAGCAGACTCATTTTCCCCTTCATCCTCTGCCAAGGGCTAAGGGAACATCAGATAAGACTTCTTTCCTAGATCACTGAGGATCAAGACCTTTTCCTTAGCTCATAGAGTCATTGAGAGCCTAGTCTTGCATTGTAGACAGGCTTCTTTGGCATGTAGTTTTGTTTAACCTAACTTCCTAAATCAGTTCTGCATTGTACATACAGGGGAGGTGAGTAATAAGTAGATATGGGAACTTCTGCTTTTGGGAGATGACTTCCAGTTGTTTCCAGGAGCGTCAAGACTTGAGTGGTGGTAGGTTGAGTACAGGGAAGTTTTTATTTCAGAGACATTTCATATCTTTGAAAAGGAAAACTTTTCACATTCACTTGTCCAAACTCAAAACCCAACCAAATATTTGTTTTTCTTCAAATATCACAAAGCAAGAGTTTCTTATGCGCCACTGTACTGAAGCAGGCAACTGGGAAGCATCGTGGCAGTGTGCTTTGGTGGCTCAACTTTAATTCAGTAGAGCCAAGAGCAAGTGGCCACAGTGGTAGAGGGAGGCTAACCTCCTTCTTCCTTCCAAAGCTGTGATGTGGAAAGTAAGGCTGTGTATCACGGTAGTAGACGATGAAATGGGGGCGAGGGGTGGTGGCTGGAGAGATCACTCTGCAGTTAAGAGCACTGATTGCTCTTGCAGAGGACCCAGGTTCAGTTGCCAGCACCCACATGACAGCTAAGGACTGCCGCTAACTCCAGTTCTATGCTCCTCTTCTGGCCCCCCTTGGCACTGACACCCCTGCAGGAAAGACATTCATACACATAAAGATAAAAAATAAAAAATGAAATGCGGCACATTTGGCCTGAAAGAAGACATACTTGTCTCCAATAAAGGACATTAACTTTGTCATTTGGAGAGTCCAGGTTGCTTGTGGGGAGACAGTCATAAGACAGTAGCTACTGTGTAATTATAGAACAATTTGGACATTTCATCTAATCGAGTTGTACAAAGTTTTGTACTAAATTTGGAAGCACGTTTAGAGTTTTAAATCTAGTGATGAGATTTTGTTGACATGAACATGAACAGTGATGAGCATCTACTTGTTCTGGAGTACTGGTCCAGATATTTCACCATCTACCTCTGCCTTGTTGGGGGATTAGTTTGAATTTGCTTCTACATTTTAATATCCAAACAGTAGCATTTTGGAAGATGTTCAACTAAGTGCACTAATATAAGTATATTTGTAAAATGTCCTGCACTACTGTTAACGGTACTTTTCACTGCCAGTGTGAGAATGATGTCCTATTTCTCACACTTGGAATGAACTGTTGTATGTTATCCCTACAAATAGAAGTTTTAACTTATGACTGAAATAAAAGATGATTCTTTATTTTCCTTCTTGCTATTAGTTTGTTTTCTCCTCATTTTTCTCAACTTGGTAATTTAGAATTGGATTAAAGGTGTTTAAAATCAGGATTAGACAGACTGGGGCTTGAATCCCCTGTGCTGTCAGGGGTGGGTCTGTCACCTTCTGAGATGTAACTTCCTCATCTGAAAACGACTGATAACGACTACCTCAGTTACTGCAACAAGTATTATTTAAATGCTACAAACTAAATGAGAGTACTTATCCTGCCAAATTTTATTTCTCCTCTTCTTTAGCTTCCTCTTTCAAAAATGAAGCTTTTATTTCACTTTATTTTGGGGGGTTTTAAAAAACATGTTATTTATTTATTTAGGTGTGTGTATGTTTGTGTGTATATTCACATGCACGTGGAGGTCAGAGGACAACTTGTTATTCCTTCCACCAAACGAATCTAAGGGTTCTAAATCAAGTTGTCAAGATTGGTAACAGGCATCTTTACTTGTTAAGTCATGTCAGAAGGTCTCAAAATGAAGTTTAAAAAAATCCTGAATTCTGTTTACACATATATATATATGTAATTAGTACATGTTTACTGAAATAAAATAAAAATATTAAAAGAAATTTTTAAGAAAAAAAATCCTTCTAGCAAAAAGTTAGTGCAATGAAGCTACAATTTATGACAGCAATGTTCTAAATGTTTTGTATGACAACAGAAACAACCCTAGATGGGAAAAGTTACTATATATGCATTGTTATTACTATTATTACATATTACTTATATTACACACTCTCACTTCATGCAGAAGGAAACTGAAGCACAGAGAATGTAAATAACCTGCTTGAGGTCAAAAGGCTAGTGCACGGTGGAGCCAGAGTAGGAGCCAGGTGAGTAATGTCCCACACTAAGTGCACATGGTCTGTTTAAGATCAAGAAAGAATCAATTAGTTCTACTTTTTGCTTCTGTCAGTTGACCCAGCCTGGGAAGAAAAGAACACCAGTGTTTCTTTCCAATGAGAATTGTCTCTTCTGCTTGGATGACACTAGGGACTCAGTGGTCCCCTTCCGCTGTCCTGATCATTTCATCACTTAGCTCTGGCATTTTCTGGTGACTGTACTCTGCTGTATTTTAGAAGATTCCACAGGAACAAAATGAGACTAAAGGCACAGGTTGTGCATAAATAGGCAAGTCACTTACTATGGTCACTGTTACATAACAACCAAAATTAATTTCTCAAGTATTGTTGGTGGCAGTAATTAGAGAAGAACTTTGTGTATGTATGTTGGCTATATTTTGAGTTCCTATTACTAAATCAAGTTTTCAGCTTCTTGAATGGGTAGTCCTAGATTTGCCTATCCCACAAACTCAAATTTCTTTGTAGCTATTGGAGAAAACGATCAATCATGCTCCAACTTCCAATTTTAAAATATGATTGGATTTCAAAACTGCATATTTCCTTTGGGTAAAAACTGAGATGATAAATACATGCCACCAGTCCCATTGCTCCTAGGGTGATAGATTGCTTGCTGCAGCAGACAGAATCCCCAAGTGGTCCCTGTTTTATTTTATTGAGGTCCATGGATATGGAATCCAAAGCCTAAAGCAAGTAAGGAATTTCCTGTAGTGACTCTCGTAGTGAATACTGTCGTCGTGAGAGAACCAGTCTCTAACTTCAAATCCTGTCTGGTTCTTTCAGTGTTGCTGATTTTATAGCCAGCGTCCATCGTGTTTCGTAGAGCATGCTGGTTATTCTAAACAGACGGTTTTACAGATCTGTCTTGGTCCTTTATCCGGGTGATTCTGCTACTACATTTCTTCACAGCCCTGAGTACAGAAGTTTGTGCCTCTTGCAGTTCTCCCGATTGGCCGTCTCTGGTGGCTGTAGGCATGAACAATGAAAGCTCTGTAACCAGCATGCTGTTGGGTGTGCTGCCCTCCCTTTCCCAACACTTAAATGCGCACATGGGTCATTTCACTGCGCAGCACGCAGCACTGTCTCCAGCTCCACAGCACAATACAGTAGGACCATTATAAGGCTGTCATGGGGATAATAAGCGGGAATTATAAAAGTTGTTACTGCACACTGCTTCATAATACGTAACAATATACAGTGAAGTCTGAGAGAAGACTGTTAGCCTATAATGTATTTGCTACACTATCCCCCAGTTACCATCTTATGAAGATATTTCACTGTATGTGTTTAAACTATAACTATTACTCACCAGGAGCTACAAAATGAATGTATTGTATGAGTTTGACAATTTTACTCTCAGAGGATAGGCTTTTTAATTTAATTACATGTACAGTGCTAACATATAAAAATTATTGATTAAAAATTAAATCCAGGGCTGGAGAGATCACTCATTAGTTAAGAGTGAGTACTGTTCTTGCAGAAGACCTGAGTTCAGTTCCCAGACCCTTGCTGGGCAGCTCACAGCTACCTGAATCTAATTTCAGGGGATCTGATGCTTTCTTCTAGCCTCTGTGGGCACAGCTCTCACCTGCACAAACCCACGCATACACATATATGTATACACATAATGAAAAATACAAAAAAAATCTATAAAAATTAAATTCATTAGAACCCTTGTAGATTTATATAATATTGATTTCATAAGAATTTTCTCTTTTGACTTCTTCTCTCACACACTGAAAAGCAATGGGTTCCCACAATAAAAAATAATCAAACAACGTGAATGGGAAGATGAGTAAGTCTCTCTTACTTTCTATCACCTGCCAGGGTGACCAATGAGAATTTCTTGTGTATTTGTCTAGAAATGTTCAAGACATGTGTACATATCATTTTCATTTTGACCCAAATATAAATGTTGTATGTAGCCTCATAAATGTGATGTTTTAAAGTCTCTGTACCAGGTTCTTTGAACACCAACAGGGTACCTCCATCACTTTCCAGATGACATAATCTGATCAGTTTCACAAAGCACCTTTTGCAGGTGGTGGTTCTGCTCACCTCTGTGATAGTATCCATCCTGCTTTATTGTCCTTGTCTCTTCAGCCCCTAGAAAATCTGCCTCTAATCATGCCTTTTTAAAATTACTTTTTTGTAACTGTACATGAATTGTAATATGCACTTCCAAAGTATATGCATCATAAATGTATAACTTCATAACTTTTCACAAGTGAACATGCCTGTGCAATGTGTACCTAACCTTTCCAGGTCCAAGTTCGTTCCCATACAGCAATGGTTGTTAGGACTGAGCAACCCTTGTCCATTGAACTTTGTCCAGGCAACCGAGTCCCCATCAGGCCTATACTGTGTGAATTTGCAGTTAGCTCCTGCTGTCTTTTAGACTTCCCATACCTGGTCTGGCTTCTGTTGGCATTGGGGTGCTCCCCCTTAAGGCCATGATCCAAGTAATAACTTCTGCAAACCAGCAGGCTTGTCAAGTGGCCAACAAGTGACCTAGTGGTAAATAGATCAGGATTACATTACTTTCCCTCTGCTTTCTATTCTGATAGAAATGCTGTGCGTTAATGTTCATAATAGTAAAAAAAAAAAAAAAGGCTCTTGCTATAATAATTAAAAAGTCTATGTAGAGCAAATACAGAATGGCTGTAAGTAATTCAGTCGAACTTCCTGGCATGCAAACACCATATTTGTGGTTGGTGATGTTAGCCAAGTCTCCTGTGTGACTTAAACTTTAGATTTAGCTAGAATACATTTCTTTTCTCTTCAGGAGTACCATATACACAGACATTTTTTTCAGACTTGGACTTTGAATAATAACTTTATGACAGTTTCCTATGGCTGAACTTTTCCTTGAACCTATTATTATTATTATTAAGTTTTGTTATTATTATAACTGTCAAATCCAACAAGCTGATGGCTATCTCCTGTATGCTGAGATTTTGTTGTTCTACAAATTTAATGCAAAAATAACCTTCTCCCTTCAATGTTTTCTGATTAATGGTTGAATATACCTTAGGAAACATGCATTTCAGAAGCATGAACAATGTAAGTAAAGATCTTGGACTCTATGCCCCGAAAATGTGGCAGACAACTGGGACTGCTGGAAGCTGGTGCTTAAAGATTTTCATGACCATCTGGGCTCATTGGCACAGTGGCTGTGTTAGAATAGCTCATTTCCTTCCAGGTTCAGTTGCCTTAAAGTCTGCTAAGGGATGTTTAAGGCAGCTAAAATGTTGTTTAAATTGAGGTCTCCCCAGTGTGACTACTAGACACCCTTCAAATCATGAACTAGACCAAAGTGCATAGACAACAGAACTCTTAGCACAGCCTAGAACCCTTTCTAGTCCTCTTTTGCTCTAAGAGCGCTTGCTCGTGTTTTGATGACGGAGGACAGTGGGCAATAGTAAGCTTCCTAGTCTCATAAGCGACATATGTGACTACAACTAAAGGTGTCCAAAGAAGCTTAGTTGATTGGTACTTTCCCTAAAGTTGTAGTGTGAGAAATTGCTCCTTTTTAGGGTTGTGGGAAATGTAGAATTTTCTAGAAGTTTAGCAGTAGAAATTAAATTCCTGGGATATCTGTGGAAAAAAGTGTTTGCAGACATTTGGGGCCCTGGCATTCCCAACACGAAGTCCCTTGCTGGACTAATAGAAGACTTTAGTTTCTTGGTGGCCAGCCAGTCTCTTAATCCTGGCCAAGCTGCACACACCGCAGTGATTACGGTGTAGACCCGCCAAGATAGTGGAAAGTTGCTGCCAAGTAGAGTCAGGGTTTTCCTGTCACCACAGCACTGCTGAACAGTGAGTGTGTGTGTATGCTCTTCCCGGGCTGCTGTGCTCCCTGTGCTAGAGCAGGTTGAGTGGAGCGTACTCAGGCAGCCAGTCTGTGTCTTGTGCTGCAAATGGATTCTGTGGAGTTGAAACAACCAGACTAAACTATTTTAGGAAATCAACACTCTCCTCTCCACCCTTCCTTGACCTTAACTAGAGTTGAATATTTCGTAAGTGCACTAATTTCCATTCTAGAATTTTCTCTTTCCCAAGATAATCTATGTGTTTCTAAACCAATAAATTAACATATGTATATATGAACTAGAAAGACAGCAACAAATCAATTCCAAAATTACTAAAAGAAAAAAATCCAGAGCAGAAATAAATGGAAATTTTAAAAAGACACAAAAGCTCAATGATATAAAAAAAACTGACAAAACTTGATAGATAGATAGATAGATAGATAGATAGATAGATAGATGATAGATACACACATATGAGAGAGAGAGAGAGAAGATTCTAATGAATAACATCAGAGATGAATGAAAGGGAAAATTCTCAGTGACATCATGGAAATACAAAAGATCATTAGAGATTATTAGAACCAAGAATACATCAACAAATTTGATAATCAACACAGATTTAGGACTGAGTCATGAAGGAACACAAACCCTAAGCAGGTAAATAACAAGTAATGGCAGTGAATCAGTAGTAAAAGTAAAGCCTCTTATCAAAAGAAAGCCCTTGACCAAATGATGTCACTGCTGACTGCTAACAGTTAAAAAGAACTAAGTATAAGTGTTTTAAAGTTTTTCCAACAAAACAGAAGGGGAATGAATTCCTCCAACTACATTATCTGGGGTCAACATTACTCTGATACCAAAACCAAACAAAGATACAACTGTATTGAAAAAAAATCACAAAACTCCATAATAAAATACTAACAGATCATATTCAGTAGTACACCAAAAAGATTATTTTTTATAATGGACTAGGATTTATCTCAAGATAGCAGGAATGGTTTAGTCTACACAAATCAATAAATGTGACACACTGTATCAATAGAATAAAGGGCAACTGCCATATATTCATCTCAAAAAATGCAGAAAAGGCAGTTGATAAATTTGAACATCATATCAAGATAAAAAATACTGAGCAAATTAGGTATAAAAGGAACATATTTTAACATAATAAAGGCCATTTACAATAAGGCAGAAGCTAATGTACTGACTGGGGAAATGCTGAAGACTGCTCCTCAGCTTCACACAACGCATGACAGAGACTCCTGTTCTCACCACTTCCATTCAGCTTAACACCTAGGGGTGGCTAACAACCATCTCTAACTCCAGGTCCAGGGCATCTGACACCCTTTCCTAACCTCCATGGGCAACTTAAATTCATGCACGTAAAACACTCATACACATATAATAAAAGTAAATAAGTAAACAAAAAACTTTAAAATGTTTGTGGTATTCAAAGAGATTTATAGATTCAATGCAATACCTAACAAAATACTAATGATAGTCTTCAGAGAGCTAGAAAAACAACTCTAAAACTTACACAGAATTCCCAAAGTCCCCCAAGAATTAAAACCATCTTGAGGAGGACGCATTATACGACCTGACTTCAAAACACACTGTAAAGTTGTAGTAACCAGAAAAGCATGGTGTTGGCATTAAAACAGACACATGACCGATGGAACTCATTAGAGAGCCTAGAAGTAAACCCATGCTCTAACTGATTTTCAGCATATGCTAGGAACGCATATTTGAGAAAAGTCATCCTTTTCAATAAAAAATGCTGGGGAAATTGATATCTACATACAGAAGAATGAAATCAATCCCCTGTGTCACACCACGTAGGAAAATCAACTCAAATGGATTAAAGACTTAAATACATGAAAATATGAAACTACTTCAAGAAAGCATAGGGAGAAATGCTTAAAGAGTGGGAAAAAACCCTTTTAAAGAAGACTGTCTAACCACGAGAAACAAAAGGGAAAATAGACAAATGAAATGGCATCAGACTAAAAGCTTCTGCACAGCAAAGGATACAACAGAGAGAAGACACAACCAGCAGAATGGAGAAAATACTTGCAAACTGCGCATCTGACAAGGGGTCGATATCTAGAACATAAAGACACACCAAAAAAATAATAACCCAATTTAAAATCGACAATAGACCTAAATAGACATTCCTCAGGAGAAGAAGTGAAAATGGCCAACAGGTGCGGGACAAAAAGCCCTCAGCATCTATGATCATCAAAGAACTTCAAATTAAAGTCATGATGAAAGTCCCAGTAAGAACGATATTATCAAAAAATTAAGGATAATAAGTGCTGATGAGGATGGAGGGAAAGGGAATCCTGGGCACCACTGATGGGAATGTAAAGTAGCACAGTCATTTCAGAAAACATTATGGAGAATCCTCAACAATTAAAAATAGAGCCAGTAAGATGGCTCAATACATAAGAAATGGAACACCTAAGTATCCATCAATTGGATAAATAGAATGTGGTGAAGGCACAATGGAATACCATTAACTCCAGGAACAAAAAGAATGAAGGCCTGTCATTTGTGACATGAATGAAACTAGAGATCATAAACAAAATAACCCAGACATAGAAAGATGAGGCCAGGATGACCTCACTCATTCATAGATTCTAAAATGCACTGATCTCAGAGAAGCTGAGAGGTATTTTGGTTACCAGAGGCAGAAAGAGAAAAAGAGGCAGGGAGAGAGAAGAGAGGATAGAGAAATGTTAGTGAGTTCTGAGCCACAGTCAGATTGAAGCAAGATCTGGTGCTGTATCACAGTGGGCAATGATAGAAAACAACTGTACATTTTTAAAGAGCTAGAAGGAAGGATTTTGAATTTTTTTACCATAAAGAAATGATAAATATTTGAGGAGAAAAATGTGTTTCTCAACTCAAACATTTCATATACAGTGTATATGTATATTGAAATATAACATAGTACCTACATCTTTAATATATACAATTTTATAAGTGTATATAAGTTAAAAATAGGTTAAGAGACTGGAGAGATGGTTCAATGGTTAGGAATACTTACTGCAAACCTGGGTTTCGTTTTTGAGTACCCACATGAGGTAGCTCACAACTGCCTATAACTCTAGTTCCAGGGGATTTCATGCCCTCTGGTCTCTGTAGGCACCTGCATGCACACGGTGCACATAAATTCAGGCATGTATGTGCACACACACATACACATAAATATAAAATAAATATTTTTAAATAGATAAGAAATAAAATATTGTGAAACAAAAATACTATATACATCTTTTTATTTATTTGCCTGTTACAGACTGTCTATGTGGATAAATCTAGGTAACCAGGATGAAATGAATAATGGAGATATTTAAACAATGTATTTAAATACTGTCCTGGTTCATTAGCCATGCATGGACATGACTGGTCTTCTGCTGACCTTTTGATGCATTAATGCTTGGCTCCAACTAATGCTTTACAGGTACTGGTAAATCAGTTGCATCTCAACACCTGATACATCTATTAATACATGGATTTCTGGGCCCTCCTTCAGCCATATTTAATCAAATGTCCTTTTAGCATCTGTATCTTAAGCATGTGTACAAGTGATTTGAATATACCTTTGAGTCTAGGAACTGTAAAATATAAGCTCCCAGAAGTCCCAGTGAGGACGGAATGGCCAAAAGCTGCATCAGCAACTATAGTACAAGCTATGGGACCTAGGACTTTTCAGAGTTTGGAAAGTTGGCAAACTCCAGATTCCAGATGCTTAAGCCATCACAAAGGCCAAGAGGTTCTGTTATTAAGAAGAGTAAACTCCAGGGTTATATAGGAGAGGTGCAGTTAAGTGTGCATTACTGGTGTTTTTTATTAAACCAAGCACATGCATTCTTCCTTTAACAGTGGCTATTTTTTAAAATGTGTATTTTTTAAAGAAAGCACCACAAAGTATTGGCCCTTTATATATGTAGCTCCTTGAGTTTGGACTCAGTATAAAATGGCTCTCTTCTCTCTCTCTCTCTCTCTCTCTCTCTCTCTCTCTCTCTCTCTCTCTCAAGCTCTTTCCTCAGTTTACCCTGTATAATGAGTTAATTCTGCATTTAGTTTAAAAGAAGAAAAATATTTGATGAACGTCTGTAGAGTGGAGGGAAATGAAAACAGTGCATTCCTTCAGCTAAACAGTATTCATTTGAGCCTTTTTGGTCCCCATTTTCCTTGGTCATGATTCTCTTGTTGCTTGTATTTCATTTTTTTCTTCCTTCTCTTCCTCTTCCTCTTCCTCCTCCTCCTCTTTCTCTTCCTCTTCCTCTTCCTCCTCCTCCTCCTCCTTCTTCTTTCTCTCTCTCTCTCTCAATCTCTCTCTGGGGTATACTTATATATACATGTCCAGAGGTCAGAGGAGGCTATCCAGTGTTCTATTTTATCATTCTCTGCTTTATTCCTGTAAGACAATATCTCTCACTGAACCTAGAGCTCAGCTGGAGGCCAGTAAGCACCAGGAATCTGCCTGTCTTTGCCCTTTATAACTTAGGTTCTAGGTACATGTACCGTGCTTGGTTTTTTGTAGGTGCTAGGAATCTGAACTCAAGTCTTCATGCTTGAGCAGAAAGCACTCTTACCTACTAAGCTATCTCCCTATTATTCCTCCCAACACACCTTCTTGAAAGATAAAGCCGTACCCTATAGCTTAGACTGCCCTGTAACTGTCTGTAGTCCATGTTTACTTTGAACTCATGGCAAGTCTCCTACCCCAGCTTTCCTAGTGCCAGGATTACAAGCATGAGTCACCATACCCCACCTAATTTTTTTATCTTTTATTTTCTTTTTCTCACACCACTAAAACCTCCTCTCCTTATCTGGAACAAATGTGAACAGTCTATTAAGCTAGACTGTTTTTAGTAGCTGGCCACTCAGCTGTAATTACATAATATTATGAAGTCCCTAAACTTGTATCTTTACTGGTTATGAATTTAAATGTAACTTTTTGGAAATTCATATTGTCCTATCTGCTGTACAAAAGACTGCTTTAAGTCTGTTACAAATATACATTGTAGCTGGGCATGGCAGTGCCCACCTTTAATCCTAGCACTGAGGAAGCAGAGACAGGTGGATCTCTGTGAAATCAAGGCCAGCCTGGTCTACACTGTAATATCAAGTCATCTGTGGGTGGCTACAGGGGTGCCATGTCTCAAAAGAAAAAAAAACAGCAAAAAACATGTGAAACAAATATATACTGTAAGAAGGGAATATAGTCGCAGTATCACAGTTGCGAGTGCAGCAGCCTCCTGCGGCGACGGTCACACTCAGTGCTGATCTCATGCCATTCTGCACCCTGTCTTCTAGTGTTTTTTCTGCTGCCAAAAATCCCACCGTAAAGATTCTCAAGAGTACCCATTTATTTTTTATTTTCAATCCCTTTTCCTTTTTAAGAATGTGCGCTGCATTCTACAGCTTGGAATGTGCCACCAAGAAAACAGCAGTCACTAAGGGATGGAGCTGAACTACTGCACAGATGCCTACCACCCAAACAGTCTCATCACATTTCCATCTCTCTACAGATTCATGCAGCAATATGTTAATTGCCATGTCACGTTCTATAAGAAACATTCCCTATGGGTCTCAGTTCCCTCTCTTTTAGCATAAGAGAGATGTCCTAGAACTGTGGTTCTCAGGTGGGGCTGAGCATCAAAATCATTTGATGAGGTCTTGAGAAAAGACCCAGGCCAAGGCCTCATCCAAGGCCGATGAAATCTGTGTCTCTGGGGTAAAGCCAGAGAAAGTGATGTATTCTGTGAACTTGTCAGGAGAGCTCAGTGTGCAGTTAGGATTGAAACTTGTGGGCCAGGTGGTCTTGGGTTCCCCTCTCAATGTGACATTATTCTCCCCTTAATGAAACCGACTATACCTAAGAACCTTTATAAATTATAACTACAAAATTGATGATTTGGGGACCCTTAGCTCAACTTTGGAACTTTTAGGAGTGACCTCAAAACATTGAATTTCACTAGGAACTCATGATATTTCATCCTAATGTGTTCTGCTCAAAGACTGTACTCTGACCAATGTCTGCTTTAGATGAAATGTGCTCTATAATGACTGACCTGCAGAGGAATGTGGCCACATGTTGCAACTTCTTATGACGGGTTCTGTGTACCAGGTGTAGAAAGAACTTCATCTGAGGACTTTCTTCCTTGGCACAGACAGCTGCCCTTTGGCTAAGAGAGATAATACAGCAAGGCTTCTAAGCATATTCAGCCTGGCTCTGAATTCAGCCCAGGGTCCCTTCCCACAGTAGGGGTTTTGGTGTGTTGCCCAGCTCCGCTTTGGGGTTTTCTGTTTCATACTGAATCAGGGCCTGTAATCATCTCTGGGTATTGAATTCCTGATGTTACTTTTAATGGCTTTGGAGTTCTGCTTCTTTTGTTTCTGGATTTGCATAAACAGTGCTGCCTTTGTCCTGTGGTCTTGACACGGCTTCAAAGCATTGACCAGGCATCAAAGGCACACTGGATCCTCATTTCTTAGGCATCATATTGCTGTACTGCCAGCAGGTGACAAGGTTACAGCTCTACCGGGCCAGTTTTCCATCTCTCAAAGAAGACTAGATTAGATTCTGCCAAGTGCTCTTGAGAATGGTTCTGAATCTCCACAGATTTCCATAAGACCTATACAAACAATGGTGAACTGAAAAGAAACTGCTGATGTCTTATCTCTCATCAATGCATGCCGAAGGTCCCCAACCCTGTGAGAGGCAAATTACTGAGAGTCCCTCTGGGAAACATGAAAGTCCCAGTCCCATTCACTAGCCCCTGCCACTGAAAAAGTCATTTGTGAGGACTCAGACCTTATTTTCCCATGTGATTCATCAAAATAAAGGCACCTAATGACCTCTCTGCCATGCACAAGGTATTTATGGTTTGGATATTTTGAGATCAGTCTTGCACTGAGTCATTTGGTCCAGTCATTAATCTGGATCTGGGACTCTGTCTCCATGCTGCCCAAGAGTTGCACAGTTGTACAGTGGGTCCTAATCTTTACATCAGCTCTGAAATAAAGCGAGAAGGTATTTCACAGCATTCCATAGGGGGCCTCCTAGCACCAGCCACATCAAGTTTCTTGACTGCTCATTCATTTATGTCATCTCTGCCTCACATTTGCCACGTTCTTAGGTTTTCCCAAATGATTTTCTTCAGCAAATCTTTTCTAATCTCAAGCATTTATGAATCTGCAGTTCTACAGCCCTTTAGTGTGAGTGATAATTCTGTTTTTTCATGAACTATAACAGCAAAGTCAGGGCACTGAAGAGACAGAATGTAGACAATTCTGCCAGAAGAGTCAGTTCCAGATTTGAAAACTGAGAAAACCATTGCTGTCCGCACTGGGATTAATTAAATACTTGCTTCACGAGAAGACACAATGGTTAAGCGGGACTGTTTTCATTGCACACAAAATAAGTAAATGCACATCTTCCCTAGAATGTTCCCTCTTTTGCCGTGGAAAAGACAAAAATAGGAGTTAGATATTTGGGATTGTGAGGGGAAGCATGTGTTTGTTCTTCACGAAAGCTTCTGGTCAGCCTTGTATGCCAGTCTCCTGTGTGAGGAAGTGTCTCACTTGTGCGTTGTTAGAAGAACCTGGCAGTTGCAAGCCCGGGCTCATCAGGCTAGTAGGTAATTAAAGTGATAGATACTCCTGGGGGAAGACTTTGCTAGCGGTGTCATTTTATCCCAGAGATGCAAAATTTGGTCTGCAACAGATACCTTCAGAAGCCAGAACTGTGAACGCCATGGAAAGTCTTTGTAACACAGACAGGCTGGGCCACGTCCTCCCTCATTGATGCTTGAGGATGGGAACAGAAGAAGAGCCAAGAGTGAGATACTGGAGCCCCTTGCCTTTTGATTTCTGAATTTATATGTTACAGGAAAATAAAACCAAGAAGGCACATAAATGTTCTTTCTCAAAGAATGTTCTACATGCCTGGGGTTCAGTCTCCAAAGTCAAACTCTCCCTTTCCTGAGCAGTAACCAGTGAATTGAAAGGTAAATCTTTCTGCTGGTCAGAAGCACCCTGAGAAAGCCTGGTTTCCTGGCTGCTTCCCTCAGCCCTGCCTGGTCTTGAAAGCTCCACTGACACTCTCCAGCTGCAAGCTGTCTGCCTGCAGTCCCTAAAATCCAGGGCCAGATGTTTGGGCTTCTGAATGAAGATTCTTTGAGGAGGCCTTGGTAACTCTGGGGCTAGGCGTGGCAAGCAGACAGTGAGTGCTCTAATGAGTGTTTACTCTGATACCATAGCAAGTGAGGTTTAATGGACTGAGGATGGAACCATTTCTGCCCTGAAGTAAAGTGGATTTTAAAGTTTTCTTCCTCTTCCATGTAACAGAGTGCCTGAGATTTGGTGCTGTTTCCCTGAGCGGTGTGCCAGTTGTCAAGTTTTAGATAATAAATTACCCTGGTGTTCTGTAGCTTTGAGCTAGGGAGCAAATACTTTCCCTGAGAAGCAGATCTTATCATGTTGATGTCAAGGGAGCAGAGGGTGAATAACCCACAAGTCTCTGTTTTCCTTTCTGAAATCATTTCTCCAGATTTAGCTCCTTTTTCCTTCTGAATTCTTTCCTTTTGTTTCCAAAGAGCCATTTTCCTAAGATGACTTTGTTCATTTATGGGTTCTTATAGTTCTTTTCTCCAAATAATTGGTTTTAATGGTGATAGTAGACATTCTCTGCCTTGTCTGAAATAACTGGAAAAACTACTTCTCTTTTCATTAGTTGAAAATGATTATAATTTTTTAAAATCCAGACAGGTAATTCTTGTTTTGAACAACTTGAAAAAATATTTTTCTTCCTTGCTCTTTGATTCTTAGGAAGGTAAAGGTTACAGATGGCAACCGTCTGTAGCGAATTTCACACTGGGTGGTAAAATCACATACCATCATTCCCAGCCCCCTGAACAATCAACTATTAACAAATGAGATCATTTTTGGTAGAAGAATTGCATATGTCATTGTCTCAAAAGAGAACTGGGCGGCAGATTCTGTCTCAGGAACTGCTTCCAAATCCGAACTCCTCTCAGCTTAGTCTGAACTTGGCATTGATCCACTTTGACATTTTAAAAAAACAAGTTCTGCACATCTTCAGCTAAGTAGACAGACAAAATCCAGACACCTGTTGCTAAGTAGAAAGAGAAGAGAAAACAGTAGTCGTTGCTATTATTCTTTTTATTTGTGCTGTCACTAAGAAATTCGTATTTCTTGTGTGTTTTCGTATTTCTTGTGTGTTTATCAACCATGCATGTGTGTATGTATGCTCACATGTGTGTGGAGTGGATATGTGTGCAGACGTGCATGTCCACAGGTACATACGGAGGTCAGAAGCTGATGTCAGTGTCTCACTCTGTAGCTCTCCATTTTATTTACTGACACAAGCTCTCTCACTGAACCCAGAGCTTGTCAATTTGGTCAGTTTCCTGAGGATTCTTTGTCTCTGCCCTGGAGGATGCTGGCATCATAGGCAGGCCATCGTGGCCACCCAGCATTTCCATGGGTGATGGAACTCCTGTTTTTATGTTTGTGGGGTAAGTACTTTATCCACGGAACCATATCCTCAGATCAGGAAGTTGTATTTCTTTCAGGCTTTTTAGGAAGAGGGAGTGCATTGATGATTTTTGTTATAACGTCCTTCAAATGATGAACGTAAGAATGAGGCGCTGCATGGATATTTCTTGCCATACCTCTAAGCTCTGCTTTCTGAAAATAATCAACTGTGATTAGCAGTGTGGCTACCAAAATCTTTGCATCCCAGAACTCGCTCCTGTAATCTCCACCCCTGCTGAGTCATGTGACTCCACAGAGGACGTGGAAGTGAGGGCATCTGACTTCTGACACCAGATGATTAAAGATGACAAAAGTGAGCTCATGGTTTCTTGCTCTGGGAAATGGCTGCCCCCAAATCATTAGGACATTCCAAGTAGTCCCAAAGTGAGGCCACCATGGAGGGAGCCAAAGTCTACTGCCAAACAGGGACCGTCAACTTACTACAATTTGAGTGAGTCCCTAGGAGGAGGGTCTTCCGTCCCCATCAAGCTTTCAGATCACTGTGACTCCTGTGAAGGACCTTTTTAAAGGTGGTACTGGACCGGGGGCCTGAGTGATGAGGAGTGGCCTTGTGGGGAGGGGGTGGGAGGAGCAAAGGAAGTCAGGAAGGGAGTTCGCTGGAGGCAAGCTCCTGAGGTTGTTGGACCTAAGGCTGCTATGGATACAGGACAGATTTGCCATCTGAACACAACCCATTCTTTGCATTTCATGGGAGAAACACGATCAATTTTCACTTAGCAGCAACACAGTAATGTGCTTTTACTTAAGTTTTGATTAATCTGCTGTTTTTTGAAGATTTTTGCTACATGCCTAAAGAAAACAAATGGAAGTGCAGCAATTAATTCATATAAAACCAAGTCAATGCCTGCTGCAACCACAGTGAGAGTCAACTATGCAGTTTAACATTGTACGCTAAAGGAGGTAAATACCATATGCGATTTAGAATTTGTATTTTCTGTCAGCAGTTTCCTACTTCAGCATCCTCAGCAGCCAGAGGTCACAGTGGAGTCTTCTCGGAGGACTCGCGCTGGTGCCGTCAGTAGCACAATGCCGGGGGGGATACTCAAAGTACTTTACTTTAAAAATTAAAGTACAGTTCAGCATTTTATGCAAGCATGAAATGTGCCTAAAACTCAAGTGCATACTCAGCATCCTCAGATTGTAGGGGACAGACAACTTTAAGGGCCAGTTTATGTTTGCGTAACATGGCCAGTGAGCCAAGATGGCTATTGCCAGACATCCAGGGCCAATGAAAAAATGGCCAAAATCAGACGTCCCTGGAACCCAGAAGTAGGCAGGGGTGTAATCTGTTGCATGTTATTTTTGGCAGAATATAACTTTTGTGTGCATTTTGTGTAAATAGGACCTTGAGGTCTGAGGCCTGAACCTTGGCCTGGGCCTTCCCCCTTTGCCCGTCTTTCTGTATGTGCCTGCCTGCCTACATGTGGCCTGTGTGCCAGTCTGCATATGTCTATGCCCACCTGTGTGCAGCCTATGTGCTGGCATGTGTCTGAGTGCTAGCCTGTGGGTGTCTGCCAAGTGGCCTGTGTGCTGGTGAGTAAAGAATACCTTATCTGCCTGTGATTCCTCTCACTCTCTTCAAACTCCCAACTTCCACACCTGTAAGCCTTCTACTTTCCTGGAATTAGAGCTTGGACTCACACAGATCTGTGTTTACCTCTTTTCCTAATGGACAGGCTAAGAGTATTAAAGGACTTGCTAACAAGGCAGCCAGCGTCAACTGAGTTTAATTAACTGCTGTACTTCCATTTGTTTTCTTTGGGCACATAGCAAAGATCTGTAAAAATAGACAGCACCGATTTAGATCCCATTTTGCATCTTCCTACAGACATCATTTGAATACAGTCCCTCAGTTGACAACACAGCACATCTCTATGATTACAAAGATTTTTCAAATTGACTGTGGGCTACCAGGAACAATTTGTTTGGGGTTTGCTTTGGGTTGTGTGAGCTGAGTTTCAACTATAGGGTGTTGTACTCTCTTGAACCTCCTATCAGTTTCAATTGTTTGAGGCTTTGATTTCATGACAAAAATTAGAAATGTAATCAGAAAACATGAAGAATGAAGTTAAGGGGCTGGAAAGATGATGACTCAACAGTTAAGAGCACTGGTTGCTCTTGCAAAGGATCAGGTTTGGTTCCCAGCACCCGCATGGTGGCTAACAACTGTCTGTAACTCTAATTCCAGGGGATCTGACACCCTCTCTTGACCTTTGCAGGCATTGTACATGGGTACAATTACATACAGGCAGGCAAAACACTAATAAGTGTAAAAAAATTTTTAAATGCTTTTTAAAAGAATGAAGTTAAAATATTCTGGTTGAATATTTATTTTCTATTTCATTTCCTAGTTTATCAGTTATAACAGAGAGATTTGTCAGGCCCACGTATGGGCCAATAGCACCAAATAGTGACTTAAAAATAAAACCTTGTAAATTAATACCCGCATAAACACATTAGTCCTGTCCTAGGGGAAAAAATCTCAATGAATAATTATTTCAGGCTAGTGACCTTATGACTGTCTGCTTGGCAAAGCCCACCTCTGGTTCTTCATGAAAAATAAGACAACTGCCAGGATATTTTTTCCGGTTATACCTGAGACCTCCCGATACTGCTTTACACCCCATGAGACTGAGAGTCTTCAGGTGAAAGGCATTTCCTCTGCCTCCCATGCAGTGCTACCAAGACCTGTGTTGATTCTGACAAGCCCAAAACCGGAACAGAAAGTAGCCACCCGTTGTTTAAAGGGAAATGCACTGTCAGAAAAAAGTGACTGTCAGAAAGACCTCAACTGTTCAGATGCGAGTGTTCAAATGCTTTAGAGTCTAGTCTCTCATAAAATCATAATTATGGTCTGATTTGCTTTACGCAGAGACTGCTTCTACAATCAGCTCCATTTATTTTTGAAAAGGCCTCCCCTACACTTGGCATTCTTTCTGCTTGCTAACAGCAGAAAATATTTCTTCCTTCTCTATTTATTCTGAGCCTTGCTTTTGGGAGGATCTTCTAGCATATGAATTTATGACTTTCAGAGATTGCATATTCATTTCTGTACTGGCCACTGTGCTAAATTTTCCTCTAAAAATATCTCATATCTTTTCAGTTAGATATTTGGTGCAACATTACTATTTATAGCTTATTAAATATTTAAATTTTCAAGGTAAAGTGAGGAATGTGTATAGCCTTCAAAGAGTTTATAGTATTCCTTGATTTTATTAGCAATGAAAAAGTTTCCTGTGAATGAAATCACTTTCAGAGCCTGTTCTCCATCTTGTTCTCCTTTGCTTCTGAAATTCTGAAACCTTGATTTCTGAGAGTAGAAGTCTTTATATACTTCCTAGGAAAGGAAACAACATAGCAGCTAGAGTAACATCTTTGAAACAGAGAACTATGTGGCCTATTCTTTATAAAAAGAATCCGCTTGAACATATTATGTAACTGAGGATGACCTTGAGCTTCTGATCATCCTGCCTCCACCTCCCCCACCACACCCAGTTTTTGTGGTACTGGAGATGGAGCCCAAGGCTCTGTACACACTAGGCAAGCACTCTTATCAAACGAACTATACCCCTAGTCCCAAGTTATAATAATTAATCTCTAAGAAAGCTTCCTTCTCCCTTCTGTAATTTTATAGTGCAATAAGTCACCCAACTCCCAGTTGAAATGTAGTAAGATAGTAAGAGAGACCATTCTTCTTCATAACCTAAGTCTCTCAGACACAACTTTTTAGCATAGTTTATTGTTTATGGGAACGATATTCTTAGATAACCACTTTCATTTAATAGTGGTCATTATGTCTGCTTAGTGTCTTTATTCATCATATATGAATTATTTTTCTAGTTTGTTTGGTCAATAATATTTTATGATACTTTTCACTTAAGAGAAATAATATTCAATGTGCATTTTCCATATGAATGTATTCAGAATGAATATACAACAACCTCCTCTGACAAAGAACCTGAAGCTCCCACGACCAGATTTTTCCAGAGCCACATATGTAGGGCAGAGTAGGGACCAGACTCTGGGCCAGAGGCTGATAAACAGTGAAGTTAACAAAACTTGTGCTTGGACATTTCATATCCACAAAATGAAATGCTTAATTAGCAATGATCTGACACTTGGCCAGCTTGCCCAGTGCCATATTTCTTTTGGGTGACACTGGACTGGCAATGTTATATCTGAGATCTGGCTAAGGAGAAGCTGACTTGGGAATGCATATAGTTTGAGACTGGTGGAGGTAATGGTCAGAGTTCCTTCTACACACACTTTATTATTCTTGTTCCATTTGGCAAACAAAGGCCCAAAGGCTCCTATATGTGTCTGGAATCATAAGTAACTCAGGTGTAGAAGAATGACAATTGAACCTTGTTTCTAGAAAATACTTCCATCAGACATGAAATATTTTAAATGAATGATCTAGTTCTCACTGCCTGCTCAAAACAAAACTTCTGCCTGAAACAGACTAGATAATGCACACAACCAAATAGAATCATAAACATATAAGATATAAAGCATTTTTTTCTATGGGAGTGTGAAAGATTTTTCCCAAGGAGCACACACATGTGTGCTAATGCTTAAAAGGGAACCCAAAATAGACCAAAGTAATGATTGCACCATAGTCCAAGTTGGTAGACCAATGAGTTTGTCTCGGGATTCAGAGCAGGAGTGTGGATGAGGGGTTATTTATAGGAGCAGGGATGACACTAAAAGGCAGCTGCATCACCCAAAACCCACCCCAACGCGGGTGACTACCCATGAAACCTGCATCCCAGTAGCTCTCTCCGCAACTTTCAGGCAGCTCTCCAGTACTGGAAACCTCTGCTCCCTGCAGCTCTGTGGGTCAGAGTCTTCTCCCCCAGCAGCTTGAGAACCTTCCAAGTTTTCACTTTCCTGGGCAGCTGATGTTTTGTTTACCTTTGGAATCTCTTGGCTTCCTCCTCCCTCTTGGAAGGAATGTTTCCATTAGGAGGAAGCTGTCATACAACCAAGAGTCACATGAACTATAAGATCAGAATTGCCATATTTGAAAACCAAAGATGTGTGGCAGCATGAGTCCACTCAGATCTGAGGATGTCAGCTAAATTTTAATTCCCCGGGGCAGATCTAAGACATCAGACTTGACAGTTCCACATGAAACAGCACACAAAAGTGTCAGCAACACAGGTAATTCACTCCATGGTTTCCACATTGCTAGTGAAAATCAAACTTCAATCAACTGTGATTGAGAAAAGACTAAATTATTACAGTACCATCCCCTTTCTACAAAAAGGTATTTTAAGTAGTTGTTTGTGGAAAGGTTGAAAACACATAAAGAAAAAAATAAGAAAGCAAGTTTCTAGAGCTGGAGAGATGACTCAGCAGTTAAGAGCACTGGGCTGCTCTTGCAGAGGACCTAGGTTCAATTCCCAGCACCCACATGGCAACTAACATTCATTCATAAGTTCAGTTTCAGAGAATTCAATGCCCTCTTTTGACCTCCAGGGACATTGCACAACACATGTAACTTACATACATGCAGGCAATATACTCATACATATAAAATAAAAAATAATAATAAACAAAGTATCTCTTAAGAAAGTGAATTCCTAGTAGTAAGTTAGTTGCTTTGTAAAATATGTGTTTTTGTATCTTTATGGCAGTACTTGACATTAAAAAATTTGTCCAATACTTAGGCAGAGGTAGTGAGTTTGAGGTCAACCTGGTTTACATAGTAAATTCCAGATCAGCTAGGGCTACATAGTGAGACACCATCACAAAAAAAAGAAAGAGGGAGAGAAGTTAAATTTGTTTTCCCATTTGAAATGAATATTCACCTTATATATTTTCATTCAGATCGTGACTTTTACATTTAATTTGGAATTGTGTATGCCTTTCCTTAAAATAGGTTGCCACAGTTAATATAAATTTCACTTCCTTTAAATGCTAGATTCATCCCCATCCAGATCCTCAGACTTACAACCTAACACCTGCCCTATGGCAGAAAAGTTCCATTTGAGTGGTACAAATACGCTTTAAAAAAATATTGCTTTATAATTTGATTGTTTCTCAGACCAGCTGTTCTTTGGATTAAGGTTCATTGCTAACACTTTCTGAATTAATGAAAATTAACCTAATTTAACATTGACATCTTTTCTATTGAAAACAAAACAACAGCATCCCCAAATTGGCAGGCATAAATATTATTTTTAACACCCACACTCATGTCCCACAATAAAATGCTTTGCAAACTTTCCAGATGGTTGCTTTAGTCACACTCAATAGGATGATATTTTTAGCACAGGAAGTCCTGTCCTAGTCTCATGTTATAATTCCCTCCTAGACCCTTAGTGTAATTCCATGAGCGACAATTTTATGATCGCAGTGGAAAGTTCTAAATCATTTTGACTCCAATAGATTTAATAATTAAGGGTCATTGAATGCATTGGAAATCATTCTGTCATATATTATTAACTGTGCGTGGCCTCAGAAGCCACCCTGCGTGTCTATAAACAAAGCTACCATGACAATGTGAGGCTTGAGGTAAGAATTCATTATAGCATCACCTTTGACATTTACATTCTTCAACATATTCACAAAAACTACCAGTGACTGTCAATGAATTATAGTGAGTTGGAATTTCTAGTATGATTGAATCCCACATACATCATGGCATCCATAACCAAGACTTCAAATCTCTCCTTAGTTTGATAAATTGATCTCAATTAATCAAATCCTGTGCACTGCTCAGAACTGGGCCTGGGAACCTGATTGCTTGTCAACTGCTGTTAAAGTGTCACTTCTTCACAGTAGACCTATTGCTCTTTCAGCTTCTTTCCTGACTTTCAACAGAATGAGTTCACAGCCCAGGGCCAGGAACCCCCTCTAAGGACTTCATAGCTAAGAATATTACGAAGGTACCTGTGCAGGGAAGGGAGCACACAGGCTCCATTTGACTAAGTTAGAAGCTGTGTAAACACATCCTTTCATTCTGGACATCTAGTTTCTCCAGCCTTGTCCTTCCTCACTGGGCCTTCTTGGTACTATTGTGTGGAAAGTCCTGCCAGGGTGTCACAACTCTCTGGTCTCTGGGCCTTTGTATTAAAAATGTTCTTTGGAGGCTGGAGAGATGGCCCAGTGGTTAAGAGCACCTACTACTCTTGCAGAAGATCTGGATTTGATTCCCAGCACTCACATAGCAAATAACAACTATCCTAACTTCAGTTCCAGGGGCTCTGATGTCCTCTCCTGACCTTCATGGGAATTGCATGGCACGGGTGCACTCACACATGCAGGCAATACACTCATACACCTGAAATAAAAATAATACATAAAAAGTTCTTTGCTGAATTTCTTAAGCATTAACGTATTTGTTTCCCAAGGCTTATAACACATCCTCCCTTCCCCTGGCGGCTTTAACCAGGTACTGAAATCCGGCTGAGACTCCCTTTGTGTCTTCTGAATCTCCCATGGCTTCTGTTTACTTTTCTGTATAGCCCCGTAGGCCCAGTTTCTTAAGACTAGGGTTTATGCCTTATAGGTCCCCAGATTAGGCACCATGGAGGAAGAAGCTCAAGAAATATTTGGGAAAGGACAAGCCAATTACTTTGATAGATCGTCATCAATCCCACTTTATCTATTTCTATATCTATGTTCTATGATATACCTAAAGTCCCCAGACAACTGGAGGATTTCTCCCAACTTTTCATGACCTGTCTGGTGACAAAATTAAGATCAAAACCAAGTTCTTATATTGTTTCTCCAGCATTAGGAAAACTGGAATTCGCTTCTATGGAACCCCTTATCATATTTTGCTTCCTTGATAAAGAGAGTAGTATACATTTCAGAGGGCACAATGAAGATGAATGTTGTGTTTATTTAGAATTTCCACATCCACACTGAAAATATACAGTTTATCATGATAATATGTTCAGTAAAACAAATTTGTGATTCATTATTTCAAAGAGCCATTATGCTCACCATGAAAATTAAAGTTAATGATTTTATTCCCCTTTGTCTTAAGAAAAAAGATTTGGAAATAAAACCCATAATCATGTTCTCATTTGATTTAGAAGAAAATATTCCCCACACATAGTTGAATTTAGATTTGGTGACTATCATAATCTCTTATCAAGTAATTTTTGTGTTTGTAATAGTACAGTGTTTTTAAATACTTGTAAAGACGTTTGTACAAAAATAATTATAAGGGTAGTGAATTTAAAGATCAATCCCACTGGCCATCCTGAAAAGGGGCTACAGAAGCACAGTTGGACTGTGGATACATGGAGGATGAGACTCAAGAGAGATCTGGGGGATCTCTGCTCTTTTTTTGGTTTATCAGTCCATTTCCTTTTCTTTTTTGTAAGAGGAATCTGGAAAATGTATTCTTAGCAAGCTTGAAGAATGACATAAAACCATTCCTTGTCTGTCCTATTCTTTCCCCTTTTTTCACATATTCTCCTTGGAGATAACAAAGTAATGAATTATTATAAGGCATTCTATAATAAATGCTTGGGTAAGTGCAAAGCATTTGTAAGGCTTGTGTTTTCTTTCAATCCATGCTGCTTGGGTGATATTAATAACTGGCTTGTGTAACAGTCTGGGAGCATATTAGCCCACAGACCAGACTGCTGCCCACTTGCACTTCACATAAAACTCCTGCACATAGGATTTGGATATTCTAAAAGCAGGAGCACAGACAACAGAGAAAACTGCATGGTGATCGGAACTGCACTGACTACGCTGACAGGGAAGGGAGGGCTGGGACTGCAAGCCCTTGCATTCTTGAGGGCTTGCTCTGTGTGGGATCTACAAAATGGTTAGACAAGGTGCTGAAGTGGCGGTTTAGTGGTTAAGAGCACATACTGTTCTCTTAACACTGGGCAGCTCACAACCTGTGACTCAAACTCAGAGGATTCAATGCCCTCTTCCGACCTCTACAGGCACTGCAGTCATGTGTACAAACCGCACACTCACACACACATAGTCTGAAAGACGAATAAAGTCTTTAAAATTGATTGTTTTTTTTTTTTTAATAGTGAAAAGGCCCAAACCTCTATTGAGGAACTACTGATAGCTGATGACAGCTGTGAAAGAGAGTTGATCTTTAAGGGACTGACACTAAATAAGTTGACTAGACTCCAGTGGATGAATTTGCACTGAGAGACATCTGGGTAAGCTAACCTGAGTTAAAAGGCCTAAATATATATGTCAGGAAACATGAAATCCTGCAGAGGGGTGTGGGGATTGTGGATAAGGGGAGAGCATAAAGACAAGATGCTTTGTATGAAATGCACAACAATTCAATAAAAATATACATTGAGAAAAATGATAAGAAGCTTGGCAGCTGATTGGAATGGAAAGTGATTTGGCAGATTATCACTGGCACCTTGAGAACTGGTATTAGATGTTTCTTATGTAGCTGGTGGCAGCAGATAGAGTGGGAAAAGATTTTTCAGCAGACAACTTTGGAGGTAACGGGAGGTTAGATTTACGTGGGAGTGAGTGGTAAAGAGACTGGAGACTTTCAGTAGCTGAATAGATTCCAGTAGCTCTCTCTCTGGATATTTCTCTTTCCCAGGTAACTGGTCAAAGAACTATGATGAAGAACAGGTGCCAAAATGAAAGCTTTCTGGGGTCAGAGTCCAGCTTTCATGGAACATGTTTCCACATACACTGGGTGTACTTGCATAACTGAAATGAGCTAAGAACTCTTAATAGTGATTTGTGTGTTGGGCTGCAGGTAGGGACTGTGTATTAAGGAGAGAGGGGACATGTGAATTTGGTTTTCCCTACATGGCTTTGAATCATATCTTGAAAAAGCTGAAATAGCCCTTGGCTCTCTGCTCGCTTCTTTAGTAAATTGCTACCACTGCTAGTTACATATCAGACAGTGGCCTCCTCCCAACTTGTCCCTTAGCCACAGCACGGTGCCACTGAGAATTTAGAACAGACTGGCCTCCACCATGGCCTGCTGTGTCTGTGTCCTCAGGTTTGTGGGCATCACCAGCTCTCGTTCAGTGACTGTCATCTGTCTCCTGGGAGCTGATGAGCATTTGTTCCTTAAATAAAGACAGGAGATCCTGTTGGTGCTGCTGTGAGAGGCGGCAAGTACCTACTGAGGAAAGTCAGTCCCCAGATCAAGTCCCCAGAAACCTTGGTGTGCGTTCCTATAGGACCTGGATGCTTTTGGAAACTCTTGGCTGAGATTCTTGAGTCTCTGTGATTTTCCCATCTGTCTTTTCAGTAATCTCTGTTTATGGCCACTGTAAAGGAGTTAGATCAGCCTGTGTGCCTTAACCTTCAAGAAGAGGGAGGGTTGGGGGACTGGTAGGGGAGGAGATGGGAAGCATCACTCTGTTTCTGAAAAATATGATCATTGCCTGTAAACCACCATGATGTCTTTGAAATATGGTTACTTACTTCCTTGCCCTGTGAGGCCTTTCAAGGTTTTGGAGCAGTTTGGAGGTGTCTGGTGATTACACAGCAATGCAATTACACAGCAATGGAGGTAGGAATAAGAACCCTCAGAGAGATCCTAGATGTGGTGCCTCTAGCAGCAATCTACTAAAAAATCTAGCGGAGCACCAGTGGCTATTTTGTTTTATAAAAACAAACAACCCTGAATTGCTGCCTTCTCTTTAAGAATTTGACATTTTAGTGTCACTGGGTTTGGAATTTCAACTGGCAGAGTAATGACCCTCCCTTGAATTCAAGTATGTGACCATTCAGTGTCATCCATACACACCAGTGTTTGAATGTAGATGTTTAAGGACAAAACCTGGACCCCAGAATCAAGGTGTTTAGGGCCTTCCTTATATCCAGTGATAGTTACTGCAGGGCACTCTGGCCTGATGTGGTGACAGCAGCTGGCAGCTGCACTGGTTCCTGAAGGAATGTGGGGAATAAGCATTGCATATAAAAACTAGATCTGCCCTTGAGTGTCTGTGCCTCAGTTTGCTGAGCTCCCTCACTGAGCAAGGCTTCAGCTCCGCACCGACCACAGAACATGAGCAGAATAAACACAAATTAAGAAGTCACATTATTAAATGCCCACCTCATCACAGTTTTAAAACTTCTGCCCAAACCTGACCCCCAACTCCTGCTCTCTCTCTGGTAACTTCCGAGATTATCACTAGTGTTCTGGGTGTTCGGTAATTTGGAAAAGCAGTATTGTCTTCTGAGGATAGCATGATTTAATCCTCAAGATTGTCTACTTATAACAGATCAATAAAATCACATATGCCTGGACAACATGAAAGTAGAACGGAAACTGTCTGGGGGAACAAAGGGAGGGAGGGAGGGAAAGAAAGGAAGACATCAGGGCGCGAGACCGCTGTGCGCAAAGCTGTTTATTCTGTACGTACATGAAAACAGCCTTATGTAGCCCAGTATAATTTAAAAAAACTAAGTCTAAACAAAGCACAGTGGCTGTTGTTGGAGAAACTGAGGGGGATTTAAAGGAGGATAGAGTATAAAGCAGTTAGACATAATTTGAAAAGTTGTCATTATGAGCCAGGCTCATGAGCTTTCTAAAAGTAGCTGGTCAAAGGTCATGCTAATAGGTTGGTAATAGACCAAGATAAAAATAGAACATCTGCCCATTTATTTATACCTCACCTGTTTGAAAAGGGATTTGAAGGAATTATGCTGATTACAAAAATGTCAATCTCTTGCTAAAATGCTATTTCAGGAATGCTGAAACAGAAGGCAATTCTTGTTCCTCTTGATTCACATTAAACAAATCACATGTATTGCTGACAGCTGCCTCTCTGATCTTCGTTTGGGTGCATTTGTGATGGTCTGGAGATTAATGTGTCATGACTCCTAGTGCTGAGATGCGTGGGTTCACGCCTTCATTTTCATTCTATTAGATTTTACTTCTCAGCCTAGGGGTGGCTTTTTCTTCAGCTTTACTCTTGTAAGTGTGACAAAAGGCTTTCATGTGAATGACCTATTTTTTATTTTGGATTTGAAACATTATTTTAAAAATTGCGAGAATAATACAAAGAACTCACGCACACCAGCGTTTTGTTATATTTGCTTTTCTGCTCTCTGTGTATATTTATTTCCAAATACCTTAGTGTACTTTTCCTGGGAACAAGAATATTTTCTCACCTACCTGCAGTTCAGTTTTATCAGGAAGTTTAACATGAATACAATGCTTTAATCAGCAATCTACATTTCAATTTCATGTTCTTAGTTTTTAGATTTTTTATTTTATTGGCATCTATTAATTGCATACAGTCCTGGGGTTCATATAGACAACTTTCTTCAAGTATGTCACATTCTCTGACCATAGTCACCCCCATCTCTCTTCCTTTAGTCTACTTTCTTCTTTCTCCCTCCTAGTAATCACTTCCTTTGCCCAATCTCTCATCTGTTTTCATGTTACATATATGTATATGTAAATAATTCTGGGGTCCACAGATGAGAGAAAAGCTGATATTTATTTATCTTTATAATTCTGTCTTATTTCACTGAATGTAATGATCTCCAGATGCATCTATTTGCACTAAATGACATAATTTCATTCTTCTTTGTGGCTGCACAAAACTCCATTGTGTGTGTGTGTGTGTGTGTGTGAGAGAGAGACAGAGAGAGAGAGAGAGAGATTTGTTTATCCAGCCATCTGTTGGCAGACATTATCCATCCATCCCTTGGCTAAATTGAATAGTGCTGCATTAATGTTTTTGTGCAAATATATCTGTGGTATGCTGCTTTACAGTCATTCAGTATTATACCCAGAAGTGGTATGATTAGTCATGTGGTCATTCCAGTTTCAGTTTTTTGAGGAACCTCCAACTAATTTCCATAGTGCCCGCACCAACTAATATTTCCTCTAACAGCTCTTTCCGTGTCCCCCACATCCTCGACAGCATTTGATGCTGTTTGTTTTCATTATAATGATAGCTGTTCAGACGGAGGTGACGTGGAGTCTTAATATAATTTTAATTCGCATTTCCCTGATTGCTAAAGATGTTGAATGCTGTTGTGTGTTTATTGGCCACCTGTACTTCATCTTTTTGAGAACTGTTTGTTCATTAGTCCCTATATTGTATGAGTTGCCTGTTTGATATTCAGTTTTTTCCAGTTCTTTATGCATTCTACGTAGTAATCCCACCCATCAGAGATGTAGTTGTCGAAGACTTTCTCCCATTCTGTAAGGTGTCTATTTACTCTATTAGTTGTTTCCCTTACTGTGTAGAAGCTCTTTAATTTCATACAGTCTCAGCTGTCAGCTTTTAAAATGTATGATATGTATGTCTGAGACAGAGATAGAGACACAGAGGGGGCCACATATGTGCCATGGTGCAGGTATAAAGTTAGAGGACAGCCCCAAGTGTCAGTCTTTGCCTTCCACCTTGTTTGAGAGGGAAGTCTTTTCTTCCCCACTGCACACACCAGGTTAGCCAGCCCATGAACTTCTAAGGAGAGGATTCTCCTGTCTTTGCTGCTCTTCTTGCCACAGAAACTCTGGTATTGCTGATATGTGCTAGTGCATACAATTTTACAGAAGTTTATGGATATGAATTGAAATCTTCACACCTATGCAGAAAGTGCTTTGCCCACTGGGCCATCTTCCCAGCCTCATTTGTCAACCTTTGATATGATTTCCTGAGCTATTGTATTTCTTTTCAGAAAACTGTTGCCTATGCCTATATCTTATAGTATTTCTCTGACGTTTTCTTCTAATGGTTTCAGAGTTTCAACTCTTAGAACTGATAAATACCTTTAGCAAAGTGGAAGCTTACAAAAATCAGCACACACAATTCAGTAGTTTTTCTGTATATCAATAATGAACAGGGTGAGAAAGAAATCAAGAAAACAGTCCCATTTATAATAACTTCACAAAAAATAAAATACCTAGGAATAAGACCTCCATGCTCATGGATTGGCAGAATTAATGTAGTGAGAAAGACTATATGTTATCAAAGTGATCTACAAATTCAGTGTAATCACCATCAAAACCCCAAGAGCATTCTTTGCAGAAATAGAAAAGAAGAACAGTCCTAAAAATCAAATGGACCCACAAAAGATCCTGAATAGCCAAAGCAATCCTGAGTAAAAAGAACAGCACTGAAACCCTCAGAACACCTGAGCTCAAACTACACTATAGACCCATAGTAGAACACAGATCCAGAAGCCCACACAGCTTCATCCACCCGAGTTCTGACAAAGATACTGAAAGCACGCACTTGAGACAAGACAGCTTCTTAACAACTGGTGCTTGGAAAACTGGATAGCCACATGTAGAAGAATGAAACTAGAGTCTTATCTCTCTGTCTCTATCTCTCTCTGTCTCTATCTCTCTATGTGTCTCTCTGTCTCTGTCTCTCTCTCTATGTAAATTCAGTTTTAAAAAATGGATCAAATGTCCTCATTGTTTGAACAAGACACAGTCCAGGATCCTCTATTACATTGTTATTCTGCCTTGATCTCCTTTAACTTGAATTCACATTTGCTTTCAACTTCTCCCTCTTTCCTATCACTGCTACTGTCAATACAGTATGACTTCTTCGCTGTTTCTTTGTGATTAGCTCCCGTTATCAACTCTTCTTTATCTTTCTGGTTCTGGCATATCATAAGTGTGTCTTTGGGATTGTGTCTAGTGACTGACATCTTTTTTTCTATTCCTGGTGATGTTAACTTTGATCACTTGATAAATGTGTTCCTAATTTCTCTGTTGTGAGGTAATATTTTTCTTTTGGAATTAGTGATTTCTCTCATTATATTTTCAGTTCCTAGTAAACAGGCAGCATGCGGTACCCCACCCACCCCCACACACACAGTGGCTGCTAAATATCTACTGAGTATATGCAATATATACAGTATATATATGAGTTTCAGTGTTTCAATTTGTCAAAGGTTTTTCAGAGATTACTTTGACAGACAAAAACTTTAAGAACAGTCAGGTGAGGTTTTTTCCAAAGGACCCAGGTTTAACTTGAGGATCCTAGAGTACACCATGAACCAGTGTCACAGAAATACACAGTAAATGGGGCTGTGGTCTTGGTTTTCGGTAGCCAAAGTCCCTTGTTGTAACTCTTCATAAAATGACAACCTGTTAGGATGGTAAGATCTAAAAGCAGTTGATTGCGCAACACGGGTGCATTTACATACATGCAGCAATGTACTCATACACATAAAATAAAAATAATAAATAAAATATTTTAAGAGCAGACGAAAGTAAAAGTCATGTGACTTGTTGCAAGTATGCAATGTAATTTTAAAATAGCTTTGACTTTTATTATTACAGAATACTCTCATGTTTTAAGATACAGTATTTCACCGTTTAAAATATGCTATAATTTTGTGTTTTTCAAAGAATGAAAGTCACAATCTAAACTATACTGTAATTCTTTCTTATCATTTAGAGAATATTTAGAATTATGCTTATCAAAAGGGGTCTTTGTGTTATTGAGGCATAACTCTTTGTCTCTTGTGAACACATGCAAGGAAATAAATGGACTGAGATATGCTTGAAACTTCACAGGCAGAGTCCAACTTTCCAGCATCACTTCCCCCACTTCCTGAGCCACCAGGTCTTACATATGGCATTATTCTTTGCCACCTTGGACTTGGGTTTTCAGTGTTGCTGAAAGTGCAGTCTGTTTAGTTTTCACAGTTCTCTTTTAAGTCACTGATACCATCCTGTATATCTTAATGCTGTCTTTTTGTTGACATTACCGGGCTGTGTCACAACTATGACTTGAATTCCTCCCTTGAGTGGTCTCTAAGTGCCTTTGACTGAGAGATTGTGAAAGATAGTATTAGTGTAATGAAATCAAAATGAGTAACCATGTTCACTCAGCACAGATAATTGAGTCACACCTGTCACTTTGGAGGATGATTACAAGGTACCAGTGAATTTAAAGATACTAGCATGCAGGAAAAAGAGGAGAAAGTTCCTCCCTAGCATTAATGAACTGCAACTTGTATCTGGTATCTTAAAAATAATGAGCAAAATTAAGACAATGATATTATCCAAGGTTGGTGAGAATGTAGAATCAGGCATGAACACTTCTTGTACTATAAATTGTCACTCTTGTAGGATGTGGTTTATAATGTAAATATAAAACCTTAGTGTGTTAATAACCTCTGTCTTACTAATCTTATACGTGAGTCTCTATTCTATGGAAATAACTAAAATGCTACTACAGTGTTATGAACTATTTATATGTCTATAAATAGACATCACTGTATTAATTACAAAAATGAAAAATTGGAAGCAAATACAATGCTCAGTGGGAGTGGAGTGAAAGAATGTTTCCAAAGAATATTTAACAATCTGAACAAATGCTTTCTTAAATGTATGAAGCTACACTTACAGCATGCTTCCAGTGTGGGATAACCACACATCAGAGAAAGAGAAACAAAGCAGCCCAGGAAACGAAACTGGCTCCCAGAATGCATCTTTCCCATAACCCTCCTCAAACAGCACGAGAAGACAAGAAGACATTTTTCTTTCTTCCGTGTCTTTATCGCCCCCTGAGTTTCTATTTTTTTAAGTTTTATTCTTATTGTTTATTTGTGTGTGTGTGTGTGTGTGTGTGTGTGTGTGTGTGTGTGTGTGGTGTTTATACAAGTGCCTGTGGCTGTTAGAAGAGGGCACTGGGTCTCTCAGAGCCAGAGAGCCACAGTTGCAGGTAGTTATGAGCTGCCCACCACGGGTACTGGGAACTGAACTCGGGTCCTCTCAACCACCGAGCTATCTCTTCAGCCTCCTGATAGCAACCAGAGATGAAAATTTGCTAGTGTTCTTTTGATTTTCTCTTATGAACTGGCTTTCTCCCCAATGTAGTAATCTGTCATTTCTACCTCAAGCACTTTGTAAGGAGTTGTACTTGAGCCAAAGCCTTTTTTCTGTCATGCTGGGGATTCAGGCAAGGCTGGTCTCAGCTGATGAGCTTGTGAGATGGACAGCTGTAACAGACGTCTCTGGATTTACATCAGGCCGGAGAAGACTCCTGGAGAATAACTCCACTTATATCAGCACCAGGGACCAGTCTGTGAGGTGTGCCTGGTGACCTGGTGGAGTATGCCTGCCAACATATTGGGACATTAGTTGAGAGTTAGTATGTGGATAGACTATACAGGGTGTTAAGACAATTTCCAGTAGAATAACCTTCCAATCAATAAAGCTTAAGGCAGAAAGGGCATGAGGTGGGAATTCTGAATATAAATAGATGGTTCTCTTTCAAGTTTGTAGTCAGCTCAGGTCCCAGAGAGCTGTGTGGACCTTAGAGACCACATGTTTAACACACTGCCACCAGCAAAGAAGCACCGTGGCCTGGGAGCCACTAAGCACCTGGAAGAGGTGAAGATGACTAGCTCACATGAGGTGACAGGTGTCTGGGGGCATCTACTGGGGCTGAAGGCTCTGCATTAGAAGGTGTAAGATAAGGCTGTATAATTTAGGCATTTCACATTTATTCATGATCTACGTCTACAGGTTCAGGAAGCCTGGAGAAGTTCGGGACATCCTTGCTAGTCTTTCATCTGCAAATGTTTATCAATCCCTTTTTGTGTTGCACTATTAGTGCTTGACCCAGATGCAGGTAATCTAAGGCAGAAGGGGTTCTGAGCACTTGCAGGAACTCTGTACCACCTTTCCATGGTATCCTCTGTTTTCAGGTTTTCCTGCTCCAAATATAGAGATTATTTTCTAGCTAGTAGAAAGGCAACTTCTTTTTGGAATAAAGTATTAATTATACCCAATGTTTTTCACAAACCTTATGATGCATGAAAGGTTTTAATGGCCTTCAGAATCACCTCTATGAAAAACCACTGGTCCCTTGAGAGGAGATACTTACAAGATTCCCACCACCTCCTCTTTCCCTGTACCACGACCTCCTGTTGTCTTATACTGAGACTCTTTTGTCATATATCAGACTAAAGCAGTTTCCCACAGGATTCCCAGAAAGCTAATGTTCTCGCTAGCTTCTATAAAGGGTCATTGTATCCCTCAGGATGTTTATGAGCCATCTGCTATGCTGTCTTAGAAATTATGAAAGTAGAAAACCCTGTATTTTATACCCCTTCTTAAATACTGTGCACTTGCTGCATGGTTTTTTACAGAGAACTAATTGCTTCTTTCCATATAACTCCTCCTAGAAAGGATTTGTAAATTAGATTAAATATGTTTTAAAATGCATTAAGGAGATTGTAGAACATAGTTAAGAAATTAAATTGCGTTGTTATTTTCCTTCCTATTTCTTGATATTACTTAGAACAATCTCCTGATTTACTGGCTATGTCCTATTTCTTCTACTGGCCTCCTCATGGTACAATAAGGATTATTGAGTTTTGATTTTTTGTAACATTTTCAGACTGAAGGGCAGTATATGAATTACCAAGATGCTTTGCTTGTCCACATTGCAATCGATTGTATCTCACCTCACTGTCCAAAGCCTACCTTGTTTAGAACAGACATAGGTATTAAGGCTGTGGTTAGCTTGCTGTTTAGAAGATGTGAAATGAAAGTTACCTTCAATATGCACCTCAATCTATGATTAAAAATGATGCTATTTTTAGATCTTGACCACTAAACTCACTACTGGTAAATTTCTTTTTTAATTATTAATTCATCATGAAAAAGACAACATAACAAAGTATGTATCAGGATGAAATACTATAGTCATCAAGGTTAGTAAATAAGTTATCTAATTGTTTAATGAATTAATTAATTTTTATTTTTATGAATATGAGTGTTTTGTCTGGATCTATGTAACTGTATCGTATGAATGAAATGCCTGAAGAGGGCAGAAGAGAGCATTGGATCTCTGGAAACTGGAGTTACAGATGGTTGTAGCCATCACATGAATGTTGGGAATCAAACCCTGGTACTCTGATAAATCAGCTCATGTTCCTAATTTCTAAGCCATCTCTTAAGCCCCTAGACTTTGTAATTTTTTAAATCAGATAACTAGGGCTAGAATATTATCTTCATCTTTTTTGAACCTTTGGCACATGTACTGTAGGAGCTAGAGACCTGCTTGTTTCTAGAGCCACATATTCCTTACAGATATCCTTATTTTACACAAAGTTGAAGATGTAGTAAGATATGATGAACACAGAAAAGAAAGCATACAGGGAAGAGTATTTCTAAAAGTAGACTATTACTACATGTAAACTACCCCAAACTTAGTGGCATAAAATGACAATTATTTCACAATGATCAGCATTTCTGCGGCTCAGACATCCATAGAGCACAGTGGGAGTGCTTTTTAGCAACTCCACGATTTCTCGATTCTCAGCACAAAGAACTTGAAGAGTAGAAAGGTGGAGCAGGCTGAAGGATCTTTCACTCCCAGGTCCATTTCTGTACTGGACAGACTCGAAGCCTGGGAATGCAAGGCAGAGCACCTGCCCAGTGCCTCTCCTGTTAGGGTGGCATCCCAACAGCATGGCCGCCTCTTCTACCGGGCCTCTGTCCTCTGGGTGTGGGAGTTATGACCAACAAGGAGAAAGCTGCTTTGCCTTTAATTCCTTGACCCTGGAAGTTCTGCAGCATCATTCTGCTGCCCAAACTTAAAAGGAGGACACCTAGACCACATATACTAGTGGGAGAAATGTCCAGGTCATGTCATGAGATGGGGGGTAACGCAGCTATACTAGATTCCCACCAATGGGAATCTACGTCACTTGGAGATGACTCCACATAGATTTCTCAGGCTGTTAAGAGCTGTGTGATAATTGACAGGTTGGCAACACATTTACTTAAACTGTCATCCTCTGTTGAACATTTAGTTTGTTTTCAGTCTTTTGATATCTTTATGTACACAGTCACCTACATTTACAGGATATAGTCTTACAAGTAGGATTTCTGGTTCTTCCCTAACTGGGAATTTATCTTCCTGTTGCTATAAAGCAGCAGCAGCCTGGGATCAGCTGCCTGGCACCTTGACTAGAATGGCTTCCCAATGTCCTCTGCAGCATCTGTTTTCAGATCTGCTAGCTTCCTGCTCCTCACACAGTGCATCCTTTCATAAAGAACGGCTGAGTCATGAATGGGAATGCAGATGGCCATGAGTTTGTTTGCAGGCCTGGAGTCCAAACCAGTTGGACTATCTTTCTGCAGCCTGAGAAGGCTGCCACCTGACAGCAGCCTCTTCCAGGCTTAAGGAACCCCATCTGCTGACAGGTTCAGGACCTCTACCCTGTATGTTCTAGATGCACAGCCCATGGGATGGACTTGCAGAGGAGCTCAGGATGGGCAGAAGGGCTCCTACCTGACTCCTTTGCCAAATTCTTAAAAGTCTAGTGCTGGCTTTCTATATTAGTGAAATGTGAAACAGCTTTCAAATTAGGTTAAAGGGACTAAAATAGGAGCACTGAATAACAGAGCTATGCAACTTAAGTTTTACTTAGAACCTTATAAAGAAATGAAATTTCCTACCCTAGAAGCATAAGGTCTAAACTCTTAGACCTGTGGGATAGTACGAGCTGTAACTTCAAGTTTATCCTGACAGCCTTCAGATTGTGATTGCATTGAGCTTCAGGATTAAGAAGCACTGAGCAGAGCATTTCAAGAGGTATTACAAATAATATGTATTTCTGAGGTTTCAGATGACTTTCCTAGTAATAAAGACTCATGCTAGAGTTCAGTGATTATGTAAATTGAGTCAGTCTGTGAGGAAAGTGCTGGGCACAAACCTGGCTGCATATGTGAAAATGTGAAGGACACATTAATCATTTTTCAAAATGGAAAACTGATACTTTACAAGAGAATATTATAAAATGGAAAAATAGAGCTGGAAAATTATCCTGAACACAGTCTACAAAGTCAACAACATGGAAAATATAAAACAGATTTTGAACACGTGGAGAAAAGGATGAGGGGGTTAACAGATGCTTGTTGGAACACCAAAAGTAGACACTAATTTTCAACATTTTACTCCGTTATTTATTTATTGTGTGTGAGGGGTGTGGAGGTCAGAGGACAATGTGCAGAAGTTCACACTCTCATTCCACCATGTGGGTCCTGGGGATTGAACTGAGCTTGTTGGCATGATCTCAAGTGCCTGAGATAACCCGCTGAGCCATCTCACTGGCACCAAAAGTAGACTTTAAAGACAGCAAAGGAGAGAAAATATTTGGATACAGTACAGAATTTCCCTCAAAGACTCTGATCTTCAAGTTCAGATTTCAGTGAATCTCAACTAGAACAAATAAATCAAAAACTTGATACATAAGTTAAATTGAAATACACACAGAAACACACACACACACACACACACACACACACACGTACACACACACATAAAACAGCAGAGGGCTGGAGGGATGGGTTCAACCATTAAGGCACTTACTGCTCGATCAGAGGACTAGCATTCACCCCAGCACCTTGCTGCTCATAAATTTCTGTAATACTAACTCCAAGGGATCAGATACTCTTTCTGGATCCCATGAGCATCTACACACATATATGCACATACATACTCACATACACACATAAGTAAATCTAAAACAGCAGAAAGTATAGGCACCAAATGAGAATATATATATATATATTCTCATATATATAGAACCATATATATATATATATATATATATATATATATATATGTCACTGAAAATTTTTCAAGGACAAAATCTAAAGCTAGAATATCTTTATTTTTTTAATTTTTATTGCACTTATTTATTGTGTGTGTGTTTGTGTGTGTGTGTACCATGGTGCATGTGTGGATCTCAGAGGACAACTTGCAGGAGTTAGTTCTCTCCCTCCACCATATGGATCTCAGGGAGTGAACTCAGGTCACCACACTTAGCAGTAAGTGCCTTTATCACTAAACCATCTCACTGCCCTGAGAATAATGTCTTTAAAATGCTAAAATAAACTGTCAGCCTAAATTCTATACTTAGTGAAACACCTTTTAATAAGAGTCAACTGGAGACATTTTCAAACAAAAAACGGCAAGAGTTACCCACAGCAGATACTGTCTTAGTATGTTTCCTACTGCTTTAACAGAACACATATGATCCTTCATTGACAAGGGAGTTGATCCTGATGTACCCATCTTAAGTTGTAATATTGTTACTTTGAAAAGTATTTAATAAACTAAGCTAGAGAGATGGCTCTGTGGTTAAGAGCACTGGTTGCTCTTGCAGAGGACCTGGGTTCAATTCCTAGCACCCACATAGCAGCTAACAACTATTGGTAACTCCCTCTATGTGAAAAATAAGTCACAATTTTAATTAAAAGGTCAAGGAAGAAATAATAAGGAAATTGAGAAAACAATGAGTACTGAGGATAAGTAAAGAAGCCAAGTGGTGAACCTGAGACACAAGAAAAATTCTAGAACAAAGGAGGAACTAAATAATTCATATAAAGACAAAAATAATGGAATAGAAGAAGCTAAAGATACTAAAGAGGATCAATAACCCAATATAAGATTAAAAAGTTATCAAAATCTTGGTAAGACTGATCATATAAATAATATAAAAGATGAAAAGAATATATAATGATATAATTCATATTGAGATTATAAGAACAATTAAAAAATAATAAGCTATTACTGTTGATACTAGTCAATTTCACAAATGTAGATATTAAAGTATGTTTTAATTCATAAAGGAAAAGAAGTCTTGAATATTTCTACAGTCATTAAAGAAACTGAATCACCTCTACCTCTCAAGATGCTGGAACTACAGGTATGCATCTCCACCTAGATAAAAAATGTTTCTTATAATAGCAACAAAAATTCTAAGGTACATAAGAACAAACCAAACAAAACTAATGAACACCTGTATACAAAATCTAAAATATGTTTAAATCATTAAGTGTATTGAACTCATGAACTGAAATGAGTTTGGAGTTATAGGTGTTTATAGATAAGACAAGTTAGTAATAATATTCTCCCTAGGCTGGTCTACAAAATTAATAAAATTCCAACAAGCCCCCAGAAGAACTGTCCACGAGCCTTGAGACTATAAGATTGCAGGATTTATTTGAAAGAATAAAGCTCTGTAAATATCCATTAATTCTTAAATCAAATAACTGAGAGAAGTGGGGGACTTTTAATCCCAAGAATCATAAAATAGTAGAAACAGCCCACAAAGTGAAAAATCATCTTTGGAACTGACAGAAGAATAGTACTCAGCTCAAACAAGGAAGTCCTGTGAACAACAACATCAAAGAACCTAACGGGGAAATGGGTAAAAACAGCCCAGCGTCTTCACACATAGGAAGCACAAGTGACTGCAAATATATAAAACACCCTACTACCCAACCAGTAAAAAGATAAAGCAGATGAGACATTGTTTCTGACCTGGCAGAATGGCAAAAATTTTGAAGCCTGACAACATCACATCTTGTTAGAGTTGTAGAGCAAGAAAGGTCATAGAACACTGTTTGTAATGGCAAAAATCTAAATAATTCCTAAATGTCCATTGACAATCAGGCAGATTATTAAATTATGGTCTAACTGTAGGATGAAGTATTACAGCATTGACAAAGAACTGATTGACTGAAGATGCAACTATCAACTTGTATAAATTTCCATTGGCCATGCTAGAGCCACAGAAAATGTATGTAGTATAAGTTGGTTTATGTGACATACAGAAAGAGCCTAAATAAAAATATCGTTTGTTTGGAGTTACATACATCCACTGAAACTGTAAAGAGAAGAGCAAGAGGGACCTTGAGATATGCAAAAGACATGTTGCCAGGCAAGCATGAAAACCTAAGTTTGGACCCCCAAGACTACATAATCCCAACCTATAATACCAGCACTGGGGAGACGGGAACAGGAGAGTCCTCAGCCAGTCCAGCTAATCAGCGAGCTCTAGGTTCAGTGAGAGACCTGCCTCAGAAATTAAGGAGAAAAAGTGATTAAGGAAAACACCATACGTCAACTTCAGGCCTCTGTGTGCAATCTCACACCTTGTGTGAAGAGAAAAAGAAAGAGAATGAGAGAGAAAGAGAAAAAGAATTAATAACCAAAAATTTAGACTAGTTACCATGGGCTGAGAGGAAAAAGGATCAACTTGTGAAGTTACAGAAGATCTCTACTTAAACTAGGTGGTGTGTGCATGAATTTTTATTTTTAATAATTTAAGCCTCTTATATTAATTTCATCAAAATAATCTATGGCATTACCTTGAATGATTTATGTAAACTTACAGATCTTGGCCACTTCTAGGACACTAGATCTGTTTACATCTTTGCACATAGAGTCTACTTAATGGCATGGAATCTTTACTATTCTTTTGAAAAATATTTTATTTATTTTTTTGTTATTTTATGTGTATAAGTGTATTGCCTACATGTATGTAAATGAACCATGTCCTGCAATTACTGTGGAAGTCAGAAGAGGGCATCAAATCCCCTAGAACTGGAGTTATGGATGGTTGTTAGCCAGCATATGGGTGTTGGGAACCGAACCCAGGTCCTTTGCAAAAGCAGTCAGTGCTCCTAACTGCTGAGCCATCACTCCTGTCCCCCTTTACTATTCTTTTAAATGTGTAGATACATTTTGTAAGTACAGTATACAGTAAGAAATCAGCAATTGATATCATCTTACACCTATGGAATACTTCCCAATAAATTTTTTTCATTTACTTTTGTCTTCATAACACCCCTTTTAAGCAAAAGCCAATTTTATTCGACAGAAAATAAATAAGTGGTGGATTCATTGACTTGAAATTTCACACTAGATTCATGGTAGAACTATTTCTGATACCACTGTCCCATGTCATGAATTTGTTTACTCATTTATTCACTTGCCCATTTAAATACCCACTGTACATTTCATTCCTTCCTGGCTCAAGCACTATATACAGTTGAACTTGTTTCAAGGATAAAGTACAAGATAATAAAAAAACTTGATGGTTAATAGTTTGATCATGTAGGTGGCAGTACCCTCTTGTTGAAGATTTGCCAATATTTCTTGAAGGTCATCTCCTCTCAGACACCTGTATATATCCAAACTTGGTCTCTGTAAGCAGGTGCTTCTCACTCGAAAGACCTGCCGACCTCTATTACCACAGCTCTCCATGTTGAGTGGAGGCCGTGCTAGCATTGTCATCTGATGTTCTTCACCTCCAGGCAGGTGTGCCTCTCTAACAGGTATTCAGAACCTGCTGGAACAGCAGAGTATTTGTTTTTAAGGAGAAAGAATATGGCACAAAATACCCTTCTCAGAGCTCCGGCACCAGGTGCTTTGTACTATGTCTGCTTATTTCATCTTCTCCTTCATCATTCTCTTTCCACTCGGTCTCATCAGGCCTGATGTTTGAGTCTCTTTATTGAGCTCTGGAACCCAGGCATTGTCTATGTCTTGAACCCCATCTTGTTAGCTAAACACCCGGGCTTCTGTGAGCTGCCAAATACTGCTGTCTTCTACTTTCTGTATTGCTGTTAGGCAGATTTCCTTTTGTTACTTAGGAAAGTCAGGAGCATGAGCGGCAGAACAAATCATTTCCCCAATGGTTCATCCGTGGTACACATGGCAATGGAGAGCCTGTACTCCTCCTTCTTCTTGAGCTGTGTGTCTATGCTAATTGCAGTAAGGCATCCAGAGCAGAGATAGCATATTATTTATAATCTATCTCTCATGATTCTGGTAGTTTATTAGGCACTGATGGTCAAACCAGTTAAAACACAGCTTTTTACAAGAAGAATACTGTAAGATTAAAAATAAAAGAACCATGATATTCATTGAATCAGATAACTCATATTGAACAGTTAACAAGAATAACACTTCACATACTTGAAAAGTTTTTAAAAATATACAGATAATAGTTGGGATTGAAGATCAAAGACAAGTGATAGAGGGACTGGGGAGATGGCTCAGCGGGTAAGAGTATTGGTTACTCTTGCAGAGGACCTGGGTTCGATTCCTAGCACCCACATGGTGGCTAACAACCATCTGTAACTCCAGTTCTAAGGAATCTGATGTCCTCTTCTGACCTCCACAGGCATTGTACAACACGGGTGCACCTACCTACATGCAGGGAATATACTCATATACATTAAATGAAATATTTTAAAAGTTTGATTTATAAAGATAATCGGGAAGTATGATAAATGAGTCCAGCTCATGAAGGTACAACTAAAAGAATATAAAGAGAAGAGAAGAGAAGGAATTGAGAAAGGATATCGGTGGGTAAGGGCTGCAATAGCTAGGAGGAAAGTGTTGAATTTCAGTATAATAATTAGGATTAGTAACAGCTATATGTTTCAAAAGAGCTAATAGAGAAGATGTTGAATGTTTCAAACACAAAGAAATGATACACATTCAAGGTGGCAGATAAGCCAAATATTTCAATCTGATCACTATACCCTGTAGTGTACATGCTTGATATATCACAGCATGCTCCATAAATATGTAAAATCGCTGCATCAATTAAAAATAATGTCTCTAGAATATATGTGAAAATAACACAAATGTATTAAGGTGATTAGAATGTTTTAAGTAATTCAGGTGTTAAATGAAAAAATTCTGAAGAAAATTCAGAATGTTTCCTCAGAAAAACAAATAGGCAAACCATAAAAAGGAAATAGACATGCTAGGGCTGGAAGCAAGCCCACAGAAAAGCAGCACAAGACGCGCTCGAGCTCTGGCTTGAAGTGGCTCTGCTTTTCAAGGCTGAGATTTCACTTCCATGGTGTCTTGCTGGAGACGGTTCCCTCCTCTGCCCCAGCTAGCTTCTTTCCTTGGGTTTATTGCTTTCTGCATTTGGTCATCTGTGTTCAGATATGACTGTACACATTTGAAATTGCTCATTACATTACACACCATCTTACAAGTAAATTAAATTTTTTTTAAGTTCTTTGGCTGTTTGGAAGATTTTTTTTCCCATTGACTCAGGGACAAATGTTTCCTTTTTTATTGGATTATGGTGCATATATTTCTTAGTAATGAGATAGTTATGTCTGCAATTTCTTGCTATATAGGTTTGGAGGTTTTATGCATTAAAAATGACTATTAGTGGAACACGATGGTATATGAGTATAATCCCAACACTTGGGAGGTGAAAGCAGGGGATCATGAGTTCAAGGCCACCCTGGGGCTACATAGAAAGACTTCATCTCAAAAACAATAAAAAACCATGGACTGTTGGTGTTCATGTTTTAGGTTATTTCCATCTTGTTTCTTTGTGGTAAATTTAGGCATATGCAAGGAAACTAGGGATCGAAGATATGTGAAACTAGGGCTTAAAGATGATCTCTTAGTCAAGATTTAACTGGAAGATCCAGCACCTTGAGAGAATGGAATTAACCTACAAACAGAATAGAGTCAGATATACCAGACTATTTTCAATTTTTAAGATATCGTAATAAATATAAGAAATTTAGTTACATGCCTGGTATTTTGTCATTGCTGTCTTTGATACTTTATTTCAACAAAATGTCTTCATCCACTCTTTTCTAAAATTCCCCTGTAATTTTCAGATTAATTCAGTTCAGTCTATCACTTATAAGTTACCCAGAATGCTTGGGACCAGAGAATTTTAGATCTACATTTTTGAATCTTGGAATATTTGAGCAAATTTCCTCATATTCAAATTAAAAATATTCCAAACTTTTAAAACCATTTCAAATTTTGCAGCATTTGGGATTTTCAGATTAGGGCTTCTCAGCCGTAGTGCCGTAAAATGGGGGAACCCTTTCTCCTAGAATTTGTAGGCCTTAAAAGGAAAATACTTGTGGTTCATTTTGCCAGAGCCTCCTCATGAGTGCTTCACCAAAGGACTCAGATTACACAAACAGCAGTTGTGATAAAAATTTGGGTTCCTCTTGAGTCCTCTGCTTAAGAAACCTGGATAGATTCGTTTGAATTTGGCTCTGGTAATACCCAGTCCCTCATCTAAGCATGCGTGTGTGGGAATGAAAAAGACACTTTCACCAGTGTTGTACTGGAGATGATTTACACAGGTAACTGCAAACGTCCCAGGGGAGTGAACTTTGACTGTTGGATCCCACTAAGCTACTGTATTTCATGTTGTCTCTAAAACATTCCTTAGACATGGGCTGCCCTGGGCTGGGAAGGAAGGGTGGGAAGAGCTATCTCTGGCCTACTTGGTCCTGGGGAGGCCTAAATGGGCGGTTACAGCCTTCTCCAGGCTGAGCTGGACTCTGTTTACCATGTGGACTGCCAAGTCCTCCTGCTGGGTTTCTAATTTGGCTCAGAACACACCCCAATGAAAGCTGGGAGAAGGAACGACTCGCCTGTTGCCATATTACCACCATCCAGAATCCCATTTGCTGGAACTCCGCCTTGGCCCAGTATCTTCTTAGTGGTGCCTTTAAAGCAACTAATCACAGCCCCCACTTTCTCCTGGACAGATTGTTGGGCTCATTCACAACCTTTCGGTAACTCAGTATCGAGCAGTGTCCAATCCCAGCCTACTTCTAGGGCATGCTTGAAAGTCACATATGATTGATGAAAGGAGGTGTCCCAAAAGACATTTTGCCACCTGTATCTGAGGGTTTTTTTAATTTTATGCACGAAATACTGACATATTTTGTTTTTAGAGAGAAAAGGGGACCCAGGACGGTATTCTTGCACTCTGCAGCTTAACAGCACTCTACTCGGTGCTGACAGTTGCTCTCCTGGGCTGGAGGGCACAGTGATAGATGCAGTGATGCACTTCACACATCTCTTCCCCTGTAGAGAGTCTGTACTAGGAGGAGATAAAGAGACCATACAGTTCCATAATGATAAAACGCAACCCTAGTAAGTACTTGACATCAAAAAACATTAAGACCAGAGACTTGACCTACTTGAAGGAGGTCAGGGCTGTCTACTAACTTGGAAGCTTAGAGTGCAGAATCCTGGTCCTACCTTCCATAGTCATCAAATGAAAGCTGCTATAAGTCTTCAAAAGTGAATGTCTTGTCCCTCCTATACTAGCCCCCATGCTTTATTCAAAGCAAGTGCAACAGCTGGGCATGGTGGTTAACACCTGCAATCTCGGTACTTGGAAAGCTGAGGCAAGAGGACTGCAAGCTTGAAGCCAGCTGTAATACACAGCAACATCCTGTCTCAAAAACAGCACAACCAAAACAAAAACAGCGACAGAAAAAGACCTTTGAGCCTACCTGTTAAAGGAGAAGAGATCAAGCTAATGGAAAAATTTAAGAGACATTTTAAAGGAGCAAACAACCAGTTATTCTTATATGTCATTGACTCATTGAGGATTTATTCAAAATTATGAATTATTGTAGAGTTCATTCATTATTGAAGTGATTAACATGATTAGTGACCCACAAAGCTCTAAAATAACCTGAATTCCTGCAGTTATAGCAGTTTTTGGCTGACAACACAAAGCCTGCTGATATGCTTAGCACGCTGGAGAAAAAGTTACAACTTACCTTCTGCATATCTAAAAGTATTTCCTCCTGCTTTGAATTTCACCCCAAGTATAATTTCAAAGTGAGACAGAGTGGTGGTTGAGGGGACCATTGTCTGAGGCCAGGTGCCTAACAAAAGTCTGGCTCTAACTCTCTTACTACCTCTGAGACTTTAGGCCTCTGTGGACCAGATAGTCCTCATCTGTATAGTGGAGATAATAAGACTACTACACTGGATGCTGTTGGAAGGGTTGCATGAGATGTCACATGAGTTCTAGATAAATGTCTGGCAAATAATGAGTGTTCATCTAGGACTTGCTCTTTGCAGTCTGCAGAAGAGCAATGAGTTCTAAGGACAGCAGGAGACAGCCATGAACAGTATGTCTGTGCAAACACACACACACACACACACACACGCTTATACACACATTCACTCATACCCTGTGAAATGTTACATAGCCACTCAGACTCTGAAAACGCCAGGAGCACAGTGTTCCTTTCCCCTGACGTGAGTTTTCCATAACAGAGATGGAGGGAAATACCATTAGAACAGACTCCTCTTTACTCTGAATCTACCACTGAGTCAAATAACTTGAAACTCCTCAAATATATTTATTGGGACATTTAGACTTGTGTGTGGTTATGGGTATAGAATACAAATATTTATCTAGCACCACTTAACTGTAGTCTGTTCCTCCAGGGAAGGGAACCATGAATGAGGCAATATGGGAAAATCAGATTTAAACTTTTCAAAGCAGGTGAAACTGAGGCACTCATTTTCCTCTCCGTCTTTGAGCTGGCTGAGCATGTTGTCACTGGAACGGAGACAACAGGTCTTGGGCAGCAGTGATGGGCCTGACTACAGCTTTGCGTCAGCTGAGCCAAGTTCTCATCTGGGTGAGTCTGTGGGAAAACAGCCTTGAATTAAGGTTGCACATTGGACACTTTTTCTCTTTGTTCAATCTCCAGCCTAACTTTATAATGGAGAAACAAGGGCTGTGGCAGGAACGAGTTTGATGGCTATAAAAAATTAAAATTCTTTACACAAGGCTGATGTTATCCTGTTATCCCTTCCTTGGTTGTTTCTTTTGTTGTACAAAAAGCTTTGTCCCTCAACTCTCACCAGTGAAGCTTGCCCAAACATCATAGTGCTATGTATACAAAAGGCCACAACTGCCAAGTTTCAAATAATAAGAGACTGCAGAGTGTGTACCCACGGACAGGACTCCTGTATTGAACCTCACCCACCAATGGCTCGGGGATCATTGCAGAAGCGGGCGTGGAAAGATTCTAACAGCCAGGGCTGGTTCATAAACTTAGGGAACTAGGTTCCCTTATGAACTGGGTTCATAAACTCAGGTCACTGGAAGCTTGCACGTGTGAACTTGTGGCAATGGTGGCATCGAGCACAGGACACACCCACACCGACTCAAATTACACAAGGGCCCAAGTGGAGCCATAGAAATTGGTGGCAAGCCAGACCTAGACTGAGTACTACCGGGAGAGGGAGAGTGTGTCTCACTTACAATGTCTGCATAGCCTGACCAGACTCCAGTGGATGAATTTGCACGAAAGGACGTCTTGGCACAAATGCTTGACTGGATGAGACTTAACATGTATGGCAGAATGCATGAGATCTAGTGGGGAGTTAGGGGGATGGATGGGGAGGGGAGTCTAAATTTGAACTGTTTTATGAAATATATAGAACTCAGTAAAAAACAAAAATGTAAAGCCTCCCTTCACTCATCACACACCTCTCCAGTCATTCCTCCTTCCAGTGACACATGGATTCTAACTATTCATTGACGCTTTAGTTCCATTAAGTGAAGACCTTCCTGTGCCTTGGCTGCAGTAAAGGTAGTTTCTCAGGCCTCCATGACCATGGTACAAAGGAGATGCAGAGCTGGTATCTGTTGAACTGAGGGGACTACACAGGAGTTTTTGTAAGCTCTTGTTAGGTTAAGGGCTCCATAAGAAAGGAACCATTCAGTCAGTATTCATCAAACGTATCCTATGAGCATTTCCAGACATTCATTTAATGTAAGGATGAGCAACGAGCAGAACATTTTCAGAGTTTACAGTGTTTTCTTTAAGCCAAATGGCCATAAACAAAGCTACAGTTCTACCAGGAAGAAGAGAACAGATTCTGAAATACTTAGCAGTCCTTTCTTTCACTTGTTTTCTGTGTTTCAGTGGGTATGTATATATTTATTCTTTAAAATGGCAAATTACAATTATTTTAATTTCTTTGTGACTGAATAGATTGAATTTTGTTGCATGTATCTTAAAAGCTACTGAACAAGATGCCTTATTTCTTTTTCTTCTTTTAAAAATATTTTACTTATTATTTTTATTTTGTTTATATGAGTGTATTGCTTGCATGTATGTAAGTGCATCCATGCCATGCAATGTCCTTAGAGGTCAGAAGAGGGTGTCAGATTAACCTGGAACTGGAGTTACCAATGGTTGTTAGTCGCCATGTGGTTGCTGGGAACCAAACCCAGTTCCTCTGCAAGAGCAGTCAGTACTTCTAACTGATGAGCCATCTCTCCATCCTCACAATGCCTTATTTCTTATGTGTGTGTATGTATCTTCAAGTGTGCAGGTGTGCTCAGAAAAGGGACAATTTTCAAAAAAGATTCATGATACCCCCTGAACTAGGTAGGTATGGCAGATGCTATCCCATTTTACAGATGGAAGACAAGGCACAGAGAGATCAAGTAAACCCATTAAGATTGTAGAGCTAATTGGTGAAAGCCACATCTCTTGACATCATACTTTTTATTTCATTAAGGATGTGGTTTATTAAATAATAGAGTCAAGTAATTCAAGACCAATGGGTAACTAAAACACACTCATTTTTACTGAGGTTGCTTCCAGAAAGGAATGAATCAAAGCAAACCTGTCTGTACATCTTCCTTCTGATCCTGATCCCAGGGCCCAGGTGCCCTTCACATTGTAGGTGCAGTTCTCACAGAGCAGCCCCTGGTGAGAGGCTCTCCTGTGGGCTTGCTTCATTTAGCAAACCCAGGCTCTGGGTTGTGGCTTTCTCTGTGGTCACCCTGGCTCCAGTTCACCATGACCTCATATCTCACAGCTTCCGTGTTTTGCCAGGACATTGACCTACCAGGCGGTAGGACTGACTGTTTATGTCAGTGGCATTTACCCAGCCTCACCATTAGGCAGGGCTGGCATATCCTCAAGGTTTAATCATCGGGCTGCATTCCAGCTTCTCCACCCAGCTCCTCCACAAAGTTTGAAATCTGGAGTTGTGGCTCGTCCACCAACTAGCTCTGCAGTCTGAATGACTTTACTTGATTTCTCTGTGCCTTGTTTTTCCATCTGTAAAATGGGATAACATCTGCCATATCTACCTGGCAATTCCTGCATGCTCACAGCTGTCCTGAGAGCCTGAATCCTTTCAACCACTGCTGTCATTCAGTCAGTATACTATGAAGCACAAGAAAGGGCCCTTCTTTGCTACATCAAAATCAAGAATTTCAAAAGTGAAGGATTTTTTTATACATCAGGGATTGATTAAAAGTAAAAAGAGAACAGGGACTTGACAAAGAGTCTATAACCCTCAGACTTCTCATCTGTAAGATGGGAATAATAGGAGGGCTTGTGGAGATATCTCAGCTGGTAAAGTGCTTACTGGACAAGACAGGTAGATCCCAAAGGTGAACTAGACAGTCAGTCTAGCTGAAATCACAAGGTTCAATGAGAGACCTTGTCTCAAAATATAAGATCGAGACACAAGGGAGGAAGATACACAGTGTCAACTCTGGCTTCCACAGTCACCCACATGGGCAAGTGCCCCTACACAGGTAGACACATGCATACACTACACACATGCACACACACACATACACACACACACACACACACACTCAGCATTATCTATAATTACTGAAAGCCAAAGATATTCAAATGTCCATTAACTAATAATGACCATTAACTAGAACATGGTATATTCCTAGACTAGAATGTGGAATTTTATTTGACCATAGAAGGAGTGAAGTACTGTCATGTGTCACCACATAGAAGAACCTTGGAAACATGCAAAATTAAAGAAATGAGACAGAATAAGCCATAGTTGTCTAATTTAATTGGTACAAAACCTCCTGAACAGGCTAATCCATAGAGTCAGAAAGTAGAACTGTGATTGCAAAGGGCTAGAACGCGGCGGGGGAATGAAGAGTTAGGGCTAACAGACATGGGATTCCTTTTTGAGGTGTTAGAGGTGTTTTGGAATTAGATGATGGTGATTATTGCACAACTCTATTAATATATTAAAAAATCACTGTGTACCTCAAAAGGTGAATGTTAGGTGTATAAATTATACCTGAATAAATCTGTAACTTAAAAATTATGACACAGTAATTATGAAACAATATGTCTAATCAATGAGAGAAGGTGTACCTGGTGTTTGTGGGAAGTGTGGATTTACTCTTTGGTTCTTGAATCATTTTTTGATTGTTTGAGAATTTCACACATGTACAAAATGTGCTTTGATCAAATCCATCCCTGCCTTTCTCCCTCTGACTCTGGCAAAAAAGAGTGGTTAGCAGAATTATTTGACCATTCTGTAGAACTTACTCTACATCCTGGTTAGCTTTGTTTTAATGTTAATTAATTAGCTAGTTAATTTTTATTTTACACATATGAGTGTCATGCCTGCATGCGTGTAGGTACACTTGTGTCATGCAGCGCCCATAGAGGACAGAGGAGAGCATCAGATCTCTGGAAATGGAGTTACAGACAGTTGTTAGCCAACCTGTGGGTGCTGGGATTCGAACCCTGCTGCTCTGCAAGAACAGCCAGTGCTCTTAACTGCTGAGCCATCTCTCCAGCCCCCCTAGTTAGCTTCATTTGTCGACATGACATAGCCTATAATCATCTATGAGGAAAACCGCAAATGAGGAACTGCCTAGGTCAGATTGGTCTAGGGGGGGATTGTCTTAATTTTTAATTATGTAGCAGGGCCCAGCCCACTGTGAGTGGCACCTGGACACATGGTCCTGAGTTGTATGAGAAAGCTAGCTGAGCATGAGCTGACTAGAGTCAGCAAGTGGCATTCCTCACAATTTCTGCCTTCAAATTCCTGCTTGACCTGGATTTCTAAGTCAAATAAAGCCACTCCTCCTCTAAATTGCTTTTGGTCAGTGTTTTATCACAGCAACAGAAAAGAAGGAAGGATACTCTACCTGTGTGTCTCTTCCCTTTTTCATTCTATGATTTCTATGTTTATGAAAACAGGGACGTTTTGGCTGTCCTGAGATAATTACTAAACTCTGTGCACTAAGTAGTGTAGATGGATGGGCCTTGGCTAGTAAGAACTGAAACAATGTGGTCTTTGTGTTGGGTCTACAGTTTCCAGTGAGGTCCTGCCCATTTAGAATATTTTCATGGCATTTCAACCTAAAAATTCTTGTAGGTAAAAAATATACTTTTATCTCTAAAACCTGCACAGCTGGCTTCTCTTGAAACAATTGGAAAGCCTAGAGTTTCTGGACAGGCTGCCATGGCTATAATTAGATGGGACCCGAAAGTGACTCTTAATAACAGTCCTCTCCACAGCCCAGACAGGGTCCATTTCATTCCTACCTGTGCTCAGCATTTGTAGGCCTGCAGGGTACATAGGAAATATCCCCCTGAGATATCATCCATTCACTCATTCATCAAAGCCATACTTGGTAACTGTTTTGTAATATTTTATTTATTATGTTTATTTTATATGTTTGAATGTGTTGCCGGCATATATACAAGTGCATCTGTGTAGTGCAATACACATGGAGGTCAGAAGGCGTTAGCTCCCCTGGTACTGGAGTTAAGGATAGTTGTTAGTTGCCATGTTGATGCTGGGAACTGAAACCAGGTCCTCTGCAAGAGCAGTCAGTGATCTTAATTGCTGAGCCATCTCTCCAGCCCCTTGGTAACTATTTTATACTGTATGTCTGATATGTGATAGGATAGTCTCTATCTTCAGAGATGAATCTGGTAATGAAAAAAGAAATAGAGCTATCAAGTCATGTGTGAGCAATGTGATACTGGAGATTCTGTTACAGATATGGAGTATCTAAGCCAGCCTGGATTGTCTGGAGGTGGGGAGGTTCAAGGCTCCTGAAGACAACCTGGATCCCAGTCTGGCTTTTCTTTGGTACCTGTGCTTTAGTTCTTAACTGGGAGGAACATATCATGAGTAACTCCCTATCTTCAGAGCACCTGCACAAGCCAAAGGGGCTAGGAATGAAGGCAGATAAGCATGCAGACAGGCTAAGACAGGAAAAGAAACCATAGATAAGTCACAAAGTGGCAAATTTCTGCTTCTTCTCCCCTCTGGACAGGCTTTATTTTTAACTCCAGTAGGGACCCCTTCCAAGCTGACCTGCCCAGATGTATCCAAAGTCATGTAGTCCTGGACATAGCTCAGCTCAAATGAGGCTCTGGGCCTATCAGTTCCCTCCTTTTTGTTTAAGTTAACCAAACTGAAATAAGGGGAGAAGGACTTGCCCTATACCACCAAAACACTTAAAAGCGCCAAGCCCTCTTGGGGGGTCACTTAGATTTTGGTTTCTGAATCCCCTCCTCATTTGTTCGAAGTCTGTTTCTCTGTGTGACTTGTGTATGTGTGTGTGTGTGTTGCATGTGTGCTGTATGTGTGTGTTTCTTTACTTTTAATAAAGTTCTTTGCATGTTATCCCTGAGATTCTTCCTGCCTTTTAATTATTTAAAAAAGTATTTTATTGACTCTTCGAAATTTTGATACAATGCATTTTGTTAATATTGAGACCCCACCTCCACCCCCTCCCCATCTCCACCCCTCCCCATCTCTTCCCCCTCACCACCTCCACCCTCCCCACCTCCATCTTCTCTCTCATCTCCACTCTCCCCACCTCCACCCTCCCCACCTCCACCCTCCCCACCTCCACCCTCCCCATCTCCACCTCTTCCCACCTCCACCCCACCTTAGTACTTGCCCCCAATTTCATGTCCTCTATTAGTCTATTGAGTCTAATTTGTGTTCCCAAAATGCTCTTGGATGTGGGTCCATTTCCTGGCCTGCCCGATCTACCAGGTATCAACCCTGAAAGAAAACTGATTCTCCCTCTCCCAGCAGCTATTAATGGCCAATAGTTCCTCAACTAGGGCTAGGACATCAGTTGAGGAACTACCTCCTTGCTCTCTGCTGGCATATTGTCTTGCATGTGCTTACACAGCTTTTGTGCATGCTGTGGGTTCATATGTGCAACTGTCCTGTTTTGTCCAGGTAACATGGTTTCCTTACATTCATCCACCACCTCTGGCTCTTATAATCTTTCCACCCCCACTTCTACAATGATCCCTGAGCCTTGGGAGGAAATAATGTGATATAGCTTAGCACTCCACAATGTCTTATTCTCTGCATGTTGACAAGTTGTTGGTCTCTGTGTTAACTGCCATATGCTGCAAGAAGAAACTTCTCTGGTGAGAACTGAGCAATGCACTAATCTATAACAATAAGCCACCAGGAGCTAGTTTAATACTTTGTCCATCTTGGGCCTAATAACTGTGTCAGGTATGGACTCCGTCTTGTAAGGCAGGTCTTAAATCTAATCAGAAAGTATTGGGTCACTCCCATAACATCCACGCCATTATTGCTCCAGTGGGCATATCTTGCCAGGCCAGTTGTTATTATAGCTTGCACGGTTTCCAGCTGGGTCATGGTGATGATTCCTTTCCTCTTCCAGTAGCATACATAGCACCTTCTAGCACCATGGAAGCTAGCCAGTATAGAGGAAACTTTGAGGTCAATATCAGTTTGATTTTCCCTTATTTGTTCTATAAGTCTGTATGTCATGTCTTCAGCAATAGATTCTTACTGTCAAGTTCTCTTCCTTTTAATTCTTTAACTGTCAGAGAAAACAAACTTGATCAAAACTTTTATATAGTAACAAAATAACAATATTCAAAAGTATGGAACAAACTGAAATGAAGAGTGACTGAAATATGTAGGAAGAAGAAAGAAGGAACAAGAATATTTACAAAGGAGATACATAGACAAATGAGGACCAGACTGAACTTGTCTCAAATAAATACACTTGATATTTTCATAAAATTCCTGGGTCTGACTCAAGGGGAATTTGTGACGAATTAACCTAAGCAAAGCTTGTAGGAAGTGATGGCCCTTCCCATTTTTCTTATTTTATTTCCAAAAATATTCCAATGGGATATTTCCATTCTCTCATTCCAAGGTGACCATATTGGTCATGTTGATTAGTGTCCTTGACCTGGTACAGCACTCATTCCAATCTGACAGTTGTCTCCTGTGTTAGGCCACTCCCTGTTATGCAAGTGTGATGGGAAAGCCGGATTGGGAGCTCAGAAAGTCTGAAAGAAAAGTCCAAAGTGGAGGAAATCAAAATAGTACCTTCGTTATTGATAGAACTTGAATTGGGATAGTGCCCAACATTGAAATAGAAAAGTTCTTACAATAAATAAAGAAGAAAACACTAGCTCACAAGGAGAAGTATCTAGAAATGCTCACTTGTGATGTTGAATTAAAATGATCCTTGGGATATTTAATTATGTTCATCTCTGTTTCATTGCAATGGTATTGGACTGGGGAATTCATAGGTACTTGGTCAGGCAGAAAATTTTATTTGAGGGAGTAAAATTCCTGAACTTAGGCGTGAAATTGATTAACTGGTTTCATACTTGCCCAGACTTCAGGTGTGCCATGTCTGTGATCGTGTCTGGGGCCACAGGGGTGTACTGAGGATGAATGTGAGGAACAAAGACACTTATTTTGTTGGTGTGAAGGATTTCATGAAAACTGAATTTTTCTCATATACTAGCTTCTTAGGACCTAGGAAAGGCTCTGGTTGGGAGAGCTCCCCACCCCTGTGTCTGCACTTGTATCTTTAATCATCTTGATAAAAAGTGGTTTCTAGATATCTGAAACTCTACCCAGTAACCAGGAAGCAAGAACCAGTGAGGACGTTACCTAGTGGCCCGGCACATCTCTTCCTTTGGCCGGTGTGCCTCTGGGGAGGCTCTTCCTGGGATCAGATCAGAGATGGTGGGCTTTATGACACAACCTTTGTTAAAAATTCATTTCATTAGCTATTTTGAAAATAAGGGATTTTATTTTCTAAATGGAGTTCTTTATTTTTTATACCAATGAGTCTTCCTTGCCTGATGAAAACAAGAGGCACTTAAGAGACTAGTTCATGTTTAAGATCTCAAGTTGGAAAATTCGCTTTTTGCCAATTTGCTAGTCATGGTGGGAATTATCCAGGCGGTAACTAGCTTTTGTTGTTTACTCCATCTCCATTCTCTTGAACCTCCAAAGAATGTATTTTGCAAATTCTGAGGCAGCAAAGAACAACTGCTGTCTAGTGATACCAACTTCTGCCCCATCAACTACAGTCCTGTTGCTCTGCCTTGCCAGAAGCCTAGACTTTCTGAGGTTCCAAGAACATTCCCTGAGGCTCAGTGCAGATGGAAGTGATCAAGAGTACCATGCCCTCAATAGCTCAGAACTCGTCTAGCTTCAACTGGGTTCAGTGGCCTCACACTTACCAATGTGAGTTTAGCCATGACAGCCTCAGTAGGACTTGTGGTTAAAATGAATGAGTCAGTCCTAATTATTTCAAGCTGAGTATCAGTTTAAGAGTCAATACTCAGGAGTAAAAATGGACTTTCTGGAACAAGGAGAAAACACCAGTTTCAGGGGGTTATTTGCGGCGGGGTGGGGGGGAGGGAGCTTTGTTGTTTAAAGATTTCATCAGGTAAATCTCAAGTTTCTCTGGCCCCCAGCCATCAGTGAAGCTGTATCATCCTGCAGAGAGGCTTCTTCACAGGACCCTGTGCTTTTTCTCTCCTAGTAGTGACAGTGCACCTGCTAGCCTGGGAAGTTCCTCTGCTGAGATGATCCCCACTTGTGCGTTGGTCGAAGTTCCTCTGTGTGTTTACTTTTGTTCTGCGTCTTGAAGCCGAACCTTTGCTGACTTTCACAGGCAGAGATAAGAAAGATGGGGAAACAAGAACTAGAAGCAGAACGAGAGAGGACACAGATGGCAGTGTTGTTAGGGTGAGCATCCGCCTGGGTGCCTTCCAAGGCCGTGAAGGTGTTGCTCCTGTTTCAGGCAGCCTGCTATTTCAGCAGGGAAGTATATGACCCTGTGATTTCCTTTGTTTTGTTTTGTTTGGGCTTTTAATTTCTTCTCACCTCTTCCTCCTCCTCCCTTCCTCCTCCCGTCTTCCTCCCCTCCTCCCGTCCTCCTCCTGTCCTCCTCTTGTCCTCCTCCTCCCGTCCTCCTCCCTTCCTCCTCCTCCCGTCCTTCTCCCCTCCTCCTTTCTTTCTTTCATCCCTCATCCCCCTCCTCCTCCTCTTTCAGCACTCTTCCTCCCCCTTCTTCTTTGAAACAGGATCTCCCTGTGTAGCCTTTACTGACCTGAAATTCAGAGAGATCAGCCTGCCCCTCTGCTCCTGAGTACTCGGACTAACCGTGTGCACCACAATGCCTGGTTTATTTTTTATTTGTTTTATGATTTTCCCGTCTTTATTTCTTTTAGTGTACACTTTTTGTTTTATTAAAATTTGCATGGATGTTACAGTTAACAACTAAATGCACAATAATCTAGCTCAAATTGGAATCTGTGCAGTTTTAAAAATATTTTATTTATTACTTGCATTTTATGTGTATGTTCCTGCATTATGTAAAAGTACATCCATGTCATGCAAGCCCATGAAAGTCAGAAGAGGGCACTGTATTCCTGAAACTGGAGTTATGGATGTTGTTAGTTGCCATGTGAATGCTGGGAATCAAACCCAGATAGGGCTCTTAACTGCTGAGCTCTCTCCAGCCCCGAATCTGTATAACAAAAACTTTGGTCCTATATAGCTCCATCTCTTTTTTATGCTATTATTGTCTCAAATATATCTTTATACATTCATGTATGTTTATAAATATTGCTTTATGAAATTATCTTTTAACTATTGTTAGGCAGAAACAATTTACAAAACTAAAATACTTTACCACTGGGAAAAAGAAAGCAAGCGGGCACCGATGAACAGAAAGGGATGGAGCACTGAAACCAGGCCAAGGCCACAGCTCCCCTAAAAGTGGAAGAGGGAGACCTCTTAGTGCTGCAGGGTCCCGGTGCTCCTCAGAGGTGAAGAGAAACCACTGTTCCAACCTGACCGTCAAAAAAATATGTAAAGCTCAGGGACTGAGATCTCCTTGCCCTTTATCCTACGTCCGAGAGATGGGTACACAGGGGTAGGGGACTACTGCTGGGAGAAGTGAGGCAAAGATAGGCGCTCAGGAACATGGTTTCCTTTGCTAGTTTGTGTGTCTTAGTCAGTTTGAGCTGCTGTAACAAAATATCTTAGACTATGTAATATGGAAGAAAGAAAAGTTTAGTTCTGGAGCCTGGGAATGCAAGATCAAGGTGCTGGCAGATCTAAGATCTGATGAGGGCTCCCACTTCTGCCTCATAAATGGTACCTTGTTACTATATCCTCACATAGAAGGGGGAGCACATATGTCTAGGTTGTTTCTTCACCTTCCCTTATAAGGCCACTTGCCCATTCTCCTCCTAAAGGCCCCATATCTTATACTATCACATGGGTGCTTAAGTTCCATCATATGAGTTTTGAATTTGGGGGACACATTTAGACCATGGCAGCCTGTTTGATAGTATTTGATTAGTGGCCATAGATTATTCATGGAGCATCTGTTCTGATGTCCAGCAATCTGTTGTGTCGTGGGGTCTTTTTGCTATTGTGTTTTTGGTTTTAGTGCCTTTGTTTTGTTTTTCCTTTTGTTTCCTGGTGCTAGGGGTTGAATCCAGGGACTTACATATACTAGGCAAGTGTTTTACCACTGAGCTGAGCTATGTCGCTAGTCCACCACTTGGGTTTTCTTCAGTGTCTGTAAACAATGCCTGTTGCCTTCTGATTGCCTTTCCTTGTCTGAATGAAAGAAGGACAGACTAAGGAAGCTCTAACTTTCTATGTGCACTGAATGGAGCTTTCAAGTTGAGAGAAGGACCAGAGTGTCTCAGCTTCTCCTGAGGGAGTTCACACATCTGCTTGTGCTTGGCTCCCTAGCTCAACAGAAAAAAAAACACCTTAGTTAGAGGTCTTTGTGTCCAATTACTTATGGAGTCTTGAGGCAGGAAATGCTCTTCATTGGTACATTATTCTGCAGGACTCTGAAAATAGAACCATTAGCACAAGCTTCATGTTTCTGCCAGGATGCCAGCATCTGGGCCTTTGGTGCCCTCTCCTTCCTCAGCTCTCTAAATAGCCCTGAGCCACATATTTTCATTATTGTATTTTCAAACAGAAATCCTTATTTGTCAGAGGAATTGAAAAGCAGCACTTAGAAGTATCTGCCTAGGTTTCTGTGTATTTGACTATTGCCAAGGGAGGGGAGAGGTCCTAGTGGGAGATGAAAGGCTTCCTCCATGTGCTGAGATGGTCCATTGTCACTTGTCTTCCTCTGGGACGGGGTGTTGGAGAAATCATCTCTGCACATCAAAGACCAGTGAGAAAGCATCTCCCCAAGAGGCAGCTAGGAAGTTGTCCCATTCTGCAGAAGCCTTAGAACAAAGAGTCTTATCATCTGTGGGAAGTAACCAGGTAGGAAACTTTCTAAAAAGGATGTTTTAAATCTGTGCTTCTATTTTTAATTAGACACAGGTGTCTCTGCAGAGTCCAAGCAACTACTTTTCCAGTGTGTACATCAGTAGTGGATATTTAGGCACATTTGGGAGTTGTTTCATTTGTAGACCAGGAAAATATATTACCTTGAGTAATACCAACTTTTGGAGGGAAAAAGCTTAGGAAACGATTCTATATACAGGGCAAAAGAGAAGTCTTGCATGATGAGGAAATTTGAACAAAGGAAAATGAGTACATTCTTCTTCATTACTCACAAATAATTTTAAATAATATGGAATTCTAAATAACTCTACACTAGCATTGTGGTCAAGATTTTGTTTTGTTTTGCCTTACTTTACTTCTTCTCATGAAATTTCGAGTGAAGAATGGGGGTAATTCTGCGTCAGGAGTCACTGTAAATGCACCTCATTTCCCAGAACAGTGGCTCAGTGCTGCTAGCCTTCTTCAGAGTTGCTTAGCACACTCAACAATGCTAGTTTGTGGCTTCGTGTTTCGCTGCCTCTGGCTGGCATGCTGTAGTTCTGGGCGCAGCACAACTCGACCTTGCTTTGGGGGCTGTTTCCTACCTCCCCCAGGTGCTCTTTGCTCACTGTCCCCTACGACACTTTCTCTATCCGAACGTGCTCCTCCGTCTCTGGCCACCCTCAGCTTCATGCATCACCTCGCCCTCTCTGGGCAATAGAGCTGGGGGGCAGGGCTGGCCAGGGCACTGGAGCTCTCTTTCTTTTAGAACACATCAAGAGATGAGCTAGTTCTAATCCAATTTCAAGAAGACACTTGAAAGCACAGCAAGGCTGACCATTGCTGTCACTCCCTAGCTTTAGAGTGACGTTTTTAATAAGGCTAGTTTTGATGCCATCACATACTTCTGTCTTTTTTTTTCCTGTATCTTATGATTTAAGCTACGTTATTTGAATTTCAAGTTATCTGAATTTATTTCCCATCTAAAAGGAGTTCTGCTGTGCTTTGTCTGACAACTTTTATTTCTTGAACATTCCTGAACATTCTGTTTCTTAAGGATTTTTTATTACTTTTGGAGCAAAAGCTCAAATGAAAAGCACAATGGATCCTTTATGGACCTGGTATTCCATTTTCTGGCATTGCCATATATGGAAGAAGCACCCACAGTTCAGGTCTCTCTGCTCTTATCAAGGCCGTTCTCCCAAGGGGATCACTGCTGATAGACACAATATCTCTCCCTCCCCAGAGGAACAGCTAGACTGCCAAGTTCCAAAGAGTTCCTGCCTTTTAAGGGTGTCTGACATCTCTGTCTGCCCATGACTCTTTTCTGTTCCTCTTTTTTCCTTCTTTCCGTTCCTTATTTCTTTTAGTTTAATTTCATGCTGAACTTGTACTAATAAATTGGTTTTACTTTGCAATATAATTTGAAATTTTTTTTTGTTTTAAGAAGCAGCCTAAGAGTCTTCTAAAACAAGATTTACATGGGTGTGTATGCATGCATGCATGAGTGTATGAATGTGTGTGTGTGTATGTGTGTGTGTGTGTGTACCTATGCTTGCACAGAAGCCAGAAGAGGATATTGGATCACTTGGGGCTGGGGTTCCAGGTGTCTGGGGGATGCCTGGCTTACTATGTGGGTGCTAGGATCCAAGCTCCAGTCCTCATGCTTGGGCATCAAGCATTGTTAAGGACTGAGACATCTTTCTGCCCCTTTAAGCCAGATTTTAATTGGACCCATTTTTCAACTTTCAAAGTAAAACAGAAACACATTTTGTATATATTATTTGACATGTCTTTATTTTGTGTAAAGTGATGGGAAAGTCATTCTGTGTGTTTATTAATATGATCACTTGTGTATTCTACAATTGACTGAGCCCTAATTAGGGTTCTAACAATTTAGACATGCTAAGAAACAGCGCCTCTTACTTCAGAAGTTCACTGTCTCGTGTGGACCACAAAGGAATTATTTCCCATTTACCATTCTCTCTACCTCACCCACCCAGAGCTGACCACTCTCCTTTTAGTTAATATGGGCTCTTTTGGATTTACCCCCTTCTTTGGATGATATAACTGAACCATATTATACTTTTTCCCATGTAGGGCAGCCACTGATCACAATGTGGATAATACCACTGAAATCCTCAGGGAGTGGTTGAAAAATGTACAGAAACTTTATCACTATGTGGAGTGGAGGCCCATGGATGACCCAGAGTGAGTAACAGGAGCAAATTTTCTCAACTCATCTTCCTCCTTAACTGGTTTTCCAGTCATGTAGGCCTCCAATCTTGAGGGCACATGCGAATTTTCATTGCCTTTCCTCTCTATATCTAAATGAGTTGCAAACATGGCTGTTTCCTCTTTTAACAGATCTTCACAGCTCCCTCTTCCTTTTTTCTCCTGGGGCTGCCAGCCAAGTTCAGGTTTCCAATATTTTATAAATTATCGTGGGGGCTGGGGTGATGGCTCAGCAGTTAAGAGCACTGACTGCTCTTCCAGAAGACCCAGGTTGGGTTCCCAGCACTCACATGGTGGCTAAAAACCACCTGTAACTCCAGTTCCAGGGCATCTGATGCCCTTTTCCAGACTTCACAGACTTTGTATAACATGGGTGCACTTACATACATGCAGGCAAAATGCTCATATATACAAAATAAAAATAAATGAAAAAATAAATTATCATGATGGCATCTGTACTTTTAAATGTTGATAGTATTTATTAATTTTTGAGTATAAAACATTTAATTTTGAGAGATCATGGTGAAATTTTTGTGTGTCTTCTATATAAACTTTGCTTTTTAAACTTATCATAACTTGAAAACTATAGCATTATAACATAGTAGCAATCAAGGAGCTTCTTTGTTTTGAACTGTAAAGTGCCTATTGTGTGGATACACCACAATTATTTAGTCATTACCCTACTCACAGACATTTAGGTGATTTCAGTCTTAACCATAGCAATTTCTTGGTCACTTATATCTCCATCTTGCTTACCTATATTAGTTGGGATTTCCTTGAGATAAAGAATTAAGTAGAAAAAAATCAAATTATATAGAGAGAGAATATTAAATAGATAGATAGATAGGTAGGTAGGTAGGTAGACAGATAGATTTTTAGATTGGTTTGCAAAACTGAAGACTTGATAATCTGACAATGGCTGTCTACATACTGGAAACCCAGGGAACTCAGTAGCTTCTCAGTCCAAGAAGCTGGAAGCCTTACACAAGAAAAACTAATGGTACAGCTTAAGGCTAAAGGACTGGAAGCACCCTGGATAGTTGCTGGTTTGAGTTTCCATTGAAAGGCTGAAGGAGCTGGAGACTGAGGGCCATGGGAAGCAGCAACAGTCGATACACTGACTCAGGGAAAAAAAAACTTGCCAGGACTAGCTGGCTTCCTCTTACTACTTTTGTTTCTTCTGGGCCCCTTATCTATTGAACAGTGTTCCCATGTTCAGGGTGGGTGTTCCCCCCTCAGTTATGATTACATGTGCCAGTCTGAAATGCCCAGACACACCTGCAAGAGTTCTTTGCAAATCTCCTTGGTGTCTCTTAGTCCATTCAAGTGACAATCAAGATCAGTCATCACAATATCATACTGCCAGGCCAATCTCCCTAAATACATATCATTTTTTTTCTTTATTACAAATATTCAGATGGACCTTACATACAGAACATACATAATGAAGTTTGAACATCTGAGACTTGTATTTAGGAGTCCATAAATTTAGGCCATAAACCCATGTTCCTTGTTCTTCCTCAAAGAAAATCTGCTTTATTCAAAATTCCTTTACGTCCAACCCCCAAACTTGCTGATACAGGTCTTGGAAGTGACTTTTCTTCTGTGTAACCACAGAAGAAACTCTTCTTACCCTAAATCACACATGCTACAGAGAGCAATTCTTAATTGTTCTAGTTTCAAAGACCTAATTATTATTCAACAATTGGATTGTTTCTTTTCTGTGCCATCCTTCTGACATAATACACTTAGCTAGCCTTAATTAACTTCAATTTATGTATTCAATTTCCTAAATCAACTGTGCACTTTTGGGAGGAGCTAGAATATACAAACACTTTCTATTTTTCCCTCAGTGCTATGTATTTGGCAGGCACTAAATCAATCTTTGCTGGATGAATGAGTGAGTGAATAAAATAAAGAATAAATATATTTAAAACTCAGAATTGCAGATGTTCCCAAAGCTACTATGATCCCAACCTCAGAAACTGTAGAGGTTTGATGAATGAATACCCTGAGTTTCTGCACAGGGTATGTCACTTACTGAAAGACAAATGTGTATAGTAATAATAAAAATGTCATTCCAGAACAAATTTATTATTCTAGACTCTATCATATATACATATACAATATATGTATATGTAATACATATATACAAATGTATATACAAAGAATATTTAAAATCCAGGCATATGGTCTATATGGAAAGGAAAAATTTTCAATGAAATTTGAACTCCCTAAAAGATTTTGAACAATCCTTTGGAGTTTCCTGTGATGGTATTTAGCCTAATTTTTAAAAATTGTACAAGAAGATCTTGCGCACCTACCCTGCTTATGCTTTATAATTAAGATAAATTATTTCATATATTTATCATATGCCAAGGTTACTTCAAAAACTATTTCAGAGGACATGATTTTTGGCAATATATTCTGAAAAAAAAACCCAGGAATTCCACCAGTTTCCACTTAAGCTGTAACTGAGGAAGACATTCCCAAGACTCTCTGGGCTGTGCATAGCTTGTTAATTATATCATTTTATTTGTATAGGTACAGCCTCATGTTTTGTGATTTTTCATTTACTAATGCAAACTCACTGCCAACATATCCCTAAGAACTTGAAATGGGGCTGCTGTGACAGCATCAATGTCCACACCAGCTGAGAGGTTTCAGGAGGATTCTAGAGCGCACTGACTCCTTTGCCTTTATGGTCATTTAAGAGTCCTGATTTGGCTGTCTTGTGACTAGAAATCCCCAGAACATCACATGCCACTCCATCACCTCACTTCACCTAGGACAGGTCAGTGTATTAAGCTCATGGAATCATTTACTGAGATTCCAACAAGTAAACTAAACCTATGGTTTCTTACAAAACATTCTTACAGTGTGCTTTCAAATTCATTTGATAAGATACATTGAGCATCTAAGAATATAGGCTTTAGTGCTAAACTGCCTGGATATAAATTCTGACAGTTCCACTAACTAACTATAACATCGACCACTCCAAGCCAATATGCTGGTCGTTAAAATGGAGAAAATTGTAGTATGTGTTACATGTGACACATCAGAACCCACTGAAGAAAAGTCAGGTGCAGCGGCTGTCATGTAGTCCTTGTTACTTAGAAGGCTGAGGCAAGAAGATAACTTGAGTCTAGATGTTCAAAACCAACCTAGTGAGACCTTATTTTCAGAGAGAAGAATGAAGAGGAAGAGGAAGAAGACCCTCAGAAATCTTTCATATAAAGACCCTGTTTTTAGTGAATAGCAAATTTCTTCATTACTCACTGTTCCACTCAGCTTATCTGTGGTGTGGAGAAGAGGATAACAATATTAGTAATATTTTCTCATTCCTGGAGTAGATGACAGAGTAAGCCAGTACATGCAGACATCGAGGTCAGGGCCAGATGCATGAGGCACTAAGTAATTATAACCTGTTTTCTTCGTTTAGATCTTACCCTGATGAAATTGGTCCAAAGCATTGGCCACGCTCCCGATTTGCCCACGTCATGAAACTGCGACAGGCAGCCCTTAGAACTGCGAGGGAAAAATGGTCAGACTACATCCTGGTAAAAAACTGATGCTTGATTCCTTGACAGTTGTTACCTAAAATATGTTAAAATTAGTTGTTCAGGAACTAGGACCCCAGGAACAATCAAAACCAGATTTATTATAGGCGTCACCTCTAGATTGAAGGGAAAATCTTGGTAACTTATTATTGCAATACCTAGACTTCATCTCAGACCCTCTCTGGTTTGCTTTTTCAGTGAGTGTGTAGGTGACAAGGCTTCTGGACTATTTGTCTCATGTCACAGGCATAAGAAACTTTAAATCATCACAGGTCATAAAGAATGCTGGAGGTAAAACAAGACAAGACGTCTTAATAACTTCTTGTAAGAAGTTATTTAATTCAGGAAATGGAATCTCCTATTTGGTTTCCCAGCCACTACCAGGGTTCTCATGCAGAGTTTCTTCTATGAAGAGGTTCATCACCTCTCTGAGAGTTTACAAAGTTGTCCATACAAACCCTGGGCTTGGGGATTAGAAGTCCGTGCATCCTTGTCCTCAAAGAACCATCTCAGTTGGAAAGGAGGGCAGCTGCCTAAAGCTTTAGGAGCTCTGTCCCCTTTTGCAGACCAGAAGCTTTTGTCCCACAAGTTCATTGGGTAATTGTTTTCCAGTATAACACAAGAAATGACACCAATAAAACAAAGTCAGTATCACTATTACACTCCAGAAAATATAAATAGGTCTACCCATCAGTACTGAGAGTAGGCACTCAATTTGTGTTTTTGAATGAATTTGTAAGGGTTAATGTCTTGAATTGAAACCACTAACTAATGTGTGGGTTGTGTCTTGGTTCAATCTGTGTGTGCAATGCTAGTTCTTAGCTTTCTGGTTTGCACCGAGCTGAATATGGGAAGGTAGACTAAACATATTTGACTTTATGAAAGCCGCCAGCTGCAATGGTTTTCACTAAGGAGGATGAAAAGTAACACAGGTTCCAGATTTCGCGATCCCTTAGGATGTGCTGCCATTGAACCCTCTATACGATGTATGTTTCCTCTGACATTGTCCTTCTCTTTTTCTAGTTTATAGATGTCGACAATTTCTTGACTAATCCACAGACGCTCAACTTAATGATTGCAGAAAACAAAACCATTGTGGCCCCCATGCTGGAATCCCGCGGCCTGTACTCTAACTTTTGGTGTGGAATCACACCTCAGGCAAGTCTTTTCGGTTAATGAGGAGATGAGTTTTGACAAAGCAGTGCCGTGTCCACAGTAGCCCCCTTCACTTTTTTCTTGACTCCTCTCTTAAAGCATGTATGTCATTGTGTTGTTAAAATAAGCATTTTCAAGAAAGAAATTAAATCCAGATCTAATGCAATAACCCAATGGGCACCTTTATATTAGTTACTGAAAATATGCAGTGAGCCAGGCATGGTGGGATTCTAGTAGTCAGGAGGTCGGAAGCAAGAGAATCTAAAATTCAAAGCCATGAGGCTATCGAGGTGGCTTAGTGGATAAAAGTGCTTGCTGAGGAGGACCCAAGTTTAAATCCGTACCACCCAGGTAAAAAACTGAGCGCGGTCACATGCAGACCTATAACCATAGCAATGTCGGGGGCAGAGACAAAAGGACCTCTGGAGCTGGCTGGCTGCCAGCCTAGCTCCACGTTCAGTGAGAGACCCTATCATAGGAGAATGACAGATCAGGACACCCAATATCCTCCTCAAGCCTCCGCCTCATGTGGTCTCATGAGCACATGCACATACACCCACACAAACATACACTACCCACGAACAAACTAACAAAAAAAATACAGAGAGAGCAAACAAGCTGAGATGGGGGGGGGAGTTCAAATCTGGGAGATCGGGGAAGGAGCATCAGGAGTTCATGGTCATCCTCAGCTATATAGGAAAGTCAAGGCTAGCCACTGCATGAGGCAGTGTCTGAAACAAACAAAACAAAACAGAAAATAAGAGTTCAGGGCTAGTCTAAACTACATAGTAAGACCTGCCTCAAAAATAAAATCCTCACCACTCTGGTGAGGATTAACATTTAACCTGATTTTGTTTTTATACATTGTAAGCTACCAATGTCTCAAATGGCTTGCAAATTCTCGAAAATGTAAAGGCATTCCTCTTTCACTGTAATCATACCCCAAAATCCAAGAGATTTTGAATGACGTTTACTATCCATGTATCTTTGAAGGCACAACAAGTTCGTATGTCTAAAGTTCATTTTGTTTCTTGGGAGAAAACATTATATAAAGTTAGCTTGAACTCTTTCTTAATAATCTGCACTGCTTCACATGGCAGAGCCACTTGAGGCTTCTTTTTGCAGAGTTCTGCTCTGCTGCCAGCAACAAGGACGGGAGGAGGTAGCCTAGTGACCACAGCCTCCAAGTTGCTCTTAGTACATTATTAAAAGCTCTTAGGAGAAATGTGCTCACTTATTTTGTACAGTGAAACTCAATTTTGTGCAACTTGGGCCAATTATAATCGTCTTCATCTGGTTTTGGCTTCCTTCCACCTTCATCAGTTTTCTACTTAGAAAGGAACGGAAATAGCCAGTGACTTCATTAATTTTAAGGCAGCCCTGCCTTCCAGAGCCTTTAAACACATCCAAAACAAAACGACCTTGGTGTTGTCTATCAATGAACAGGAAATATTACCAATAAAATTCTACTTTTGTGAGAAGAAAGACATGGCCATTGTGTCTACCACTCTGTGGGAGCACGTTCTTTCTGTGCCTCCTTCCCTACCATCATCCCTTCCAAGATATTCAATGATTCATCATCATCATCATGAAGTTTCCAAGTTTCTCATTCTGGGAGTATTAAGACATCTCAAACTTTATATTGACATGAGTCTGTAGGGAGTCCTTGAAGAACCAATGTTCCCTTTATCCCCGAAAGAACTCTTATAAGCTGAAACTTTAGAATAAATGAAAGCTTAACCATGATCTAAGATCAAATAGCTAGCAGATGGTTCGGAATTCCAAGACTCGCATCTTCTAAATGTCAGTTTGTGGTCCTTCGACTTTATCTTATGGTTCGTGTTGGAGTTAGCTCAGCTAGAACTCTTCCATACTTGAAGGGTGTGTCACAGAGGTAGAAAAGGCTATAGTGTTTGATATGTGGGGCTGACCTCACAGCAGGAAATGCACAATAAAGGAATGGGAGTGATTATGGAATACTTAAGAACTCATATATTCAATGCATATTGTGTCCTTCACAGTAGTAATCTTGTGAAAATTCCATGTATTCAACTGAGCCTGTCATCCCCTAGAACACACTTTTTAAAATGCCTTTCCAAGTTGCTATACACTTTGAAGTTTATTTTATTAAGATATATTGTCCTTTTTCTGTAATGTTTTCATTGTCATTATAATGGGTGTGTCTGGAATATAAATTCTCTACAAAATTCTACACTCCATGAGAGCTAAGCCTGAACTATCTTATTTCTTAAGTGTCTAACCATTTAGCACAATGCCTGGTTTAGAGCTGGTACTCAGTGGGGAACAATTAAGTTTGGAAGGAAAACAAATTGAATCATGCCAAAGTTGTTGAAAACCACAAAATAAGAAGTTGGGTTATCTTGTGCTCTTGTACAGGTGGAAGTTTCAAAAGGTGAGCCCCACCAAAGCATAGAGCAGTTGAAACTCCACTGGAATGTCCAACAACCAACTGCTCTGAAAGAAGATCCTCACATGTATGTCTTAGTAATGCATGTTTTAAGAACACTAGCCATAGCATAGTATAGTCATCTTAATACTACCCAGTACTTATTGATACTTTCTTGAAGTTTGGTTCTAAACACTTGGTAGTCTTACCTTAATTATATGGAAAATCCTCTGGCATGAATAATGTTGAATTACCTGAGACACCTATAGCCACCTATAAACAGTAAGGAGCTGAGGTTTGAAGTCAGAGAGCTTGACACTAGAACACACCTTCACAATTCTCTGTTCTTTGTCCCCGCTTAATACTATCCCTTACATCATCCGCAGCATAACATATACTATACTTTTATGAAATTATTAAATAAAGACCTCTTATGTGTTTTAAATACAGACTTTATTTCTTGAGCTCATTTAGAAGTTCTTTGTTCAGGATAAGAAGAGTGGAGGTGCTCTGGAGACTTCTGTTAACCCGTGATGGCCTAGAAGGAATCCATCTAGCAGATGACTGGGAAATGATGCTTTCAGATGAAAATACAGCTCAACTATTTGCTCTTTTCCAGGGCTTCTATAAGAGGACCCCAGACTACCTTCAAATTAGGGAATGGAAGAGAACGGGTTGCTTCCCTGTGCCCATGGTTCACTCCACCTTTCTGATTGACCTCAGGAAAGAGGCCTCTGACAAGCTGGCTTTCTACCCCCCCCACCAGGACTACACCTGGACCTTCGATGACATCATTGTCTTTGCTTTCTCCAGCAGGCAAGCAGGTACAGTTTATGCTTGGCTGTCATGTGTCCATTGAAAGACTGAAAATGACTAGTGCCTACATTTGGGTTATTATACTTAAAAGCACTCCTGTCGCAGTTAAAAGAAAATCTTCCATTTCAAGTACAATGATAGAGGCAATGAATTCTTTATAGTAACTATGCCAGAACCTTCTGTGTTGCTGTCCCTGAGCACTAAAGACCAAGAGCCAGGACTGGTCCCTACCCAGAACTCGACTCCCTTTTGTGGAGGGCTTGAGTTGACATGGAAACAATGGTGATGGCTTGAGAATCTTGAAAATCTCATTGACTTTCTGGTGATAATGGTATTACTGTTGCTAATTATAAAAATCCCTTTATTAAATGGAAAGAATAACAGAACAACATTGGCAAAGTCTCCAGGCTTCACAAATGGAAGTTTATTTCTTCTCATAAATAATCTAAGCTGTTATAATATCTCTGTCCCACGGATTTCAGCAGCTTTAATTCCTTTTAATTTCCTTTCCATGTTCCAGAAGGCATTGCCCTTGACTGTTCAAGATGCCTCATGACGAAGGATACACCAGGCATCAAGGTAGAAACAGGACTACAGGGCTCTGTCCCTATCAGAGTACAGTCCAAGGTTGAACACAGCATTTCCATGTATGTCCATTTAGCTAGAAGTTAACAAGAAGACAATTCCTAACTGTGAGGGAGGCTTAGATGTCATCTCTATTCAGTGGAGTCATAAACCCCAACTCTCTCATTTTAGAAGAGCAGGTACTAGAAGCAGCCAGGAGTCCCTGCCTCCATCTCCACTGAAGGAGAGGCAAAGCCAGACTTACGTATTTTGTGCATTGCTAGAAAAGCACTCCCACAGGAGTCTGCAGGCTCCTTAAGACAAATTAGTAGGAAGGAAAGTTGTTGTTTCTTTCCCTTTTTCTCCCTCCTGTGCCATCAAGGAGGACTAATTCACAAAACCAGTTCAAGGAGATATATGGCATTACTGAAGCAAAGTTTCCTTTGCTGGTAGATTCAGGACCCGTTATCAATACGCCACTTAGCCTCTAGCAAATGGGTTTATTAACCAAGAAGATGGTAAAATAAACTCACTGTTGCTACCTAAGTTAGGCTGAAAATGATTTCATAGAGGCTCTAGGCAGCTGAGGAGATTACTGGAAGATAAGACTACTAATACAAATGGAAGAAACAATGCACACATTAGGCCATAGATACCTACTCACTGGTTGTACATTTGAAAAGAAAGAGGATATTTCTTAGAAATGTGTAAGGCTGATTTTTCCATTAGCTAGAATGATTTAGACTGTTTGGCCTCGTGGAGACATTTTCCAGTCTTGTATCAGGGAGCAGGCAAGCCTCAGGTGGTTTGGAAGTTTGCACAAAGTTCTTGTGTCCATGTCAATGGAAGCTGCTTCTTTCAGCTTGATGTGTGATTTGCTCTGACTTCTCCAGGACCAGAAGCAGAGGCAGGGCCTTCCTCTTCCTGCAAGTTATGTCAATCCTTTGCTTCAGAGTTTGAAACAAGGATAGTCCAAGAAAGCAAGCTATGAATAATTTCAGTAATGGCTATTGCCTAACAGAGATCTCCTTTATAACCACTGCATGAGGCATTATTTTTAATGCTACAGTAAACTGTGGTGATGCCTATTTTTAAACCAATACCTGGATATTTGGGTTGGAAGAGTGGTGCTGGCTGGATTAGAGGTTTTCATCCCTGCCCTTTGTTTGGTCTGTTCATCAGGACTTTCTGCTTTGTTTGTCAGAGTCCCAAGCCTCTTATGGGACACTGAAAGCAGGTCTGGATGCTCAGGGCTGAAAGCAGGTCTGGATGCTCAGGGCTGATGGTGAATCATCTGGGGAAAGAAGAGTTTCATGGAAAGGAAAGGAGAGGATCAATCCACCAGGCTCTACTTTGGTGCCTAGCATTGTGTTAAAGTTTGTGTTTGTTGGGGAGTTCCGACCTTTAGCTGTGAAAACATAACTAAATGTTTGACAGCTATGCACACTGAGGGCTAGATTTTGGTGGTTTTGACTGCAAACAAGACAACAAAGAATCAGTGATGTGGATTTCCTAACAACTGTGTGTTCTAAGGTAGTATTTCAACATTTCCAGGAGAAACATGGAGGAACCTGGGAGCCACATGCATCCCATGACATGTCCTTATGCGCTTCCTTTCTTGGGTTCAATGCAAAGCACTTCCCTCTCTCTTGGGAGTCTTCATGAAAACCTGCTCATATTCTTTCACTGTTCCAAAGTTCTCTAGATGTGTGTTATCTATTGTATCATTGTTGTTTAAATGTACAAAAGGAAGCAAAGTGTTTGTCTGTCTGTCCTAAGCAGGAGCATGAAACCACAAATCTTGGCTATGGGAACAAGGAGAGACAGAGTGATACCAAGGGTTTCAGTGACTCTAGCATGGATGGCCATCTAGTCCAAATAGAGAGCACAGGGTCCTAGGCAAGTCTCCGTGGCTGTAGTGAGGCCAGAGTCAAGAGTTTACCTCCGCTGTAGCCAGTGATCCAGCTTTCTACAAACCACTCTTGCAGGTGGTTGTAAAAGCATATTTATATCTTTGCTTCTAAAGACCATGCCTGTGCTGCCTCTTTTGCTTTTTTGTCTTTATTTCAGACATTTTTAAAAATCAGCTCTCCACTATAGGATCTGAGGCGTTAACTCTCTTCCCGTTGCCTTCCCATCACTTTGTCCCTGACATGTAATTTTAAATGTTGGGCGTTCGGACTGGAAAGATGACTCAGCAGTTAAAAGCAGTGACCTACCTTGCAGAGGACCTGGGTTCAGTTCCCCACACCCATATGATAGCTTACAACTCCCTATCACTCCAGTTCCAAGAGATAGGATGCCATCTCCTGGTCTCTGTGGGCACTTTACATGTGTCATATACATACATACAGGCACTCTTGCATAAACATAAAATAAAAATAATTTTTTAAAAGACGCTGGGTGTTTTTGTGATAATCACATGAATCTAAAACCCCAAGATCAGTCATTAATAGACTATATATTTTTCCTTTATCAAACTTAATCCTCCTCTCTCTCTCTATGTGTGTGTGTGTGTGTGTGTGTTTACCTGTGATTACTAATATAACTGAAAAATAATCTTTTATTTTCTCAAACTTCTCTTAGCATGTTCAGAATTATCAGATGTTCTTTTGTTTGTTTATGAAAATATCTGTCTTAGAATTTTCTGATAACACCCTAATCTCAGAACTATCACAACCATCAACCCAGGACCAGTTTGCTTTCTGTCATAAATCAACAAACTCATTGTCCTGAATCTTTCTTGTGCGTGGGGATCCCTCCTTTCTCCCCCTCCTCCCTCTATCTCTTCTCCCTCACTTTCATCCCCTCCTCCATCTTCTAGTAGCTTTCTGAGAAGGTATGATGGGAGGTAAACATTTTATGACCTCGCATGTCTGAAAATGTCTTTCTTTTACCTCCACACTTGATGGATAGATAGCTTGGCTAGGTATCATATTCCCTTTGTATGGAAGCTTTGGAAAGCTAAATGGTAAAATGGTTTGTCTAACTAGGGTAGAAAGGCAACCTAAACATTAAATCTTTTTCTTTCATTTCCTGATTTCATTACAACTTTGTAAAAAAAAAAGGTACATTTGGTTTTAGTTCTCAGAAGCATTCGTGTGAGCAAACAACACAGGTAGCGAGTTTACTTGGAGGAGACAGAAGTGACAGTGCCTGGTGGAACTGACCAGATTCAGTGAAGGTGGAAGAGAAAGGCCCTTTCAGCCCTCTTCTTCTCTGCTAATGCCACAAGACAGCTTCACCTGGCTTGGCAAGTGACGCAGCTGACTGTGGGAAGTTTCATCTACCCAAAATAAAGATGTCACTATGAAGATAATTTCCTCAGGAAAATGAGGATAATTGAAGCAATTAATAAATCAGAGGCTTAGCCACATGGCCCAGAGCTTGGCAGGCTTGTCCTTCTACTAAGGAAGCTTTTGATTAGTTAGGACTGTCCTCCACTGTGTCTTAGTGAGACCGTCCTGATTCCTTCGTTCCTGGCTGTCTCGCTGAACAGAGATGCTTTATAGTTCTCCCAGTTCAAGCGGAGGTAAAGACCATAATTGGATATAAGAGAATCGTGAACTAGCTAATGGTGTCAGGCTGGAGGTTCTTAACAGAGTTTGAAAAGAAGGCTCTTTTGTCCCAGTGTGAACTTATTTTGGAACTTTTGTCTGTTGGTTCATTCCAAATCAATACCAGCAGAGAGAAAATAAAACCAAGAAGAGTCAAGGAGAATTTTAAATTTCCTATGTATTTTTGCTTAATTTTTTGTTCTCTGCGTCCTTGGGTTTAGCCTTAATAATCTGCTAAGGGAGGGACCTTCCTGTTTGCTTTCATATCGAATATGGATTTCATCCTCCATCTTCACATTATTTCCTGTAGGCGGATTACAGTGTTTCTTTCTGCTCTCTGGAATGGGAATTCCGTGCCTCCCTCTTCGTCGTTTCATGCCTTTCATGCATTTCAGGCCATGGATACACTTTTCTTTCAGAAAGAAAAATCAATTTCCTCTGCATTGAAGAATGACCCAGGATTTTTAAGAGCCCCCAATGCTGTTTTGCCTTTCTAATAAAAGAACATTTTTAAGGTCTACAGACAATACCCAAAACAAAGCACTCGTTCACTCTCAGTGTCAGCCATTATCTACCCTCCCTTCCCTCTGCTGCCCCTAAGAAATGTGTCTTCCTGTTGGTTGATTCTGTTCCTCTCTTGGCTCTTCAGGCATCCAGATGTACCTCTGCAACAGAGAGCACTACGGCTACCTGCCCATTCCTCTGAAGCCCCATCAGACGCTGCAGGAGGACATTGAGAACCTCATCCATGTGCAGATAGAAGCAATGAGTGAGTGACGTGGGAGTCATTGTCAGAGTAGCCAGCCCAGCCACACCCTCCTCTTGTAGGCCTTGACATCTCACAGCCACTATTCTGCCTTCCCCGAAGCACAGCTATTCATCTGTTCATGAATTCTTGAATTTTTCTTGTGGCATACAAGTATGACAAGGCTAGTGCCCTCAGAGATCTTTCTGCCTTGGCGGACAGCTGTTCCACAAGTAAATGCTTTTCATGTGATACAGTAAGTGCTATAATAGTACTTTGTGAAATGAATTTTAAGTCTTATCTTTGCTGCTTTCTAATTACATGACTTTGGGCAAGTGACTGCTGTAATTAAGAAAATGGAAATGTCCAAGGTTGTAGCAAAGATTGAAAGACTACTGTGTGTGTGTGTGTGTGTGTGTGTGTGTGTCTGTAAACACAAGAACAATTATAGCTTCACCTTAACAGCTTATGATGTTTTGTGTATTGTCTCTAATCCTCACAACAACTCTATAAAGGAGTGGTATTATCCCCATACTAAAGATGAAGAAATTGAGATGATTCTATTATTTTACTGAAGACAGAAATTTGAATCCAGCATACTTTCTCCATATCTGATATCCTTAAACACTTATTGTCATTCTCCCTCAGTCTAACATGATTTCAGAATTTGTATGTTTAGTCAGTCATCAGTTGCTAAATTTCTGGTATCCAGTGAAGAAAAGGTAGCTGATCCACCAATTCCGGTGAGGAGGTCCCAGAGAGCATCTTTTCTGGTACTCATCACAACAAACGTGGATGGGAGGCACAGTGGAAACTGGGGCTGGAAAGTGACCAATGGCCAAACAGAGGACCTCTGATGACTTAGAAGATATTTGGAGGGAGGGACGACTTTGAAGAAATTTGGTCTTAGAAATATCAGGTTGAAATTGGATTGGGGTAGGTCAATCTAGTGTAAGAAGAATTAACGAATGGAGATCATGAGCCAGCAGTGAATGCTGGTCTGGACTAGAGCTGAAAGGAGCGTTTTAGACATTACATGGCAAAGTAAGCAGAGGATGGTGAGGATCGGGGCTGGAGCAGTGGTCACGGGAATGAAAAGGGAAACACAGAGCAAGAGAAATCGGGACACAGACATGATAGGATGCTGCCAGGAGCTGACTGCGGGTGGATGAGGAAAGAAAAGCTCCAATGTCTGGATAATTGTAGGAATTTTAAATGGAATAAGATATTCAGAATAAAAGGAAGGTTTGAAAGAAAAACCCATAAGTTTATTTTTAGATCCATTAAGTTGCTTGTAAGTATCTGCTTCCCACTCTCTCCACTAAACTATAAATTTTTGTATCACTTTAGTCTCAGGAGCTAGCATATTATCCATCACCTGGTAGACATCCTGTAGATACTGGTTGCTGATTGGGTGGATGAATGGATGGACGGATCTATAGAATGGATATATGAATACTAGCACAAGGATTAATTCATTGTGACAGTGTTTCTTGGGCCAGCCCTTCTTTTTTGTAAATTTTTCTTTGTGTGTGTGTGTGTGTGTGTGTGTGTGTGTCTGTGTGTTAGATGTGTATGTGTATGTGCTCATATTTGTATGCACATGTGCACGCAGGTATGGATTCACGTTCACATGTGGAGTGCAAAGGTCAAAGTTGTGAGTCTTCCTCTATTGCTTTCCTCTTTAATTTTGAGACAGGATCGTTTCACTGAGCCTGGAGTTCACTGATTGGCTAACCTGCTGGCCAGTGAGCTCGGAGCAGATTCTGCACTTCTATCCACCAGTACTGGGATTAGGTGTGTACCATCATGCCTGGCTTTTATGTGAGGGCTGGAGATCTGAACCAGGCCTCATGCTTGTGTGGCAATCCCTTTACCCACATTTGTAAATTTCTTCAGTATGTACTGCTTCCGCCTCTTTGTGTATGTTCCAGGCCTAAAGGATAGTGTAAGTATCTATCGCCTTGTATCCCAGGCACCTAGCAGAGTACATGGTGTATGCTTGCTACTAAACAAATATTTTCTGAATGAATGAACAGATGATCGGATAAATGAAAATAAAGTGAATGAGAACTGCATTGTCAAAAGCACTGAAAAGGAAGCCGGAGAGATCACCCTGAACCCAGGCTCCGTCACTTACGAAGAGAGAGTCACTTTCAGTAGCACTTCAATATGGTTGAAAGAAACAAAACAGTGTGTGGTGTGTGGTATGTGTGTGTGTGTGTGTGTGTGTGTGTGTGTGTGTGTGTGTCTGTGTCTGTGTTAATTAGTGTGTATAGATAGATCAGCTTCAAAAAATGATGACATATGACCATATTATAACTTCACTGGTATTTAGTGAAAGTGCCTTCCTGTATCATTCCCATATCATGGCTTCCAGCCTTGGCTCCCGAGTAAATAGCAACTGACAAAGAGGCCACCAGAGCCTTGTGCGCTCTTGTTTTCTTCTCCATCACTGAGCATGTAGAAAGTCCTCAGTACAGAAATGTAAGCACTGTCAATAAAAATCTTAGTGATTATAAATTGCTAATACACATAACTCCTTTTCTAGGCAGGTAGAATTCATTCAAAAAGAACCTGTAGATTCTGGTTCTCAGTAGTGATCTCTCCACACATGGCAACTCTAGTGCCAAGTGACATATAAGTGACATTTTTTTTTAATTCTTGTATTTACTGAATCTAGTTATAATTTTGTTAAAAGTTCACATTCTGAATTTTATTGTACAGAACATAATTGGAATAATAAAACAACTGGAAAGTCAAGCTCTGAGGGTTATAAATGCAGAAATAAGAACTGAAGACCCATGAAGAATGAATAAAATATTAGTAATAATGAAATAGCATCTGTCAAATATCCTCTAAGTAGGGATGAGCTAGATCTTGAAGACATTTCACACAGGATCTGGAATTCAGTAGGTTGTAAAACTTAGCACCGACAGTGTAACCAGACAATAAAGACTGAAGCATTAAACATGCATTTTTAAATGAACAAATGTGGTATCCTTCCATATATGATGTATGAACCATGAGGTACTAGAGAATCAAAACATTTGTGCTGGTTAATTTTTACTGATGATTTAACACAATTTTTAGAATCACCAAGGGAGAGGGAACCTCAATTGGTCCATGTCATATCTGTGAGCGATTGTGTAGATTCATGATTGATGTGGAAGGACCAGCCTACTGTGGGTGGAGCCAACCCTATGCAAGTGGGGCTGGGCTGTAGAAGAAAACTAGCTAAGCATGAATCAGAGAGCAAGGGAGTAAGCAGCCTTCCTCCATTGTTCCTGCCTCTGCTCCTACCTTGAGTTCATGTCCTGACTTCCCTTAGTCATGGATTCTGACCTAGAATTATAAGCTAAAATAAACCCCTTCTTTCCCAAGTTGCTTTTTGTCAGAGTGTTTTATCACAGCAACAGAAAGTAACTGGAATAACAATTATAAGTCACAGTTTTCAGAGGATTATAGTTTAATTAAGGAGACATGACTGATATTAAAAAAAGATACCAACAGCATAGTATGTTATAAACAGAGTTAATATAAGGGCAGCACAGATTTGGAATAGAGAGACATTACTGTGACCTGTGTAGCCCAGGAAAACATCAAGCCTTAGTCCTTCTTAAGTTGAACTTGAATAGAAGTGTAGTTTAAACAAGAGGAATGCTACAATCTGGACACTGCAGACAGAGAAAGGAGACTAAGCAGATAAAGCATTTCCACCTTGGAAGAAAGTGAGTTTCCGGCAGTAGAGGGAAATAAAGTTTGAGAGGTTAGAGTGGCTTAACTGTTGTGCTCCTTGAATGTCCAGCTAAAACAGAATGTCCATCCTAAGAAGCCAATGAAGGCTTTAGAAAAAAGGGTCAAGCTATAAACATTTATTCAACACATGCTATATTCCAAAATTCCTCATGATGTTGAGAATAAACAAATCCAGCAGAAACCTTGACATCAAAAATTTACATTTTAGCAGAAGGATAGACGCTATATATCAAGGAAGCAGTTACATGAATCTTTGGGGGAAGAGTTCCAAGCAGAAAGAACAGTACATATAAAGACCATTTGAGAGGAAAAAGCTTGAGAGTGTTCCAGGGACAAAGGCCAATGTGGCTGGGAATGAGGTGTTGGGCAGAGGGAGATGAAGTCATGGATGAATGCAGAACATACTGGCCATGGCAAGAAATTTGGCTTTTATTCTAAAGTAATATGAACCCATGGGGTGGTGTGATGTGATTTATGCATTTAGAAAGATCATTTAAGCTGTGGTGTGGATATTAGAGTGTAAGGGATTAAATACATCTTTCCTGTTGAGAGAGATTAGTGGTTGGGATTTGAGCTATAGCAAAGATGTAATGCGAAATAGATTTCAGATACATTTTGGTGGTAGAATCCACAGTACTTACAGTGGCTTGGATGAAGCCATGACAAAAGGAAGGAGTTGAGAGGGACTTGAGGATTCTGCCTGTATACCTTACTGAATCGGAAAAAGGTTTTAAGGTAAACAGTTGATCAGGTATGCCTAAGGTATTTATTGCATGTCTGAATGGGGAGGTCAGGAGATAATCAGATATATGAATCTTTGGTTCTGGGGAAAAAAATCCATCTAGAGAGAAAAATTTGAGAATCACCAACACAGAAGGGATATTTGAATCAAGGAATGGCATGACCTCAAAAAGCAAAAGGAAGAATAGATCCCAGGAGGAGACTAACAGCCAGAAAACCAAAGAGAAAAATGAGACATTTTAAGAACGAGCCAAAATGCTATTGAGAAGTCAAGTAAAATGAGGACAAGGAAGTAATCTTTGGTTATGTCAAGATGGAGCTCTGTGCCAGGTATGGCGGCTTATACCCGTAATCCTAGCACTTAGGAGGCTGTGGCAGCAGAGCACCAGAAAGAACCAAACTAACCTAGACTACAGAGTGAGACTCTGGGTGGCAGGGTCGAGGCAAAGAGAGACACACAGAGAGAGAGAGAGAAAGAAAGAGAGAGGGGGGAGAGAGAGAGAGAGCGCGCGCACTATCAACAACCTTGTTAAGAACTGCTTTAGGGAAATGGCATGCCCTCAGCTAACTGGAGTGGACTGAAGAGAAGACAAGGAGGAGAAAAGAACATGGGATCTTGATGGAATGTGGAATACAGAAATGGATGGAGCTGCTCGGGAGTACTTAGTTTTGTGACTTGTGATTTTTGTTTGGTTTCTTTTAAAAATATTTTATTATTTTCATTTTATGTGTGTATTTTACCTGCATGTGTGTAAGAGCAGCAGTGCTGTGCAGCGCCCACGGAGGTCAGAAGAGGGTGTCGGATCCCCTGGAACTGGAGTTATGGACCATTGTTAGCCACCATGTAGGTACTGAGAATCAAACCCAGGTCCTCTGCAAGAGTAGCCAGTGCTTTTAACTGCAGAACTATCTCTCCAGCCCTTATTTGGTTTCTTATTGGTGTGTTGGTTTGCTTAAGATGGCAGTATTATGATGTATTTGTGTGTGTGTGTGTGTGTGTGTGTGTGTGTGTGTGTGTGTGTGTGTGTGATGGGATCCCAGATATAAAGAGCATCGATGGTATAAAAGAGAAGATAATTAAAAGACTAGAATTCTTGGAAACAAGGGTTGTGCCTAGGACAATAAAGGTTATGTTAAACAGAAACAGGAATTCTTTGTCTCCCTTAACAGATGGTAAGGCAGAAGACATAGACAGACATATCTGGAGTTTGTGGACTTGAGGAGGATCCTCTTCTAGCACTCCTTTCTGGTTCTTCCTAAACTACTTCATTGTCATGATGATTTCTCAAGTTAGGGTCCTCATCATATCTTGCCTGTTCTAATATTTGTTTGTTTGTTTGAAGCGAGGTCTCCCTGTACCCCCTGGAATTCTTTATGTAGATAACATAGGTCTAATTTGATTCTGATTTTTTGGACTTGGGAGAGTTGTGGAAGATTTCAGAAAAGTCAAGGCATAAAAGAGAACTCTGAAAGTGAGTTTACTATGGGAGGTATGTTTGACAGGATCGGTTACAAATTTGGCATCACTTTGAAGTGATTCAGACATGGGTTTGTATGGAGTTTCTCCTGCAGTGACCTTCTTAGTGCTGAATAAGCCTAGCTGGATTTAACCAGGATTAGGGTTTATAAAGCAATGCCAGTGGGGAAGAATTAAGAGCCCTTATAAGAGAATGGTCAAGGAGTTTATGACTTGTAGAAAAGTTTCAGAGTGCAGAGGGAAATGGTTTGAGAGGTGTGCAAACAGCTCATAACAACTAACACTTGCTGAAAGCTTAGTGTCCATCACTCTACATGTACTAACCCCGCTAGCACACTAGGAACTGAATGGAGAATTTGGAAATGTGCTTTATATAGGAGAAGATTGACAGAAGACTAGATCTTGTCAAGGGGATAGATGTGAAGCAGTAGTGAATCTCAGGTGCCTACTGTTGGTATCTACATATATTTAGGCAACAGCTCATCACATAAAAATTACTGAGAATTTTGAATCTGAAATCAGAGGGGTCAGTACTGAGTTCCAGCTCTATTAATAACTTACTATTTGACGTTGGACAATTCTATACATGGTTGATCTGAGTTTGTTTATACAAACAATCACCACTGCAACAAAAAGTGGAGACAAATTTCCATGGTAACTGTGAAAACACCAAAATTATGAAGTATCCAAGTGCTGTTAAGGTTAGGAACAAATCTGTACTTACGATTATTTTGACTACTGTGTGAATTCATAACGAGTTATAATAGACAAGCCTGGGAGTCTGTTTTAAAAATATTGAAGGGTCTGAAGAGATGACTCATCAGTTAAGAGCACTGGTTACTTTTTTAGAAGACCCAGTTTCCATTCCCAGCACCACTTGGGGACTACCAATCGTCCATAACTCTAGTTCCAGGGGATCCGACAGCTGGATGTAGTGGCACACACCTTTAATCCCAGTCCTAGAGGCAGAAGGAGGTGGATCTCCGGGAGGTCAAGTCCAGCCTGGTGTACATAATGAGTTCCAGACCACCTAGGAATAAAGGGAGACCCTGTCTCAAAAGAACAAAAATATCGAAATAGTCCAGACACGGTTAGTAAGGATCCCAACTAGAGAGTTTACTGTGGCCATGAAGGTTAGGAAGAACCAGTAAGAAGTGCCAGAAGCTGATCCAAGTGCAATCTCACGTACATTCCCAGATATGACTAGTCTAAATTAACTACTGTGAACCCGATTGTCCAACACCAATGGCTGATTAGACTGGCTTTGAAGTCATGGAGAATGGGGTACAAGAGGCACTCCTACAAGACAATAACAAGGAATTATAGAACAGAAAGACCAAAATCCCAGTTCTCTTCCCTCTGTGACCATAATCAAGTTCCTTAGGCCTTTGTTCCCTGTCTATCAAAGTAGAAGCACTCATACTGACTACATTGTACATGTGAAGATGAGTAAATGTGATTAAAAGAAATGTCAAAAGAGTAGCTCAGAGTCCACTGAGTGATAAGACCTCTATAAAAATGCTATAATTATTAGCCTGAGATCTCAAAATTATACAGAATTCAATGAAATACATTATCAAAAATAAGTTTCAGGGAGGGGCTATTTATAGGAATAATGAATGATGATGTCAAAGTTAACCACAACAAAACCTGAGATTTACTAACCTGTAAGTTCAGCCTCAACAAAGACACATCCCCTTCCCCGTACAAGACTCGCTACACTGCAACTTGTCTTTCTTTAGAGCTTAGTGCTGCTTCAAAGCCAAAACCCAGGCAGGCACACTCAGTACTCAACTGTTTTGTTCAACTGTTGTTTTAGGAGTCTGCCACTTGAGGCTTTTTGGAACATTTGTTCTACAAATGCGTGTTGGTATATTCTGTGTGAATTTTGTGTGTGCACAGATGCACATGGAGGCCATAAGTTGACGTCAGCGTCTTTCCCAATCACTCTCCACGTTATTATTATTTTTTTTTTTTTGAGATAAGGTGTGCTCTTGAATCTGGAGCTTGTCAATTTGGTTAGAATGGCTAGTTAACAAACTCCAGGGATCTTTCTGTCTAGTGCTAGGATTACAAATGCACACCACCATGCCCATCTTTTCTTCAAAAGTATTTTTATTAATTCTTTGAGAATTTCACATAAGGTATTTTGATCACATTCACCCCATTTCTTCCCCTAAGTCCTCCCAGATCCATCCCCCAACTCTCGACTGCCTACTAATTTCATATCCTCTTTTTGATAATTCACAAAATCTAATTTGTGCAGTGTGGGGCAATCCACTAGAGTGTCTCCATCCATCAGGGCCACACCATTAAAGAAAACTGTGTCTCCTCTCCCAGCAGCCATCAGCTGTCAATAGCTCCTCAGTGAAAGATAGTGGCTCATGAGCTCTTCTTCCAACCACACCAAAATGTTGACTGGCTTGACCTTGTGCAGACAACTACAAATGCTGTAGGTTCATGTGCACAGTAGTCCTGTCGTGTCCCAAAGACACTGCTTTCTCCCGCTCTTCCCCCACCCTCTGGCTCTTACAATCTTTCTGCGCCCTCTTCTTTGATGGTCCCTGAGCCTTGGAGGAATGGGTGATATGTGTAGCCCACTTATGTCTAAGCACTTCACTGACACTTTTTCTCTGCATTTTGATCAGTTATGAGTTTCTGTATTAGCCACAATCCACTGCATGAAGGAAGTTCTCTGATGAGTATTGAGCACTGCATTAACACTCAGCTGTTTTACACACAAGTGCTAAAGTGCATGCTTGTTGGTAAAGCAAGCACTTTACCAACTGAGGTATCTTCCTAGCCTCCAAATGGGTATGTTTGATGGAAGCAAGGTGACCAAAAGCAGTCTCTTTTTAGTTGTTTTATTAAAAACTATGTAGGCCATATGAGTGCCAAATAGAGACCAGTTATCCTAGAATGGATAATTCAAAACATAACTGCCTCCGAAGTCTAGAGCCAAGCAAAACAGCATGATGACTAGGAAGGAACTGTACATTTTAGTTTCTTTCTCTTAAAAGCTAACCCCTGTTGATGGTAGACCCTGTATGTTGATCTTACAAGACTAAATTAACAAAGAATTGAAGTGCAGAAAGGACAAAAAACATTTGGGTACTACATACTGTGCACACAGAGATATGACTGTAAAGGTCATATTTGAAGTAATAAAACCAACTCCTGTGTTTGGCTTAGGAAGTTTGTCTACAGCCTTCTAGAATTTTACAACACAGGGCTATAAGTGAAATTCCTTTGGTTTCTCTGTAGTATCACAAGGAAGGGTCAATGTACAGATCATACCCTCTGGGAAATATCAGTCAGGATGGGAGAAGTCAGGCTGGGATATCAAATGGTACTGAAGTCTCACTGGCCGAATGTTCGGTATCTGCAATCCTGCTCTCTTTCCTGGGGAGCTGCTCTTCATCTGTTCCAATGCTGGAATGTTCTGGGCTACTTCAGACTTGTGGCTTCTCCATATCATAGTATGGCACTGTGATCATTGTGGCGGGCCTGGGACAGAGCTGGGGACCTAAGTAGCTATAATTGAAAATTTCCCTCCCAAATCACACAGCCATAACTAACTTCAAGTGCAAGAACACTTCAGATGTGGGCAGAGGAGAATAGACACAGGTGAAGGTGGGCATGGGCAGCACTGCTGTGTGGTTTTTCCTGGGGAGACAGGAACAGGTGTCTATCATTAGGAAACCAATGACAGACCAGAGTAATGCTCCCCCTCAAAAATCCAACGTGGTGAACCAGGAAGTCCATTGCGTTACTTGCAGAAGTATGGGTGAGGGATTACTTACAGGAACATGGATGATACGCAGACAGTGGTGTCACTGAAAACCCCACACCAGCATGGGTGAAACATCACAAAAGCTGCAACTGTGGAGCTCTCTGAACCATTTGCAGACAGCCAGACAGATTAGAGCGTGCCCTCCCCCAGCAGTTGGTTACTGTTTCAGTAACCTTGGGGAGGTTTCTTTTGATTTTCACTAGTTTCAGGAAGCTCCTAAGACTTGTGAGTTGTTTGCCTTCTGAGTTTCAAGAGCTCCCTCCTCCTTCCTGGAAGGAACATTTCAATTTGGAGGGAACTGCTATACAACAATCAACACCAGCTCATCTCTCTCTCTCTCTCTCTCTCTCTCTCTCTCTCTCTCTCTCTCTCTCTCTCTGTGTGTGTGTGTGTGTGTGTGTGTACATGCACATGGAGGATAGGTGCACACGTATGTGGAAGGTGACAGGAGGTATCATCTATCCCTCTCTGCAGGGTCTCTTACTGAACTCAGAGCTTGCCAGTTGTCTGGACTGGCTGGCCAGTGTCTGTTCCCCGACACATGCACTCCTACTCAGGGGCTACAGGTGTGCTTTTAAGTAAGTGCTGGAGATTCCAAGCCAGGTTCTTATGCTTATGCAGCAAGTGCTTTACTGTCTGAACCCTCTGTCCGGCCACTGTCAGTTCCTTAACTCGTTGACCAGCTCTCATTTGAAATTTTTGTCATATTATCATTTAGGGTAAATCAAAATACCATTTGGATTTTAAGACCAAAGAATCTTTTAAGACCAAAGAATCTTTAAGACCTTCTCAGGTTCTTTGAATAACAACTATGTGATTATACAGTATATAAAGAAAGCTTTTTAGAGGATAAAATATATTTTGAAAATGTATTGCTTAAGATGAAATATCCCTCTCAGTTTGTGTCACTTGTCCCTAAATATGCAGACAAGATGGGATTTGATGTGGTAGGAAAATGAATCTTTCATTGTCTGTCTCTACACTAAGTTCTAAGATGTGAACCAGCACTTAGAGATAAGCTGGTGATAAGACACTTATAACTCTCCCACTGGTATAGGATAAAAGTAGTCCCAAATTTCACACTTTTGAAAGCATAAAAAAACGCTATTCTCCGGGGCAGGGCGGGGGGCGGGGATCCTGTTTCTTAGCTCTTTTCCCATGGGTCACAGTGACTAACAGTTATGAGTATTTGCTGTGTTAATGTGCTAAATGTATTTGCGGGTAGGGCTCACTTAAATTTCAAAACACAATGAGAGATACATATGTAATCCCAAGTTTACTTATGAAGAAACAACTCTCAGAGGCCTTCCCAGGCCATGGGTCTGACTTCAGAGACTTTTCTCAATCATTACCCTATACTGTTATTAAAATAAGTCTTAAGGAAAATGGAGCAAATATTTTCATTTGTATATGAACTGGTGTTATGAAGCCAATGTCCTGACCATCAGGGTTCCTGGGGGTATAGCCTCTTAGCCCTGAGGACCTGCTGAGCAGTTGTCTCCTACCCGGATATCCAGCATGGGCCCCAGCCCTAGAGATCATGGGTGTTGGTAGAGTTCTGTTTCCTGACCCTTTCTCTAACAAAGCACTCTGTTTTTCTGTCTTCCAGTTGACCGTCCTCCAATGGAACCTTCCCAGTTTGTGTCAGTTGTCCCTAAATATCCAGACAAGATGGGATTTGATGAGGTAGGAAAATGTCCGTGTGTGTCTGTGTGTACACATGCATGCAGAGGCTATGTGTGTTTATGCTGGAGCAGAAACCTGAGCATCTGTCTGAGAGCCAGCAGGACAGGCTAAGCAGCTGGGAAGGCTCTGAAAGCTGGAGAAAATGACCTAGGTCTGGTGTCATTCCACTTTCTGTATTCAAAAAGAGAGACTGTGGAAAGTTGAATTAGGAAGAATTTAATAATGATGTAAGCATTTATCAAACTTTTATGACAGTTCAAGGATAAAGGGAAGAGGATATGTATTTTAGGTTTTGAGGGACGTTGGCTTGATTCTGCCAGAGCTGAGTGAATGGAACTCCTCTGGAACTCCACGCTTCATTTTTTGGCTGTTCTTCTATGGAAAAAGGTTAGATGGCAGAGTTCAAAGGAGAAAAAAACATTCTGAAATGTCTATTAGCAAGCAGGAACTTTATGACAGTTTTCCTAGGGCCATATCCACTACGCAGTTTTAAGAATATAAAGAACTAAGCAGGGCTGGAGTGTAGCTCAGTGGTAAATCACTTTCCCAGCATAAGTGAAGCCCTAGAGTCAGTTCCTAATACCAGCCTGAAAGACAGGAAGAAAGAAAACGGGAGAGGCGCAGGAGAGGAAGGGAGGGAGGGAAAGAGAGCAGAAAGGTAGAGATGCCTCTCTCGGTAGTGTGTAAAACAGGTGCTTAGTTGGGCCACGATTGTGAGACCACGTCAGTATATCCTTTATGACCCCTTACATGGCTGCTGGGTAGTCCCGAGGAGGAGTTTCATTGTCTGGAAGCTGTGAACCTGCCGAGAGTTCACAAATGGAGACAGAATTCTTCCATGGATTCGTGTATGTTATAGGCCAAGCATTGTGTTTGAAGGAAAATGCCTTATCACATTGGAAATAAACACCTCTGTTCCCAAAACGGATCTGATGGAACTGGGAATCGGATCTCTTCTATAAAAGTGATTCGAAGCTAGACTTTGAGAATAGGAATGAGTAGTTTGTGGATACCAAGTGGAAAGAGTGGCTGTTGGGCTGTTTCCACAGGGAAAAAAAAAATGAGATGAATTTAAGTGTAGTAAAAACTCAATTGAGTCTATTTCTATTTACTATTTACTAAAAATAGTAAACTGACCAGAGCTCCAGCCAAGGTTGGCCCATCCCACACTGCACGGCTTCTCCAGGGGCAGCTCTCCTTCCTGTAGCTCTGCCCCCTCTCAGTTCTGTTCTGAAAGGACCTGGTATAAGGCCTGTGCTACCTCTGAGTCCTCTGGAAAGGCCAGCCCTACAAAGTGACCACTCAGGAGCTCCGCCTTCCTGAGGCCAGGATAATCCTGTCTCTGTCTGGAGAAGACATGGGCTGTCAGAAGCCTTTTTAGTCCTCCCTACTGTGACCTCGTTGCTGGTGTCTGGCTGCATTTGGCTGCACAGTTCTTTTCTCTGTTTACTGTTCACTAAGTTTGAGCAAGCCGTCTGTGTTTTCCCTTCGTGGCTACTGACTTTATTGCACTTGTCCTGGCAGGGCCTGGGACAGGCTGCTATTTACTAAAAGCCCTTTAGACTGGAGACCTCTCGTTTAAGGAGACTTTCTGAATGCGTGTTTATTTTTTATCTTGTTTGGTTTTGCTTTGTTTCTATTCTCCTAGAGTAACCCGAGGTAGCTCCATGGTTACAGAGAAGGAAATGCTGTTTCCTTCCTGTGTCTATAAAACTGGAGAATGGAACACAGTCCATGACAGTGGGATTCTAAACAGGGAGAAAACGTTAAGTTATAAAGTCCCAAGGCACACAGTCACCAGAGAAATCACAGTTATTTTACAAAAATAATTATCCAGTTTAGTAAACAAAGAAGGTAATAAAATCCTGCTACACCACTATTCTGAGCCCTACATCACATGGAACAGTTGTGAGGAAAGCATCTTGCTCCCATATCAATTTCTTCTCTAGAAATTTTACATTGACAGAAATAAGAATATTTTGTATGGGAGGATTCGAAGTTTAGTTAGTATAACTTTTAATCTTACTAAAATATATAGTTAAGATTATATTCAGGATGACCATTAAGCAAAAGCTTAATGTAGTACAGTCTGAGGTCCAGGCTGATTAAGATAAGTGTTTTTTATTCTTATCATAACATAAAGTCAGTTTTATTATAAACCACATATACAGCAGTTTCATATGTACTGGGCTTGAAGGATGGGTTTGTTCAAACCCTTCTTTTCACTGACAACAGAACTGAGCCCAGAGACATGAAAGGTCTCCTCAAAGTTGTTCGGATGGCTGGTCAGGATGAAGTGAGCATCCTCTGACCTGTTCCTGTGTGTTTCTCATTCACCATGCCATGCGACATTATCGATTCCTGCTAGCAGCTGGTTTCCCAATCTTCGAAGACTAGTTTAACATTTGAAATCAGTTTATTATTGCTTATAGCAAGAGGCTTTTATTAAAATGCTGACTTGTAGGCCAGTGAAATGGTTCAGTGGACAAAAACATTTACTACCAAGCCAAAAGGCCTGAGTTCCATCCCAAGGACTCACTTAATAGAGAGGCCTGACTCCTCTGACTTCCACACATGCACCATGGCATGCACACATGCAGACCCATACATGTCTCTCTCTGTCTCTCTCCCTCCCTCCCTTCCTCTCTCTCTCTCTCTCTCTCTCTCTCTCTCTCTCTCTCTCTCTCTCTCTCTGAAATAATAAATGAATGTGAAATGCTAACTTACCTGTAGTAGCTTGCCTGAGGGTATGGTGGTCGTATGATATTTTTGCATTAGTACTGCCGTCAGGCATTTACAGTGCGAGGTGCAGGTGGACCCAGCGCTCACAGGGAATGTCTCAGTGTACGTTGTTCCTTCCTTTTCAAACCAGCTGCTGCCCTCTCTGTAGCACTTCCTACAGAAACGGATGCTGAAACTGTCTGTCTGTTTCTCTCATCTCTGTCAAGGGTAATACCCATGGAAATGGCCCCTCTTGTTCATGTTTCCCCCTCGTTTTACCAGAGAGTTGAAGAACTCTGGCAAAAGCAACTATCAAGACTTAGATCTCACAGATGAGAAAACCAAAACATAGGGACTGGTCTAAGACTCAGAGCAAGCAACAGTGCTTAAAAATTCAAGTACATAGATCAATTTTGCCACTTGCTTTGATTCAGCCACTTGGTGAACCACTTTCTCTTGTTCAGTGCTGTATGCTTGGAGTATAATTCACTTTTTGGCATCTTGAATGATAACTTTTTGACCTGTATTTTCTCAAAAGCAGGGAGAACATGTTTATCAATAAATACCAGAGAGGCAGAGGGTCAGGTCACTGCAGATGGTTGAGAGTAAAGCAGCTCAGTTTGGATAAATATCCGTGGTCCTCCATGAGCCTGACTCGGAGTATGAAACGCCCCTTGCGGTTTTCCCTCTTCCTCCATTCCTACAAAACCTCCGATCCTGACATTTGCTAAGCTTTCAAAGAGCCTAAAATAAGACTTGAGTCACTTGTGTTTCTTTCCCCTTTTGCTTCCTGTGTTAGATTTTCATGATTAACCTCAAACGCAGGAAGGACAGGCGGGACCGGATGCTGCGCACACTCTACGAACAGGAGATCGAGGTCAAGATCGTGGAGGCTGTGGACGGCAAGTGAGTCTAGCTGCCTGTCCCCTTGCAGGTGTGGTTGGAGTGGAGTGCTGCCGTCTCTGATACGGGAGGGGTCCGGGACCGTAGAAACCTCCAAGGCTCTTGGCCATTGAGGACAGACACATGATAGATGCCAGCAGCAACACTGATGTTAGTTTACCCAATCCCCACTGAGTGGTCTTCATCCTCACTATACTGGACATGATTGCCCTGTCTCTCGCCATTCTCTTAAGAGTTGTGATGGTTTCAAACTCTCTGTGGTAGAACAGAAGGTGTTTGGAACTGTATTCAGGTCTGAAGAAAATAATCACATATACACAGAACAGACTATGTAGCCTAGGCTGGACTTGAACTTGTTATTCTCCTGTTTCAACCTCCTGAGCACTGGGATTTACCAGTGTGTGCCAGTTTTATCTTCTACATTAGGTCTTTAATCCATGTTAAGCTAAATTTTATATATGATATGAAGTGGGGGTCCAATTTTCTCTTTTGCATATGGTCATTTAGTTTTGTCCCTGTAACACTTGTTTAAAAGACTATTCTTTAACCCCTGAATTCCTGACACACTTGTCGAAATACAGTAGGCAATAAATGTAAAGGACTTCTGAATTCTCAATTCCGTTCCATTAGTCTGTCTTTATGCCAGTGCCATAATGGCTCCCCTGTAGTTTTGTATGGATGGAAGAATGAGTCCCGCACCTTTGTTATTCTTTTGTTATTGCATATTTTTATTGGATTTTTGTGCATTTCATACAATACATCTTAATCATCTTTATACCCTCTCCCTAACCAGACCCCCTCATATAATATCTTAATCATCTTTATACCCTCTCCCTAACCAGACCCCCTCATATAATATCTTAATCATCTTTATACCCTCTCCCTAACCAGACCCCCTCATATAATATCTTAATCATCTTTATACCCTCTCCCTAACCAGACCCCCTCATACAATACATCTTAATCATCTTTATGCCCTCTCCCCTAACCAGACCCCTGTAGCCTGCCCGCTGTATTGCATGCATTCGGACTCGGGCATAATATGTTAAGATCTATTGAGTTATTCTTTTTTAAGACTGTTTTGGTCTTTATGGGTGCCTCACATCTTGTCAATCACACACACATACACACACACACACACACACACACACACACACACACACCACATGATAACTTGGGTTTTGATAGAACTGAACAAAATCTACAGATACGTTGAGGGAGTACCCAGGCTTCTGCCTTAGAATCATAACCTGTCTCTTCACTTACTTAGATCTTTAATTCTTTGAATGGTGTTTTGTTGCTTTTAGTCTTGCATTTACTTTGTTGAATTTATTCCTAAGAACGTATTAATGCTATGGTAATGGAATTATTTCCTAAATTTTATTTTCAGAGTGTTCACTGCTAAATGTATAAAAGCATGACTGAGTGTTGTGTACTGATCATATATCCTGCAGCCTTGATGAGTGTATTTATCAGTTCTAATAGTGTGTGTGTGTGTGTGTGTGTGTGTGTGTACACCCATTTCTATGGATTTTCTGCAAGTGAGACCCTCTCATTATCTCATAACTGGAGATAGTGTTACGTCCTCTTTTCTAACCTGGATAGCATTCATTTCTTTTTTTTCTTGCCTTACTACCCTGCTGATTGCCCAGAATACAATATCCAAAAGAAATGGTGAGAACTGACACTCATCATATTAGCTGTACAGTTTTATAGAGTTGATGATGTACCTTTTTATTTTATCTTCTTGAAATTTGTTAATATGAAAGGATGTGGGATTTTGTCAAATACTTCCCCTGTACCCATTGAGATGGTCATATAGTTTTTGTCTATAAATATGCACATTACTTTGATTAATCCTTACATGTTAAACCTAACTTGCAATCCTGAAATACAGTTTCTCTTAGGCTGAATAATCCCTTACTTATGTTGCTAGATTCTATTTGATAATATTTTGTTAAAGAGCTCTGCACGTGTATGGATATTGGTCTAGAGTTTTCTGGTAACAACCCTGATTTTGTATCAGAAAATACTGGCTTCATAGACTCTGGTCTGTTCCCTCCTGCTCAGTGTTTTTGAAAAGGTTGATGAGAAGTTGTATTAATTCTTCTTTAAACATTCGGCAGAATTCTCCAGTGAAACCATTGGGCTCTAGGCACTTTTTATGGAAAATTTTCTGATTATGAACTCAACTTTTTTACTTGTTTTAGGCTCGCTCAGAACTTTTTATTTTCCAAGCAACTTAAGTAGCTTGTACCTTTTCATGCATTTGTACAATTCACCAAAGTTATCCAGCCTTGGGAAACAAATGCTCATGGAATAATCCTTTTTACTTTTATAAGGTCAATAGGGGTGCCTGCTCTTTTATTCTTGATTTTAATCATTTGGGTCTACCCTTTCTGATTATTCATTGGTCTAGGTGAAAGACTGCTAATTTTATTGATCTTATAAAATAATCATGTTTTAAATTTTTTGTTCATATGCTGTGCTGTTTCCTATTCTGTGGTTTATTCCACCATATCTAGTCTTCACTGCGCCCTTTCCTACTTGATGTGAGTTTAGTTTGCTTTTCTTTGGCTAGTTTTCAAAAATAGTTGGTTAGGTCATTTATTTGAGACAATCCTTTTTAGTATAGATATTTACATATGTAACTATATTAAATGTAAGCCACATGTTAAGATATACTGCATTTTCATTCATTTCAAAATATTTCCTAATTGCCTTCATGATTTCTTCTTGAATCCAAAGATTATTCAGGAATATGTTAATTTCACAGATTTGTGAGTTTCTTGTTTCTTTTATTATTGATCATTGATTATATTCTATATGTTTGGAGAACATGCTTTGTTAGTTCAGTCCTTTTAATGGGCTGGACTATGGTCTCCGTGGTCTTTCCTGTCTAACATATGACCTTTCTTAGAGACTCTCCAAGTGCAAATGAAAGCATGCATATTTTGCTATCGTTGAATGGAGTGTCCTACAGGTGTCTATTAGCTCTAGTTGGTTGTTGGTGTGAATCAAGTTTCGTGTTTGTTTCTTGTTCCCCAGGCTAGTTGTTTACCTATTATTAAAGGTAGAATATTCAAGCTCCTACTATTACCATTGAATTGTCTATTTCTTCTTTCACTATTGCTCCATTTTACTTTGTGTTTGGGAGGATTCTGTTGTTAGGTGCATATGTATTTATGATTGTTGTATCTTCTTAATGCATTTATCATCTTTCTTTGTCTTAAGCATATATTTTCTTTGGAGGTTTATTTTATTTGATATTCAGTTCTCATCATTACTGTTTATGTAATTTCGGTAGCCTCTTATTAAGTTTAACCAGAGAGCTCTAATGTTAAACCTGTTTTGACAAATACACTGCAGATAGAATGTTTCATGGAGAATGAACCTGGAGTCAAGTTCTTTAAATAAAGACAGGCTCTGAGAATGTACTTCTGGCGACTCAGCTCTAATAGGGCACTGTTTCCTAGGGGCAAGTCTTTAGGTGCCCCAACCCTGTCACTTTCAGTAGTTACTGGACAGCTGGTTTTCACAGCTACACATAATTTTTTTTGAGGTGAGTGGTTTTTAAGGATTCTATAGGACTGGGGTGAAAAACAAATGTAAGTCCACAAAACTAACTATTCTTGTAGAGATTCAGCTATTTTTTTTTTAAAGAAAATACTCCTTGTATTGTTGGAAGACTTTAATTAATTCCCAAAGTCCTGGAAAAGCTGGTTGTGATCAGTTTTGCCAATGCCTTGTTACTTCTGTGGGGACGCAGATCTTCAAACATCTTTATTCTACCCTTCTGGAGATGCTGCTGTGTTGTTGTTGTGTTTTTTTTTTTTTAAACCTTGTCCTTGTTTCAGGTTCAAAGGAATGGAACACATATGCACATGGTTTCTCTCCTCATTTCTTCCTGTCCTCAGCCCTTCCAGAATCTGATACTCCTATAAATCACTTTTCCTTTATTTAGGAGAGTACTTTTTCAAAGATTTTAGAAAATCTACGATACTTAATACTATGTTTGGCACCATGAGGAATGTACAAAAATAAAAGAAACTGTCTTGCCTTCATAATGCTCATAATGCTACGTGGTGCATTCGCCCTGAAGAGTTCAAAAGAGTTATGGGAAACTGAGAAATCTTTCTCTATATGTAAACAGGCTCTGAGGAAAGGCTTCTCTCTCTCTCTCTCTCCCTCCCTCCTCTTCCCTCTCTTCCTCCTTCCTTCTCCTTCTCTCTTCCTCTCTATCCTTTTCTTCCTTCCGTCTTTCCCTCCTCTGGCATGGGAACACCGCTACTTGGTAATTTCAGACATGTTCTCTGTCATGCAGGGCACTCAACACAAGCCAGCTAAAGGCCTTGAATATTGAAATGCTACCAGGTTATCGAGACCCTTACTCCTCCAGACCTTTAACCAGGGGTGAAATCGGCTGCTTCCTTAGTCACTTCTCTGTCTGGAAAGAGGTAAATAATTCTTTATTTAGAGGAGCACTTTGTTGATGAGAAGGAAGAGTAGAACTTTGCAGGGGAACTCAGACCAGATGCAAGATGAGTCTACAACTGTCCTGGAAAAGTTGCCCTTGCTTTGTGTATCCCGCAGAGACACAAGGAGAGTGGCCTCGGTGCTACGTGGTATGGTTTGAGGTAAAGAGAGTCACATCATAAAACCATATTCTATTTAATTCACCTTCATTGTTGACAAGAATGCTTTGTATGTATTTATCATGTTCTCATCTATCCAGTGACTTCAGACAAGAATTACACAGGAGTCAAGTGAGGGGGGATTAGGGAGGATGGGTTCCTTTCACACAGGAGGAAATTATTGAGTAACTTTTTCAGGTAAGAAAAATAGAGCCAGAACTTCACCCTGTATCTTATAGATCAAGACACTGGTAGAGTGGTATTAGAATGCAAGGTTTCTGAATAAGGGGCAGTTTACATAAGAAAAGGAAAGGAAAGAAAAGAAAAGAGGCAAAAAAAGGAAAGAAAAATTTAAAGAGATCCATTGAATACCCTCTTTCCTTTAATGATACAGTTTTTGCCTGTCTCTTCTTTCCTTAAATTTTAAAGGAAGTGTGATAGAACTATATAAAAGTACCCAAATCATAATATACATATACATTATGTATACATAATATACAACTCGTTGAAATCTCAAACTGAACAAGACACCCATGTTAGTCAACAGTCAACAGTAGGCTCAAAAAAACAGGTGACCAGCATGAGAGATGTGTCCAGTTCTGTATGGCCTTCTAGTCACTATTCCCCAAGAGTAGTCACCATCCTGACATCTAATAGCAAGAAATAGCATTGCTTATCTTTATATCATTATGCTTTTTTATATGATTGGAATCACATTGCAGGTGTAACTTCTTAGGATTGCATTTAGAAAGTGATAATCTATGATGTTGCTTCTCCAATAGCATTGGTTTAGTTGTTGGTCATATATTCTCATTGCTGTGAATATGCCACAATTTATGCATTCTATTATTAATGTGAATTTTCTTAGATTCCTGTTATGAGCTTTTACAAGCTATGCTACTATCCTCTTGACTTCTAATAATTGTCTACCTAATAAAAAATGGGTATCAAACTTTTCACCGTGTGTTTTCTCACTTTACAGGTTATTGACCGAGAACTGGAGAAGACTCTTGTTATTGAGGATGACGTGCGTTTTGAGCATCAGTTTAAGAAGAAGCTAATGAAGCTGATGGATGACATTGACCAGGCTCAGCTGGACTGGGAACTGATGTGAGTCACAGGACAGATAGCGCGGGAAGGCCATCAGTCCCTTTCAAGTCTCCAGCTGGTAGGAGACACAATACAAGATTCCTTCCATCTGTCTGGTTTTTACGCCACAGATGTTTCCAGAAACAAGAAGTAGGTGGAGGTCAGCCACTTGCTTTTGTATCCATCTACTCTTCAAAATAAGAGACGGTAGGAGATTCTTTATGAGACTAGAATGTGCCAGCATATTAGAGGCCTTCTGACTGAGCACGGGTAGGGCACTGAGGACCACAGGGAGCACAGTAGAAATCTCACCTATGAAGCAAAATGGTCTGTGGGCAGGATGTGAAGACAGAGGAGGAGGAGGCATTCATCTAAGGGCAAGAGCCTAACTTGTACTTGAACCTCAGCCCCCTTGACAATGGGTTGCCTCTGCAGTCCCTGATGGGATGAAGGTGAGAAGTGGTCAGAAGAAAGCTTCTCAGTTGGGAGATGAGGTTATCTAACAAGGGAGAATACTGCTGACCACACATCCTGCAGAAAACCAGTTCACTGAAGAAGCTCTGGCTGAGGGCTAACACTAGTTAGTGCTCTTTGTCTCTGGAAATTGAGCTAGCTTCATTCCTTTCTTCCCCCTCCCTTCTTCCCTTTCTTTCTCCCTCATTATTTCCCTTTCTCTATTTTCTTTGTAAAATAAAACAAAACAATACTTTCTGTTTCTTTCCAATGAGGCAGAAAAGTCCCAAGCTTCCCAGCTGTGTGTCAAAGGCAATCCTGTCAAATCAGTGCCTGCTCCTTTGGAGTAGCTGTCACAGCCAGCTTTTCCTGCCTTCTCATCCTCAGGGGAAAATGTGATTGTGAACTCTGAATACCTGTTCTCTAATGGGCCATTCTGACCTCAACAGAAATGCAACAATGGCCCAACTAACTCATGGGAAAAATATCTCAACGTCAGTACATATAGTAAAAAGGGACCTTCCCCTCTCTGACATGAGCCTTGTGATTCAGTCTGGTACTCTGCACAGTCTGTTGGAATCACTGTTCTGTCCTCCAGAAGTAACTGTGCTTCAGTCCTTCTGCATCTGTGGGTATACAGTCTGTGGGGCTAGACTCATACCCACAGAGCCTGGAAGCCGTGTTGTGCCCATGAAACCCACATAAAGGCAACTTTGACTGATGCTCCACAATCACCGATGACTCAACTCAGGAACCCTAAAGCAGAGAATTGGCATGTATCCCTGTTCTATTGTAGGTTCTTGGTGCATTCCCAAGACAGAATACTGATAGATCCAAGAGGAAATGATGGTTGTCCTGATAAAGACAGAGAGGAAAAGAAGGTTCTAAATTTGAGAAATAAATCTACGAAATTGTAACTACAGCTTTAAAGAACTGTAATTGGTTTAATGATGTTTACCCTTTGCTTTCAAAAGTGAAGAGGACAACCCAAAACATGAAAGCTAATAATCTGTCCATGATTATAACCCTGTTATTACCAGAAAAGAAATAATAAATGGCAATCAGCAAAGAAATCACTGGAATTATCTAGAGAGTGCTCTTCAGTAGAAACACAATGTGGGATGTATATGTTGTTTCAAATGTTCTAATCACATTGGAAGGTAAAAATTAATTAGGTGAAATTAGTTTTATAATGCAAATTATTTAACCTAAGATATACAAATACTATTATTTTAGCATATAATTGATAGTTTAAATCATTAATGAGATAGTTTACATTTTTGTATCAAATATATAGTTACACTTAGGACACTTTTCAATTGTTACAATAAACTGTAGTCATACCAAATAGTAAACTCGTTTCACAGGAAGAAAAGTATTTTACATAGCTAAAACTCTTAAATTTTATTTTAAATTACCAAGAGAGCAGATTTGTTTCCTCAGCCCCGGCAGCCACATTTTAAGTGCCCAATAACCAAGTTTCCATCTTCCTCTGGATGACACACTCAAGAAAGTCAAACTTTTTAGTTAGAGGTTCTGTACATATATATGCTTGACGTCCTCTGAAGAACGGAATGTGGAGCATATCTGGGTGCCTTCCTCAGATCGGAGAGCTGGGAGGAAAGAGTACCCATTGTGGAGAGGAGAAAGCCTTTTAGAACAGCCATTCAGACTCCCCAGAAGAAACTCTTTGGAGTCTCTCTTGAGTTTGTAGGCCTTATGAGGCAAACTCTTCCTTTCCCACAGCTTTTTCTACCCTGTTTGCCATCACATTTAGAAAGCTGTGCAGAGAGCATCTGAGGCTGAAACTCTGGGGACTTGAAGACAACAAACTCAGGATTCCCACATCTGGCCTTTTTTGTTTCTTTCCAACCTTGGTAAACACAGCTGGAAATCCCATATCATCCTTGGGAAATGATCCAATAGATTTTTGCATTTCTTAGCATCTTGCCTTTCTAGCTTGAATACAAACCACTAGGCAGGAATTGTTGAGCTGCTGACAAGTAGGGCTGGGGAACTGGCCTCATGAAGACAGATAGCGATCATGGTTGCTGATAGAACTTGCTCTGTGGTGGGATACATTAACAAAAGACACGAGAACTTTAAAAGAAGTCAAAGATGCACTCTATTCTTACAGTATTCAGGATTCTAATATGCAAGTTGGAATTTTTCTCCTTTACCCATTTCACTACAGTTACATCGGTAGGAAGAGGATGCAAGTAAAAGAGCCAGAGAAAGCAGTGCCCAATGTTGTAAATCTGGTTGAAGCTGACTATTCCTACTGGACACTGGGCTATGTCATCTCTCTCGAAGGAGCACAGAAGCTGGTTGGAGCTGATCCCTTTGGGAAGATGCTGCCAGTGGATGAGTTCCTGCCAATCATGTACAATAAGCATCCAGTGTGAGTCTCCCTCTACAGCCCCTTGTCTCTTGGCTGCAGCCTGCTGTGTTCTATGCCTCCTGCATAGGACTTGATATTTGATTGCTGTATGGCATTTCCAGATGATCTTTCTATAAATCATAATCAGGAAAGGTTGACTAGTCCCTTGAACAGATGGAGAAGAGGCAAAGGAGGTGACTGTCTTGACCAGTGGCACAGTAGCATAATCTGCTCAGAATCTACTTGTCTTCGTACTTCTGACTTCCATAACCTCACACTGCTGAGCACTCCCATACCTCACACTTCCTAAGCCCTCTAGACTTTGGATTCATTCTGCTTAGTTACCAAGTCTGCTACCAGCGAGGTAGTGATACCCATTCAGCCAGTGCTCACAATGTAGCAGATAACATAGACCAATGAACAAATCATCTTCAGATATCATAAAACCTGCAAGCATAGAGATGGGAATGTGGAAATGGTGTCTGAACCAGGTATCAAGGGAAGAGGAGAGTGCAATGCTCAGAATTCCCAAGGCCCAGGAGCTTACTCGGACTTGACACTTACCAAAAGGTCTTGTAATTGATGTCAGTCCTCACGATGGGCTGTGAACCCTCGGGGATAGGAACAGCCACACATTTTGAGGTCATTAAGAGTGAGAAATAGCTGTTCAGCAAAAATTTTCTAAACTCACGAGTAGAGCAGGAGACCAGTTTCTAATCTCAGCTCCTCTCAGTTAAGAGCTCTCCACCTCTGATCTGCACTCGAGCTGTCGTGGTTCCCATGCTGCATCTTGTTCATTTTCCCTGTTGTCATTTGTGAAGGAGTCTCATGCCATCTTTCATGAAGCATGCTTTACCTCTGAACCCTTGCAGAAACATGGGAGTCAAGCCATTATCTCTTGAAACAGAGGGAAATTAGTAGTTACTAATTAATATGTATAAATGTCACTCCATGTAACCTTTGCAAGAGCCCCAAGAGGAAAGCCATGATGTCTGTCTTAGCTTTCTATTGCTGAGCAAAAACAGGTTGGAGAGGAACGGGTTTATCTGGCTTACAAGCACAGTCCATCATCAAGGGAAGCCAAGGCAGGAACTTAGGGCAGAAACTTGGAGCACAGGGCGTGGAAGAATGCTGCTTACTGGCTAGCTCTCCTGGACCATGGTTAGTCTGCTTTCTTATACCATACAGGACACTCTGGCCCAGGGTGACACAGCCCACGGTGGGTTGGGCCCTCTCACATCACTCAAGAATCAAGAAAATACCCCACAGACATGGCCACAGGCCAGTCCAATGGAGGCAATTCCCCAAGTGAGGCTCCCTCAACCCTGGTGTGTCAAGTTGGCAACTAAAGCTACCCAGCACAGTGTCCCTCTGCTTTACAACTGCATAGAGCCAGGATGGCGAGCAAGGGACTGGAGTGCAGTGCTCAGCTGGTGTGCCTCCGAACCTTCTCCGTGTCACTAATCCCACTGCTGCTGTCCACTTAGGTGTCTTCATTTATGGATCCAGGAATAGAGCACTGCTTATTAATTGATCATACTTATTTACCGCTGTGAAACCAACAGAATTTAACTCTTACCTTTCACTATAGGACATGAAGTTCGTTCACTAAACTGCTTTATCCATCTGTAAGAGTCCTATTCTGACCTTTTTGTTTATTTGTGCAGATCTTCTGAAAGCTTTAAAGAAACCTTTATGGTGTTTGTAGAATATGGCTCCTTACAAAGAATACAACTTAAAAAAGGAATCCAGGTAGTTTCAGAGGTGACAGGTGGTTCCCTCTACCATTTCCTGTTCCCTGAGTTTTCTGGCCCTCATGGTCCTGTGCATCTCTTGTTTTTAGAGCCGAGTACAAGGAGTATTATGAATCCAGAGACTTGAAAGCCTTCTCTGCAGAACCCTTGCTCATCTACCCCACGCACTACACCGGCCAGCCTGGGTATCTGAGTGACACAGAGACCTCAACCATCTGGGACAATGAGACGGTGGCCACTGACTGGGACAGGACACATTCCTGGAAGTCCCGGAAGCAAGGGCACATCCACAGCAATGCCAAGAACACAGAAGCATTGCCACCACCAACTTCCCTGAACACTGTGCCTTCGAGGGATGAGCTCTGAGAGCTCCCTGGGAGTGTGACCCACATGGTGCATCACTGTTTGGTTTTCCTGAAGGGCTACTCATCTGTTTGCTTCAGTTCTTTTCAGAGGTCACAGTCATCTAACCAAAGTGGTGAGATATGAGTGATCAAAATTAATATCTTTTTTGACAGTGGAGAGGAATAAGGAAATGGACCCCAAATTTCCTAAAATGGCTTTATGGGAATGACTTATTTAAACTTCAGACCAAATACCTGGTTCTGATTGCTAGATAGGAAGCTGCTACCCATGTTAATGTGGCAACATGGCTTATATGTTCATCCAAGAGATGGCATCACCAAGCTGTTACATCAGTAAATGGATAATCAAAGCAGACAAGCCACTGGACCTCGTTTACTGATCTGGGTGGTCCATTTATGTAACAGATGTGGCCGTAAAATCTCCAAGCCAACTTGACTACATTTATGGGTCTATTTTATGTGACCTTGAAAACTGGCCTATGTAACAAGTGTTTTAGGGTGGGGAAATCAAACCATTAGCTGGCTGGGCTTTGAGTTAAAGGAACTCAGCTGTGAGCCTGTTGCAAATTCTTAGCCTCATTACCCAACAGGAGTAGGCAACTGGCTTGGAATGAGACATGGCCTTGACCATCACATCAGCCAGAGCTCTCATAAAGACATGTCCCGTTTGCCATGTGCATATAGTCTGGCAGGTAACTGAGGGAGAAAGAACTCACCTTTGGCCTTTATATTGTGGCTTCTTGAATCCAGGATGTAATATTTATACAGAAACATGTAATATATACGGGGTAAGGCTGGGGGCTCCTGCCTGTGCTGGGCCTCCTGCGCTGCTCTAGCATTCCACGCCCTCTGCTTCACCCTTTGGCCTGGAACAGACTGCAGGTGTGAGGTTTATGAGTCACTCTTAAGAGACAGAGAATCATTTTCAGGCCAGCAACTGTCTCTGCCTGGGTTTTTCATTATATTTTGAATTATTTATTTTTTTAAATGTGGAGAAAACATTGTCTGTAGGGTAAGGCAGAGAAACAGACATTGCAAACTCTCAACATATGCTGGAAAGTGTCGGTATAGTCACTTGGAGTCGCCTATATTTCCCAGCCTAGTTTTTTCAGGGAAGCCTGTTGCTGAGGTTTGGAGCAAATAATCCAATTAGGTGTGTGATTTTTATCAGAAACAAAGAAATGGACAACAGATTCAGGCCAAATCTACAGCTTTCAAAGCCAAAATCTTAGATAGATGCCTTTTCTCAAAAGATGCCCCCTGAAACTCCCTTCTGCTCTCTAAATTGAAATTTTGCATTAAATGCAGAGTCGGGTCATGTCATGGTGTCTGGAGCAAACATCTGAGTGCATCTCACGGTGGTTTTCCTCAGGCACCCTTCCTTCCTGATCGGGGTTGATAGTCTTTTCTCCTGCTGATCAGCTGAAGCTGAGGGGAGGGGTCTCGTCCAACTCCAGTGTGTCAAGCTGTCAAACTTGACTCTTCATTTTTAGAAAAACAGGAAGAGCATTGGAGAACTAGTGAAAAATCCTTAGGTGATTCCTAAGGTTTCCTTGGGTATTTAGTATTTTGTTTGCAATCTGAATGTGTGCCCGTGTGCCTGGCATTAATGATGTTTTTAAACGGGGTGTGAGGTGGCTGGGGTATTGACAGGAGAAGGAAGACTGAGTTGATTTTTGTGGTGTTTTCTTTAATGAAGAACTTTTTCCCACCTTCCCTGTCAGCTGGTCTGGCAGATTTAAGAATGTTTACTCTTAAAAACATTGGATTTCCATTCTAGAACTGATAGCTTAGGACTATTCTACTGTGAATAAAGTTCTGGTTCTGTTAGTCCAGCCTGTGCTTCTGCCCGCAACTCAGGTTTGAATCCTGAGTGGTGCTTTCTTGTAAATATTATAAAGTGCAGATCTAGCACTTTTAAAAGTTGTCTCTTCAGCAATCCGGAGGTTAATGAACCTCACTGTTTGTCCTGCCTCCTTTTCCATCTTAAATTGAGACCTCTGACCTTTGTGGCACCATGAGAGAATTTCAGTGTAGAGCTTCTCCTTGGGCCCTGGAGCCTGCCTCTGTGCCTCGGAGGCTGATTCCTCTCAGGACCCAGCTGGGATGTTCTGACAGACAAGCCTGACTGGCATGCGGGTGCCGCTGTGCGTGTCCTGGGCACCCGCAGTTTGCAGAGGACTCATGGTCTGGGCCTTGCTGTGGGTTCCCTTCGGCTGCTGCAGGAACCTGAAGTAAAGGAGCTGGTGTCCCCACATGCTGCTCTGTCCTGATGTGCTATTTCAGGGTGGGAATGTGACAGACTGCCTTGGAGCTCACATGAAAAAACAACAAAATTTATCTCTGAGTTATGCTTGTTTCTTAATTCTTCAAAACCTTGCCAGAGGCCAACACTGCCCTTGACCCAGGGTGTTGTAGGCCAGAGAGGAACATCATCTGTCTTGTGATCCCCATGGCAAACAGGACAGGTAGCTACAGCCCTGGCTATGCTGTGGGGGCTGCTGTGGACAGATGAGTACCGCTATGAAAGCTGAAATGAATTCTAGGGTAGACAGGCAGAATCCCCCACAGAGGAAACTGAGGGTACTTATCTTTCCTTGTTAATATGCCATTCGGTCCAACCATTAAAAATATTGAGATACTATGAGGAGAAAGGAGAGAGGGAGAGACAGAGGGAAGAGGAAGGGAGGTAGAGAGGGAGAGAGAGAGAGAGAGAGAGAGAGAGAGAGAGAGAGAGAGATTCATGCTGGTTTTAGTGACTCTGGGATTTCAAATCAAGACCCCCACCTCCAATAGCTCCAGAACCATTTATGTGTGAGCACTACCTTGCTTCAAGCCCTGTGCTGGACACTGAAACACTCAGGGGAATAGGCAAGCTCAGCACTGCTGTGAAATCCACTGTTGATGCAGGCACCATGCAGCTATATTTCAGAAACTGGAGTAAAGTGGGCTGTAGGATCCCAGAGAAGCCGGTCCTGCTGAGGAAGTCTGCAGATGATGAGGGGGAGGACTAGGCATGGAAGATGAACATGCAAGCATTCAGATACAGTGAAGGCAGAACTGTGAGAAGACCCGTCCTGGATGATGGAGGAGTCAGTGGGATGGAAGGGATGATGTGTTGGGGTTGGTGACAGAAAATAGGGTGGACTAGGTCGTGATGGCAGGTGATTTGTTTTCCTTCTCTGGACTGCCCGATTCTGCCCAACAGAGGCTGTTGTTTCTGGGGTAATTCTAGGTTTGGTTGCTTTCCTGACAGATAATGCAGACATTTCCATGAAAATGTTGATGCCTAAAATAAGAACTGTTCCCATCAGGGTACAACCTTGGAAATCTTACCGGTTTTCATTTATAATTGGAGCGAGTCACTCCACCTGGTGACTAAAGTGAAGATGGCTTTTTACACTGTGTTTTCAAGATACTCTTTCCAACTAAGCAGAGGGGAGAAAAAATGATCCAGAAGTGATCTCCATGACTGACAAGAAATTAATTGCCTATGTAGTTAAATAATAACAAAATCATGTTAAAAGGAAGAGAATGTTTGAGAAGAAAACAGAATTTACATGGTCGCGTATTCTGTGGTGATGTTTAATTAAATGTAAACCTTCTGTATCCAGGGACATTGTGATTGCTGTGGCAAGGGGAGGAGGCTGGAAGGAGAAAGGGACCCCTGTGAGCTTCTGGTGACAGCCGGGTCAGCACAGGGCAGCTGAGGCATAGAAAAAAGTCAAGCCAGGCTATTCTGTTGCCTACTTAGAGAAGACAATTAACGATGGTGGGTTTAGCACATTATGCTATAAAAGGTACATGGAGCATGGTGCCTCTGCATGAGTGTTCATGAAGAACTTAGGGGTGGGGCTTGAGACAAAGTCTCCATGTAGCCCCAGCTTGCCTGGAACTTGACCAGTCAGGCCTCCATCTCACAGAGCTCCACCTGCCTCTGCCTTGAGAGTGTTGGGATTAAACACATGTGCTACCACACACTGGGTGGAAGTATCAAATACTGAGTGGACAAGTGGTGGATGGTGCCATTAAAATCTGGTGTCGGCCATGAGGCTGGCTTCCTTTCTGCTCAGTGAATTCACCTAAAATTCTATCTTTCCCTTCCTTCCTCCTCTTCTCTACTGTGTGAGTGCGTGCGTGCGTGTGTGCGTGTGTGTGTGTGTGTGTGCGTGTGTGTGTGCTTGCATTCTCTCACATAGATGCTCAACTGCCCTTTGTTTGAGTTGTTCCTGACACACCAGCTGTGCTGCTTTCAGCCTAAAGTCAAAGCCATCCTCCCAGCCTCTGACTCGGGACAGGGTAGAAGTATGAAAAATCATTGGAGGATGAGTTTGTCCTCTTTATCTTTTAATCAGTTGCATTTATTTTTAGACCCCTCCTCGCAATTTCCCCTGAAATGGGTGTTCAAGTAGAATTGCATGTCTGAGCACTTGCAAAGCATCTGCTTTGAAATGCTTTGCTTTGAAAAGCTTGGGGACATCTGGAGCTCCCCTGAACAGTTTCCAATTTAGGGGCAGACAGACTCTCATTCTTGGAGGAACTTGATCTTTTAGAGTGCAGTGTGCAGTTTTCTCTCTGTGTCTTACAGAGAAACTTCGAAAACAATCAGTAACAGACACCTCCCCCTCAGAGTGTGGAGCAGACACACAGGCAGGAATGGACTTGCGAGTGTGTGACTTAAAGGCTTTGAGTGCTGTCTGAAAGTCAGGACTTGAATGGACTGTGTCTCTGTTCAAGCTGGGCATTGGAGAGGAAACCACAGAGTTGAGGGGAAGGGGGCTGACTGTGGGAGTCACAGAGCATGTGATGGGAGAGGAAAGTGGGAATCAGCAATCCAAAGTCCTGCTGCCCAGAGGGAATATGGGAAATAAGTACAAGGACAGAGGACAGAAAGGGAGCCAGGCCATGGCTGAAGGTAGTGATGTCAATGCAGGCTAGACAAGGAAAGAACCCAAGGAGTGCAGGCTAGACAAGGAAAGAACCCAAGGAGTGCAGGCTAGACAAGGAAAGAACCCAAAGAGTGCAGGCTAGACAAGGAAGGAACCCAAGGAGTGCAGGCTAGACAAGGAAGGAACCCAAGGAGTGCAAGCTAGACAAGGAAGGAACCCAAAAAGAAACCAGTGAAAGGAGAGGGGCTTAGGAGAAGTGGTGCTAGCCTAATCCTTAAAGTGAGTTTATTCTTTTACACCTACCACAGTGAGAGAGACAGGGGTGAGACCGAGCCTGTGAAGGGTGGCAGGACTTCCAGCACCCTCAGTGCTGTGGAACAGCAACAACCCATATTCAGGCTCCTGGGTGTCTCTGGAGAACTCTTTGGAGCCAAAGCCCTTTCCTGTAGGAAAAGTGCAGAGACTGAACTGACATAGCTGAGGACTAGAAACAAGGCTTCTGTTAGAAGTCTTCCCTGCCAGATTGCAGAGGTTACCCAGGAAGGAGGAGACCCTGAGAAGGACACTGCCTGCAGGCTCTCCAGGGAGACCATGCTGGGCCTTCATGCCTGTCTCCATGAGTCTTTTTTTGGTCATGGCCAAGAAACAAGCTTGAGGAGCCCCAGGCACTCTCTGAATCCATGAGTCAGTCTTTCCCCAAGGCAGCAGCAGGCTGAGATTTTTCCCAGGGCTCTTCCACACACGGAAGCCCCATCTCTCAGAGTTTCACATCTACCATCTGGACCACTTGGCTGCTCCTTCTGCCGAGGACATTGGGAGCTTAAGGACGTGACTTAAGGCCAGAAGGAATGACAACAGCTAGCTCACACTGTGTACTCATGAAGAGCTTTGTATGCATCTGCTGTCATTCAGCACTCTATGAACCTCAGAACCTCAAGGAATAGGACTGCCTCCCTGCTTTTCAGATAAGGCAACAGGTAAATAATGCAACTTTCCTAAGGTGGTAAGAAGCTGAGGAATCCTGTCTCTTTTCAGTCAGATCCTACCTACCTCAGACTGTAAACTTCAGCCTCTCCAAAGCTCCTAGCAGTCTCTCCATCTGTCTCTGTCTCTCCCTCTCCTTCTCTGATACAAGTCTATAGCTCCAACTCATGAATCTCATATACTAATTATTCAGGAAATTATGATATATGTAGACCATACTGTACATTCTCATAGAAGATTTTGCAGGAGGCTTGGAAGTTAGCTGCCATATAAACAAGGGTCACAGATGTCTAGGAGAAAACAGTGTCATTTAGAAGAGTTCTTCTACTTCAAACCTGGTACTTGGTTTTGTGGAGGAAGCATGGGGCAATCTGGAAACAGTTTAAATTATTTGATCGTCATTTTCTTTTTTCTTACTTAACATGATACACTAATACCCCTTTTACACTTCTGAAAGAAACTGGCCCTGTAATACAACACAGTGCTCTGATAATAAAAGATGGTGGGGATAAAATGATTCCTTCCAAGAAGCTATGATTATAGCACTTGGATACTGATCACTAGGCAACCAAAAAGGAAAAATCAACCTGGACTACACAGTGAGTTAAATGAATTATTTACACTTGGGGTACAGGTTTCTAGGTAGAGATATTGAAGAAGCACACTCAGTAGCTTCCAGATTCTCATCTAAAATTGTCTGGCTCTTGTTGAATTTCTTTGCATTTGAGAAAATTTAAGTCACTCTGACGCAGCTCTTGTCCTCAGCTCCTCTCGCTGTGTGGCCCTGTCCGGGGCCCTCACTGCCATTTCTTCCAAGCGCTATCTCTAGTAGCTATGGAACGTCCAGAGAAGAAGGCGGGGACAGCACTGATCACCAGCTCTTCCAGGTGTTCTTCCAGGTGTTCTACATGTCCTTCCTCCCCTGCAGAATCACCAGCCCAGAGCCATGGTGATGGAGCCACGAGCTGTGGATAGGCTGCATGTGTACTTTGGTGTAAGGCAGTCAGAACACTTGAGATCGAATAACATTTTTTTAATCATCACTGTGATCTGAAGGAATAACCAGGCTAGAGAGGAGATGGCTGGGACCTTGACTTGCCTAGCTTCCATGACATTCACACATAAGAAAAGGAATCTCTGGTGTAAGTTATTGAGATTTCTTGAACTGTAACTTCAATCTAGTCTACGCTCACCTAATAAATACCTCCAGAGGCATTTCATTTTAAGAGATCTTCCAAGGGAAGCAGCGAAGCACAGAACAATGTAACTGACTTCCCTTGTGGGACCTGAAGGTGTCTGTAGAGAAAGACACTTAGTGTCGGGAGACTGCAGTAACATTGAAGTCTGTGCCTCCGGCCGTCTGGCACTGGGTGAGGACCCTGACAAAGCTTCAGAGAAGGCAATCTAAAGACATCCTTACTTCAAGCAAAAATCTCCAAGCTCAGTTTCTAGAAACATGTAAAACAAGAAAACTTACTTTCTAGAATGGTTTTGAAAAAGCAGCTAGTTACCTAGTGTCAGAAGTTAAAATTTTGTTTTTAACCTAGATTTGACGGATGGCTCAAAGGTTAAGAGTGCATTCTGCTCTTCCAAAGACCCTAGTTTCAGTTCCCAGAACCCACATGTAATTCTGGGTGATCAGATGCCTCTGGCTTCTGTGAACACCAGAACTCACATGTACATACTCACACACAGATCCACACACAGACACAATTTGAGAAAAAAAAATTCTTTCCTAACCCACATTATCAATTTCCTGTTAAAGAATCTATTTCATTCTCTCTAAAATTCCAAAGTGCCACCAAAATTCATAAATGTGGGTCAGTTTAGAATCCACTGGTAAATCATTCTGGGAAGCTGTGGGCAAGAGTATGGGAAATGATGATATTGTTTGTGTACTGAGTGAAGTTAACTGAGACAGAACACTTTCCCCTTCCATAAAGTTGTCCTCACTTTTGGAGCACCCTGACAGATTTTACAGCTGTCCAGATGGTACCATGACTGAGAGAAAGGCTTTCTGTCAGATGGCAAGAAATATCCTGGAGCTGCATTCCAAGCTCACATTTATAAAACGCAGTCCCACTTCATGGCTCCTAAGAACTACAATCTAGAAAACATCACCTCTGATCAAAGTGTTCTAAGGACATCACTTTTTCCCTTTAAGCTCATGACCCTTGCCAGTGGGGAGAACTCTCTGCCACTTTCTCTCCCTAGGGTGCCCCCAGCTGATCCAGAAAAGACTTCTGAATGCTGGCAAATTCAGAAACTAGAACTCACCTAATTAACACTCCAGATACAAGCAAGCCCTTTGGGTCTGGCAGCACATGCCAACCAAGTCCCAGATCAGTTTATTAGTTTAACCAAAAGGTAAACAGATGCTGGAGATGCAGAAAGACAAGCATGCGAGCAGCTGAAAACAGTGCCCAGCTGTTCACCGGGAAGCAAATTTAGGACAATTAAAGTGGCATTAAATAAATGAGGCCATGTTTTATCTCCTTGAAATTTCCATTGTCTTTTTAAAAAAGGTAAATATATATATTTTTTTACATTGCAGTATATAAATCTATGCTGTCCATGTACAGTATAAATACACAGGGTGAGCACACAGGCATAACATATATGTCTTGGTAGCAACACCCTAAACCAGGCCAATAGTTCTACATTTATGTCTTGACCTTGATACCAAGAAAGCCAAGTTAAGGCTACATTTACGTTTCATGATGGCTGCCACCCTGGTCATCTCTCCTCCATGCACAGAAGCACAAAGAGAACAAGACTCACTAACAGAAGAAAGTGCTTCTAAGACAAACTGAAACTTTGCTGGTCTTCATAGTATACAGTCCAATCTCCTAGGACGGACCAAGGAAACCTGATGAGTTCCTGGCTCATTCTTTGGTCCACTGCCACAGATCTCTGAACTTTCCCTGGTGTTTCTTGCTGAATTCATATGCTATTTATATGACATAAATCCCATACAACCTTTGGAAGCTGCAGTACAGAGTTAGAAAAAAAAAGCTCCAAGTTACAATCTAGACTTCATATTCTAGGTTCAGTGTCTTTATTTTTGGAATAAAAACTGGTATTTGGGGAATTTTTTCTTAAAAAAGGACAACGATCTGAAAGTGCTTCTTACACGTGTCAACTTCCCAGATATGGCTTTTTAGTTTAAACCCCAGCATAGCTCAGATTTGGATGGGAGCATATGATGGTGTAAAAATGTCATTGACATTGATGCTAGGAGAAATAGTGTGAGGATTTGAAAAGGAATGCCACTGATTCCATCTAGAAGGGTGTACCTCTTAGAGAAAGGGCCTAAATAGTGTATGCAGTCCCATCTCTTTCCCTGTGACTAGGAATAGGAATGCTACAAAAAATAGTAAGTAAAATAGATGTTGTTATCAGCAGGGGACATTTTCTGAGGGACTATTCACAGGGGAATCACTGTTCAGAAATCTTTCACAGGCTTGAAAATCATCAAATGTAGTCAATCGCAGCAGAAATGTCTACACCTGAGGAACAAATTGCACATGATACAGAGGTACTAAGATCCAGATGGCAGGAGACTCCAGACATAGAGTTCCACATGCAAAAGGCCATCACAAGGCGGCAAGTAGTGGCATTTCAAGAGAGTCCAAATGTGTCACTGCTCTTTTGTGCCTTCTCTTCTAGCTGATAAGTCACCAAACACCATGGCTACTTGTACAAGAATGATTATGGTGTGTTCTTTAGGAAAGAACACAGAAACACAACAAGGTTTCCAGAAATTGAAACAAGCTGTGTTGGCTCCAAAGGTATTGTGATGGAGACCAGCAAGGCACACAGGCCTCTAACACTCCTAGATCCTCTCTGGGGACCAAAAAGTGGCAGATGTGGGCAGGGGATGTAGACCACTGATTCATCCAAACCTTTCTGTGGTGGCCTTTCATATAGCCTGTGGCCATCCAACCTCTACAGTTTCATCTGGTGGCACGTGACTGAGAAAGTAATTCTCTCTCTTTACAAAAACAAAGCTTGGGCTTCTTGTAATACTGGCATGAAGAATACGCTGTACTGGTAGGTCTGATTCTGTTTACTTGGAAGGTATGAGGTTAGGTTCTCAGTCCCTTCTATTTCCCTGTAAAAAGTGACCTCAGTTTCCCAGGCCATTGTGCAAATTGGTTTTTCCATAGTCCAGAATATCCCATAAAGTCCCTCTTATATACCTATATATGCACACATATATACTAGATATGTGTGCATATATAATCTATCAATGTGGATACTTTTGTCTTTCAGTCTCAGATAGGTCAAAGAGCATCAGTGACTCATTCATCCTTTTCTTGTCAAGTTCACTTCCACTCTCCCACATGGTACTTTGTACTCCATCTGTATTCAATAAATATCTGTTGGCTTCACCAATGATCCCCTAACACTGAGTGGTAGCTGTAATCACCACAGCCTGTTCTCAGCCCCACTCTGCCTTTGGCAAACAAGGGGTGTGCTGATCTCTTCAGAGAGTGATCTTGCTGTGTCTGTTACTCCAGCATCCCCGCTTAGCTGTCCTGGGCAATGTCAAACTGGTCCGACTCCGCAGCTTCACCTGCTCTTCCACTGAGTTCTTTTTCCGTAAAATGAAGTCAAAGTTCACTTGGCTGTTCATGGCATAAAAGACATTTGCTGAGTCTGGGATCACCAGTTCTGGAAGGGACAAAGAGCAGCTGGTTAGTTTGAGAGGGGCAGTCCAGCACCGACAAGCAGATGTCAACCCTGCCCAAACAATGCTAGCATGAGGCCTTCATTTATTGAATGTGACCTGAGCCAGGTAATGTGGATGCTTCCTCAGAATTGGTCCCAATAACTTAATCCCAATTTGAAGCCAAGTCAAATCAGTTTCAGAATACCCCCACCCATGCCTCACTCTTCAGCTAAAGAATGTTAAAGCAAGAAGAAAGCACAGAGGGAAAAACAAGAATGACATCCCCAGGATCACAGACACCGACGAGCACAGCTGGAATGAGAACGGCGTCCCACCTCCTGCCAGTCTCTTGCCACCCAAGGACACAAGTTTTCTCAAGACTAAGGGAATTCAAAGAAATAAACAAAACACAGAATACCTACATCATTTCCCAGAACCCTTCCTTTGGATTATTAAAATATTTTTGAAGTAATTCCAATTCAGACTGGTTATTTACTCTTTTTGAGACACTGCTTTGTCCAGATTTTGCCTTTTAACCCTAGACAGCATCTGCATAAGACAGAGTATATTGCTGACACTTAAGCTATTTTCAACTTTAGGAACTCCCAACTAGATATTCTCAATTTCTGAACAGGTTTGCTACCAGTGTAATATCATATAATCAAAGCAAAGTTATTTTGATTCATGCTTATATTTAAGAGCTAATGTGGAACATTCAGCACTTAGGAGCAATGACTATCTAGAAGAAGCCAGAGAATAAGATGGACAAATATGGGCATTTGGCTTTGTGTCAGTGGGGTTTGTGGAAGAAAGGAGCAGGAGCAGCTGACTACAGAACTACATTAAATGAACTGCAGTGAACTTTTCATGCTGCCCCACAGCCAGACTAAGATGATGAGGCTCTCCATGACTGATATATATTATGTCCCCTAACATGTCACAAGGACTAATCCTCTTGAAGTGTCTCCGCCCTCTTGCCCGCCTATTCCTGAGCCCACAATATCCTTCCCACATAGCATTTCTACAAATCACTTTCAGACACATTAGTCTATTAACTTCACAATCACTCTGTGATATATGGCAAGCCAAGGGGTTATTGTATTTGATTAAGGACTATGACTGGCAAGGTCAAGCATTGTACCCAAGACCACCCAGCTGGAGAGCATAACTGGACCCAGGCTTCACCTTTGGGCCTCTGGATCTTCAGATTGCATTTAAATGTTATAACTGAGAGCTGGGGAGATGGCTTTATGAGTGAAGTGCTTTACATGCAGGCACTAAGTACCTGACTTTGATCCCCAAAACCCACATTTAAAAAGCTGGATGTGGCAGAATATGCTTGTAATCCTAGCACTGGGGAGGCAGAGCAGGCAGGTCCCTGAGGCTCCTTGCTTAGCCAGCCTACTCTATTTACCAAGTGCCAGACCAGAGAGAGATCCTGTCTGAAAAATATGGTGGACAGTGCCTGAGGAACAACAGCCCATGTTGAACTCTGGCCTCCATACGTACCTGCACACATGTACACCCACAAACACACAAATCCCCAAAAGTTATAACTGAGAGAGCTTTGTCACACAGCCTGAGAAGCAGATGAATGATTGAGAAGACTTCTAGTAAGCAGCTGAAAAAGGTCTGCCTCAGAGACTGCAGCTTTTAATGTTTAGGAAAAGGTGCTATTTTAATTTTAGCCACTCATCTCTGAGCCTGAGATAGAACTCTGGTAATTTGTTGGTCAAATGTAGTGTGACTAGCTGTCCCCCACTGAACACCAGCTTGTGTAATTACCTTTTTGCTTTATGGAGAGGAGAGTGCTCTTGGTTGGTGAACAGAGCCCCCACTCCCCACCCCATTAAGATGGAGCAGTCGGTGACAGGCAGGGCTGGCCTCAGTCAGCTGTTCCTGCTGCTGTCAGAGAAGAGTCTCTGACTGAGTTGATATGACAGAAGAGTTATTCAGCAGCCTGCCTCCTGCTCGCTAAACCCAACCCAAACTCATTGAGCAAACAGATACACTCAGGCCTGGTTATTTGCCCAAAGAATCCTCACAGAAAGGGTTTCTCCAAATAAGAAGTCCCTGGCTACACAGATGCATGCCGTAGACCACCAGTTTTCTGCCTCAATAAGGGTGAGGTTAGAAACTCCTAAATAGAAACTGTTACTGCTAAAAGCCAATAATAAAGGAAAAGCCTCTCTAAATGATGGAACTGAAATAGTAAGAAACTCGGGCATGGACTGCTCTCAGCTCGTACACACTGAGAATCCCAGGATCAGGGAAAGGACATGTATGGCCACCTGCCAAGACCCAAGAGACTCACATCCTTCCCACCTCCTGACACAGAGAGACTGCTTCTTAAAACATACTCCATGGGGAGCATACAAGCAGTAGGCAGCGGGGATTCTCAGCAAAACAAGCAAACAAAAACCCCAATATCTAGGGAGTGGGAGAGGGGTTTGAGAGCTTGATTCCACAATAAGGGGATGTATGGGGTCTCACCTTGCATCATTAATAAACAGCACTAGAGGGCTGGAGAGATGTCTCTGAATGAGAGCACTTATACAAGCACGAGGACTTGAGTTTGGATCCAGCACTCTTGTAAAGAGCTGGTTATGGTATGCCCCTGTGATCCAGCCCCAACAGGGCAGAGAGAGACTGGCTCCAGCCTGCTAGCTGTCAGGCTAGCTCCAGGCTCAGTGAGAGACCCTCTCAAAGGAATAAGGTGAGAGTAACAGAGCAGGACACCAGTGTCCTCCTCCAGCTCTACATACTCACAGAGATATACATACTCACACACGTGTACAGATAGACCACTCGTACGTACACAGACACACCACTGGGTTCCAATAAAACAAGACATTTTATCCCTTTTCTACCGTCAGCATCTGGGGAACGAGTGTGCCAGCAGCATGGCCAGGTAACGGGGACGTGCGCTCACCTTTGTCCTCCGAGATGACCTGTACCAGCTCGTACTCCTCAGCTGGGTCTGAGTCAAGATTGTGCTTCAGCATTGCTCTCTGGATCACAGCAGGGGTCTTATCTTGGCTCGTCAACTGCGAAGACACAAACGCATCCCTGAAGTATTTCACTTCATGTTTCCTGAGTCTCCTGAGCCTCCTCTTCTTGCTGTCTTGGGTGGTGCATGCTTCTCTGGGAAGAACAGACTAGGAGGCCTAAGAACAGGACAAAGAGCTTGGACCCCTGAACTCCTGTCCTGGCTCTATCCTTAAAAATCAAAACAAAATACAGCCAGGAGCGGCAGCATACACCTTTAATCCCAGCACCCAAGAGGCAGAAGAAGGCAGCTTTCTGAGAAATAGAGACCAGCTTGTTCTACAAGGGAAGTTCCAGGTCATCTGGGGCTACAGGGAGACCTGGCGAATCTCACAATATGTTGAGTAAAAGAAACCAAACAAGAACGATTAGACGATATCAGAGGCCAACCTTTCATAAAAAAATAAAATAGAAAAACAAAAGCAAACAAACAAAATCCCTGCATCTGAGGAATTAGAAAACTAGCTTCAAGATTAAGGAAGACTGCTTGGAAAGGGCATACAGAGTTTTAGGGGGCTGGAAATATTTTTCATATAGATTTGAGATGATGCCTACACAGAACTATATAGTTTTTTAAAACTCAAAGAACTGAACACTTAAAATTTGTAATTATATATAAAAGCTTCACTAAAAATCAACTTCTATGGGGCTGGAGAGATGGCTCAACAGTTAAGAACACTGGCTGTTCCTGCAGAAGACCTGGGTTCAAATTCTACCACCCACATGGTGGTTAACAGCAGTCTATAACTCCTGTTCCAAGGGACCTGATGCCCATTTCTGTCCTCAGCAGGCACTGCATGACACAGGTATACTCACACACATACAGGCATGACAGGCACTCATATACTTAAAATAAAAATAAATAAATAAATAAAAACTAAAATAAATCAACTTCTACATGTCTTAAAAACACAAATAAAGGCTGTGTCCATCCCCAAGTCTGACTTTTCTCTTCATCTCTGCCCACAGTTAACTACCAGCAGGTGCTCAGGCAGCACAAAAAGAGGGCCGCCTACCAACTGTACCGTAGTGATTCCTTTAAATGTAAGAGACGTGAGTGAAAAGTCAGAACACTATTTAAAAAAAAGAAGCTCTCATCAGAAGGTGAGAAAACATGCCTGCTCACCCGCGTACACACACAGAGTCTGATTTCCTCCACGGAGCTCTATCACTGAGTTCTAAGGATGGCACCTAGATGCCTCCCTGTGTCCAGGGAAGCAGCTGGTGTTTGTGATTCAATAAACAGTACACATTACAACAGGGTCCTTATAAGCAATAAAGGCCTTGTTCATTTGCCTATTACCAAAACATCTGGCATATAAATTTACAAAGGACCAATCAATTCACAAAAAATTCTGAAGGGAAAAAAATACAGTTTTTTGATCATGTAAAGGAAATTCTCCCTAAATAGGGTCAAAGTAGGCTAGTAGTATACAGCTATAGGAGAAAAGACACTTGTGGATAAATGTTAGCCTAAGGTAGGTTTAAGTTTAAAAACCTAAGCTTCCTATTTAAGGAAAAAGTCAGGTTACAAAATGAGGGAAGTTGTCAAGTGCTTTTCTCCGCTGTTTATTACTTTGTAGGTAAAAGCTCCTGAGGCAAATGATGGTTACCTGCAATTAATATTAACAGTTCAGTCATGAGTTCTATGCTGGACTACTGAACCAGCACTTCCCAACAGACATGCAACGTGTGCTACATATTTGTTTATAAATGTCTAGTAGCCACATTTTTAAAAGTCCTTATAAAGCAAAATTTTATAATTAAATTTTATTATTAAATTAAATAATATATTTTATTTAATCAAATACATGCAAAATATTGCCAGTATATAACCGATTCAAAATTTTCAATATGTCCATTGGTAGAACAATGGCATAATTATTCCAACGGTAACACACTGCCTTCTACCTAGATCTGAGGCTCTTCCATGGGAGAGAATAAATGCCTGGTACTGTTAACCTGATCAAAAGTCTCTGTCTATGGTGGTCAAAGGCTGTGTGGGGGAATCTACTACTGAGGTTTTGGTAAATGGACACGTACTTAAACTACCTTCTAACTATTATGTACTATGTTTATACCCATAGATGGGTATATACCTGTGTGTAACTTTATTTTTGTTATGAAGTATAAGCAAAACAAAATATCTCAGCAAACATTCTAGAAAATGATTTGTAGAAACAGTTCTTATATCAAAATTTTTGCAGACAATATATTTTTCAATAAATATATTATTTACATTATTTCTAATGTTTTCATTATTATTATTATTATTATAGATGACTTATTATTAAGCTTATTATTCGATGCTTAATATGGTAACAGTAAACACATATAAGATGCATAGCCTAAAGCTCTTTGGTATATTCAATACTTTTTCAGGGAATAATGGAGCCCTGTTACTGTAGGCCAAACCTAGACTGAGTTATTTCTGTCCTGTGGTCAAACATAATTAATTTCACAAAGGGAATTCCTGGGGAGTGCAATTTCTCTTTAGAGGGTCTCACACTGGGAATGAGTCCACTGGTGCAGCCTGTTGTCTCTCCAGAATGCTTCCATGAGATAGATGGAGGATGCTGAGAAGACTTCGGGCCTCTTCCTCACATACAGATCCCCGGGGGCAGCAGAAGGAGAAGTTCTCTCAAAGGCAGTCTTGGCACCAAGGCAGGAATACTCTGGGGTTCACCTGTTTGCTACTCACCCAGCACTCAGAGAGCACGAGTGACCCAAGATGCTTCCTGATGTACTCTTTTCCCCTAACAGAACACACACCCTTGGGCATGGCACAACTGTTCTGTGCACAAACCTGTATGCTTCAATATGATTCCGAGACACTGCAGTGATGTAGTTGGAACCTTTCTCTCTAGTCGTCATATATTAAAGAAGCCGTGTGAAAGAACTAGCTAAGTACTAATACTGATGACCTGAGCTTCCACGGGGATCTCCTATTTGTCTGGTGCTGCTTTATTAGCCACTCCCTTGCTACCAGACCAGCTGTGACTCATCCGGCACTCCTTCCCACCCTATGGGGCTGAAAGACCTCAAGTGTTAGACCCCAGAACCAGCCCTGCATCACTCATGTTTCTGACAATCTATTAGACGATGCCATCTGATGTTCCAATTTAAATACCCCAAATACCCTCCTCCAGCAGTTCAGATCTTACTGGACAGAATCGCCGTCCAACAAGACATCAGAGAGCTTCAAATCCTCCCTCTTCTTTACAAATCCTCCCTCTTCCGTACCCTGCATAACAGTTACCAAAAGGTTGATAACGAAATGAATGAATATGACAATAATACCTCATAAGACACTTTCCATATCACTGCCAGCCACAAGACTACAAGGCCTTATCATCTCCTGCATGCAGGATGGGAGCAGCTTCCTAGCTTGTTTCCCACCCATAGTCTGCCCCCTGCATCAGCAGCAGGCTTCTACAAGGCCAGTTACTCTTCTAATGAACAAATCTGATGGTTACTTAAAACCCTCCAACAAGACCTTACTGCTGTAGAATTAACACAAACTCCTGGGGTGGAGTGCATGAGACCCTTTCCAATCTGGTCTGGCTTCTGTTAGTACACTTAGCACATTTTGAATAATGCTTAATGATCTCTCCTTTTAATTATAAGTTTTCAAAGACTAAAAAGTCTCATTCACCTCCCCCATCCTCAAAGCCTGGCGTAAGGACTCATAACAGCAGATGCTCAGCAACTCTGTCATTCGATGAATGGTTCAGCAAAGGTTTTCCATGGAGCATTAGAGGACAGGACCTCTGAACCACTTATGCCAGATTCAGGCCTCAGTGTGGAACCACCACTGTGGCCCAGGAGGGGCATGATGGCACTGAGGAGAGACACAGAATTCACTGTAGGTATACACAGCAGAGAAGAATCTGATTTTTAGGCATGACAGGATGGGTCCTATCAACTAAGGAGTCTAATCAAGCGACCAAAAGCCTTACACAGTCAAGGACATCACCACGAGAAGCTCTGAATGTATTCCAAACAGACTGCCCTCAGTAAAAAATTTGAAATCCCCCTTAGGGGAATGTAATTTTTGTAAGAAGCACAAAAATGTCAGTTCCATTCACTCCTTGAGCACCTCCTTCACTGACTCAAACTGACTGAACATCTACTTTAGGAACTAAGCTTGATCCAAATGACTACAGTAGAAAAATTTGTCACCGGGGAGTACACTACTGAAAATGCATGTTAATTTAGCTACAAATCCATACACAGGAAGATTTCCAAGACAGTTTGAGGCAGCAGGAGCCTCCCTGGACTATACTCGTACAGTCACCCACCCTGAACACCATGAAAAGGGGACACCGACCTAAATAAACAGGTTTTGGCAATTCTTAAGGTGTAAAAACTATATACTGCATGCACCTATATTGTTAGATAAATATATTCAATCAAGCTCCACCCACAGTCGCTACCTGTGCACATCACTTTGTGTGTACATAGACACGTTCATAACACTGGGCTTATTCAAGACGGCCAGCAGACAGAGACAGCCCCATGGAGCACCCTGAAGGCCAGGACAGCTCCCTACCATGATGCTCTTGTACATGTTGCCGTTGTTATCTTCTATGCTGATGCGGATTATGCAGGTGTCTTCATTCTGCTGGTTGTAAACTGGAGGCAGTACTGTGGAGGAGGTAATGGATGTCACAGAGACGGAGCGCTTGTGGATTTTAGGGTTGTTGTTGCAGGATGGCGGGGAGGAGAGAGGGTTGATTAAGGATGACATCCCTGAGGAATTCGTGTCCATGGAGTGGATGGAGGAACATGAGGAGGAGGATTCCGAGAGCTAGAAGAGTTAACACATTCCAAAGAAAAACACTAATTAGAACCTGGGTCAAGTGTGCTTTACAATTTTCAAAGCAGAAGTAGATATCAAGACTAATTAACTTCAATTATTTCCCCCACAACAGCCCACTAGCCTCTGGTGGGAACACATATACACACAGATACACAAACATACACACAGACACACAGACACACAGACACACACACACACACACGACTGATAGTGTCAGTGACTCAGTGGAAGCTTATCACCCTGAATCTGTGAAAGGCAAAGTAGTTCTTTCCCATTTCTTGTTTCTGTAGGTCACATGAAAGTTAACCAGTAGATGGCAGCAGATACCAGCACCTACAGCCTCTATGGGCTCTTGTAAGTCAATTTACAGATGCAGGAAAGTCTTGCAAGAGCTTATCCGATCTTTCTACCAACAGTTCTCAGTATGGCTGTGCAGACAGCATTCCGTCCTGACTGGACTTCACAATCAGATTTTATAGTAGGAAAGAAATGTCTGTATTTTCAGGAGCTTCTTAGATAGGGACAGCTTACGTAGCTCTGCAGAATGTTGGTGCTGGGAAGCCCTTGCAGATCCCCTGGCCCTATTCCCTTTCTCAGGTGGAGGAGCCTGAAACCTAGAGACAACACCAGGCCCCAGGTTCACACATCTATTTGCAGTCCCACCAGGGTCAGCACCTCAGGTCCCTGCCACCGGGTTCACGGAGCAAGCACACAGTTGCTGGGGAGATACTGTGTTGAGTTAACTAATATGCCACTGCCTTGCCATGTTTGGCACTGGGAGGCTGGCACTGAATTTTCATATCTCATTTTCATTTAGGTCCCACAGCTGTCTTGGAGAAAAAGAAGAGGCAGAGCACCCTAATGATAAGAACAAGATGCAGGGAAGTCAAGTCACTCGCCTAGAGGACAGCCTCTGAGCAGCTCTGCCACTTTGCCCACGTGCTGATAGGACCAGCTACACACATTTCCATGGCCTGCATCAGGGACATTTGAAAAACGTGGTGCTACAGAAAACTGCATCTGATCCTCTGATTAATATCAATTACCAGGGAAGAAGATGCTTAAAACTCACCAGAAAGTAGTCACCACACAAAATCGTTAAGTTGAATCATGTTAAAGGTCCATTATGGTTGTAGAAAACTATATGCAATGTTTGGAATTAGTTAACCTGAATTATAATCCTATAAAATATTCTGGAAATCATAAAAAATGAATAATATTAATTTCTTTAATACTTGTCTAACTTTTCACAGAAACAGATTAAGAAGTTTAGCTTTTTGATAATCTGGCATCCAAGAATTGGAGACTATTTTATCTTTAATTTTCAGGGGGGTCCTCTTTCTAGGACACAACTAAACATCAAATTCAACTTCATGGCTCTTCTGTCACAGCTAGCAGGCCGAAATGACAAGTCTGACATGCAGCAGCTACAGTGGATTTAGATATAATTTTTGTGTTCTTTTTTAATTCCTTATATTCCAAGTGACTTTTGAAGTCTTATTAAGAGGTGGTAATTTTAATCGTATAACTTTGCTTATATTAGCCAAGAAGGTTGGTTTGATGTTTGGTTTGGGATTTGGTTTGGTTGGGTTTAGTTGTTTAAAACAGGGTTTCCTTGTAGCGTCTGCTGACCTGAACTTGCTATGTAAACCAGGCTGACCTCACAGAGGTCTGCCAGCCTCTGCCTCTTGAATTCTGAGATTAAAGGTGTTCACCACCAAACCAGCCATTTTCCGATCACTGGTTAAACTTTTTCATGGTCACCTTTCTCTTTCCTTAGTATTTCCATGATTCTAACAACATCTGTAACTCAGATAAAGTCTTGAAGAAGACTAGGTCACATGAATCTGATGAGGCCCCATATTTCTAGTAAGAATTTAAGTCATGAAAAACAAGCAGAAAAATAAATGTTTAGAAATTAAATGAAGAGCACAAAGAAAGAGGAATGTAAATTATACTTTCCTCCTAAAGAGAGCAACTGCACAGTGCAGCCTATGGGAAAGGGATGATGGCAACACACAGGGCAGCTAGAGGGGGCTGCGCAGCATCTGAGCTCAGGAAGGGACTGCGGCAGACATCCAGGCCCAGCTACATTACCTGCAGAACGGTGGGCTTTTCCAGGTAATATGCCAAGATTCTGCAGCCCGGAAACTACATACATCCATGTCAAACACTATCTTTAAATCTACAGAAACTCAGGGTTCTGAGAAAGGTTCATCCAAAACATAAAGGCATGACTTATGAAAGAACTTAGAGACAGGCAAAACTTATAAAGGCTGTGCCTACAATAGCATGCTGATCTTCATCGTGGTTTCAAATACTGTGTGTGTGCGTGTGTGTGTGTGTGTGTGTGTGTGTGTGTGTGTATGACAGAGCAAGTCTAGCGGTCAAAAAATCCCCCCCAAATGCCATACACTCTTGTTATTGCAAATTGGATATCTATGATTCAATTCCTTGACCAATAGTTTGAAGCGGATGGATTTTTTTTTTTTTTTGTATAGCTATGAAAATGGACTGGAAAAAATCTGCAATCACTTCTCAGACCTTGCATTTATTTCCACTGAGGCTGGTATTATCACTGCCAGCTCCTTGCCCTATGATTGACTTCACAGCTCCTCCTACTACAATTGCAGTACCTCTCCCTGTTTCATTTACTTGCATGAGATTTGTCAATATGACTGCTGTAACCAATAGAATGTTAGTAGGTCTGGATGAACCAAGGAAAGACTTGAAGTGTGCCTGAAGGGCTAAGCTTGTCCTCTTCTTCATATGTCTCAGCATGTTAAAATAATGTTCTGGAAAGCCCATTACTCCAAAAGAATGATAGGTAAGTGAATCTGACTGGGACTAAAACTGCTGTAAGCCAAGCCTGATCCAATGCAGCCGGCTCCCTAGAAGGATGGCGCTTGTTTTAAGTCACTAAGTTTTGAGCGCTTTGCTGTACAATATGACTGGGAAAAGTATGGCAAAGACAATGTGTGGCAGACATATCTTCATCTTTTACTTTTTTGCTTCTTCTTAGGAAATCATGATTTTCTTGAATAAAGTAAACTTACTTTATAGGCCATAATCCTTCAGTGCCGTTAGATGTGGGCACAGAATGTTTCAAAGACCAAATGAAGAACCAATCTTCATAGAACTTTTGTACCTGTTTCTTTGAGGAATGGGCCCAAAGAATGAACTGTTTCTGATACCTCCTAAAACTCAGCATTCAAAATGTGGTAGTGATAAACATGAAAACACATGTGCTTCTTGTGACAAATACCATGTCTGGTACCTGTAATTAGAACGAGATTTATGAAAAGGTTAAGTATTACCTTCTTTTGAGGCTCATCTGGCGTGTCCATAGGTGTAATGGAGCCCTCCTCAGCCTCGGAGTGGTTCGACTCACAGGATGACACACTGACTGAGTCCATGCTTTCACCTGAGCTCCCACTGGCTGTGGACTTGGGCTGTTCTTTGGTGGGAGTACTGCCAGTGATGATGTCGGACCCCAGAAACAGTCTGTGGAAAACAGAATGCCCAGCATCTTGAGCTGTTATAAATCTGGAATCCATGATTAAGCAAATATTTTGTGCTGATGAAGCCCCTGATGTTCTCTCAATCATGTATGTCCTGTCGTTCGTATTTTAAGAAAAGTGTTTGCTATGAGGTTTTTAACAAATAGTAGTAATTGTCTTGTCCCAATAGGTTTTCACTAACTTCAAGTCACTGAGGGTTTTTCTAGCTTAACTGTCCTCTATCTTTTAACAGTCTATGGACCAGTGTGGCAGGGTCAAAATAATTATTGCTATACTCCTACTGCATGTGTCCCACCACAAAATGAATTTCCTGAGGCTGGAAAAGATGGTTGTGTTTTGGATGAGAAACCAAGGAAGAACGTTTCTGCTTTCAACCATCTGGTGAACTACAATAACCCAAACCCCACCTTAATAAAACTACTAGTTAAGAAATATTAAAGTCTCTTTTCAGCTGAGTTGGTAAGATATAAAGGAAATCCCTGCAGGCCTTAAATAAAAGGAGAACTGAAAACGAGAAGCATGTCAGCTATTTCTGCAGCTGCTCTGTTTGGGAAGTAGGAGGTATGAATGCTGGTAAAATAGTGATTTTAAAAACTTTATTAACACATATTAATTACTCGTACTACCAGTGTTCGGTCTGATATTTCTATACATGGACATGGTGTGAACTGATCATGGCTTTAACATGTACACAGCATTTATAAAGGAGGGAAGCTAAAACCACAATCTCCTGCACGATACTCACAGGGCTCTACCCTTAGTAAAGAGATAGGCTAGAAAAATGCCTTTCTAAAAGTACAAGAACATAACAGGGAAGCCTGTCTGTCTTGGACTGAATTTGGATGAAAGGAAGAATGTCTCCCTTGAAGTCGTACATAACCCTGGCCTCCATTTCACTCTGATCTGATGTCTATCTGGTCTAAAGGTTATGAACTCTCAGGACAGTGATGCCATTTGGAAAAATAGATAGAAGGAAGGAAGGAAAAAATGGAAGAAGGAGGAAAAGGAAAAGGGAAAAGGAAAGAAAGGGAAGGGAGAGAAGGAAGGAAAGAATCAAATAATCTATCTTTCCGGAAGGATATACTTTTCACCCATGCTGCAAAGAGCTCCTTGATCAAAATGAGCCCACAATACAAAAGTACAGAATATACACAAGCAGTCACTCCATTCAAAGAACATCAACGGACATAACAGGAGATGCCCTGAGAACTTCTGCTGTGAGAACGGTCAGAAAGAAACTAGTGATTTATTTATTCATTTGACAAGTATCTGAAAGTCCACCATGCCTATTTTTAAGAGTATATTTTAAAATATTAAAGACTTAAAAATCAAAATCAGTTCATAGCAAGACACTCTAAAAAGAATAAAATTTGAAAAAAAAATCATCTCCAAGTGAAAAATATAGTGATTAAAATTAAAAACTCAGAAGGGTTAAATAATTGTTGAAAAAAAAATCATGAACTAGACTCATGAAAACATCATGAGTATATATGAAGAAAAATCTTCCTTTATCAAAGATATTAAGATGTGGAAACAGACATTAAGAGATATGGCCAAGGATAAAAATCCTTCACAGGCATAAGAGGAGTTCCAAAAGACACTGGGAGACTGGAAGAGAAACATACATGAAGATACAGTGTCTGAAAGGGTTCTAAAACTAATGAGCCACAAAAATCCACTGCACTTCAGTTCCCTGAGCTATGAAATGGGGATAGCCATAGAAATCGTCACCAAGATCATAATATAGATTTTATAAATGTATGCACTGTGCACTGTTCTTACAAAAGCCTTGGCACACAGCTTGATTTAGTCATTCCACACATATTTACTGACCACTTATGTGTGTGTGTGTGTGTGTGTGTGTGTGTGTGTGTGTGTGTGTGTGTATACACGTGTGGCACTATTCTAGGGTCTGAGGATAGAGCAATGCATAAAAATCAGGCCTGCCTTCACAGAGCTTGCACTCTAAACAGACACATAAAGTAATTGCATTCCAGATGGAGGGAAATGTGAAGAAAAATCAAAGCAAGCAAGCGAGAGCACCAAGGGCAGATAAAGCAAAAGGGTTATGGCATCAAGAAGGCTGGTCAGGAATGGCTCACCAAAAAGGTGAAGTAAGTAAATGGGTTGGGCCATGTGGCTCTTTGGGAGAAGGGTTTTATTAGCGGAGCAACAGCCAATAAAAATGATTGAGCCTAGTGTGCTCGGAGAGGTCTTGATAGACCAAGCACAAAGGGAAAAGGGGCAGGAAAAGGTGAGACGCCACGTGGGGGCAGATGGGGCTGCCGCTGCGCTGCCAGGTTCTGTCGTCATCTAAGGACTCTGGACTTTGTTGAAAGAAAGGTGGGTCTTATGAAGCAGACATTTCATCCACCTGCCCCTCACGTGCAAACTTCTTGTTCTCAGACTGCTCATGTTTCTCTTCAAGAAGCAGCCAGTGGGACAGAGAATGTTGATAACATCGTAAGTTCTCTAGACTGAAAATTTTTGCCAATGTCTGAGGGAGCTCTCCAGGAAGAAAGAGCAATCCAAGACAAAGAAACAGCTAGTGTGAAGGTCCTGAGAAGAAAGAAGCCTGGTAGGTTTGAAAGATGGCTAGAAAGTTGGCATGGAGGGTCTTAGTAAACAAAGGCGAGTGCTATAAAGAGAGTGAAGGTTGGCAGGAGATCGCACAGGGCCTAGTAAACTAGGACATGGAATTTAGACTTCATTTCAAAATAAAGCCATTGGATGCTTTGAAACAAGAAAGTGATGTAACCCATCATTCAAAAGAACACCAGGCTATTTAGGAGAGACTGGATTGCTGGAACAAGGGAACAGTCAGATGACAGCAAAGATGCTGCTGGAGTGGTATCAGAAGGAGAGCAGAGGAATGAACTGATTATTAAGCATTTTGAGTAAAAACAGAAAATAAACTATATAAATGTGTGTTCACTGCTGTTGAATACATTTCCTCTGCCCAATCTGATAGGGCTTTCTCAGGATCCCTGGACCGTTGGGGGCACTCACAGGCTGAGCCTCTTCACCATGCTCTTCCGAGGCTTGGGGGAGGTGGTGCTGGCATCAGCAGCTGCTTCAATCTCACATGAGAGGGCGTAGCTGGGAAAGACAAGGGAGGTTTGAGGTCAGTGACTGAGTACAGAAAACCAGATTCCAATTCATATTCTTTCCTAGTTTGTTTGACAGGAAGCCTCTGATTATTCGAAGAAAAGGTCAAGACTATGGCGTTCAGACATGAATGCCAGGGCCTGTGGGCTTAATGTTCAGTCAGATTCAATAAGTTTATATGGTATGTAAACTTATTACTCTCTTTGCTCCTATCACTGGTGGACAGAGAGAGGCTCTTGGGTACTGCCAGCCTCAAACATAAGGGTATGTGACATGGGCATCATCAGAAGTCACTGCATCTTGCTTCTTGATCATTCTCGTTCCACTACAAGGCCAGGGAGACTCTCCCCGCCTCTAGGAGCCCCAGCCATTTCTTTTCTGCTTTCTCCTTCTTATTACTTTGTGTGTTTGCATCTTAGTGCATATACATGTACTATTTTCTAAGGAAAATGAAAGAAGACATTTACGGAAACTATCAAACCTTTAGAAAATGGCCACAGGCAATTATAATATTTATAAAGATATGTAAATGTGTTTATAAATATTATCTATAATTGCTAAAACTTCAATTAAAAATACTCCAGCTTCAGACATCAATATGCCAGGAACATACTAACTGACAAGCACAAGAAGAATTTCCACCTGATTTGAAATGCCCCTTGTGGAAACTTGAAACTTCAGCAAGTAGCACAGGTACACAGTTCCTAGGCAGGTGGGTTAGAGTATCATTCTACAGCCACATCAGTGCTTTGGGGGTGGACAGGCAGACCGGAGTTTGTATCTGAACACTGTCGCTAACTAGCTATAATGCCCCCTCTAAATCTCAATTTCCTCATTGGCAATACTTATTTTGCTGTCAATTTCACTTTCCCTTATGATAAACCTTCAAAGAAAATCCCTGGTCTACAGCAGGAATTGCAAACTTTCTCTGAATAAGACCAGATAGTAACTATTTTAGTCTATGGGCCATATGGTCTGTCTTTAATGCATGAAAGCAACCATGGATAAGATGTAAATGAATGGGCTATATTCCAATAAAACTTTATTTATGGATCCTGAAATTTGAATTTCAAATAGTTTCATGCCATATCCTTTCCCAACCCCCAAACCACTTAAAATGTGAAAACAGGCAGTGGGCCACATATGGCCTGCAGAGTAATCCGACAACCCACTACAGGAAAGGTCTGAACCCCGCTGAGCCAATATTCAAAGCACTAGAATCAATGTGCCTTTCCATGCTCATCAGTCACTGTTTGGAAAGCTTTCCTGTGTCTCACCCACACCAGCACTATCACTGCTCTCCAAATGACAAGCCGGTCAGGACACCAGGTCTCATCTCTGCTCTGTCTGAATGGCTACTTGCTGAAGTTTCAAGTTTCCACAAGGGGCATTTCAAATCAGGTGGAAATTCTTGTGCTTGTCAGTTAGTATGTTCCTGGCATATTGATGTCTGAAGCTGGAGTATTTTTAATTGAAGTTTTAGCAATTACAGATAATATTTATAAACACATTTACATATCTTTATAAATATTATAATTGCCTGTGGCCATTTACTAAAGGTTTGATAGTTTCCATAAATGTCTTCTTTCATTTTCCTTAGAAAATAAAACATGTATATGCACTAAGATGCAAACACACAAAGTAATAAGAAGGAGAAAGCAGAAAAGAAATGGCTGGGGCTCCTAGAGGCGGGGAGAGTCTCCCCGGCCTTGTAGTGGAACGAGAATGATCAAGAAGCAAGATGCAGTGACTTCTGATGATGTCCATGTCACATACCCTATGTCTGAGGCTGTTCTCTAGTTCTTCAGATGAACTCTGTCTCCATAGCCCAGGCTACCTCATAGCATCTGTGTATCTTCTCCATTCCCCATTACAAACCAATGGCTCCCGCCTATAGGTTTCATACACCTTAGTAACCCTTCATATGTCAATTTTTCATGAGTTTTTCTCTCTCCAAATTGAAAACTCCCTGAAAGTTAACACAATGAACACACTGACAATATCATGACAAGGGCAGTAGAGGTGACTGATGATGATAATGACAATGATTAGCATTCTAGCAGGACTTTCTATACTATGATTTTATATCTCAAAACAAACATTTTAAAGACAGGCTTCCTGAAGAAAAGGAAAAATAAAAGACCTGTTCAAGGTTACAAAGATGAGTGGCAGGGCTAGACTGCAGAAGTACACCCACTGGGTCCATCAGTTCAGTGTTTCCTCATACATCACGCTCCTCTGCAAACCAAGGGCCCAGACCCTACAGCAGCCAGCCAAAAGCTGCTGAACAATGACCCAGCAAGATGCTGGATACAGCATGTCTCTCACCAGCAGCTCGGTTTCTCCCTGACAGATGACAGGTCAGCCTACCTCTCCTCCTCTGTTAGAAGCTGCTGCCTTTGGAACCACTGGATGAACTTCTGGTCTGGAGTCATGCAATAGCTGTTGCAAGCAGACTGCAAGAGCTTTATCTGGGCGATCACTTCAAATTCCTAAAACAAACAGAAAACCAAAAAGAGACTGAATAATAAGACCAAAGAAAAATAGATCTTTTCAACATGGAAATATATTACCCTAAGGAGCAAAATAAAAAGAAAGTCATCAAAGAGGACTCTGAAATTCTGTTGCCTTAGAAAGCAAATGAATTAATCTTAAAAAATTCTAACTCTGGGGACAGGGGTAGAGTGTAGTTCAATGAGTTTGCTCTCCAGCACTACAACCAAAAAAATATATTAAAAATACACATACACACATACACACACACACACACACACACACACACACACCACTCTAAAGCCCTTAAGTCCTTGTATGCTTCATTTTCAAATCTTCTTTTCTCCTTGAAAAAAAGAATTCATATGAATAAAACAAGCCATGAAAATACGCCAGAGCAGCCGCCACTTGCGGCCCGTGGCCATCTTCCTTTTCCTTTTCCATTCTCGGGATTGAAAAAAAAGTAAAAGTTTGAGAAAAAGAAAATTTTTTCTACTTGTATTTCTTAAAAAAATAAAGAAAACAAATGCTTCAAGTCAAGAAGCTCCCAAGGACCCCATCCCCAACTCTTCAACCCTTACCCCTCAATAAACACGCTCTGAATATCTAAACAGCCCAGGATCTCATAAAGCTGAATGTTTAGATTTCATGAATCCTTAGGTTTTTACTACTCCCGTAAATCATTTAACTAAATCTTCTAAAGCTCACAAGAGAAGCAAGTATATAATTATGTCCAAAATTATTTATACCTTTCAGGCACTTCAATGGCTCCTTTTTTTAAGTCAGCAATGAGGACAAGCTTCACCTTTGGGTTTCATGTTCAAACTTTCCAAATGTCTAACATCTCAGTCTTTAGTGAGGAAGAACTATTCTTAACACGAGGAACTTTGAATAGGCTGACTAGACCTCAGTGGATAAACTTGCACTGAGGAATGTCTGGGGACACTAACTTGACACAACGGGCCTTAACACAAATGACAGAGTGTATCAATCTGGAGCGTGACAATGAGGAAAGGAAATAAAGGTGATTAAGATTGAGATGTTCTGTGTGAAATACACAAAAATTCAATTTAAAATCTCAATAAAGAAAGAAAGAGATTAGTATCTAGACTCATTCTAAAGTTAAAGACCAAGCATGGGTTACTGTGAAGGCATCACAGAGTTTTGTTTGGTTTAGTTTAATATGTTATTATAGGACAGCAGAGAAGTAACTCAAGAGCTGGCAGATTCTTTGAGTTTCAGCCTTCCATCCAGTGCTCCATCCCTTGGTCCAGTACTGTCAAGAAATATTTCCCACCATTCCACAGAAGGTAAGTCTTGTCCAGGCTGGTATCGGGTCTCAGGAGCCCGGCCAGCTCCTCTGTACCATGTTTGTTGTAAGCCTCTATTATGTCCTTCTGCAAGTTTCTCTGACCCCACAAATTGGATCTAGATTTAGTGCCTTCTGAGTGCTCCAAGACCCTCTGCTTCTGCCTAGGAGCCTACATTAAGATGTGTTTTAACTGCCTACATTATCTGTCTCCCTCCCAGACTGTGAACTTTATGAGAGCAGAGAGCTCCGGTTTCCCTCCTCTAAAGGCCCCAAACTCCCTGGTTAGGTGTGTACCAGTGCTCATGGGATGAAACTATGGCTGGACAACCGACAGACAGCAGAGGAACAGAGGACGCAGTTACTGCCCCCAGTGTGTGTCCACTGGACACAAAAAATCATAGCAAATTTTACTTTTTTGTAAGAACATAGTTCGGAATTACTCTAGCCACAGAGAGATTCCAGTGGGATGTTAAACACCCTTTCCTAAAATGACATGAAAGAAAAAAGGTAATTACTCACACCTATGCCTTTTCCTATCCCAAACATTTTTATTAACTCTTTATTAACATTCGCTCTTAGGAAACTCCTACCCTTAATAGGTGAACTTGTTTTTTTAACTGACAAATAAAATTTGTATATACTTAAGGTATATACAAATGATGTTTTAAAATATGTACTCATTGAGGAATGGCTAAATCAAGCCGACATGTGAATGACTTCACATACTTCTATGTGAGAATACTCAAAATCTACTCTCAGTGATAATTTTTATATTCACAATACATTGTTATTAACTATAGAGTGAATCTGTTTTGCTAAAAGTTACTGTAAAGGAGGTGAGGTGGGACAAGGGAAGAAATTACTCATTCTTTTTAATTCTTCTTTTATCCTTTCAGTTCCAGGGCTCAAACTCAAAGCCTTCCATATGCTAGGCAAATACTCTAGTGTCACTCTACACTGTCAGCCCTACCTTTATTTCTTCCTTAAATTTTACGTATTGTTATGTGTATGTGTGTGGGCCTTGCATGAATTTTCTTGCATGCAAGAACCTGGTAAGGCTAGAATAGAATATCACATCCCTTGGAGTTGGAGTTACATATGGTTGTTAGTCACCATGTACGTGCTAAGAACCCAACAAGGTCCTCTACAAGAGTCATCTTAACCACTGAGTCATCTCTCCAGCCCCATCTACCTTTACTTTCTTAATGGGCTTTGAAGCAGGACAAAATCTGAATTCTGCCTTATTAGCAGCTGATTCTGGACTGGTGACTTAATCTCTTCAAGTCTTATTTCCTGAACTAAAAATGAAGAAACCTCCCTTGTAGGGCTTATTAGGGCAATTAATGTATAGGAATATGCCAAACATATATTATAAATGATCAGTAAGTGTTAAATCTTTTATTCTGACTCTACAAAAACTCAAAAACACAAACACAACCAAAATTACATATTCATTTCTTTCAATTTTTATATCCAGACAAAATAAAATGGAAAACCATAGGGAAGATTTCTACTTACCCTTCTCCTTTTCTCAAAGTTTATCAATCCACCCTAAAGAGATTTTAAAAAGAAAAACAATAAATCAAGCTGTGCAGGGCCCTATGCTGTTCTAGGTCACACCAAAGTAGATGAAAGAAATGATAAAAAATCACAGTTATTAGTGACCCCATAAACACAGCTATCATCGAGGAGAATAGTCATCCTTTCCTTAAGAAAAACATTATTTTCATTTATAATATGGCAGGAAAAGTGACAGCCTTCTCTTAAAATGTCTGAAGCCAACTAAAATAGTAATAGCAAAGAATTACAAGTCAGAATCCAAATACATTTGCAGAGCCAGTAAAGCCTGAATAAATATTCCATTACATTTTTTCCCTTGATCAAAAACAACAAAAACAGATGGCCACTGACTCATACTAGAAACCAAGCTGTCAATGGTTTATCAAAAGGGAAGCCCCTTCTCCACAGCATCATGAGAAATTAAGTTTCAATTCTTCATCTCTACCGCCCGAATTCTCAGAGGCTGAATTTAATTCCTCAGTCTTTGCTCACTCCCTGGAATTCCTCAGCACTGACGGTGTTTCCTCAGATAAGCTGAGGCTGAGGATATGAAGAGACACAGAGCTCAGGAAATGCAAAATGGATGAATATGTCCACCACACTTACTGAAAACTTAGAAGTATGCAAAACAATTTCTCTTTCTAATACAGTACAAGAAAAGCAGGCTGAACACATATGAAACCAGAAATACATTAAGATACAGGCTGCTTTGGGGGACCTTTTAGGTCTTTTGCTTGTTTGTTTGTGTTCATTTATTTGGCATTGCTGGGAATTGAACACAGGACATTGGAGGCAAAGCTCTACCAATGAGTTAGCCAGCCCTACAAATGGACTTTAAATCTCATTTCAAGTATCAAGTCTCTTTCCATTCACTATTTTATTATTGTCACAAGCTGCTTGTTAGCGTGGATTTTACCTCTTTCCCCAATCCAAAAGAGAGAGCGTGAGTGATTCCAATAGAACAATAATTTTTAAAAGAAGGTAACTCTACCTGAAGACTGCTAAGTCTGACTCACTCTTTATGCCCAGAAACAGTGTTAAGGTCTGTCACCCCTTCAAGCTGACCTGCAGTGTCCTTGCTCTGACCACTCTTTCAGGCTGACCTGCAGTGTCCTTGCTCTGACCACTCTTTCAGGCTGACCTGCAGTGTCCTTGCTCTGACCACTCTTTCAGGCTGACCTGCAGTGTCCTTGCTCTGACCACTCTTTCAAAGACATTTAAATCTCATCCCCTCCTATGTCCCTAACCGTGCTGCATTCCATTTCACTGTGTTTCAGTTAAAACTGCTACAGTCTCACATTGCTGCCTGGCTTGATATACTATTCTTTTCACTGGATTTTATCTTCAAGGTCATCATTTGTACTTTTGTTAGCTTCTACTTAATGCCATGCCCATAATGGGCTCTCAATGGGAACCCAGCTGCAATAGTTGCAGAGAACTCACCTCAATGTAGTCCTGAAGAGCAGTGTCCAGCATGGTCAGGTCAGTCAGGAAGGTGCCCAGGTAGGGAACAGTTCCCTGCATCACACCCTGAAGAAGAGTCAGAGCAGGGCTGTCTGTCTGTATTATCACTGAAGTGTTAGGTAATCCTTAGACTGGAGAAAACAAACCCATCCAAGGACTAATTTGGAGCTATGGGTGCCACCTTCAGGACTGAATATTTTTTAAACCCTACCCAAGCAGGACAGGAAATGCAGGAGCTAATGACTAACTTTTAGTCATGGAAAGCAAGCCTCATACCAGGCGATCACACACGTGTTCACCGGGCTTTGCGCTGTGCTTAGGCCGAGGTCAGTGGGGTCTTTCTCTTCCAGTGTGTGTAGGCACTTCCAGCTGTTAAAATGTCCTGGACAGCCATAGCTTTAGTATCCTTAAGGTGGGCCACTACCCAATAGACGAGGATCAAGAGCATGGGGCATCACTAAGTGATTCACTTTCAACAAAACAGAAGAGAAAATGGGAACTTTAAAGAGGGAAACCTGGAAAATTCTACTTCAACCAAATAAAGATGATCAAATATCTGGTGGCACTATCTACATGGCACCAGATGCCACACTGATGCCATAAAACTCCTTGCTGGGGTGTGACAACAGGGATATTTCATCTCCATGAAATGCTTTCCAAAAAGGTATAACCTCGTTCTAATCACTAGATAAGCAAAGAGAAACCAAGACCATGAGGCATTCTATAGGATACCTGGACAGTACTCCTGATGGATGCCAAAAGCATCTAAATAAGAAAGACAAAGCTGCCACGCCCAGCAGTGACTGAAATGACACAGCTAAATGCCAGTGACACACTGGACTGAGTCCTACAACAGACAAATGTTAATTCTACATAAAGTCTGGATTTTCACTGGCAAGATTATGCTAGTGTAAGTTTCTCTGTACTGACTGGTGTGCCACGGCTATAGAAAATGTTAACAGCGAGGTGAATGGGTCAAAGTTTTAACCTTAATTTCACCAAATCTCCTTTCAATCATTCCTGTTTTCTCCAAGGCCCCCAAGACACAACCTCTCTTTGGGGAAAAAAACAGGAGGCCTCCTAGATGCCTTCTTTTCATGATGGAGGTACTTATAGAAAATCTGGCAAGAACACAGAGATTGAACCAGGGCAATGCCAGACTGCTTGGCACAAGGTGGACTGCTTCCTCAGCCAGTTCACACCAAGTGGACTTTGTCCTTCAGAAACTCACTGTCAGCTGTAGTCTGCCCTTCTCCATTGTGTGGCACAAGGTCTCATCCTGAACTAAATAATCTCCATGCCTCCCTTCAGTAACAGCTATTTTTAACTTGTCTTTGAGCAAGTCAAAAGGGTAAAACACTATGAGTTTTATAGGCTTTATGTTAAAGAAGAGTTCTAGCATTCAAAACTGTTTTAGATTTATATCTAGCCTTTCTTTCTAAGAGAAAGTTCTCTCAAGCACGGACAAGAATACTCATTTGTCCATCTCTAATCTCTTCTGCCCCCATGCTGCATGCTAAAAGCTGGTGGTCCAAAGACATAGCCAAAGATGATAATAAGCATCCTTCAGTCTTTAGAAGGGAGGTGTGTTACTCTTGAGTACTGAAGAACTAGACTTGATTAGGCCCTGGAATTACTTAGGAGAGCTTGCCCATCAACAGCATATAAGTACAGAGGTGGGTGGAAATGTCAAGAGGGATGGAAATATGCCTACTGCACACTTTCCTTTATCAGCATCACCAGGAATAAAAAGGCTGTGGAATTCACAGTGCTCAGACTTCATTTCTTACCAGGCCAAATGGGCACAACACCTTTCCTAAAGCTCCCCAGCCCTGGCTGCTAAGAGGTGAAGAACAGGAGAACCCTTTGACAAGTGTGGATCTCCAGCAGATGGAAGATGCTAGTGCCATGGGTGCCAGCTGCCCAGCCAAGAACACAGGGCAGCTCTCCTGTGGGCTCGCGGAAGAACAAGGGGTGGACATACCATGTCCTTCTGGAGCTGGAGCCGCCTCTGAGTTCGTTTCTGGTTTTCTTTTACACTGCTGTCCAGGTTTGCAAATTTTGAAGTTCCTTCCTAAGAATCAGAGCATACAAAGAAGAGAGTTATGGAGAAGGCCATTCTGGAGAGAAGGGAAGGATGTGCAGCTTCTAGAACGCAACCTCTGCACACATGTCAGAATAATGTGCTAACAAAGATGCCTCCAGCAAGCTTCCCTGCTGTGTTATACCAGTGCTCCAGGGTAGGGGAGATCTTCCTGCAAACTGGTCTCTGTATGAGGCCTGGTGGTCTGCCCCACTTTGTAAAAAATAACCTCTGATTTGGCTACAAAATCAATTATCACTACAAGGCAGACAATTCCCAGAATAGGAGGCATTTTTATAAATTCCAGGTTTCACTCAAAGTAATCTTATATCTTAGAAATTAAGCTTCTTCCTGAACATTTTGTGACTTCTTTATCTTGGCCTGAAATTAATACACCAGAATTCTGTGAAGGACACTATGTGGTATTTCTTAGCTAAATGAAACTCTTGTACCAGTAGTTTTCTGAGGAAGTCCAATGTTGTGGTATATCCCTAGTTCAAGAAGGCTAGGCCATTTACCAATTTCCTGGCCTTGCCCAAATCAGTCTTTCTAAGATGCTTCCCATGTTTGCAACTCTTTCAAGCCTATCCATCCTCCTGGGGCCGAGGACAGATGGCTGCCCTTTTCTCCCTGCCTGCCGACTGGAACAATAAACTCTTCTATGCAATGACTAATCATGAGTTTGCTGACTGAACATAAAATGTTTCAGTTTTGTGGTTTCAGGGTCTTGTTAAGTTCTCATTTTCCAGGAACTGCATGAATGGGAGGCAAATTTCACAATTCAGTATGTACAACCTCTATATTAATTTTTCCTTAGTCAGTTACGATACTTTAGTATGTGACCTTCCACTACCATACAATTACAACAAGAATCTTTCTCAATGACAGGATCTTGCTGATAGTGCTAAGGCATAAATATATTCTATCATTAACCAGTCATGATCCTGTCATGGGTATGCTACTTAGGACAGAATCTATTTCAGTTGTCCCCATAACAGACGATAACAGGGAGAGCTATCACTAATGACATTCCACAAAATTTTTCCTAGGGACACATGATAGTAGTCAGTATGTGCCATTTACTGCACAAACTAAGTGAGTGCTCCCAAATCTTTAAGATTTGGAGTGAAGAATCAACGGTCTGGTATGAAGACAAGTGCTCACTTCTTCTTAGAGTAATAGAGCCTTCCAGGATCTCAGCCATGGGCACAGGGAAAGTATATGGACCCATGATGAAGAACAAGGTTTTCTGATTTCTTGACTTCGTGATTTCATGAGAATGAGATTCCATCCCTGGTTGCAGCACTAACACAAGACTGATGAGTAAGCCAGACATAATGCCTTCCTATAATCTGAGTACCTGGGAGACTAAGGCAAAAGGATCATGAGTTCAAGGCCACCCTCAACTACACAGCAAATTCAAGCTAGCCTTGATTACAGAGTGAGACAGAAAAGAGAGAAAAACTGGTTGTTGTGAGCTCTTCTCCATGAGGTGTCAACTGAAAATCATGCACTTGTGATCGCCAGTGGTTTCAGTTATTTCCTCCCTTGGCCTGAAAATCTTTTATCCTGCTCATCCTACAACACCAACCGTTTGAGCCCTCTTGAAACCTTCAGTAGGCTACTGTGATGGCAGCACTCTGGTTCTCTGCTCCCACTTCCCTTGCTGCTCACACTCAGACTCTCTTAGTCACTCCGCTTTCTGCCTGAGTCATCGTGCTTCTCAATAAATCCTCATCATTGGAGATGCCATCTGTCCAGACCCATGGCTCCGGTCATCACCTACATCTGGATGAATTCCAGTTTCTCCCTGTGCCTCCACCTCCCTCTCTTTTCCTCTCTCCTCTCGTCTCACCGCCTGGAACACTCTCTCCAATGCAGGTTTCTCCTATTAGTCTTACTTTTTCTTTATCTCTATCTTTAGCAGAATTCAGCTGCCTTCACATACACTGTTCTTTGCCTCAGAGAGACTTATTCTAGGTCTTCAATTGGCTTTGCTGCTGGCACTGGTGCAGTTTTAATATATGTTGGGTAAGTTATCACCCATAATCTACTGGTAATTTTATTTGAACAGGTCTTCACAGTTCTTATCTCCTACTCCAACTCGGCAGGCATGTCACTGACCATCTCCACCTGAGCCAGATTCCTGGTGTTTGCTAGCAGTGGTTTATTATCAATTCAACCAGGAAGGATTCTCACCCATCAAGAGGCACAAAAAAAAAAAAAAAACAGATTAGGTAATATTCTGCTTTCCTGTTGTTTTTAAATTCCAGAAATCATAGGAAAGTTTAAGACACTCTTTGAAAAGAAATAAAAACATCTTTTCCTAATAGTTAGAAGGAAAACTGCAGATGTTTGCTAATTATTATGTTGTCTGGGCCATAATATTAGAGAAGTAGCACATTACATTTACCCAGAAGTAGAAGGTAGGTCATTTTAAACTAAGATTACCCAACTATAAATCAGTACAAGTCTAGAACTAACGTATTAGAAACACAACCCAGTAGTTTTTCTTAGTGTTTCTTTTGAGACTCTAAGTACCTTGATCTCACTATTTACAGCTATGCTGAAATTTGCACCCAGAATTACACACTTCACATGAATAATGATCAACAAAGCTGATGGGAAAGGGACCTCTGCATATATATATACATATATATATACATATATATTATATTTATATATATATACATATACATATATATATATACATATATATATATATATATATGAATTGCCCAAAGCATTCCACTATCACTCATGATAATGCACAGGCCACCTGAATTCACTGCCAAGTTTTTCAATTTGTTGGTATTTGAGCCTTATATGACATTTAACTTAGAATACTGAGGTAAATGTCTCCATTTAAGAAAGGTTTATGGGATATTTAATGTCTAGATATAGCTTTGCTTCTAAAGTTTCAGCCAGAAGACTGTCACCAGGCAATGAGCTGCAGAGAATTCAATTTATCTGCCTTGGAAGGATGATTCGGGGCCACTGGGATTTAAATGTGCGGCTCCAGTTAGTCTAGCTTTGTATTACGTACGGACAGGGAGACCACTAAACCATCTCCTTCCAGCCAGATGGGTTTCCATTTAAAGTCTGCAAATCCAGTAACACAATCTCAGCAATCACTGCTTAGTGTGCAGTCAATCAGGTAGTCCAAATCCAAAGTCAGACACGAGCATAAACTGCCCTGCTTAGGTCATCTGCTCCAAAAAGAATCAAGAGCAGGGAAAAGGTTACAGTCATGAGAGAACAAATCCATTACTTCATGCAGTCAAACAATAGTTTCTGAACATATACTATAGCCAGGCACTGCATCAGGCATTAGGAAAGCAAAATCAAAAGAAGGTTCTATCCAGTCCCTGCCTATGGGAAGCCAACAGGACCACTGGCAGTCAGTTTAAGTTCATAGGCAACTCCAATACAGAATGTGTGTCTAGCTAGAGGAAGGAGGGGCTTTCAGTGTGTTCTAGACACACTGGGGGGGCCTTATCAGACCCTTCCTGAGAATATTACAGAAGATATTCAGAAAAACAGGAGTCCTCACTAAGGCAGAAAGGATGAGTAGAACTTAGGACAGTAATAAAGGCTGTGACAGATGTCTTCACAGTGACTAGTCCAAGAGTTTTAGATTGTAGAGTTTGTTAAGAGTTATCCATAGCAGAAGGACATCTGGATACAAATGCTTGATCAGATAGGCCTTAATCTATAGGACAGAATGCATGAAATCTGGTTGGGGGAAGGGTTCAAATTTGATTAAGATCTATTATATGAAATGCACATAATTATCCACAGGATGCCTGGGCTTAATAACTCCATCTCCAATTGGCTCTCATTCCTACACTCCAAGCATCCTTCCCAAGCTCAGATGTGCAGCTTATTCCTTATTCATTTTCATTCGCTGGACACACTTTAGTTTATGTGTGTATAGCTTACCACATATAAAAATAACTAGCATTTATATGGAACTTTCATGTGTTACTATAATCAATCTTCAAACAGCTAAATTAGATTAGTAGACCTATTACTATTATTGCCCCCAATTTACAATAAGGGAGACTAAGCCATGGACCATATCTCCTAAACATTCAACTTGGTCCTCTCTGTGCAGGACATGCTGCAGCACTTTATAATTGCTTACTTTTATACCCCACCCCCTGTGAGACTATAATCCCATGAATATGGCTGGATCACCAATACTTAGCACATAGAGGGTATTCAATCAGTATCTGATGAATGCTGAGTTCTCTTCTCTATGATGGTATGCCTGATCTACCCTGATCTCTACTCAAGGACTCAGAAGAAATAGTTTTATGTCCAAGTAATAGAAGCACAGGTCTTTGAGTGTCTTGGCTGTACTGCCTGTTAGGTGAGTGCCATAAGGTACATTGCTTCCCTCTCTGGGTCTTGGCTATCTACAAAATAAGGATGTTCCTACTTTATATAAACTGATGAAGATAACATCTGTACTATATTAGATCCTCGATGACTGTTCATAAAGCTATTTGTCATTTTTTAACTAATTACTGTTTAGTGTCCAAAGGCATCAACTATGGGTGAATGCATAGAAACAAAGCCTGTGTTAGCCATCTTTATATTTCTAAAGATGCTTTCAAAGTTTTATATATATTAGACATTCAACACAATTCTGAAGAAGTATAATGATCCTGGTTATTCTTCTGTCTAGCAGGCAGTTCAGAAGTCAATAAACACTGCTGAATGAAAAAAGACTGTGCAATTTGGTCCCCAAAAGGACGCGGAATTACAGGCTGGCCTCTGTCATTCTAAGAGCTATTTTGCTAAGAAATAATATTCCAGGGCCTCTCATTTATCTGTTAGCACTCAGTATCTTCAGAGTAGTCTGTTAACAAGGTATACATATAAACTCGAGTTTCCTAACTTGATTGTGTAGGAGGAAACAAGAAAGAAACAGAAGGAGAATGCTCATTTGGACTTTGAATTTTCTCAGTCTCAAGTTTCCTAGATAATGCATGAAACCAAAAAAATCTACTTCTTCACCATACTGAAGGATCTTACAAAGCCTTCAAGCTATTCTTCCCTTGAGTGAATTCTAGCATTCTCAGCAGAGCTACTCAGGAGCCTCACCTTCATCAGCAGTTCCCGGCTGGTCAGATGGTTATTATGGTCAGAGAAGATATCTGAAAGCTCTTCAAACATCAGCATCCTGTCCCTATGAAAAGAGATCAAGAAAATATTCACAACGAAGAGAACATGAAAATCTGACACTTTTCAGCCCAGCTGTCTTCAGTATCTACAGTTGTGAAGGAACTGCTCTGATGTCAGGATTGGTGGGTAGTGTGAACACAAATGAAGCCAGTGATCTTCTTCATCAGGCAGCTTTTTAAAAAGGTGAACATGAGGGCCCTGAGATCAAGAGCACTGACTGTAATTATGGAAGACCTGGATTTGAATCCCAGCACACACAGCAGCTAATAACCATCTGTAACTCCAGTTCCCGAGGATTAGACGCCCTCTTCTGTCCTCCATGGATACTGCACAACACAGGTGCACTTACATATATGCAGGAATAACATTTATACACATCAAAAAAATTTAAAATAAATGCATAAATAATTTTTTAATCTTTAAAAAAAGATTAACATGGCTACCTGTATGATGGGAAAATCTTTTCTAATTGTGTACCTTATAAAATAAAAAGGTCATTCAAGATTTGGAGGGATGTTCTCTTGAGGTGAGGTTTTTGTTTTACTGATAACATGGCTTATTATATCAACCAATAAATGAAGCCTTCTTTCTAGTTCCATTAAAATGGAAGCAACGCACTAGGACTGGAGAGATGGCTCAGTGGTTAAGAGCACTGGTTGCTCTCACAAAGGACTCAGGTTCAGTTCCCAGCACCTACATGGCAGCTAACAACCATCTGTAACTTCAGTTCCAGGGGATCCAATGCCCTCTTCTGACCTCCACTGGCAGTGCACAATGTGGGTGCACTCACATGCTCGCAAGGAGTACACTCAGACACATAAAATAAAAACAGTAATAATTTTTTAAGAATGGAAGCAACACAGACTTGTCAAAATAAACATCTACCATGGCAATACACACAAATCCGCAGCAGAGGTCATCTTGGGTAGACACTCAAGTTTAGAAAGAAAGACACCTAAGGGTTTGTCCAAGTTTTCACTAGTAACTGCTGAGAGCTGCAGGTACAGAATCCAAATGTTCTATATCCAAGGCCATTGTTCTTATTCTCAGAGTTGGAGTGGACTGGCAGAATCCGGATGGGCTTTGCAGCCAAGTAGATGAGTTCAAACTGAACTCTCCCACTTAATTTCCTGAGTGATCTTGGTGAAGTTCCTTAACTTTTCTAGGCTTTCATTTTCTCATCTTTACTGTGGAAAACTACTGAGGGATGGAAAACACCTGTGCTCCCTCCCTCCCCGTATCGGGCTCCCCATGAGCCCTGCTGGTCTGCACAAAGCTCTCCAGATCCACCAAGCAGATGATTCTGAAGGTACCAGGTGATTAGGGGTTAAACCCTTATTCATGCAATATTCCCGTTATCATAAAAAGTTCATTATTAAGAACTTACTTGCATTAGAATGAACACAGCATTATCTGTATGACAAAACTATGAAAGCAATTTATATTTTGGAGAAAATAATAGGAACTTAAAATTACATACATACTTAAATAAAAGGAAAGTAAGCAGGTAATCTCTGTCTACTGACAGACACGTAAAGGACTATAAGGAAAGTGATAACCAAATAAGTGACTCTGTCACTTGAATTTAGCAACAAAGAACACATAAGGTTGATATGGAAAGTGTCCCCTAAGGAACCATGATGTTCCGTAGCATCCCTTCTAAAATGCAAGCCAACCAACCAACCAAGAAACAAACCAGACATGGGGAACAGTATTCTGCTGAGATTTTTTTTTTTTTTTTTTTTTAAGAAAAGCAATTTTAAAAGCCAGCTGGAAGACTAGGCCTTTTCATATAGCAACCAAGACACACATGCACCATTTTTCAAACTTGTATTTCAAGTCTCAAACTTGCTACTAAAGAAATCCTGGACTGTCAAAGTGACTTTTCATAGTGTCCTATTAGTCAACCACCAAAGACATATAATCGGCTTTCACTGCACTCAGACAAGGCTGCATTTTAACAACTGATCATTCCTTTGTGGAGAGCAGGAATAGGAAAGAAGAGATGTGAGACTGTGGCGGCTGAGGACACTGTGGGCTCTTGGTGTTCTCAGATGGCTTTACCAGGGACTGCTAGCTACTGATTCTTTAGGATCTATATCTTTCATCAAATGTGTAGTCAGAGGAAACTAAATCACCGAACCTATTTCATACATTATTGGAAATAATAGAGAAGAGGAGGAAAAGAAAAGTAAGACTGATAATCAAGAAAATTGCACTGGACTTTGAAAAGCCTACCCTCCAGTTTTTGTCCTGACAGATAAGGTCATGCTCCAAACCCGAGCTCTGCAGCCTGGGTGGTTATGGCTTCTATGGCTCTCTAATATGAAGCATTAAGATCATTCATTTTAATTCTTTCTTTTTAAAGTATCAAAGAATTATCTAACAAATGGAGTGACTTCTCCCAAGCAGACAATGGCCTGAAAAAGAATATCGGCTCATCCATAAGCTTGAGTCCTCTGGCACCCATTTTCCAGCATAAACAACAAACTCTGGTTTGCACATGTGGGCCTCTTGCAAAATAGAATAGTGTGATGGTTAATCTTGATTGTCAAACTCATGAGATTTAGAATCACCATGAAAATAAACCTCTGGGCATGTCTGAAAGGTTATCTAGATCAGGTTCACATCAGTGGGAAGACCCGCCTAAATGTGGGCAGGCAAGTCCTGCACCGACTGAAAAGGAGAAATGAGCGGAGTGTAAGCATTCATCATGTTCTGCTTCCTGAATGTAGACACAAGTCACCAGCCGCTTCCTGCTCCTGCCATGTACCTTCCCCACCATGATGAACTGTATCCCCTGGAATTTTAAGCCAAAATAAACCCTTCCTTCCTCAAGTTGCTTTTATCAGGTATTTTGCAGCAGCAACCAGACCAGTAACTAATACAAGTAGCATTAGTTCCTTAGGGGTTAATCAGCTCTGGCTGAACTGATGGCCCGGAGTACCTAGACCTTGCTCCCTAGCTGGGGAGTGCATTGGCTTTCCTCCTAACCAGCAGACAGAATAGATGAGACAGCTCCCACATGCTTCCTAAAGCAGCAGGACATCCTCACTAGTTCAAGCATAGGCAAGATGGAGTCACCCAGCTGGGTGCTATAGGTTTACCATTTAAATTTGAACCAACATGAAAGCAAACTGTCCCAGGTTGTAGCAAAAAAGGTCTCTGGTCCACAAGAAATCCCCGAAGTGGAAGAAATAGCAGTGGTGACACAATAAGGTCAACATAGTGTCAGTCATTCCAAAGGGTGCACGAAGAAATACGGTGAAAACACTGCATATGATGTTATCACTTAACAATCACAGTCAAGTACCTAGGAAGGAGCACTTTGCCTCACTAAGCCAGCCTTTAATATGCTGAGCAGAAGTGAGCAGAGTCATTTCCTGCTGAATACCTAACTCATCCATCATCCCTCACATCCTGGAATAGCTTGGGGCTTTGGAAGGAAGCTGAAAAAGAACCAGAAGTTGATCATCCCACATTCTCATTCCTCAAGACCTCTTCAGACCACCTTCAAAGTTAAAAATCACGGCGCTGGCACACATTAAGAAGGAGTTTGATTTCTGCAGCAGCTCTCCCTGGAAATTCATTACCAATTATGTGTAAACTGCACCCTGCCTGGAACACACGGATAGTTTTAAATATGTTTCTCTTGTCACATAATATGAGCTTTGAAGGTAACGGCTCAGGTACCCAGGCCACAACCAATCACCTCAGCCAGAGAAAAGCAGAATAGACACTTGGGAACTTACTTTGGGACAGCAGCCCAGGCCTTTTTCAACCGATAGATGGAATTAGACTGCAGTGCAGAAACAATGGCCCTCAAGGAGGAAAAGTTCTTCAGGATTCTACATTCCTGTAAGGGGCGTGATTAAGACATAAAAGACATTTAAATATCAGTATTACAGTGAGTTGGTGGCTTCCTGTGTTGGAGGTATCACAGCTGCTATGAATTCTTACTACTAAACAGGCAGCTGTATAAATACTGGACATCAAAAAGTGACTCCTTCCTCCCACCCCAGTCACCAAAACACTTTATAGATTTTGGCACTGTGTGCTTGTTTTTCTCCCTTTAATATATTTTTTTGCGTTGTTGTTACAGTTTTATAGTTTCCAGCTTTCCCAGTAAAAACATGAGTGGAGGTGAGCCTGTGGGGCTATTCCAGAGAGAGCAACTTTCTTCTGCAGAAAGCACACACATGCCCTAAAAAAACACACGAAGGCTCAGTGTATCCCTTAGGCCCTCCAAGCAAGCTGGGCAGCAGTCATTCCAAGCTCAGATGGTATCAAAGATCTCATGGCCTGAGAGGTGTATATAACTTGGCAATAAAAATTCACCACAAATTGAACTTCGGCTTTTATGCTCTTAGCCAAGGGGGAATATTTTTATACACATTCATTTGGTTTCAAATTGGCTTGTCCCACAATCGTAAACATTCAGAAACACCTTGGTACCTCAAAGCTTCCAAAATAACTTGGGCTTTTAAAATAAGATTCATTTTGGCAGTGTTTTAAAACAAAACAGAAAGAGAACAGGAAACATTCTGGATGTCATTTTCTGGGTAAGGAGAGGGTCTCCCTGCTTAAACTTGCCCTATTATGGGGGCCAAGCCTATAGAATGAACAGTCTGCAATCTTGGAGGCAAAAAGCCCTATCGAATGTTACGGCCAGTAAAACAAGACGAGGATCCCATTCTTGGCTGGCCTGAGGGAGTGTCCACATGGGGTGAGTGAACTACACCTCAGTCAGAGAAGATACATACACGTGCACAAGAATGCAATGCATCCACATTTATAACTGACTGTATCACATAAGTACATATCAGCTTCATGGAGAGCACCTGGGAATGAGGTCCCGGAGTGGTTGGGCATCAATGTAAATTGCTTCAAGGATCATTTTGCTAAGTAATGCTCATCTTGACCAAGAAGAAATTATCCAATTTGGCATGCCAAAAATCTGCCTACTGAAAACTATGCCAAACAAACCCTCCAACATTTCCTTTAGAGTAAATGCCAATGTATTTTATAAAAGTCATGCCCACTCTTTAAAAATGTTTCAAAGAAAGAAAGAAAGAAAGAAAGAAAGAAAGAAAGAAAGAAAGAAAGAAAGAAAGAAAGAAGGAAGAGATGGGTGGGAGGAAGGAGGGTGAGAGAGAAGAAGTGAGGGGCAGGAAGAGAGACAGATACGAAAGCCATGAGAAAGGAAGGAAGGAAGGAAGGAGCAAAAAAAGAAAGGACAGAGGGGGAGGAAAGAAGGGAGAGAGAAAAAGGAGGGAGGGAGGGAAAGACAGGGAGGAGGAAGAGGGCAGTAGTGTTGCTGTCTAGAAACCAAACTCATGAGAGCATAGTTCAACAAAGGTTCAGAACCCCAAAATTACGTTCCAAAAATCAGGAAACTTGCAATAAATAAAGACACTCAGGCACAGATATATCATACAAGTCATAATAAACATATGGAACACATTACTCGGTAACAGGCTTAAGCTAGGGGTTTAAAGGAGCTCAAGAAGCATCCAGTTCCATGTCTAGAAAATGAGGCATCTTCCAAAAGATGTGACACAAGAGCAAAAATGTAGCATCAAGGCCAGGCCAAGAAAACACACCCATATTAGGTCAGAAATATTTTCTCCATATAAAATTAATAACATCGTTTCAATAGAAATTGACTGTGATGAATGAAGGAAGAATTAAATAAATCTTGGCAGGAAACCACCTGTGAGCTGCAGTATTTTATTAAGTTATCCTATACAATTTCAGGAGACATAACAGATTCAACATTAGGGGAAAACCACTATAGCATCAAGGATAAGGATTCTTGGCTCTCCTACACAAGCCATGAGATGTGGAAGACACTTTGAATTACTTAAAGTTTCATTATCATAGAAATGCATAATTTATATTTAACGTTGACTGCAGTCATTGTTTGAGCCAACCATGCCCTACACAGATTCCATGTTCTTGCTACGGATTGTATACAATGTTCAATGGATTCGAGCATATTTTCTAACAATTCTTAAAAAAGAAAATCCATGCTAATATCAGACTACTTCAAAACTTTTTCACAGTTTTTGTTTGTTTGTTCATTTGTTTGACACAGGGTCTCCCTATAGCCCCAGCTGGCCTGGATCTTGTAGACCAGGCTGAACTTGCTCTCAGAGACCCACCTGCCTCTGTCTTGTGAGTGCTGGAACTAAAGACATGCACCACCACACCCAGCTTTCACAATTATTTTTGTGGGTGGAAAATAAGCTCAATAAGCTGTTTATATAACTTTTAAGCTTTGCTTCTTTGCACTTTTTTTGGATGCTGGAGTATCTGGAGCAATAGACCATCTTCAATACTCAAAACAAGGCACATTCTCTAGAACAAATATAGTCTTGCTCTTTCACGAAAAATGAGGGAAAAAAAAGATATGAAAATCTTAGGCATTGTGTCCTACAGATAGGGCTTGGTGAAGAGCACATTCAATGGGACATAGAGGAAAATATGTTTTGGTTGAGGGTTATGTACCCTGGAAAATAAACTACTAAGATAGTTATAATATTTTCACAATCATTTTTGTTGATGTAATTTCTTCTTGACTAGAAGAAAACCTTCTTTAATCTTCAAGCATCCAAAATTCTCATATTCAGTATATCAAGGTAAATCCCTTCATGCAGTATTCCTTGATGACCCTATTTAGAAGTAACTTCTCCCTCTCTCATGTCTATGATATTTACTGTGCTAACTTCTCTCCTGCTCATGCTGAGGAATTGTAGTAAGTCTCACTCCTATACAGTGAAATCAACTTTGTTCTGTCTTTCTATACAGTATATAATACTGCAGCTCTACACATTAGAAACTTACAAAATATATGACCAACTAATTGAATACTATGATTTTCTCTACATGACATCAGAAGCTGGTCATATTCATGTAAGTAGTGGTTCCAAGAGACTAGACTCTGACCCTCGGCAGGATGTAATTCATATCTGGGAACTCAGATCTAAAGTCCTAAGGTCTCAGAAAGGCCTCAGAGTAAAGGAGGATCTGGTAAGCCACCTCGGTCCTTTAGAAATGAGATTGAGGACTCTGAGGACATACCAGCTCTTCAAATCCACAAAATATGCAACACCTCTGGGTACTGGGATGGTGCATGGCTAATTAATTATTCTGGGTTGAAGACTGGTATATCTGACATGCAATGTAGACCATGGGTTTATATTTATTAAACATGAAACATACATCCACACACACTCACTCTATGGAGAGCTAGAAAGGAAAAAGCAATAGTGCAGAACAGGAGTGGAAAGAAGCTGACCAGTTGCTGCTCTTTCTATTTTTTAAAGACAAAAAAAAAAAAAAAAAAAAAAAAAAAGAATACTCACGAGGCTAAGCAGACAACTTTTTTCTTACTTTAAAACAGTAGCAACAACAAAAAAATGGGTCTGGATATACAGATTTCTGACTACCTTATAACCAAATGGCAAACCCATTTAAACAGAGTGGTTTCCATCTACCAAACACAAAGATGTTTAAAGAGATAATTACGTGAGCAATGTTAATCCACTTCTCAATGGTTTTGGCTCTCTGCTGAGTTTTGAGCTCTCTGCCCCACAGGATGGTGCTGACCACACATTTGGTGAGGGTATTAAACTGGGAGATGGTGGCACGGATCGTAGGAGCCAAATGTTTGTTTTCCTTCTTATCCCTCTGAGACCAAATGCAGCCCAGGCAGTGGTGAGGCACCACTTTCTTGAACAGTTGCTGGAACAAAAGAGCAATTGACATTAAGGAAAACACAGATGCTTCATACTGCACAACACAGCATCTAGGGCATCTGAAAATTGGTATTTTATGAATGGACAAATAAACTCTCTCTAGTTGACTTGCATCATGGTATCCATTAATGGACCAGAAAGGCCTACATGATCTTTTAAGCTGCTTAACTGAGGAAATAAGAACACACAATCAGTAAAAGAAAACTAAAATTGCCCAAATCATTTTGACTTACGTGCCTTGCACAGAAAGTCAAGTAAGAACTCAAGTAAAATCTGTGCTAATGATAAGGTGAGTGGGGAAGGGTTACAGTTTTCATACCCACAGTGTGTCCTAGACACACATGACCAGGACTGACCTATCCACCATGATACAGATGCTCTCAGGCCACCCGAAAAAAATCCACAAAGTACAACACATGCCACATCCTTCGATGTCACTACCATCCATTCTTCAAGAGAAAGAGAGAAAGGCAAACAGAATGGGCCAACTCCACCTCACACGGTGAAGGGAAGGAGGAGGGATGTAAGACCTGGTCTTCAGATCTTTTATTTAAAGTAATAACCAGCCTCCCCTATGCTGTGAGCTGCACAACCAAAAACTGGTTGAACAGACTCTCATTTTTCAGTTCAATGTAAGATGTATATGAGTTTGTATGAAAGAAGACGGCCAGTATTTACTCCACATATGCTAATCTACTTTCAGTTCTTTATTTGTCTGTTCATTAAATGGAAACTCTTTGCTACTCTCTATGCTCTAAGTGTGACAGAGCTAAGTAGGTGCAGTATGATAACTGCTGATTCTTTAACCAGAGCTACAAAATGTCACTGACATAATCGAATATGTACAGCACACAAACATAGTCAAACTTCAAGAGTGTGGAAACACACGTGGAAATAGGCTGCCAGATATGGTCACATGTGGATTCAATGAATTTACTTTATTCTAACTTACGCTTTGACCCCTTTACAATCCTCCAAATAAACACTCGGTTCTTGAAATATTTATGAGTCTAAAGGGAGAGAAGTACCCAGCAGAACTGGGTAGATTTTGTTTCACTAGGATTAGAATCCTTGCTTCCCTCTGCGACTTGAGTTCCAAGGAAAAATGCACCTTCACCCAGGCTTGAATTATTCACACGATTGATTCACACAGCATCTTAACTCTGCCTTTACAGGCAGATTCTCTCTCGAGGGTTCAAAAGGACTTCGATCACATTACCCAGTGTTGCCCGCCACCCTCTCTGGGACACCAGTATTGTCACTACCCCATGCTTTAAGTAGAAATACATCTAAGACACAGCAAGAAGACATACTGCATCCATGTAGGTCAGCTGCTCTGCCACCAGATCTTCTGAGAAGCACGTGAATTCTGCTGACCCACCACTCTCCAGTTCCTCTTCCTCTTCCAGGCTGAAGGGGATGGTGTTGAGAAGCCCATCTGTTCATACATGGGGGAATGAATCAATAACTGGGTGCCTCTGCATATGGCTTCATTTATGAAGTCAAGCTATGTTTCACCCTTTAGAAAATCCATAGGCAGAGAAGAGCAAAAACAATCTCCCTGAGCAAAATGGAGGGAGGTCTAAGCCTTTTGTTCTCATATTGTTATTAAGCTTGGAGACCTCATGTCCTTGACAAACCACTCAGAGGTCAGACTAGGTAAAGACTGCAGAAGCAAAGCAGGACATACGGGGGTCACCCTCATCTCGGCTCCCACAATTCCTCCATCACTTTGGGATAAATCCAACTAATTCTTATACTCAATTCTTAATTGTTGGGCCAATTAGAACTAGAAGCTTAAAAGACTAGTCAAGAAAGCAGGCCAAGCTTTTGTGAGTAGGCTGGGTCATTGTTTCAGAAATATGGACAAAGTACTTAGAATACTAAAAAATATTAAGCACTCTCAGATGTCTAGAGTTGTTTTCAGCTTCTACCTAAAGTAAACATGAAGCAGTAGAAAAAATTTAAACTAAATTCACTGGAGCATGATTACATGTTAAGGTCATCAATTAGCAAGTTACAAGGCTGGTAGAGCCTGAAGAAATCATAGAAAATCACCACCCAAGTCTCCATTTAAAATACAGAGGAGTCCAGGACCAGCATTGGGCCCTCCTGCTTGAAAGTGGAAAGACTGGAATTAGAGGAAGCTTGGTCTGCATCTCTAGCCTCCCCTCACAGGAATCTTCTAATACCTGGATCAACCCCTTCACAGTCCTCACTCTTCTTCCTGACAAATCTGTTCTTGGGGAAATCTAGTTACATTCAGTTACATCTTAGCAGAAACTCAACTGTGTGTTACTACTCCCCAGAATGTTTGTATTTTAAGCCTTTCCTTTCTTTGTAGAATGGAGTTGGATCGAGTTGATTGTAGCTTTTTCTAAGTTCCTATGGGAAAGGGGGTGCTGAGAGTGAGCCTTTACCACTTTTCCTGTCAGGATACTACATGGTACCTTCCTACTCCGTGGCCACGGCTATGTCTTAAAGACTGCCCTGGACCTCAGAGTTGAAGTATGATGTGAATGGGGTTGGGTTAGAACTGGAAAAGGTAGAAGGATGTTATCACATATTTCTGAAGACTCACAGAATAACATGAATAAAGTAAGTAATAAGTTATAAATAAATAAATAATATATTAATGAACCAGAAATGTTTATAATTATTTATATTGTATTCATTTATTATAAAAATAAGTAATATATTAATGGACCAGTGGAAAACCTTACAGATCAGTTCTCAGGAATACCATCTTATTTGGAAACAAGACCTTTTGTTTGCCTGGACTCTCCAAGTGGACTAGGCTGGCTGGCCAGTGAGCCGCATAGATCTGCCTGTCTTTGTCCCCCAGCACTAGAATTCCAAGCATACACCATCACATCTATTCCTTAAGGGCTCTAGAGGTCAAACTCGGGTCCTCATATTTTTAAGGCAAGCACTTTACCAGCTGAGCCATTTCCCCAGCCCTCATTCTATGCTCATGAGGGCAGGGTTGTGAAGCTTTTTTGTGTGCCATGTGGATATATTTAACTACCCTCCATTTAAAAACTGTTTAAATAATATATTTGTCTTGCAACACTTTTTCCATGCCCTTAAACCCAATTCTCATCTACCATCCCTGTAACACCCGCATGAGAGTAGGTTATCAGCACATATTTCTCAGTCATTCTTTTGTTCTTAAGATAGTGTCTATGTTGCCCAGGCTAGTCTCAAACCCACTATGTTCCTGCCTCATCCTCCCAAGTGCTGGGATTTCAGATGTATGCCACCTTGCCTAGCTCACAGGCTCACCATTCATGCCCTATCTGTAGAGAGTGTTCATCTTTGTGTCAGAACATATAGTTGACTTCTACAACAGAAACCAATATATCACTGGCTTCTTTGAAGGCAGATTTCTCTGTCATAATAGCAAGTTGAGTACTTGGTATATGGTGGGTGCTCAATAAATACACAATGTGTGAATGAATGTACGCAATTCGGTTTTTCATTTACTCTATACATTCTATTTTGCTCGCTTTCCATCCTTGAACATTTGAAGATGAGGTCCTTCCTTGTGTCCTCTTTGGCTCGTCCTCATCACAGGAATATTTATATTAAATAAGCAATATATTTATTATGTATTTACTTATTTACAAAGTAACAAGCTAAAAGCCTACAATATAGAGCATGTTAAAGAAGAAATTTAATTTCAGCACTTTTGTGCTAAACAAGTCTGGTACTCTCTTATTTAATGGAGAAATAAGAAATTTGGGGATGCTAAACAAAGGTTTAAGGGAGCCTTTCATTCTTATTGAGAGCTACAAAATATCTTAATATAAGCAAAGCAATGCATAAACTGTGCAATTTCAGCCAAAGGGTGTACAGGCTAAAGCTTGACTGCATTCTAACATTAATTTGGACACTTGTGTTGTCTGGTGTGCACCTAGAATGTCACTGTATGTGAAGATCATGTGACCCTTCCTCTCTGGGACGTAGCCGGCGCCTTCCCTGCTCCAGCTTCTGACTCTCTTTCAGGGGTAAGTTAAAAACTCAAAGCACAGTTTTACTTTTGAAAAATGTACAGGAAAGTTTTGCTGCTGTCTCCAGTGTGAGATGGAGAATGCTCACAGGAACCAAGTTCCTATCACTCCTTTTCAGGAGCGGCTCCTGTGCTTCATAAGTGGGGGTCAGAGCTTTCCAAACTTAGAAAAAGATGCATTCTTGGATTTTGCCTAAAAGTTTTAGTGAAGTCAGGCCAACTCCCTCTTCCCTGCCTCTGCCTGCCAAATGAGCTCCGCCCTCCAGTCCCTGTGCTAGAGACAACCAATGACTGGTCCCACCGGCTCCCCAATTAGGCATGGAGCCAGGGGCAGCCCCAGTGGGGAAAGCTGGGCTCCAACACAGCATTTTCCACTCTAGCACAAAGCCAGGCGGGAGGCCCTGAAGGGAGCTGAGGTCTAGCAGCTGGAGGAGCGCCCCTGGTATTCAAGCATTCCTGGAAGATGAAGTCATCTGAGATATAAAGCCTTTGGCAGTCAGAGCCTAATGATGCAATCACATTCCCTTTCTCTGGTCCCCCATACATAAAACGCTCAACAGGTACAGAGTGGAATTTAGAGTCACTGTATTTTTTTTGGCACTGGGGCCCCATCCTTTATCTGCCTTAGGAACCATTTCCTTTCCTTCACTGAGGAAAGCAGGCATTACTTCAGGGAAGTGCCTGTCAGAAGCTCCAAGTAGGTCAGCTACTATGGAAACTGTTACCCAGCACCCCATGGAAGGGATAAATCATCATGCTGGAAGCCTGTTCAAATCTCTTTACTAATTTTTTCAGAGCCTGATGGTCCTACAGACCCTCTGACTGTCAGTGACGGTGTCCCTGCCTTCGTCCTTGAAAACAAGAGGTCAGCCTCAAATAGGAAAAAACAGCCTTAGAAACTTCCTCTGATAAGGTCATTAGAGATGCTGACAGTAATCTGCACTGCCACGGGACACATTACAGAGACGCTTTTCTAGGCTGAAGGAGAAACACCTCTTCTAAGCTTCCATGAGGAGGAGAGGAAATTGGGCTTGAATCCTTGCCTGCTGGTTGTTTGTGATACATTTATATTTGATAGGCGATGTTAGGTAGAAAATAAAACGTCAATCCAGTTTTGACATGGAACATACTGACAAGAGAAGGTTAAAGAAAATCACCAAAGAAACTAAGAGACACCAGGAAATTACTTTCTCTGAGACAGTTTCACAATTTAATTTGTAAAATAATGGAGTCAGACTAAATGGTCTTGAAAAATCCCTCTAACATCCTAAGGCTCTAAAGCTAGCACTTAAATAGTTTTACACCCACCCCAATTTTCCAGCAGTGTACCTAGAGTACCAGTTTCCTGTTCTGCCAATAAATGGAGAACCCCCATGCTAAAGAATCAGAACTTAGCTTTTTCCTGGGTCCAAACAGATACTCACTGTCTGTATCCACTTCTTGTTTTTGGAACTGCTCAAGAAGGTTTTGTGCTCTTCTCTCTGGGTCAGAGCCAGGCATCATCCGTTTGAGATAGTCCAGCAGCTTCTGTAGGCAAGGGAAGTGAGGGGGCTCCCAGAAGTCTTCTGCACACTGGTCAAGCCAGGCCCTCAAGATGGAAGCAATAGCACTGAGAACAAGAAATGAAGAATCACTGCACCCCAATGCCTGTGGGACTCAAGACAAGCCCTGACACCAGGGCCCAGTGCAGTGTGCCCAGTAAACCTGGGAGGGTGATCAGCAGATAATGTAACCACAAGTTCCCGGAAACACCAGTGAATGTAAAGCACCTGAAAAGAAGCTAACTGTGTAACAGCTGGGCGCTGGAGGGGAGCAGGGAGGGAGACTGCTCACATTTTGTTGTTGTTTAAATAAAAAAGGACTCTATACTTTGGAAAAGCCAACCAGGACAGAAAAAGGTGCAGAAGAAGAGTCAGTAAGTTCCAAACGTAGTTTCAAGCAATCTGTACACAACGGGGCATCAGGATGGCTCAGCTGGTAAGGCGCTTGCTGCCAAGCCTCATGACCTGAGTTTGATAACCTACTCCTGCAAGTTGTTCTCTGACCTTTACACGAGTAGTGGCACACATGCAAAACACAAGACACACACATACACACACACACACACACACACACACACTCACACAGGAGATAACTGGCTACCATCAGACCAGAAATCTATCGGATGAAGAGAAGTGCCCAGGTTTGGTAAAAAAGTCAGTTCGTAAGTTTAATCTTACAAACATCACCAGTGCTTCACCAAAAATGTCCTCATGAAAGTATTCCTTTGTTTCTCATATTGCAATGAGGAGAACATGTCTCAAGTGGGAAGAACGGCAGGGTAGAGAAGTTAGGTCTTTGAAAGACAGAAAGAAAAAAATATGATAAGCAAAACCAGTGTGAAGCTCTTTCCTCTGACGAACACACACAGGGTTCAGAGCACAGGGTCATGGTCTGCGTTGGGCTTCCTCAAGGCATCACTAATGACACAAGGGTGTTGTCTTTACATTAGGGCAGGCCTTCCCTCCAGGGAAGAGGCAGAGCAATGACAAAAGGATAAAATGCTGGGTGTGTTCAAAGAAGAAATCACAGGCATTTCTGAGTCAGGCACATGCCGGGCTGGGTCTCAAGTCAACAGCAACAAAAAAAAAAAAAAAAAAAAACTCTGCCTCCTTAACAACCACAACCTCATAGCCAAAGAATATTCACTGATAATGGCTGAAGAAGATGACAAGGACTATCCACCCATGTGTATTCAATTGGCAGAGAAACTATACTTCATCTTAGCTAAAGATCTCAGTGACCAAACTCCTTCAGACACAAAATGGGGTTGTGTGTATGTGTGGATGGTACACACATGTATATAAATGGGAGGAGGTCAGATTTTTTAACCCTGGGTGTCTTTCTTCACACCATCTACCTTGCTTTTTGAGGCAGGGTCTCCCACTGGGATGTAGGCCAGACTGGCTGGGTAGCCAGCTCTAGGAGTCCTCTTGTCTCTGCTTCCCCAGAACTAGGATGGTCCAGTTTTTTTAATGGGTGGGTGCTGGGGAATCCAACTCAGGTCCTGATGATTGTTCAGCAAGCACTTTACCAACTGACCATCACCACAGTCCCCCCAAAATGTTGTTTAACAGACTGGGGATATAGTTGTGTGGTATAGTACTTGCCTAACATACACACAAGGCCCTGCATTTTATCCACAGTTCCACAAAGAAAGGGAAAAATTAAAAGATATCAAATTTTTAATTCTTAATTATTATCTAAGTGTACTTCAAATAAATTGTTAATACAATTAAGAAATAGAAGTTACTATTCATTATGTGAAACTGCAAGTTACTATTCATTATGTGGGCTTTCATAGGTATGTCTTAACTTTGCTATGGCAATTTCATCCCAAATAGTTAGACTACAATCAACACATAAACAGACAAAGGCCTGCTAAAATTGTGCTTATAGAGTTCAAGCACAGGCAGAAGTGATGTTAATGTATTAACTGTTTTCACTGCTGCGTGCATCACTCTTTCACTAATGTGGATTATAAGGCATTTGAACTGTAATACTCAAGTATCTGCATGAAAGTAAATGACACAAAACCATCAAATAATAGAAATAATTCAATACCCTAAATTTCTAGTCCAGATTAAATGAGATTATAAACAAAAACTTCATCCCCTTCTAGAAAGCTAGTAGAAAGTTATCTGGGCTCTGGATTAAAATTGAAAATACAAATATGATGAAATGAGGGCCTTTAAGCTGTATTACCTATACTTCATTCACAAAACTTAAATATCATGAATTTTTAAAAATGATCAACAGTAAATATTCCAGTAGGCACCATTAATTGTTTTACAAACAAAAGACACAACATGAAGGTGGGGAGAGGGCGCCCAGAGGGAGTCTGCTGGGGGCAGAGGAGGCGGGTGGATAGGGTCAAGATCGAGTATATACATGCATGGAACTGTCAAAACGTAAGTAAAAGGTTTTAAAAATCAAGTCATCATTCTAACGCTTAATTTTCATACCAAATATGACTTTATCTGTTAGTAAGTTCCTTTCCTTTGGATAGGCAGTGAGTCCAGAACCATGACAGGTACATAGCTAGGTTGAGAGACCATAACACAGAACCTCACATCCCCACATATCACCTTGATTCTTACAGAAGAACACATGTCTAATTCTTAAAATACAGGTGATTTGATCCATTTACTAGAGCTCTCTTGCTACTCGTTGAGAAGAGCCTTTCAATGGCATGGATGAAAACAGAGAGGGAATAATTTCACATCAGCAATGAAAATAAAAAAGACCATCTAACAAGGAGGCAATAACCTAGTGAGCCCTCAGTGTTTCTTAACAGAGGAATTCCGCACAGAAATCCAAATTTAAGAGTTAGGCATGGCGGCTCACGCATGCAGTCCCAGTACTCTGGCAGCTGAGGTAAGACTGTACAAGTTCAAGGTCAGTCTGGGTGACAGGGTGAGTCCCAGCTCAGCCTGGGTTACAGAGCAAAACCTTGCCTGTCCCACCTTTAGATGAAGAGCTACAGGCAATGAATTCATGCCGAGGAAGGGAGAGTCAGTTTTCTCCAGGGACCAACTCCCTGAGAAGTTATCTAATCCCAGGTGGGCAGCCCTAAACACAGGTACACAAGAGCACCACCAAGTGGACTCAAGTGCGTTACAACTATGTGTGCATTTGTAAATTTATGTAAGCATATGTAAAAATAACAATCAAAGAAGAAGACAAGAACTTGAAAGGAAGTGAGAAAGATACGATAGGAAGAATTAGAGGGGGACCAGGAGGGATGAAAATATGCAAAGATCACACCCATATATGGAAATCTCAAAAAATGTAAGTACAAAAGAAAGAAAAAGAGGGAGAAGAGAAGAAGAAAAGTTAGAGAACAAAGAACAGGAGAGATCTTTACTGACAAGTAAAAGTCACTGATAATAATATATTATTTGCTTCTTAAATGATCATAATTGTTAATTTTAAAATTGCAAAACTGATCATTTAGTATGAAAAGAGTAAATCTTTGGGGCTAGAGAGATGACACAACAGTTATGAACACTGGCTGTTCTTACAAAGGACCTGGGTTCAGTTCCCAGCACCCACATTGCGGCCACAACCATCCATAACTCCAGTTCCAGGGCACTGCACTGCACTCATGTGGAGTACCTGCATGCAGGCAAAATACTCAACACATAAAAAATAAAATCTCACAAATGTACATAAACTAAAAAGCAAAATGCAAACTGCCCCTTCATTCTATCCCTACTCTCGTTCATTAGCTTATAGTACATCCTTCCAGACATTTTTGTGGCTATATGCATATATTTAAATATGTTTAATTGCAAATATAAATCAACTTTCTTCACTTCTCGGTATGTTACAAAGGCCTCCACTCCGCCTCTAGTGCTGTCTCACCACTTCTCATAAGCACAATGTTCTGCTACATGGTGTGAATAATTAATCTAAGAATTCTTCCACCAGCAGGCAGATATTTAAGTAATTTTCAGGTTCTCATGATTGCAAACAATTATAAAATGTATGTCTTGGTTTTCATCTGTGTACCTGTGTGAGCAGTTCTGCAAGGCATATTGTGCAGAGCCTGTGTCTGCAGAAAACCGCAGTTTCAGAAGAGCAGAGGAAAGACTGAGGTACCCAGTACCCATTCTGTCCTCCTCAGTCTAACATGGTCAACTTGCTCTGGTAAACAAGCTCCTCAGTTTACCCTTTGTGTCAGTGACCTTCCTGCCACTTACCCCAGGGAGGTTCTGAGAGTTGACCATACATCCAGATACTAAACTTGCTTGGCAAAGAATTTTCACACAAAGGAAGAGGAAGAAGAGGAGGAGGAGGAGGAAGAAAAGGAGGAAGAAAAGGATATACAGAGATGGCACAACAAAAATGCACAGACCCTGCCCTCCTACAGCAGTGTTTCTCAGCATGCCAGGGAGGAGGCTTTCTGGAAAGGACTGGACCCTTGCCCAACACTCACAGTGGCTTTGTTTGCCAGGCCTGAGGAAAAACTTTGTGCTCTTCATAGTCTAAGCAGTGGATACAAATGTGAAACTGTTAAAAGTTCAAAAAGGAAAGGAACATCACAAAATTATTACAAAGAAAACTCAATTAGGGGACAATGGCTTTTCCATCTTTCCCTGCCTGGCTTCACTCCTAATCTAACCTATACACTAACAAGGACAGCGGGGAGAGTGCGGGGAGAGGCGGCGCGGATTATAGAACCTTACTGGGGAAATCCTGGGTTGAGGCCACAAATACACAGAAAAGGTGTGCCTACTTGGCTGGAGAAGTCACTCCTGCAAAGAAAAAAGAAGGAGGCTGAGAGAAGGAAAGTGCACTTCCTCACCAGCAGTGTCATCTGCACCTCAGAGACTTCGCATCTAGTTCTGCTGACCCCCTAATTGGAGAAGAAAGAGAAAACACCTGCCTGCATCTATCTGACAGATCAGTTATGATTTCAGATGACATAATGTCAATAGGATCATCTGAGATACTTCAAGAGAGATGCAGTTGATAACACTCTTACAATGACCTGCCAGAAGTCACAAAAGGAAGAGACTGAAAGAAAAAATGGCTCAGTAAGATCAACTCATGAAAGTCAACTCACGGAATTTGTCAACTGTCATAGAGAGCATGTCACAGTCACAACCCATGTGACTTCAAGACTGCCAGAAGAGTGAGGGAGAAAAAGAGAGAGAGAGAGTCCCTAAGGGTCATTCTGAAAACACATGGAAATATTAAGATTGTGTCATGGTCTACAATTAAGGATGAAAGTCTGTGCCTGGCTTCCTTTTCCAAAGCAGGGTCTTGGTAGGTTATGGAGCAGAAATCCCTCAGTCCCAAAAGGAAGTTTGAATCTGGCGGGCATGCCATGTATGTGGCCAGAGGCAGACGTCACATCCGCTGGCAGATGGAACAACCAGGGTAGTGTTTTCTACCATGGGCATTTTTTACAATAAACATATTTGCAACCTATTGCAAAAGCCTATATAGAAAGGGAGATTGGCTCAGACGTCAATGTATTGAGCCTGCTGATAGGGCTTCTGAGGCTGCCCTTTCCAGAAGAGACCCTGGGGAGAATCAACTGACTAACTAAACCAATATTATTAAGTACCCTTTAGTTTCCATAGTCTCAAAAACTTACTAATTACATAATAACTGTCACAAAAGGGGGGGGGTGTCGAGGGACCCTCGGAAGCACTGACCTTCAGAGGGAACCTGGTCAAGTCTTCAGGACAGCCTCCTCAAGAGCAGAAATCTTACGAATAAGGAGGAGTCGGTGCGTGGTGAACAGGGGGACAATAATGTAAGCAAATGTCCTGAGTTAAGACAGCCAAGCACCAGGGGACTTGAGACCTCTACAGAACAGAAAGAGAGGGGAGGACACACAGGAGCTATGCGCACTGACTTCTCAGTAAGCACAGTCACACTTGTAATACCTGGTCAGAAGGTAGTAGACAGGTGCCTTGGCAGAGAGGCATAGGAAAATGGCACAAAATTTCCAACTCCTGGAGGCCTTTAGACATGTAGTGCATAGTCAGAGGGGCTATTAAAGCAGCAGGTGTGCTCCAAGCATAGATTTTAACAAATACAGAGATTGTAGGTAAATGTATTAAATTATCCTAAAATTCCATAAGTTACTAAACGCTCTAGAATCAGTAAGTTTAACAAAAAGTTTATGAGGCATGTTTATTATCCCATGATGTGTAATCACCAAGCCAGCACATAGGATTACCAAGGCCAAAAGAATAACACTGTCTTTTTGCAGTTCTTTTCCTGCCACAGAAATATTTGAGATAATAATTTATTGTACTTAATCATCATCAGAAAATAATATGTGGAACGATTTTAAAAAGCAGCAAAATGTTTCCCTATTCTAGCACATCCTCTCAAAACTTGGTTGTCTCCTCATGCAATGAAAAAAGATCTGAGTGGAGTGTGTGAGCCTTGTAAGGAATATGGTTGTGCCTTTGCCAGCTCTGCTGGTGGGATCCACTGTACTTTGTCCTTCAAGGAATGAAGGCTAAGTCAACCTTGACCCTGACTGAGCTGGACCCTCTACCTTGCTCTTAGTCACAGAATGGTTTCCCTCTGTTTCAGGGAAGTTAGCTAGATAAAGGCTGCAGCTTGAGGCTTCCTGTGAGATGGGTTTCCTGGTGAGAAAGAACAAAGAACAGTGGAGAGCCTCTCCTCTCTCCCCCAGCAAAGAATGGAAACATTACTATCTGGACTTGTCAGGAGCATCTTGCCTTGTTTTCTCTTATTTTCCATTGTTACATACTGTGGTTAAACAAGGATTAGAACACTGTGAGGGGAACTGAAGGAGGGACTGAGATAGGGCCAGGGGGGAAAAATGCAAACAAAATCAAAGCCAAGCTCTAAGCACCAGGAGGCAAGGACAGGGCCAGGCCCAGTGGGCAGTTAAACAAGAGAAACTGCCTCAAGACTAGAGGAGGAAAGAAAAGACCACATAGGAAGATACTTAGAAATACTGAGCAAATGGGTGAGGACCAAGGTAAGAGTGAGAGAAGATGTGCTCTGAAACCTGCTACCCAAAGTCAAGGTTACCCTACACATCTGTCTTTCATTCTCACACAAAGTACTTAAGAGAAGCATTTTCATTTTTATCACAGGAGAAAAAGAGGCTACACAGTATAGAGAATAAGACCTTGATGAAATCTAAGCTTTTTTACTTATTCACTATGTGACCTTGAATGTGTTCCTTAAATGCCTAGGCTACTCTTCTGCAAATAGAATAACAATTCAGAGGGTCATTAGGAGGAGAATTTTAAAAGTGCATACAGTGTTTATCATGGGCAATGTTCTTACTATGCAGTCAATAGCTTCCAGCTATTATTAGAAAAGAACATCAGAGGCAATCCACCAAAATCATCACTTAGGGACCTCAATAACTCACTCTCCACTTCCTCACTGTCTTTGAGAAGGAGTTTATGTTGTTATATTTAGGCCTCTATTTAAAAATTTGCTGAAGTTCTCTGTATTTTCACCATCAGAATGGAGTTTCCGTCGGTAACATCAGATGCTACAAGGCACCAAGGATAGGAAGCAAGCTCTCCTTTGATGGGCCTGACTAACTTGCTCTTCCTTTTTCTTTCCTCACATCCTTCAAACCATCTCCTTCCCCAGGAAACAAGTTTAACCTCCACATTTCATAACAGCTGTCTGGAGACCTTACTTGGGTGTACAGCCCATATAACACAATAGCTAGGCAAAACAGTGGGAATTAAAGGAAGAGATGCCAAATTGAAAGACCACAGGGTAAGAACAGAGTCAAGCCAGTGTCAAAACAGTTCCATTCTTCATGTACTGCTGTGGTCTTATTCCTACGAGCTACTAATGGGGCAAGAGGGATCACAAGCAATCCCAACACTTGCTCCTAACTGGCTTGCCTGATAACCAAAGAGCTAGGTGGGGAGCTCAGTTTGGTATTTGACTCCAAATACCTGACCCAGCACTGAATCAGTTGTTCTTGGCCAAAGCACCCAAATTTGGAGAAACTTTAATTAACGTGCCTATGAAGTGAGGGCAAAATCTCAGCATATTTGTGATGGGGAAAGAAAATCAAGGCCACTAGCAGAGTGCCTGACATGGGGTGCGGCACAGCAGACTGCAGCAACGCTGCCAGCGAGGGCGGCAAGGGCCTCATCCCGCCTCATCCCTCCTCATCCCTCCTCATCCCTCCTCATCCCTCGCTGTCTAAAGGACAACATGGGAATTCATGTCTGGTTGTGACTTCTGCTCACTTTTTTCTAACAGGTGGAAAATACTGTCATAGCACAGGTTTTTCTTCTTTTTGAATCACTGGTTTAAACTCTGTTAAAATTATTGATTGACTGATTCTTCCTCAATTATTAGAGTATTAGTTTCTGCTCTGGAACTTTCTATCCATTTCCCTTAAGTGCACAACTGTAATGGCTTTTAAAACTCTATTTATTTTTCTTTGTCCTGTATTTTAAAGGTTACACCAGGTTCTTTAGCTTGGCACATTGCTCCTCTATTTTTTTTGTTTTACTTTCATATCATAATTTTTAATTCTTCTAAATTTTGAAGGTTTGCTCTTATTGTTTCATTGTGTTTGTTTGTTTGGGGTCTTTTTGAGACTGAGATATGTGTCCCAGGTTGGCCATGAACTTGCAGTTTCACATGCTGATATTACAAATTTGTATCACCATGCCTTAGTCTGGTGTTTTATCTCTCACTGTTTCAGTGGGTTTTTTTAATCCTTCCCCCTTTTGCCATTTTCCTTACAATCACTCAATTTCTACTGCATTCTTAGGGGTTTGAATTTGTTGGAATGACTACTGACTGCAAACACTCCAGGAAGACTTTTAAAACACTTTCTACTATAATTTCCTTGGGCATTAATAATTATAGCCAACTTTCTTTAACATGGGTCCAATGTCTTGGATTAATATTTACATAATCTTTTACCAACAACTGAGCTCTAGTGTCAGTATCTTCAGTTTCAGAAAAGGATTACAAGAATGATATTTGTATCTTCTGAATGTGTGGAAATGAAAACAGAATGATTTCAACAATTTGAAGCACTGTGATGGTAAAGACTTTGAGGAAACAGAGCCTGGCATTCCAGAAGGGAAGTGATGAGATTCAGTTAAAGAGAAGGAAACAGAAGCTATTTCAATATTAGAACAGAGGTTAAAGGAATAAAGCGTCATTTCCTGGGGAGTTTTTAATCTTTTAAAATAAAAGTTGTACACATACACACACACACACATAACACACACACACACACACACACACACACATACACACACACATAGAGAGAGAAAAAAGAGAGAGAGAGAGAAAGATCCCATACATTTTAGAGAATGCAGGCTCATGGCATGCAGCTCTATACAGCAGGTTACTAACTCTTCTTTATATTCTGTTCATTTCTGAATCTAATGGTTGCAATAAATTTGTCTTAGGAAAAATTTTCTTACTGGTTCAAATTTTATTATTTTCAAAGACAGCATTTTATCATGTAAAACTGTCAGCAGGAAGGACGAGGCAGCTCAGTGAAATGAATGGGTGCAGCGATCTATCTGCTGTCACAGGAAGTGAACTTCCTGATTCCCAAACAGTGGCCACTTTAGGATCCTAGTCCGGGGAGGAAAAACAGGGCCCAACTATTCTCTACATCAGCCTAGCCTGACCACCAGAAGTCACTGTGTGGCAAAGGTCCTAACAGCTGGAAGCCAGACATGGAGGTAGAATTCTTGGCAACTAAAGACATTCTTGTTGAGCCAGGCTGACTTTGGAGGTTCCAGATACTGTAGAAAGTCTAAAACAGGGCCACCTTGAGCAACCTGTTAACTTTCTTAAATGCATGAAGAGCATTCATCAGGTATGGCACAATACACCAAAACTAGTCTTACGTCTTGAGTGCTTCATATATATTTCCATATTTCCTTCTTTAAGGTCCTCTGATAATTTGATTAGATCCACATTTCCAAATACCAGGGAGCTTATATGAATGGAAGGCTACTCTATGACTTATAGCAAAACTGAAGGAAAAAAAAGGCAAACAATATTTGGGCATTTTTTGTTCATGGTAAAATGCAACAATGATTCCCTGTCCCAGTCCCAGTTTCCCCCAGGTCTGCCCCATATGGGATGCCGAGTTATCAGAATGTCACTGGCTTCCCGCTGTCTGCTGCCCACCTGAAATCACAATGGAACAAATTCAGAGCAAAGGAAAACAGAAAGCATCTGCCACTCCTGGCCTTGCTCCAGCAGACAGCATGTCAGCTCTGAACTTTATGACCACAGAGAGCAGCTGTGATGTCACAACTCAATAATAAGTAAATCAAAGCCGGTCTTCATTTTCCTTCCTAAAGCTGCCTACAGGTTTTTTAAGAGAGAAAAGCAGTCAGAGATACCTCTCAAAAGTCTAACATAATATTTAGAATACATCTCTGGTTTAGGTTTCTGAAAAATCAAATAATTTCATCTTTGAGATCACTGGACCTCAGAGAGCAGATGCTCCAGGGGCTCATTTTTTCAGATGAAGAACATGAAATCAAAGTGGCTAAGCAGGGGCCACATGGCTGGTAAGAGACACAAGTGCCCGCATAGAAGCTGCAATTGAACCCTGAGGGTTCTACTCAGAGCCTTTGTCTTTGATCTTCCAAAGAGGCCTGGAACACCTCAGCATTTGATAACCTGATTATGAAAAGGAATGTGAATGTACAAATTTCCAGATAAGTATGCTTAGAAGTGTACAAATGAAGTCAGTTTTCACTTGAGGACTTCAGCCTCTACACTGTAGCAGCGTTCTTACTGAGCCCCTCGTGACAGCAGCGGAAGGAGAAACCTGGTTCTGTGCATTCTAGGACATTTAGTGTCATCTCTCCCCTCTACCTGTTAAGACACCAGGAGTGCACACCTCACTCAAGCACAGTCAAAGTATCTCCAAATACTGGCAAATTTCAAAGTCATCCTGCAAGAACCAGTGCCACATATGCCTGCCTTCCACGTATCTGTGGGCCAGGAGGAAGCCTTCAGTCATGGCTCCAGGTCAGGCAGGTGTCAGAGGTCTGGGCTACTTGGGAATTTGTGGTTATATATAGGTGGAAGAAGTGCTACCTTAGTTTCCTCTCAGAAAACCAAAACAATGGCCATATGTAGAAATGGACATTTGCAGAAGTTCAGACACAGAAAAAAAGATAACGGTGACATGAAGGAGAAAATAAACAGGAAGAAAGAAGAAAGAGGTCACCAGAGAGAAGGGACTTCAACATCCCAGAGTCCGTGGGACAGAGCAACCTATTATAAAAAGAAGTGGTATGTTTTCATCCAGCACAATTCTTTTAAAAGGCAACTCAGTTTGAGCAAAAGGGTCAAGAACTTTCCACCAAGTCACTGTGGGGCTTTGGGAAAGGACTATTGTGCCCAGAAGACAGACCCCTCAGGGGAGTTCTGTGTGAAGCTCTTTGTTAAGGCTTTATGTGCTTAAAACTCTAAAGCCCTTTAAAACAGCTTAGCCTGGAATTTCACCCACGTTAGTTCCTAGTGTTCAATGAATTTCAGTGGGACTTTAAAATAATGAACACAGCTTTTCATATCCAGAGTACAATCAATTTTCTTAACTGCTACTTCCCCCAAACCTATTTAATCTCAAAACACCCTCTGGGAAACAGAAAGGCTCCAAGTATGTTTCAGACTGTTACTCTTCTTGGGTATTCCGGTGGCTAATTGAATGGTAGCTCTAAATTTGACTCTGTTCCAACACACGTGGATGACAAAGTGCTTTGACCAGATCCACTCACAGGTCTAGGGCATATTTGGCATGCTGATCATGCAATTCCTTTGGTATCTCTTCTGGGTATGGTAAAAAAATGCCCATTATCAAAAGGTTTCTCTTTAAAAAAATTATTACTTTAGTAAGTTTACATTGCTAAACAAAAACAATTTTTAAACATTTATGATTTGTAAGCTCTAAAGTGCTTAGGACTCACTTGAGGATCTTCAAATGCAGATAGTAACCCATAAGTTCAAGGTGGGGCATGAGCATCTTCCCTGGATAAGCTTCCTGGAGCCGCGCGGTGCAGGATCCCACAAGCACAACCCACCTGGATGACTTCGCATACTGTTTCCCTTCTTCACAAACCATCTCTAGCTGACTGTCCACAGCTCACCAGGAAAAATCCAGGCCCTTTTGTGAACAATTAAAGCCCTTCACAGACACCAGTCCAGCTTCAGCCCCACAGACTCTCCTTACCCATATGCATGCTGTGAAGCAGCACCATCAATCTGTGTCTTTTTTCAACATTCCATGTACACTGAGCGTCTCTGCTCTGACCCCACTCTTCCACCTCTCTGCAGCTCCTCTTCCCATGTCTTCTGGTCTAAAATTTTCTCCTTCTTCTCCTCTCTGCTTACCCATACAGCTGTTCTGTTCTAGTCCCCTTTGCCAGACACTCTATTTTCCTAACTCTAAACAGTAGAAGGAACCAGGGCTCAGTTCTTGGACCTTCTTTTCTTTCTCTCTTAGTCCCCAGGAGATCATAGCCATCAGGACCGGACTATCATCCTTGCTTTGTTCTCCTTCACTTTGTCTCCCTCTGATAAAATACAAACTTCCTAAGAGCTGTCTTTTTTTGTTGTTATTCACTTGTTTTACATACTTGTTTATTTTATATCCCTTAGGCTAGTACCTGGCTAACAATATATACCCAATAAATTATTCCTGGGTAAATAAGGATTGTTAGATAATTTTTTAAAGTCTAGGAATGTATGTGTTATTGGAAAAAAATCAGGATAGCATCCAAAAGGAGGAAGAAATTCTACTAAAGTACTTTGATTTTTGCTTGAGACAAGGCTGGCCTGGAACTCATGTTCCTCCAGCCTCAGTCTTGATTAATTACAAATATGTACCACCATGCTCAGCTAAGACACTGTCCTGATGGAGAGTTAGTGATGGTGAGAAAAGGCACACTCACTTCCTGATCACGGCCTTGGACTCTGATGAACTTGGACTTCCGTGTTCTTCACAGTTTGGGCCTGTCAGGTTTCCATACCTTCAGAGATGAAAGTAAGCAAGCAGAAATAGTCAAAATGATGTTCTACTCAGTTTCAAGCACAAAATAACAGCAACACTTTGGTAGAAATTAATGAAGGAAATATTTATGAAACATCATCGAAAACGACACAGTGCTATCGGTACATAATGGGTAGAGCTGGACATTCCAAACAGAAACGAGATTTAGCTGCCACACTACTTAAAAACATCCCCACAATAGTTCATATTTCCTTGATTTTTTTTTTATTACAGTAGGTTTTCATTTCAGTAGGAGGATCAGGTATTACAAGCTACAAAGATGGCAGATTCTTCATGAACTCACACCCAAGCCTACATTCCTGCTCTCTGCTGTCTCCACACAGGTAAGACATGGCTCTGTGGGCACTCTTCCACACTCATGCCACACACAGGCACAAAATGATGCCTCCAGGAGACTCCTGGAAGACTGTTCTCCTTCTGGGTAGATCCTGTTGGAGAATCCTGGAAATAACTCTAGACTCCCAAACAAAGTCTGGGCTAGATAGACAGAGGGCTGAAGAGCAGGTTTTGTGCGGAAGGCACCAGGATGGCAGCTGTGGCTGCATCTACACTGAGCCAGGCTGATCTAGACACAGTACCTGAGAAGACAGGAGTAGTTTCTTGAAAAATAACTTACTGCTTAGATTTGCTTAGATTTTAAAATCATGCTTGTTGCCAACTCAAATTGTACTAAATAAGTCAATCAGTTGCTAGTATAATATTAGCTCTTCTTCCAACTCCACATGTGAGCAAGCCCATTTTGTACTAATATATCATGTTTTATTTGGCTGAGAATATCTATTTAGAGACTGGGGATATGGCTTAGTGGTAGAATGCTTGCCTATATGCTCAGGGCCCAGGCTTCCATCCTCAGCACTGTAAGCAGGAAAAAAAGAGAATGTGCATTTAGTAAACTGACACCCAATGCTTAAAGAAAACTCTATTAACTTATAATGTGGACTATTTCTGCCATTTCTCCTTCCAACAAGAAAGAATTCAGAGTCCCTAGAGTTTGAAAAGCTGTTTGTCTACCCTAAAGTTTGGATAACAGAAATTCTTTAATTGGTGGGTTTACATTTTTAAAAAGCACACGTTTGTCTTGTATAGTGAGATTAAAGGCTCCAGTACCCTTATGGCTCCTTGTTCCTAGGATTTACAAATCCTTTTAAAAATAAAAGCCCACCATCTGGTTTGACTGAGTGTCAGTCCATCTGGTGTTCCCATCACCCCACCCACCCACAACCCAGGTTGTGCCTTAAGGCACTACACACACACACACACACACACATATACACACATACATACACACCCCAGCCTGAGGGGTTTCTTGGCCTCACAAAGGTGTTTTCCTCTGGTCTCTGCCTCCTTCGCCCTGTGTCGCACCTGCCGTGTAAGTTTCCAGGACTACCTACCCTTTGCTCTTCCTGAGCTAGGAGCTTGGTCAGATTAAGATTCTCCCAACCCCACCGAACCAGGGAGGAGGAGGAAATGGGGCTCCTAGTGAAGAAACAGTAGGATTTTTTTGGCTCTCTTTGGCCACCATCATAGTGAGCTGTGTCCTCATGTTGCCACACAGAGGCTTTGTGGTTGCTGAAGCAGGGAAGACTGGGGTGAGCACTGTGAAGCAGGGGCACTTGCAGAGCCCCTGGGTTTCCCTGTCCATCTCACTACACTGATCTTTTTCAGTTCAAGGAGACTTTTACTAAAAGTTTTCAGAGCCTCCTATTCCCTGTCTCCACTGGAGCTTCCCAAGCTTGCCGGCTCTTTTTCAGCTCTTTGAAGAACTGAAGTCAAGGTCTGAATGACTATCTCAGTTCCTCCCCACAGTATATCATCAAGTGACACCAGGAAAGACTAAGCAACTTATACTAGTGAGCAAAGATCTTGCTCATCAATTGTACCAGTGACAATGGCCCAAATCACAAAACTATTTCCTTTCACTGCCAGAGTGTTGGTAGTTCACAATCAGGATTAAGGTGATGGTTTCAAACTAACGTGGAGATCTGTCAGATCCATCAATAATAAGGCATGAGTTGGCAGAGAACAGGGTCCAACTGCTCAAATCTTGTTCTATCTGACCCATCAAGAAAACCTCTGGCTCTGCCTTTCTTATGTACTTGAACCAAATGCTTCTCATCACTTCCTTTTTTTTAATCCTTCCTCAAACTACCACCATTTTGGGGTTAAAGCATTTCAACAGCCATTTAACTAATCTGGTTGCCTGGCTTCTGCCCAGCTGTCACAGAAATCCTGTTCAACTTGAGTTAGATCACAGCCTTCCTCTGTTCAAAACCTACCCAAGACTCCAACCTAAGAAAAGAGCAGTCTCACCTCTCTCACCAGACCCTAAATCATGTGCCACAGCTCCACCCACACCTCCCACTATTTCCAGCTCCATGGCCACCTCCCATCTCACCCACCCACAAGGGACCCTCCTGCCTCACAATCAAGCACTCTGCCACTCCCCCTGTGCCAGTGGCGGTTCCCCGTGGCCCTTCCACTCTTTGTTCAAGTGCTGCCTTACTGACAAGCCTCTCTCTATCCTGTGTAAAATGCAGCCCAACTCTAACATCATTCCCTATTCTTCTCTAAAGCTTTGTCCTCCAGAACACTCTAAAACTAACGTAGCGGTGTTAGGTGTCCACTAGAGCACAAACTCTCTGTGAGTAGGATTTTTTACTCTATTGCTCACTGCTCTTTGGAGCTTAAAACAGGGCCTGCACTCAGCTGGCACAGGGGAGTCATTTGTTGAGAGCAGACGAATGTTCTAGCGAGGCCCGAGCAGACACAGGAACAGACCACTCCAATGCTTGATTCACTCTCTGCAAAAGCACCATCTAGCCTTCACTTAAACAAGCATCTTAACCTGTCTGTACTTTCATTTCTAAGGGCTTAGGAGCCTTAAAAGTTGATTTTAAGCTTTAGCTATAATAATTTTTTTAAAGTCTAAAGTTAACATGGAAATGGTTTTAAGACTTTAAAAACAAATCTTGAAGGTATCAGCAGTGTGAAAATTAAAAGGTATATGCACTATTACAAAGAAACAAGAGTGTGATGACCTGCTAGAACTTAATGCACTGCGGGACAGCTGTCTGCCTCTGCACCTTTCTTATCATCCCTGTTTCACAGGGGAAAAAAAAAGCTAATTTAACTTTGGAATCAAGAACTTTCTAATGTTCATTTCTGAGTCAGTTTTACTAGATTACGAATGTTTCTTTGATATTTCCCCAAACCTGCTCATAGCTTCCCATCAAAACTCAAAATCAAGTTCACTTCTTTTACTCCAAGGCAGAAAATAAAGAGTATGCCTGTTGTGTGCTCAATTAATGGCAGTAGAAAAGCTACAGACATGCCTGTCAACGATGTCATCTCCAATTTCTGCAAAGCCTCCCTGGGATTTAGGATCAAAGCCCGCCTCCTGGGCTTCCCAATGAGCAATTGTCTGTCTTCATAAAACTTCTATCAAAATACAAATTGTCAGACGACATTTGACATGGTTTTCTCTGTTGTCACGAGGCAAAAAGAAAGCTTTACAAATGTCTTGTATAGTTAAGCATTTATTTATTGAAGACTAAAAATTTCTAGGAAAATGATCCCCACATAACATTTAAGTAAGGAAGAGCTACTTCCAATGGGTTTCTTTGGAGCCCATCTGAGATGAAATGTTTAATACATGTCAGAAAGGGGATAACTAGAGTATCAGTGGTTCAGTGAAGCTCTAAGATAAAGCTGTCTACAGTGACAGGCTCTGTTTTGGGGCAGTCTTTCTCACCTCTGTGCCCCAAAAGGAAAGTCTCAGTAGAAGCAGACCAAGCTGGGGTCATCCTGAAGAACCTTGTGAGCACTACTTGATACCGGCAAATGAGCCACTGATGATAGCAGGAAACAGATGCTGAGACCTGCTATGTGCCAGGCACTGTGCCAAGTGCCTTGCGTGGACTGTGTGGTTGACTCTCATAACAGTCTTACAGGGTGGTGTCATTAGTTCAGTTTTACAGTAGGGAAAAATGTGGTCCTTTGAGCTTACACAATAAACCTGGAAGGCACCACTAGTAAGAGGCGCAGGGATCTGAACCTGACAGGCAGGCTCTGGACCCAGCATTAAGTCCCCTCCCACACAGCTGCAAGGCTTTATTTACTTACTCCTTTTAGGAGGTTAAGACCCTGTTCATTCATTCACTTATTCATTCACTCATTTAATCCCCACTGGATAAGGACTGTTTATTAAGAACTGTGTCCAGGTACTTACTCTGCTAAACACTAAGAGTGGCAGAAGCTAGGGAGATGGCTCAGTAGATAAGGGTGCTTGCATAGTGAGCATAGGGACATGAGTTCAAACCTCCAGCATCCACATAAGAAGCTGGGCATAGCCACATGTAGCTATAACCCCAGCACGGTGGGGGATGGAGACAGCAGGCTTACTGGGGTCACTGGCCCCAGCTTACCTCCAGATTCAATGAGAAATTCTGTCTCAAGATGGAGAGTGATAAACAGGACATCTGACATCCTCCTCTGGCATCTGTGTACCCATATACACATGCATACACAAACAAGTACACACACACCACATATAAATACAAACACAAACACAAATACACAGACACACACTCACGTAGACCCCTGGTTGGGGGAAAAAAAAAAAAAAAACAGAACAAAGCAGCAAACAAATCCCTATTTTCCTGGCACACACACATACTGAGGGGATATAGAAAACTACATAATGAATAGCAACATAGTCTCAAAATGAAACATAGGAGAGAGAGAGAAAGCAGGTGAAGGTGTCTGGGCATGAGGGAGTGACAGAGGTTGCTGTTTCAGTGGGAGATGTGACAAGCACAACCCTCCAGAAGTTAAGGGAATGGCCGTGCAGATCTCTAGGGGAGGAGCTGGTAAGGCTGGAGAACTGTGGCAGGACAGTGAGGTTTGTCTGCATGATCAGTAGGTTTTTATTTGGTCATTTGTTTGTTTTAGGCAGGCTCTCATTATGGAGCCCTGCCTAGCCTGGAACTTGCTATTTAGACCAGGCTGTCCTTGAACCTACAGAGATCCATTTGCCTCCCCGCTCCCAGGCTGGGACCAAAGGCATGTGTCACCATGCCTTGGATAAAAAATGAAGAGTGGAGCAGAGTGAACAGGAGGTGAGACCTGGAGGAAATGGACAGGTCCGGACGGCCTGGTGCGCTGTGGTGAGGTTTGCTTTCTACCCCTGGGCCTGACATAGTGGACACTCAATAAACACGTGAATTAATTGACCTTCTATTTCTACAGTTATGAACAAAAGAAAGCCTGGGAAAGGAAGAAAAGAGGGAGATATGTGGGATGGTGAAAGACAAGAAGGAGAAAGTGAAGGATGGGAGATGGCACAGGAAGCTGCTGATTAAGAAACTCTGGGAGTCCCTGCTTCTGAATAAACCTCAGCTTCAGAACACTTGGGCATCCATTTTCAACTGACCCACAAGAACACGGTTACAGTATGGGGAAAACATCCAGAAGCTAACCTTGACTCAGGAAGAAGCCTATGTGGGCCACAGCCAGCAGCGGCCTGCAACATTGGACTTCATCCCACAGATCGGAAAGGGTTGCTCTAAATAATCTCCTTCATGGTAGGCACTCTGACCCCCAAGTTGACCAAGAACTGGGTCACAGGCACTTCGCCTACCTTGGAAAAGTCCTGCTCCCACTTTGAAGTTGGTTACTCAAAGGGGAAGACAGAAGTCACAGAGAAGGCAAGAACTCCTTGTTCTCCTGCAGGACATAGTCTAGAAACCCTCTGCTTGGACAGTCATAAGCCAGGATCCCTGGACAAATTTATCAAAGTCTGAGAATCCCTTAAATCATACGCAAAAATGTACATTGTCTTTTTTTCTAAAAATAGGGAGGTGTTCAAAATTGGTAGTAGGCTTGTGTGTGTGTGTGTGTGTGTGTGTGTGTGTGTAGGGTGTATGTGCTTATGTGGGGGTGGAGGGAGGCTCTGTGTATCCCTGTGTGTACACAGAAGCCAGAGACAGGCTTGGAGTATCTCTATCTGTCACTCTCCATTTTATGTGACAGGGTCACTCATTGAACCTGGAGCTAGGCTATTACCCAGCAAACTCGAATGACGCCCCCCCCAGCCCCCAACACACACACACACACACACACACACACACACACACACACATACACACCACAAGATTAAAGGTGAGTGCTGGAGAGTCAAGTTCAGATCCTTGTGCTTGTAAGACAAGTGCTCTTAGCCACCAAGCCATCTCTGCAGCTCCTTTAGAACTCATAAAGATTTGTGATCAACTTCTTCTACCAAATACTAGAAAATGGTCAAAACTACTACTTTAGATTATGAGAGTTAAATTTAAGACTTTCCAGGTACCACTGTGACAATGCCAAAACTGCTGTTCAGGTTCTTGTCAGTTTTGTAGTTTCCAAATATGAGCATACTTTTAATAAGTAATTCTGCTGAGTAATTCAACATTCTTCTCCAGAAAAAAAAACAAAAAAGGCAGAGGGTGGGGGTGGGATAACTGTATGTCTTGCTTCCATTTTCCAAGTAGGGGGAAAAAAGTTGAGCTGTGCTTCGTGGAGACATGTTATCTCTTAGGTCTTATAAACTCTACAGCAGGAAGAGGAAAGTCAGCCTGGCTATAATCTGAGGCAAAGCCTTTGATGGCACCCTTTCGGAGGGACTCTCACTGCCATCCCATAAAGCCAGGATTCTACTGTCACCAAATGTTCCCACTGAGAATTCCCACAGTGCTTCTAAGGGGGAGGCAGATCCATTCAGAAAACCAATCAATAAAGAGTTACCAAGGCAGTCAAACCAGCCAGAGAGAGAATGCATTTCCGGTTTCTCTGTGATTATGGTTGGAGGAAATTCCAACCCAGAACCAGATTAAAGTTCTCTGGTTAACCCAAAGCAACTGGCATGGTTACAGGGAGAGAGCAGTAACAGTGCTTGTCCACTGAGGCGGAGCCTCCTGTTTCCGGTAGTGCTTCCTGCAGCTGACTGTGGGGGCCACAAATGACCAGGGCTTGTGGCCCTGAACACAACAAAACAAAAGGTAAACACTTGACCCTCCACATCCTTGAGCCCAGGAGCAACAGGTTTTTGGAGACAATCTCCTGAACAAGAAGTCCTTGTTTCTTAGCTGTTGCCACTGTTGCTGTTGCCACTGCAACAAAATGCCACAAATTTGGTGGCTTTCAACAAATTGACTATTCAATAGCTACATGAAGTCTGAAGCCAGCATGGGTCTCAAGGAGCTCAGATCAAGCTGTGGGTTCGGTTGTATTCCTCCTAGACTTCTAAGGAAGAGTCTGCTTAATTGCCTTTCCTAAGCACCCATGGCTCCCTTCCTCCATCTCTCTGCCTGATACAAATGGATGTATAACAAAGGTTTACTTTCATTTTCTGAACTCAATAGCTCTTTTCTATCTGACAAAACATGGCAAATACGGCACAGCAAGAACATGAAACCTTCACAAAGGTGCCTACAACAGTTGTAACACTTTTTCTGGTTTTCAGATGTTTTGAATCCTGGTTTCTCATGGATCTTGTTATAATCCTCTTATACTACCCAGTAATTTCATTTTTCTCATAGTCACAGGAAATAAAATCTGGATTCAATTAGTCTTTTTAACAACCTATCTTTTCTTTTTTCTATTTAACCCAAAACATATACAAGGGCTATAACTTTGCCCATGGAGTTATCAAAACCCAGACCTACATATTTAAACACATCCACTATAAGAAAAGTGTTTTTTTAATGGCCTTCATTTACTAAGAACTTCTCATCACATCAGGATATCCAGGATATCTGCATTTAAGCTGGAAAAGAAACAAAGCAATGTTGAGATTTCCTGAATGTTTTCCCACTACATCAATGGGATGAGCATCCAGAAGCCGAATGGCCAATAAATCTCAACTTCTTCCTGCACTGGAGGAAAAAGAGTCATTGGTACTTATTCCATTTGCTTCCATTTGGCCTTGTGGAAGACTGGCAGAGGGGTTACCAAAATTAATGGTATTTTGAAAAACTTTCCAATAGAAGTTGAACCTTAATAAATAACCCTTAAAAGGATAGAAAGTTCCTATTGTGAGTGTAGCAGTGCCTGCTTCCTAGCTCGGAGTCCTCGTCTCCTCCGGAAAGGAAAAACAGCAAAGGAATCTCCTGGTTTCTATGAGCACTGCATGCCAGCATGTATCTAAGACTGTTTGATGGATCGAGTTCAACTCCACAGCTGAATAAAACATTATTCTTAAGTGAGGTTTAACAAAAGTCATCATGAGCTTTTTCCATAAAGTTTACTACTACCAGCTCCCAGCTGTTAAAGGGAACTGGCTTTCTGTTTTGTTTTGTTTTGTTTTTACTAAAAATACACATTTGGTCCTGATGGGAGGATGCACTGGACAGAGACTGATTAGTCCTTCCTACCACAAGTAGCATTCATGGCTGCATCTTCCAAAGAATCTCAAGTAGACATAAATAATAACTTAAATTTATTTGTTAGACAAATAGTTCCTAAATTCCTCCAGCAAGCATCATTTCTCTGTGAGGTACAGCAGGGGAGACGGTCTAAAAATAGGTAAGATAAAGGGGCAATTTCAAATTATTACAAATGACATGAAGGAAGGAAAACACAACACAACATTTTCCAACTACTAGAGTAAGAACTTTACCTGCATCATCAAGCTTAACCCTCGGAAGGCCCCTATCAATTAGGTGTTATTTCACAGAGAAGAAAACAGTTTCACTAACTTAATACTATAGAGCAAGGCTTGAATATCTATTAGACAGCTTTCCCTCACTGTTACAAATAAATCTGAGCTAATCAATTTACAAGAAGAAAATGGTTCTTTTGGTTCAGTTCTGGTGGCCCCACCCACTGCTTGGTTGACCCTGTTGTTTTTGCCTGCTTGAGCAGGGTAGTATATCATGGGAGAAACACAGCAGAACAAACCTGCTTACCTCATAGCCCAAAAGTAAAAGAGCAAAGAGGTCCCTGCCTTGTTTGAGTGCATACCCCAAATGACCTGCTGGAGACCTCCCACTAACGCCTCACCTCTTAAAGGCTCCGCTGCCTCCAATCAGTTCCACTCTAGGGACTAAGTAAGAATTTACCACATAACCTTCGAGGGACACATGTCATCCAAAGTACCCCAGAGTACAAACTGGAAACAGATTCAGTTTCCACTCCCATCTCTACATCCAACCATCATACATGGACCTAACACACAAGCCTCATGACTAAGAGAAAGAGAAGTTTATTTTTCAACAAAAACATCTTTTTTTAATTATCATTTTTGGCATATGACAAAACCATCCCAAGTAAATTAAAGACAAAACCTTGATGGGTGAGGGGAATTGCAACAGGTTCTTACTTTTAGCCCAGGCTGTCCTTTAACTCACAGTAATTCTCCTGTCTTAGCCCTCCCATGTAGGGCTAAGGGCCATATCAGTTTTAACTACAGGCACCAGTTTGTATGCTGGTTTGATTAGTGTTACTCTCTACCAACACATGTTACATGATGAAGAGTGTTGGAATCACTGTAGGCTCTGCCACCACCATGTACACAGTACCTTGCAAAGTAGGTACTGTGCATAAATAGCTAGTAAATATCTTTGGAGTTGACAAATGCCAGTATTAATGGTCAAGTGAATTGTCCCCAAATACATGAAGGAAGCACCATCAGGAAATACAGTTTTCAAGGAAAATGAGCTGAGGAAGTGGTGGTGAAGATATGAAGAGGGGCTCCACAATCACCTTTGTCCGGTGGCATTCACCACTCATGGAGGCACTGTGCGGACTGGGACTCAGCGTGTGAATCAGAACGATAACTTTTAACTGCCCCTTTGCCGTTTACTGATTGAATGTATCTGAGCCACTGGTTTCCCATCGGTAAACATGGGGCTATAATAAGTAAACTACACGTGATAAAGTCTGTGAAAACACATGGCAAGCAAACATGGGAAGAGGAAATAAATTCAAAGACCTATTGAACTAGTCTCTTTACTGCAGCACAAACAGGATTATCATCTTCAAGCACACGTTTACGGAGGGCTTCAACCTTTAACCTCCCCAACTCATGTGCAATGAAGGCAGAGGGCGCTTGCCTTCCACACTAATCTGAGGGCCCTGCGTGGCTTGGCCAGGGTTTCTGGAGACCTGGTTCTTCTTTCTCTGTGTATTTTCAGCATTTTGTGAATAACTTAGGTTATCAGAGAAAGTAAGAATGCTCAAGAAATAGATCTGCACATCTGTGTGCATGTTCTCTCACACGGAGAATCACTGGCTGAAGTGGGCTTCTGCCTACATTTGAGGTTGGGCATTTTCAGTGGTATCTACTTCCTTACTTCTTTAAACAGTAGAGTGGGGAGAACAGATTGTTTCCATGAACTGTATGTATAAAATTATAGAAAATAGAATCTCAAAGCCTCAGTGCAAACAGTCATCCTCCAATTAAGTAGCTTCCTCTTGGCTTAAGAGGAAGTCAAATGCAGCCTTGAGTTAAGTCTGAGCCAAGGCCAAAAGCACAGTAAACAAGAGTCTTTCCAAAACACAGTTCACCCCATTAAAGGATAAAGTAAACAGGTGGAATTAACCATTTGTGACTTCAAACCACTGTCTATTTGCCAGTTATACAGTCCTATACTAGCAAAGAAAAAAAGAAAAAAAATGAAAGGATTAAAAAGAAATCCCAGAAAACAAACAGTTCAAATCAAGAAAAACCATGGTTGGAAGTCTTAGGGGAAATCAAAGCTTGACTTCAAATAAGTCCTCCTCTGGGGGGAATAAATACTGTAGCATCTGCCCTCAATCTATTCTTGTCTGGTTATTACAGGACTAGCACATGCTATAACCACCTCTCAGTGTTCACACAAGATGGGCAATCTACCGTAGAAACCAAAGAAATACAATTCTCTTAGAGGCACACAATCTGTTAGAGGTAACAATCTATTGGCACGAAAAAGATATTATCTTCAGACCAGACAAGCTTGTACAATAAATGGATTCCTCTTAATTGTAAGCATTAAAAAGTCCTAACAACTAGCGCTAGAGAGATGGCTCAGCAGTTAAAAGTATTGACTGCTTTTGCAGAGGACCAGGGTTGGATTCCCAGCATCTACACGGCAGCTAGCAACCGACCATAGTGCCAGGTTCAGGGAATATCCAACACCCTTTTCTGACCTCCACAGGCATTGCACAACTCAGGTACACTTACACACATACAGGCAATACACTCATACACATAAAATAAAAATAATAAGTGAAATGTTTTCTAAAATCCTAACAACCAATTCAGAAGTATAGTATTTCACAGAATATACAGTTATACTTCAGTCAAGACTGAAACCTGGTCACAAGATGTAAGTATAACAGATGGTGTGAGGAAGAAATATTCCTGTTGAGGCTGCTACATACATGGACATGGATAAATTTCTGCAGAGAAGCAAAATAAATGGGATTTTATTTCTTTGAACTCCTACACCAGCACAAACTCCACTTTACACCATCCTCTTTAAGTCGTTTGCTTATTCCACAAGTGTCAGTCTTTTTTTTTTTTTTTTTTCAGGATGAATCCAAATCTGAGGGGGACTAGCATTCGACATTTGAGGGGCTCTCTCAAGGAAGAAGAATGCAAATTTAAAATACAGAATTATGTGGAGAGCAGTGCCGAGTGAGAAGTCCTGGAGGTTAAATGCCAGGAGCTTCACAGTAATCCACCTCTGGACCACCTCAGGCCAAAGATCAAATCGTAATATCCAAGTTCCTGCTGCATGAGATCTTACAGACTGCTGGGTATTACACAGGTATTCAGTACTTAATTCCCCTCCTTTCAGAAGCAAGTAGAGGATTTAACTATGAGATCCCATTCAAAGCTGAGCTTTAGCCCATTCAACTTGGTATGGGATAAATCTTAATTCTTCACTCAGCCATCCTTCAGATGAGTTCAATGCAATCTGAATTCATGCTGAATATATTATTTAATCATTGTTATTCAGTTACTATTTTAAAACTCCAAAAGTGTCTATCCATAGAACAAAGAAAAGAATTTTCAAGCCATCAAATAAAAGCTGGATGTATATAGGTCATAGACTAAACATTCTGGTTCCTGTGTGGGGGCCCATCTTTAAGATGAACAGCTGGAACTTGGTGTACTCCTCACTTACTGTGGACATCTGCAGGCCATTATCATTGAAGTCACCCCCTAAGGAGAAGAGTTCACCAATTTCAAAGAAAACTTGTAGGAGTTTTTCATTTCCTCGTACTGTCTGCCAACAGTTAGTATACTCTATCTTTCTATAAATATGAAGCATGGAAAAGATAGAATTCACATCATTCTTCAATTTCTACTTAGAGATATGAACCATTATACAAGCAAATGACAATTAAAATGACTCACCAATCCCACAAATTTACACTCCAGGCTTAATATTTTGTCAAGCACCATCAATCAGAAAACTGCTGAGGCACAGAATATCATAACCAGATCAGCATATGATAAATAGATGCTTTGTAAATTTCTCTGAGTATGAATATACAAGCGAATACTGACCCAAATGATTTCCCTCCATATGCACCTGCAAAGAGGGATCTTATAAGATCTTATTGCCCCCAAATGCCTATGTGTTGAGATCTCAATTCCCAGGGCAGGATTATTGGGAGGTGGTAGAACCTTTATGTGGTTGTGCCTAGTGGATGGTCTAGGTCACTTTGGAGTGTGCTCCTGAAGGGGATGGTGAAACCCCATCCTTCTCCTTACTCCATGGCCAAGAGGTGAGCAGCTTTGTTCCAGTGTGTGTTCCTACCATGATATGCTGACTTCTATCAGGCCTAAAAACAACACAGACACATTATCATAGACTATAACTTCTGAAACTCTGAACCAAAACCAAACCTTTTCTCTTCATAAATTGATTGTGTCTGGTATTTGTCATAATGACAGATAGCTAACAAATACTTTGAGGACAAACCTACTGTTATAACATTACACTAAAATAGAAACTTGAGTATTAAAAGCCTTTCTGAAGACTGACAGAAATAGATACATAAAAATAATTACATAAGATTGTTAATGAACAGACTTTAAAGCCAAGGAACAAATTTAGACAAAAATATTTCCAAAACAATTATAAGAAAAAAAATCTTATTTCCTTAATTCACAAAGAATTAGAACTAGATGATCAATAATTAGATAAAAATAATTCAAAGAAAAAGAATATAGGACAGGAAAAGAGTTAAATTAATAAACATCTCTAAATATTTTATTATTTTTATTTTTTGTGTATGAGTGTATTGCCTGCATGTATGTAAGTGCACCTGTGTCATGCAATGCCCATGGAAATCAGAAGAAGGTGCTGGATCTTATAGAACTGGACTTACAGTCGGTTTGTGAGCTGCTAAGTGGGTGCTGGGAATCAAACCTGGGTCCTCTACAAGAGTATGCTGTGTTCTTAACCTCTGAGGCATGCCTCCAACCCCAATAAGCATCTTTAAAATGCCAAATTCTACTTATAGACACAAGAATAAATCCCAAACCAATGGAGCTCATAGTAAAGATGGTCTCAATAAAAGAAATAAAAACATCAACAGCTAGGAAGCGTGTACTTCATAAGCAGGGGATGCTGAGCCACACTGTGGCTGGTGCCACCCTCTGGAGGGCAACCTGCAGTACCTTCTAAATCTCTAAATGCTAGTATATTAGCTACTCTTCTATGAGATTATCTCACAGAGGTCTCCAAAAGTACCCCCCAAACATACATGCGTATAACAGTGCACCTGGAAGTACTGTTTACAAACTACCCATGAAATAATCAATTCAGTAAGTATTATATAGCAATCAAAAAGATGGTGACATAACCAACCTATATATGTTTATTTAAAAGATTAACTTACAATTCTTTCTTAATTTCTAATTTTATGTGTATGAGTGCACTGCCTGCATGTTTGTAGATGCACTCGTGTCGTGCAATGCCAATGGAGGTCAGAAGAAAGTGTTGGATTCCCCTGGAACTAGAGTCACAGATGTTCTTAGCCACCATGTGGTGCTGTGAATCAAACCCAAGTCCTCTGCAAGAACAGCCAGACTGCTGAGCCAACTCTCCAGTCCCAACATATATTTCTTGAGCTTTTGATATGTTAGCCACTTTCTCAGCCTTTACATATGCTAATTCACTAAATAAACAATATGCAAGAGGGATAGATAAATAAAAATGAAAATTTATACCGTATACTGTGACTGAATCAATTTGTACTATAAATGTGATATAAATCTATACAGGCAGGTAGCTACTGCCCAGTTTGGTGCCCTTCTGCAATGTGCTCAATAAACTACTGATAAATAAACAAATCTATAAAGACAAACATCAAACACTATACATAGTATAAATATGTAAAATATGTATGTAGATATACATACAATCATATATACTCAGGAAAATTTAGGAAGAATATAAAAGGAATAGTTCCCAGTGACCACTAAGGAGAAATGAGATATGGGCACTTGGAAAAAATTAACTTTTTATTTTTTATTTTTATGATTTCTATGTTAACTTTTCATCAACTATAGGAGTACTTCTATTTTCAATCGCTAATGTGCATTATTTGCCTAATTAGACTATGATCTGTTTAATTTTCTTCTTTCTAATATTTGTATTTTAAAACAGTGTTAAGAAAAATAGCAACATGGGAAAACTTTAATTTTTCTTTTAATACTCTTCTGTAGTATAATAATTTTTAATACCTTCAACATGATTCAAGATAACCTTTATAATAAAAAAAATTCACCAAGCCAAACAAAAGCACTGGTTCCCATTTCCTTCCTTAAGCAGGAAACCCCAGTATACAAGGATCTGAATGAGGATTCTCGTGATTCTAAAACAATTGTTTGGCTGACAGCATTCTTTGTCCCAGGATCAAGTCAATGTAATAGAACATCTGTAAAATGACTAAGTTTTACTATAAATGAAACAAAAGTAAGGGGGAAAATAAAAAGATTATCCATGTGAGTTTCAATGTATATTTCTCAGCTATACAAGTGCCCTGACATGCAGCAAGCACAGTACTGAAGCACACGGCCATTAAACAGGGAATGCGTGGTAACTGCCGACAGTCATTACCATCACTGTCAAAGCCACCACTCATCAGCCACTTCCTATGGATCTAAGACGGATCCACAGTTGACACGTAATAGCTCATCCAACATCAAAACAATTCCTGGATGGGTGACTATGTACCAGAATTGTACAGAAACTATAAAAAAACTAAAACTCTATCAAATTTGAAATTAAGGTTGGCAAATAGAAAGTGAAATATATAAACAACTGCATCTAGACTTAACAGTATCTACTTTTAACTCTTAAAGGAATTTTTGTGTGATTTTGTTGTTGCTTGTTTTTCTTTATTTTTGGTTTTGCTTTTGTTTTTGAGACAAAACCTTATTGTGTAGCCCAAGCTAGCATCAAATTTGCCATCCTGCTGCTTTAGCTTCCTGAGTGCCAAGAATAATTTATAAGCATGCACCACACTATTCAGCTCTAAGGAACTTTTGAAATAAGATTCCTTGATCCTAAAAGCAGACCATATAAGGGACTCCTGAATAATCTTCATGCCACTTGTTCTGAAGGTTGTCCCTTCCAGTTAATCCTCCTCACGCCTCCCTCCCAGCCCTACAAGTGCTTGTGATTCTGAGCCCTTTACTGTCCGTGTGTGCCTTCCGTTTCCATCGGCGCTGTAGCTCTTACCTGTCCAGCAGCAGTTCCAGCACTTCTTTAGTGGAGGCAAAGCCTCTGTAGGTAGACAGGAAGATGCTGATATAGGTAAAGTCATTGTCTCCAAAAGCTGTTAGCAGGTTCTCCACAAGCTTCTCCAATGTGCCAGCTTTGATGGTCCTGATCTTGCAGGTCTCATACTGACTGACTGTGTGTCCTGGAGGCAGCTGGTCCCCTTCAACCTGTATGATGAGTTAATGATTACCATCAGATGTCTCTGTCTTATAAAACTGAAAACACAACAATAGTCTGTCGCTTCTCTAAGCTCTTATTCAACTTCTCTGAAGCCGTGCTCCTACAAATGCAGCATGGCAGGTAGAGGCCATGGTCTAAGAGGGTATGTGGAGATGGGCTCTCTTTAAGAAAGCGCAGGTGTTCCTTCAAAGCTGCTACAATTGCCTCTACTTACATCCCTATCGACAACATATTTTATCAAAGATATGTTCTACCATCCCAGAACTGAGTTTAGCAAATGTTATCAATCATCCCCTTTGAGTTGTTCCAAACTCACTTTTAAAGACAGTTCCTACAGTCTTATGCCAGAAGAGCCAGCTCAGAATGATGTGGGGGTGGAGGGGCTGATGGTTTACAACTGTGTAGGATTTGTGTGAGCCGGCTGACTTCATGGGCAGAGCTTGCAAATCTAGATGGTGTAGAAGTCTGTTTTCTGTGGAAACCTACAGAGCTCTAACAATGATCTGACTGCCTTCAGCTCATGGAAGGCAGTATACATTCTACTTTAATATCATCAACAAACAACAGAATTGGCTGAGAAACAGCTGTTCTAAGCAGCACTGGGTTCACCCCAGAGGAGCAAGGGGAAGGTGGTGGGTACACAAGGCCTGCCACCAGGAAAACTTGTAATTACAAGAGAAAATATTGTCTTATGAGAAACAGCTAGCACATAAGAGCAAAACTGCAAGTAATATCTCTAGATATAATTGTATATTGGTAGACACAAATCATAATATATAAGAACTGGTGGGTAAAATGTGAAAGGTTAAAAATAGTATGAGAGAAGAGAATGTAACCGAAAAAAACCGAGGCGAGTTGTGCCTTGCATTCTACAGTAGACCTGTGCCTAACAAAGTCCTCAGAGATGCAATTTTTGAAATTTCACTTCTTGGGAGCTAAAGAAACTGCCCTACTAAGAGGAGTTCTGTAATATAATCTTTCTCTAAACCATGTAATTATTCTAGCTGTGGCAGAGAATAAGCAGGCAATTTGTCTGGGTCACAATTTGTATGATTTTATATCAGACTTCCCTAAACTGATATACTCAGACACATGGAAATTTAAAAAGAGTGGCAATAAAGAAATCAATCTCTACTGACAACGATTGTACTTACTGAGTTCTAGTTTGCCTTTTCTTTACCTGACCTGTCAGAAATTAAATTTCTGGAAAGAAATTCATCAGGAGATTGCTTTCAGAAAGAACCAAGTAGGGGTAACCACTTCTTGAAGGTTAAATTGTGTCATGCCACCACGTCTCACTGCTAGCAAGAATTAATGTTAAGACTACGACTATGTGATGAGTGCCTTTGTTTCCTTATTTAATTCTTAAAAGTTTTCTAGGGAAAAGGCTGGAGAGTTGGCTCAGAAGCTAAATGTAACTTCTTCTTCCAGAGGACCCAAGTTTAGTTACCAGCACCCATGTTGGGCAACTCACAATCACCTATAACTTTTATCTGACACTCTCTTCTCTTTTTCTGGCCTCCAAAGGCATCTACAGACATGGGACATATGCTCGTGAGAACATGTGCACATACACACACACGCACACACAAACACACATATCACATAAATAACAAAAAAAAAAAATTATAAAAGTTTTCAGAGGAGAAAGATTTGGTTCGGGAAAAACACCAAGTATTTCTGTAGGTCTCTTACGACTGTTAGATCAAGGCCTAGTCCTACCCATCTGTTCTCCAGAAGCTTCAATTAACTCAAAGCAGAAACAATAAGTGAAAAGGATATATGGCTTCAAACTCTAATTACATTTTTAATTACTAGGTGCAGTATTGCTTTAAGTGTGTACTATAAAATGCTAGTTCCTAAAAAAGAAGGTTCTGTGGTCAAGTTCAGGGACTACAAGTCAATAAAGTCAAAGACATTTCTTTACCGCTGAATTTCTTGGACCAGTATGTTCCCATGTGGCATTAAATTCCAGCAGGGAGACAAGACACAGCATCTCCAGATGCATTTCCCTTCATTCTCAGAGCATCTTGCAGAACTCCAGAATGAACTGTAACACACTGAAAATCTAACTCTTTACTTTTTACTTTGAGAAAGAAAAAAAAAATCAAGACAATATAAAATGTAATGTTACTTTAGTTAGGCCTGTAAACCCAGCCCTTTGAAGGCTGAGGCCAGAGAGCTGCGGTGAGTTAAAGGCCAGCCTGAGCTACACAGTAAATTCCAGGTCAGCTTTGGATACAGAGTGAGATCATTACTCAAAAAATCAAAACTACATAAATAAATTAAATGTAAAAACAAATTTTAAAATAAAATAGAAATTTTTATCTAAAAATTCCTTTGATCTCTTTATTAACATAATACTAAAATGTAAGGCTGTTTCGTGATTTGTAACTTTGTACTTCAAAAGACCTCATTGAAATAATTACCTGCCTACACAATATTAAAAGTGGTAGTTAAAAGTATTCAATGCCAGGTGTTAACTAGAGCAAAAGAAATGTTTCTCTGCTGTCAGAAACATTCAAATTCTCGCTTCATTTATAAAGCTTCCTTACCTTGTGATAATGTCAGAGTTCCTCACCAGACAATTTTGGAAATTCATGATTCTTACTTTACATTAAAGTACAAACCTCACTTTAAAAAAAAAAGAAAAATTCTTTCTTATAAAAAATAATAATGACTTACAAGTATTAATTTTTCACTGAGCTCTGAAATGGCCAGAAACTCACAGAGAAAAGTTCTTGTCAAAGAACTGCCTGAAAGCAGACGTAGTGGGAAGCTCTGGCCCGCCCTGGGGACTGGAATCTCATTTGCCCCATCTCTTCCTTCCAGTCATCCTTTTACTCTGAAGAAGGAATGTCAATCACATGCATGGTTCTCCCTGTGTCCTGAATGATTCCTGCTCCTCAGTGTTTGCATCCATACATTAGGGAGAACCAGGGGTGACTAAGAACGGCTAATAAAACATGTTTCAAGTTATATTTAAGAGACCTCTGGGAGTGCGGTGGGTGAGCATGAGTGTCCCAGAATGAAGTTCAGGGTTTGCTCTGGTGGCTGAAACCCTTTTACAAAGCTGAACGCACACTGGGTTGCCGGAACATTTGCTTAGTGCTATTTTCTATAGTGTTACTGAATTCCCTTTAAGGCTATTGCTATTTCAGGGGACAAAAGAGTTTGAGTTTTTTTGTTTGGTTGGGTTTGGGGGTTTGGAGGGGGCAGGGCTGGGTTGTTATTTTATAATTGTTTTTAATGAGTTCTAACTTACACTTAGAGTACATTTTCACAAAACAGAAAACTTAAAATTACCTGCTGACTACTGGAATCGTTTTGAAATGAAGTTGTACAGAAAAATTATATAAAAACATACCCTCTGGGCTGGAGTGATGGCTCAGCAGGAAAAGGAGTTTGCTCTCAAACCCTCATAGCCCAAGCCTTGGGATTCACAACTTAGCAGAAGAGAACCAACTCCCACAAGTTGTCCTCTGGCTTCGACACATGCTTTGTAGTACGCATATACCCATGTACACATACACAATAAATAAATAAAGTAATTTTTTTTTAATGCTGGAAAGATGGCTTGCTGCTCTTGCAGGGGATCTGGGTTCAGTTCCCAGCACGCACATTAGGCAGCTCACAATGGCCTGTAACTCTAGTTCCAGAGGATCAGATACTCTCTGGCCTCTGCAGGCACCTGCATGCATGGGGTGGACATAAACTCATGCAGACAGACAGATAGATACACACACACACACACACACACACACACACGAGATAAATCTTCTTTTTTAAAGTAGAAAGTTAAAAAATACACATTTGCTTAAGAAGTTAAAATGTTAAAGCTTCATTTTCGCAACAAGAGATTCAATAGGTCTGTAATCCTTTCAAGAGGCTTCAGGACCTATTTTTGTTTGTATTGTCTTAATAACTTAGAATTGAAGTTTAAAAGAAAAGGGGTGGACTCCTTGGCAGACAAGTGTTTAATAACCCAGACTTGGAAAGCCAGACAAGGAGGCCTGAGCCTGCCCTGTAGGTTAGCACGCTAACAGGAAACAGCTCAATCTGGCTTTAATCAGAATCCATGGCTTTACTGACAAGACCAAGATACCAAGGCCACGAAAACACTTCATTGCTGTTTCTCTGGCTGATCCTTCTGCCTTCTAAATTCAGGTTCTTCCAAAACAGCTTGCCTAACCTCTAAAGAACAAATATCTACTGTTCTTCCTAAGTGTCCTAGCTGAGCAACTCCATAATTAACAACTCTGGCCTAACAAAGAGAAGAGAAAGAGCTTGAGGGATGGAATATGCAAATTTCAAGTCTGTTTTCCAGCATCGAGAAATGCACACTTTCACTTTCTAAAACATAAACTATTAACAACTTGGGTGTTTCTACTTTGGAGAAGAAAAGAAGTCCTCCCATTAAATAATGCTCCAGTCACCTGATACTTTAATGGGGAGCATGCTACATAAACCACTGCATTAGAAAAGAGCCAGGGTGGAATCCTTCAGGCAGGCTCAGTCTCCAGGGCAGCCATTCCCAGGCATCTTAGCCTGAGCAGCAAAGCACAAGTATATTCCAGTCATTAGCTCCACTCCCAAAGTTAGACCCTAAGAAGTCCAAGTCATTACCCTACAGTTGCCCTCAGATGCTAAGGGAACACTTCATACTCCCTTCTCAAAAGATCTCCAACCACCAACCATGCAGCACCAAACCAGCCTAGCATGGGAAGCTCAGAGAGCAGATTTACCTAGATGGGTAGGTAAGATAGGCTCTGCCTATCCAGCCATACTATGAAATGCACACAATGAATTTTCTGGCCATGTGGGGAAGAAAATCCATTCTCTCAGTAGAAATCGTGCATGTAATGACCTACAGCAGAGCACACCGCAAAGCCATCTTAGCAGTGAGCTATCACTGCTTGGGCCATTCAGCAATGGAAGGCAAAGCTCATAAAAACTCATGAGCTTCAGCACTACTGAATGAATTCACTCTTTTGCTATGTCAGGGATGCCAGTTAAAAGATGCTAAGTAAAATTTTAATTTCAAATAAACAACTGAATAAATTGTGGGGGTACAAGAATGTCTCATGTGGTATTTCGAACCTTTCATAATACTAAAAAAATTACTTATTTCAAATATAAATGTCTCATTCATATATATATATTCATGCATACATATATATATTTATTTATATGGTAGAGCATTGTAAGTCAATACATGTTTACAACTTGAAATGGACAAATCAGGATAACTAGCATTTCTATCAAAGCAAATATCATAATTTCTATGTGTTTCAAACCTTTAAACTCTTCTCTAGTTATTTTGAAATATATAATTAAATATTCCTGTCTGTAGTTTCCATGTTGTGCTATATAGTGTTAGTCATTCTTCCCTCCCTGACTGTGTTATGGTTCCATTATATAGTTTCTCATTGGCCCCCTTTCCTCTCCCCTTCTAGGACGTTGCCTCCAGCAACGTCTAGTCTCCCCTCCACTTCTATGTAATGAAGCCACAATGGAGTGAGAACACGTGGCATATATCTTTCTGCACCTCACTTATTTGCCCTAACATAATTTTCCCAGTTCCATCAATGTTGCTGCAAGTGACAGGATTCCATCTTTTTATGGCTAAATTTATTATTCCACTGTATACACACACACACACACACACACACACACACACACACATATACTTTTAAAATCCATTTTTTCATAAATGCCCACTTTGATTTATTCCATACCTTGACAATAAACAATAAACAGGGAGGTTCGGGATTTTCTTTGATGTAATTAAATTATTTCATTTACTTTGGATATATACCCAGTAGTGGGATTGCATGATCATATGGTAATTCTATATTCAGTTTGTTCAGAAAATGTCATCCTGATAGTGTGTCCTATAGTTCTGTTTGGTAAGTCCTACAAGCCTATGTGAGTTGCATGTAGAGGAGAGAATAGATGCCTCATTCACCTGCTCATTTAGTGGGTCATCCAGGCATTAACTAAGCCCAGGTACAGTACAAAGCCTTAAAGAAATGCAGTGCTGACACGCAGGCTATCCAGTAGAGGAAACATAAAACCACAGAAACAGAAGGTGCAACACCTTTCCCACCCACCACCAGGTCACAGGTGACATTCCCACAACTAAAGACAGGCTGACGGGAGGAAAGTACAACCGATTTATTAGTAAACACTAATAATGTATATGGCCTCGAAGCCTTCAGAAAGGAAAACTGGGAAAATTGTGTGCTTACACTTAGGTTCAGTGAAGAATGGACAGCCATGTAGAGACAAAACTAGGCAAAGGGGGCATAAGCTAAGTAATGGAGTCAGAGGCTAATCCATCAAGGCCTATTTGGAATCTTCCAGCTTCTCTGAATTATGTTTCTTCTCCTAGGTACAGAGCAGAAGCCTTCTGGATTGAGGGCCTTATGATCTACTATCAGATGATATAAGTCAAAGAATTTACTTATGGCCAAATCTTACAAAGAAAGGTATTTTGAGCAACATTTTAGGCTTATGGTGGCTTTGTAGGAGAGGAGCTCTAGTTTCTGCTTTGGGAAATAATGAGGAAGAGAAGGAAAGTCACAAAGTTAGAAAGAGCTTGCTTTTGAAATCCATCCCTTCAGTTCAAAGTACTGTGAATGGTAAAGTACCATACTTGGGGTATCATTTCCTGAGCCCCAACATAACTCAATGTGAGTGAAATGGGGAGAGACAGGCAGTTTATCGTGGCTATACCAAGAGGGACCCAATGTGTTGAAGGTGTCAGAAAACGTTTCCTAAGTAGGCTGTGCACAATGTTGGCAGGGGCACAGCGCCCGGCAAAAACAAAGTCATCAAGAAGAATGAAGCATGATGGAGAAAGAGGGTTGCTGGCAATATGAGAACAAGGAAGATGGCTAGCGTCGGCCGCTGCATCTCTAAAGGACTGTCAGGTCCCGGAGACGGGAGGCCAGTGATGAGAGAGTACATGTGGCCAAAGAATCAGTGCTCAGGATAGTTTTGATGGGGACAACTTTAAAGTTGAGAAAACAATGGATGAATTGTTGATACTTCAGATGAGCATGTGGTACAATGAAAACAAGGGGTGGTTAGATACGCTTTGAAAATAAAAGTAAACTATCAAGACTTTGGTGACCAACTGTATACAGAGGTAAAAGATAAAGGCAATGAAAGAACAAGGGATAGTAACCTGATTCTTAGCACAGGTGATTGGACACAAAATGATATTATCCATATGAAAGATAACTGAAGAGTAAGAGTCAGCTTTTCATGACCAGAGAGGTACTGAATTCTGCTTTTTAAAAATGCACAACCTGAAAGGCTGGGGTTCATTGATAAACTGCCAGCCAAGCAAACATGAGGACCTGAGTCTAGACCCAGAAAACGCACATAAAAATCCAGAAAGTGGCAATTATCAGTAGCTCTAGCATTTGGGGTAGGGGGTAGGGGCCAAAGGACAGAGACAGGTAGATTCCTGGAATTTCCTGGCCAGCCAGTGTAGCCGATTGGTGAGCCCCCAGTTCAGTGAGACTCTGCCTTGAAAAATAAGATGGGGAGCAATTGAGGAAGATACTTGTTGTCAAACTCTAGCCTCCCCATGCACAGACACACAAAACATACATACACACATACGCTACACACAATACATAAAGAATGAAAATATACAATGTGACCTGACCACGTGTGTGTGGTATGAGCACATCATGGTGGTCTTTGAGAACACATCAATGGTATATCCAACGGGCAGTTGAAAATCTAAAAGCTTGGAAGAAGGGTCTCAGATGGCAAAGTGTTACAGCTCCTAGACTAGATGTACTCTTCCCAGCAGAACAGGGATGGACTGAAGAAGGTAACTGAATGAATACCCAAAACAAGGAGGTTTTGGAAGGAAAGACGGCCAGCTGAAATGAGGCACTGCACACATGCCAAATTCACAAGTCCCCTGAATCTCTGGAAGTATCTGTGGGCAGGAAACCCAGCAACAATCCTCACTGCCAGACACACACACACACACACACACACACACACACACACACACACACACACACCAACATATGCACCTTCCATCTAGTGACGCAAACACTCCAAGGCCTAGCCAGGAGCTCACCCCAGCCAGCTTGTACCACTTGCCAACTATGCGTATGTTTTCTTGACTCTGTGCTCAATGGCATCATGTGAGTAGTGTGAATTCAGCTTGCTGGGAATATACACATCATGTAAATTAGCAAATGCTACAAATCAGGGCTTTTATTTGGAGAGTCAGTTTCTCAGAGTCTCACTGCCGAAGAGTTCCTCTCAGAGTGTGCCAAAGGTAGCTGAACATTTTTCTCTTTGTATCCACTCCAGTTAAAGTATTTTTATTGCCACTATTATCTTTGATGGAAAATTCTGCTTGTGGAATATAGTAAAATAGAGAAACATGGAGAGAGGGATCTGAGCACATCCATGAAGAATGAATGTGCTCTGAAAAAATTCACAAGATCCTGGGACTGGAGGGATAGCTGAGCAGTTAAGAGTGCTGACTGCTCTGGCAGAGGACCTGGGATCAGTTCCTATCATCCACATGGCAACTAACAACCAGTTCCAGGGGATCTGACGCCCTCTTCTGGCCTCCATGGGCATTGTACACATGTGGTACACTTACATACAAGTACACAAAATATACACATAAGTTTTTTTAATCCTTTAGAAAATTTACAAGATCTTCAGGTACTGACTTTCATGAAGTCACTTGTCAGAATGAAGCCGTAAAGACAGGTTTCTGAGAGGAGATGCTCCCTTTGTTCTCAGGAAAATGCTAATTGAGTCCTCCCAGCAAACAACAGCCACCCTTTATCCTTTATCGTGCAGAAATCCCGCCCCCCTCCATCCTGTCTCAGCAGGGTTTCCTAGATCACCCCCAAAGAGTCCCGGACCCCTCCTTGAGGAAACAGGAAATGGTTTTTTCCACCTCCTGGGAATCAGTAGGATTCCTGGTAACTGGGTTCAACATTAATCTATAGCGGACTATCTAACACATCTGACACAGATCCATATTTCTGACACTGGTCATCCTTTAAGGAGCCAGATCACGCTATAAATGGTCTCGATTAGCAGCCCCTCCCTTTCTTTTTCTTCTTTTCCTTTCTTTCTTTCTTTCTTTTTGAAATGGGCTCTTGTGACCTTACCCAAGTTGTTCTCAAACTCCTGCCTCAGTCTCCCCATTGCCCAGGACTACAGAAGCATATGACTACCGCACCCTGATTTGGTTTCCGTTTCTGGGGCCAATTTAGAATGGACCTAGAATAAAAACTTAAAGTTTCAACGTCATGATCATCTACTTACAAGAGAATTCCCAGGCTACCTTGAAAATGCAAGGATTTGGAGTTGCATGGAGGGAGGAGAGCTTGACCTAGGTCTCTGCTGCGCTTCCCATATGACGTCACATACTGCGACATAGAGTTTAATATCTAGAGCGAACTGCCCAAATTCACAACTCCTTCCTTTCTTCCTCTAGCTTCAAGTGTCTATGGCCTGCAAATATCTTAAGTTCCATGTTAACAGGTGTCTTGGCTGTCTGGAATCTTGTCTGCTTTCGTGCAGCCCAGCCAATATTTGTCTGCAAGGGTCAGCAGGGGGTAGTGAGCTTCTGTGTGACCTAATATTCTTTGTGAATGAAGCCTGCTGTGAGTGGAAAACCTTTTCAGGGGCCTTGAACTTTCCCACCAAGCTATAAACCCCACAGACAGCTTCCTGAGTCTTTATCTCCTGTGAGATTTGTAAGTTTCTCTATGCAGAATCTAGGCTTGGGTGGGGGGAGCAACTGTCTGATGTTTCCAAACTTAAAGTTACAGACTTGGTTCTTATTCTGTACACCACATCTAGAACTCTATCTTCCCTATTTTCCTAAGGGATTAGTTCAATTTTAAGCAAACTAAATATGTCCCACTATTACTATCACCACAATGATCAAGCATAAAAATCTAAACCCCAGGTTGGGGAGGTAGCTCACTTGGCAAAGTACATTGCCATGCAAGCATGAGGACCTGAGTTTAGATCCCTACAACCCACTTTTATAGAAGCAAGACACAGCAACGCATGCCTGTAATCCCAGTACTGGAAGGTAGAGACAGGAGGATCCCTAGGGTTTGCTGGCCAGCCAGTCTAGTCAAACTCTTGAGCTCCAAATTCAGTGAGAGACCCTGTCTCAAAAATAAGATGGAGAGTGATTGAAAAAGACATCTGGTATCAGTCTCTGGCCTCCACACACTGGCCCACACACATCCTCACACAAATGTGCATATATACACAAATATATAAACACACATACATGCTCACACGCACAAGCACAAAGGAAAACCCCATTATCAAAATGCCAATGAAATCTTTACTCACTGGGTTTCAGACGTCAGGTAACAGTGTTGCATAACTTCTATCTTTGCCTCTTTGACACAAAACTTTTAAAGTTTGATGTGGACTTAAAGATTCAACAATAAAATGCATGTCATAGTTCACACAAAGCTATGGGACACAGGGTCTCTAGCAAGTCCTCTACCCCTTGGTGCTGTGTTTGGTACAGTAATAGCCCCAGATCATGAGCTTCCTGACAGAGCAAAAAGGAAATTTTCCAGCAAATGATCAGATGATCAAATGTAGAACCTAATTGAATTTCTCTTGAGTACATCTCTCTGAAAGATACATTGCATTTTTGTTTTTTATTGGGTATTTCTTTCTGTGTACTGCAAATTAATTCTAAGAAGCCATTTTTATGGCTTTAAAGAGGGCTGACACATATTACTGAGCACTCATGTTGGATCAGATGTGCAGTCACCATAACCATTCTTCACTGTACACTGTTATCCCTCCATTTAAGGAGAGTGAAGCTTGCAGATATTACCCAGAGTTATTCAGCCAACTCGTACCAACAATGCCAGGATTAAAACCAGCTCTTTTCCTATGGTGATGACACAAAGAATTGCAGCACCGGGCACTCAACTGCCACGTTTGAACACTGAAGACTATCAAAATTCAATAGCCTGGAATCTACACCCATCAAAGGACTCCTAAGAAAGAGATAAAATAGATAAAAATGCAAAGGCATATTGCAAGGCTACACACTATTCAATGCTTCACAAATAAAATACTGTGTGCAATACTTAAATCCTTCCTTTTTCATTTTCTTTCTCCCACCCCAACCACTTTCACTAAAAGATTTTATACACCAAATGCTCTCCTGTATTGTTCTTAACTATTGACACAGACTGAAATCATTAACACTTCAGACTACTGCTTTAGTGCTAAAGACCTTCTCTGGAAGAAAACAAAGGTTTCCCTCATTATTACATGTTTTAAATAAGTAAATTAAATCTAAGAAGGACATCAAAGCATGCAAAGGAAACTAGGGGAACAACATACCCAGCCATACAAGGGGGATCAGACAGAGCAGGAGTCTAGGAAGCACTGGTGCTCTGTTCCAAGTTACAGATCACTAATCAGTTTGCCTACATGCTAAGTATAAGTATACTCCAGTCAAAATACATTCCCTTCCATTTTCAGGAAGATAAACAAAAGCAGAGCAATTATATGATTGAAAATAGGATATAGACAAAAGGGTAGGTTTGTGAACTGTGACACAGAAAAGAAAAAGACTGATGATTAATAAAAGCATAGATCCAATTTCTTCAAATAACAGAAAGAAAAGGGCAACAAATTTGCTCACTAAATATTAATGGACAGAAACATATGTAAAAGGCAAGTGTCAGCAATAAAGAAAACGTGATAATATGCTCATTATTCCCATGGTTCATAATCCACTCGTGTTTGTTTGCTTGCTTTGTTTAGTGTTTTTAGACAAGGTCTCATTATGTAGCCTAGGCTGGCCTCAAATTCAAAGAAATTTGCCTGCCTCTGCTGGGATTAAAGGCATGAACCACATGGTCTGACTCATGACCCACTCTTTACACCATCTAGTAAAAAACAGTATCAAAAGCACTCCCGTTGTGCAAGGAACTTAAAGGAGACACCAAGGAAACCTACAAAGGAAATAAAAGATTTCTGCTATTTAAAAACCTCAGTAAAGATTATATGTGAATGCAATTTATTTCTTTTTTCATTTAATAGCATGGAGGGAAAGGGATAGAGTTTAATACTAGTATATGACAAGCATTAGATAAATTCCAAGCAAATATGCAGAAACCTTTAAACATCCCAGTGCTTTTGAGGAAAAGGCAGGCATATCTCTGTCTATCATGGTCTATATGGCAAGTTCCAGGCCAGCTGGGGTTACAGGGAGACCTTGTCTCTATAAAAAGAGGGAAGGGGGATTACAGAACCCTAAGATTCAGTGATAATAGTCAAAAGAGTAAAAATGGCAAGGAACTATATTCTGTTTCTAGTGACAGCTCAATATATCATTGTAAGCTTGCAAGTATTTTCTATGTATCTTAGCAGTGGGGTAGCTGATGATTTGGTTGTTTTTGTCTGCTCTTAAATGCATTTAAATGAATTAATTCATTCAAAAAATACTTAAAGTCCCATCTATAAGTTGCTGGAAGCCATAGATACAATAAAGAACCAGACAAGATGCCAAGGTATCACACAAATGAATGCACCCCCTCTACAATTAAATAAGATGAAAGATTCCTGAGTTCATCAAGACTGGTTCACTAGTATGTGGCCCTATCCCTCAGAGACAGTCTTCAAAGCTACCTGAGCCTGTTTCATGCCAGTATGCTAGAAATACTACAGAGAAGTATGACTGACTTCATCACAGTACGTATGCAGAGGGACTATAGGAAGAGAGGGAGAGGCTCTTCTTAAATTTCTCCCTCACTGTTAGTAGAAATTGCAGGTAAGACCATTGGCCAAATGGACGTAGAGGGCAGTCCTCCACCATCACTCCCCAGTACCATCTCTAACAGTGCTGTGGGGACTTACCAGTGGGCTCTGGTATTCATCTGTACACATCAAATTAGTTTTACCTTTAAACAAAAGCAATACTCAACTTCATAATAATAACAAAAGTTCAGAAGAAAGTTCTAAAGTTTTTATTACGGTAGTATTAAGTTTCTGCATAAAAAATATCTCACCATGCTTTAAGAAAAATTTTCACCAAGAAACAATGCAGACTTGGGGATTTACTTCTCTCTTCTCCTGAGCACTACAGTCTTCAAGACAATCACTGGAGGTTCTGAGAAACAAGTCTGACTTTTGAGCCTGTGTTCCAGATAATCTTACCCAATTTAAAAGCAAGCCCAAGTGTTTGCATTTTGGCAGCATAGTGTCGCCAACTGCAGAAATGCCCTGATCTCCATTCGGAAATACTGTGTAACCATATGAAAACAAGAGTGAATAGGCTTACTGACGGCCTACAGAAGTTAAGCTTGAGCAAAGCCAGCTGATCTCTCTTCATTTTAGTTTGCTCATCTGTAGACTAAGAATGTTATCACTAATTCTTCCTTAACTCCCCTGGATATTATAATGAGGGTTTTGCTAAGTGTGGAGTACACTTGGAAATACTTGAGACTAAAGAGCTGTATTGTATATGCAAATATTACCAACGATCACATATGCAAATATTACATGTAAAGAGCTGTATTGTATATGCAAATATTACCAACAATCACATATGCAAATATTACATGTAAAGAGCTGTATTGTATATGCAAATATTACCAACAATCACATATGCAAATATTACATGTAAAGAGCTGTATTGTATATGCAAATATTACCAACAATCACATATGCAAATATTACATGTAAAGAGCTGTATTGTATATGCAAATATTACCAACAATCACATATGCAAATACTACATGTAAAGAGCTGTATTGTATATGCAAATATTACCAACGATCACATATGCAAATACTACATGCCAATGGCCTGAAATGCTTTCAAGAAAGCCATGGTAATCTTTGAGTGCTTATATTATGAAATTCAATGGATTTTTCTCCACAAAGGGAAGGTACGAAAGCCTACAGAGCTGACCTCTGCCCTCATTTCTCTTCCTGCTGGCTGTCCATCCTGTGGAAATGTTTCAGCACCTACTTCCCGTGGTGACTATACAAGTGGCAGCATGGGCTTCTTCCTGGAACTCACTGACCCTTTTGCTCATGAATGTTTTCTCAAGAATAACAACAGGCTGCAGGAAGAACTAGTCAGTGCTCAACCCTTGCAGCATACTCAATAAATCTGTTTTCTTATAGAAAAAACAACCAATAATAATTAATAATCCTAGCATACTGCACTTGCACATATCCCATAATAACCTTATATAGCTGATAAATTTACCATCCCCACTACAAAGTTGAGTTAACTGAAGCCCAGAGAAACTGGGAAGCTTGTTCTGGGTCACAGAGCCAAGTGGTGAAGCTAGGATTCAAATTTAAGTGGTCCAGACCCAGATTCAAACTTACCCACAATGCTATCTCAGCTCTCTGAAAGTTTCCCTGTGAATCCACAGGCCCATCACCAGTTTCTCATCCTTTACTTGATAACCCTCTATTTTGCTCTATCTCCCCAGTCTTATTGCCCACCTTTGCCTCTGTTTAGACCCCATGTCTTAACTGGAACTGCAGAACTAAAGGCCTCACTAGTCTTACTTGCCTCTAGCCTCACCACCTCAACCACTGATCTACAGCCACAACAATCCTCCTAAAAACACACCCTGCTTTAGAATAAAGTCCAAGGATCTATGAAAGCTAAATGTATCCCATAGCTCTGCAGTTCATCCCAGGTACACACTCAGTGATTGTGTCCATCCACTGAAAGATGAGGACAAATTGTACTTTTGTTCAAAATAGTCACGCTATTTCCACAATATGTTTATTTACAGGAATCCTCCATTTGACTGCAAAATCTTTAGATGGATAAAAATACTCTATTTTAAGAGTTGCCCTGATCTGTGGGGGATACATTCTAAGACCCCCAGTAGATACCTGCAAATGAACTAGAACTGATGTAATATTTCCATCTCTAAGCACTGATCATGCACAGCAGTCAGAACTCTTACAGTACAACATGCCAGAACACTAGCACAAAATTCTTTTTCCTCTTCACAATTTCACAACTAGATGTCTCATTCCTCTTACGGTGTATCTATAGTGACTTTGTAAAACTGCCCTTCGGGTCACGTCACACTCCTGCTTAAAACCTCGCTCTAGCTTTCCATAACACAAAAATGACTCCAGCCTTTTGCCAAAGCTCCCAAGGCCCTTTCTACCCATCCCCTTGACCCTGCCCAGCCATCTGCTTCCCCCATTGGCCTGTATGCCGTTCCCAAACTGCGGAATGCTAACTCACACCCAGGGACCTCAGCATTTGTTCTTTTTCATTTTCTTTAAGATTTACTTATTTCTCTCTCTCTCTCTCTCTCTCTCTCTCTCTCTCTCTCTCTCTCTCCCCTCTCTCATGTGTGTGTGTGTGTGTGTGTGTGTGTGTGTGAGTCTATATAAGTTTATGTGCAATCACACATGTGCAAATGCCTACAAAGGCCAGAGGGTATTGGATCCCCTGGAACTGATTGTCATGGGCACTGGGAACCAAACTTACATGCTCCTCAGGAGCAGTAGGCACCCTTAACTGCTGCACCATCTTCCCAGTGCCTATTTGTTCCTTCCATTCTGTGAGGTATGTTCTCCTGGGGTGTTCCTCACTCAACTTCTTATGAATCTCTGATGAATCTCTTAAGTATCTCTACAAAATCACACCAGAGCATCCCTCTGCCATCACGTTCCTCTGCCAAGCCAGACCACCTCATTTACTGTATGTCAGCAGATGAGCAACGAGCCTGTCTGTCTTGCTCAGGGCTCTATACCTGGTCATGAGTGCTATCACACAATGAATGCTCAATAAACGTTTGCAATAATGAATGAAAAACACACAGAGGAGTAGAGTGTGTTGACACACACCTTTAGTCCCAGCACTTGGGAGGCAGAGAAAGAAGGAACTCTGTGAGATCGAGGCCAGCCTGGTCTATATAGGGAGTTCCAGACCACCTGGGGCCACTGGGAGATGCTATCTCAAAAAAAGGCATATGAAACTCCATGCATTCCATAAAAATACAAAAATATCTTTCATTCAAAACTAAAAATCTTAAGTAAACAAAGTTAACCAATGTAATCGCTTCACAGCAATTGAGAACTGAAATGAATTGTTAAAATGATTATCTTGAGAGGTTTTTGGAGACTAGTCAATTCTATAGTTTGTTATCATGACTAAAAATTACTGAACTCATGAGATTATTTTCCACTGGGATTCCTCTGCTATCAAGATTAAGGCCTGAATCAAACTGCACAACACAGCAATCTCTCATTCTCTGAGACTCACAGTGCTCTTACTGTTCCGTCAGCTGTAAATGGCACTGAGCCTGTGCTAGATTTGAAAAGCATCGGAGCAAGCACTTCTTGACTTCTTACAACTCCAAGTGGGAGTGTCAGAGAAATGAAGACATAGTCAGCTCCACCAGCTACATGATGGTAGTGTCAAGACATACTCTCCAAAAAAGTTGCTTGTGAGGCCTCGGACCAAACAATTTCCCATACTTTGTATCCCAGGGAGATGGCACAGAGTAAGGTGGGATTTCACCTGCAGCCTTTTAACTTTCCTTTCCTATGCCAGGTTCTAAGGACACTGAGGTCTCTGAATGAATAGTGAGTTTCTATTGTTGAAGCAAACTACTACCCAAACCTCCTCTAGAATGCTCAGTCGGGGCCATTTCCATCTTGTTGCAAGGCCCAGGCACAGGGCCAGTCATTATACTTTGGCAAGTGAAGGCTGGGGCAGTACTTCTTTATTACAAATCACATTTTTATTCATTTACTGATTCCGAAATATCTGTTGGGTTTCACCATGCGGACTGTGGATGCAGAGACAAATGACACTTGCACCAAACGCTGGGCACATATCAGTGCCATGCCACTGAACCTCCAGAATTTAAACTTCTTTTCTTTTTAAAACTCTCAGCCTCAGGTTCATCACTACAGTAACAGAAAATAGATCAACACATTCCCTAACCTCTAAAGGCAACATTAACCAGCAAAGACAAATAGTACACTGATAAATAAACAATTTATAGTCTCATGACAGTAGGGATAACTGCTCCCCATAAAAAATTTTTTTAAAGAACTGCAAGACAAGAGGATCAGATTTTTGTCTCAGAGGCCATGTTTTACTGAGGAATATCAGAATCAAAATATGAGTAGCTGTTCATCAGACAAAGGTAGGAAGAAAAGGAGAACAGAGGAGAGGGAGAGAAAGACAGAAAGGAAGGAAGGAAGGAAGAAGAAGGGGGAGAGAGAGAGAAGTACGGAGGAGAGAGGGAGATTTTCAAATGAGACAGCAGCCTTTACACATGCCCTGAAGCATCTTGGACTGCTGGAAGGACAGAGAGAAGCTATGCGGCCCTCAGAGAGTGAGCCCAGGAGAGCAGTATATCGGTTTAGCCAGGAGAACTCTGATCTTTAACCGACCACCAATCATGATCAACTATGAGTGACAATGTAAATCAGCACTGTCAAACAGGGCTACGTGAAGAATCCACTATAGAGCTAAGAAAGTTCAGTTAGAGAACAGGAAGGGGCAAGAGATCAGGAGCAAAGCATCTCAAAATGTGGACCAAGATCTCTAGCATCAGTCACGTCGGCTACTACCTCCCCTCAAACCTTCCAAATCCAAATCCCTGTAACTGAACTCTGTGGGTTGAGACCTAGGTCATGACACATTACTAATTAGGGACCACACCAAAGGGGCAGGAGGGATCGCAAGGGTGATGAGAAAAGAAACAAGGATGATAGAGGACATGCCAGGACATGCTGTCCTCTTCTAAAACTTTCATGTTTCCTCCCTCTTCTCCAACCTTTTATCTTTCTTATGTCCAAAATGGGACCAATTTTGTTTTGTTTTCTAGTCATTGCCTGATAACAGGTTTATTCAAAGTAAAGCATAAAATTGCTCTGAATTGGTCCCAACCAGAGCAGATGTGAAGAAATGAGCATGAGTCATACCATGAGCTGCACAGGTTCACACCTGACTGGAAAATTTCAAACTGAGAATAATTCTATTTTTGTTTCCGTAGTTTTCTCTAACACTTAAGAGTCCTTCTTCATATACAATCTCATTTGATCCTCACATTGCTTCCATTTTACAGATGATGACACTGGAATTTACCCAGGCACATTATTGAAAATTGACAGAGGCAGATGTCCCTTGGACTCCAAATCCGCACTGAAGGAGCAGTGTTGGGTGTCTGACTAGGTAACAGCCCCTGTGTGCTGCTCTCCCTTAACCCTCACGGCACACTTGGCAAGTAGCAAAACCTACCTCATATCTGTGATGCTGCAAACAAAACAGAAATTTGGGTCCTCTACTTAACAACAACTCAGAATTCCTCTATTAGGTATAAGAGTGAAAGGTACCATCAGTATCTGTATCAGTAGTTTTTCATTATTATAGCAAAATACTTGAGGTAGGCTAACTTTTGAAGGAGGAGATTTTTATTTAACTCACATTTCTGGAGATTCAAGAGCATGGTGCCAACATCAGCTCAGATCTAGTGAAAACCTTTATGGAAGACCTTTACGGCAAGAATGGTAGGAATCATATCTCCAAACAGGAAGCAAAAAGAGTGACTCAGAAGGTGGGCTGGCTCCTACTCACTTAAGAATTCAGGGGTCCCAGAGCTACCTTACTCCCTTCCAAGGCAGCTCCTCCAAAGACCCACATGCCTCCCTGACTGGACCACATATCTATACCACCTCACAACACCACCACCCGGAGCACACTACTGTTGTTGGAAAGAGCTTCACCATACCTGATCCACAGCACCCCTCAGACAAACTGAGAAACACTTGCCCTGTGTTACTAAAACTACTTGGAGACAATTATTTTCAGTTTTTTATTAGCATATATTAAATAATAACAGGTCTATTATAACATTTTCATGAAGTGTATGACATATTTTTATCATATTTAGCTCCCGTAACCCTTTCTTGTCTCCCCCACTCGCACTGATTCCTTTCAAATATTTAGTTTTCATATTACCATGATAGAGGTCACGGGACTGTGGGAAATTATAACTGTCTAAATCAAACCAAACATAAGCTGTCTTGTCAAAGAGGTGTAATGGTCATGTCGCCAGCAGTAATTGTATGTTTGAATTTTCAAATAGACAGTCTTCTCTCCCATTTAAAAAAAAAAAGTTGTACCATTCCCCTTTCCAGGAGTGTGATTTAACTTAATAGCTAAGCTAATAACCACGAGCTGCTGACTTGGTACAAACAAAGAAAGCACTGTCTCTGCAAGTGGACACAATGGTCCTAGATGTGAGATGGATTTCAGTATCTGTGGTGAGTGACCATTCCATTATGTAACCAATGGAGCTGCATGAATGCATGTTACATAACTCCACACGGCTCTGCCATTCTAATTAAAGTGGGGAGACCTTCCTTTCAGAGTTAAAAGCTTTTCTTAGTTACTCCTCTAGCTTGTAAGGTTAAAAAGTAGAAATTATTTGAGCCAGGGAAATCATGTACATAGCTATTGTGCTCAGCATAAATAATGACAGAGAAAGGATGAGAAAAAAAAATGCTGTTTTGAGGGTCTAGGAGCCAACTGTGGGGGAGGGTTTAAAAGAGCAGAAGGCTGACCAGTCTGGGCCTACAGAACTGAAGCGGTGTGCTTTTAGCTCTGCCTCAACTGAGGAAAACACAACCATTTTCAAATCTACATGACTCTCAGAATCACTTAAAACACTTATTGATTTGTTTTTCAAAAAAAGACATGAGAGTCACAAACAGGCCATTGACATCACACAACAAAGCACAATTACAAAGGAAACAAGACTGCAAAGGAGCTTAGCAATCTCTAGTCGGCCATCACACACTTGCCTGTAGCCCACAGAGTTAATCCACACCTTCTGGATAAAGGTCTGTGGGCCAAGGAAAGGAGGAGGCACACCTTTAAAAGGCCAGAAAGTAGATCTGGGAAGCTGCTCAGAGTGTGAATAATAAGGTTAAGGAAAAAATAAATTTTTAGAAAGAAGTAACATTTAAATCACACAACAGTAAGTCCTTCACAGGGGAATTTAATGCTCAGTAAGCAGTTATTTTCCCAAGGAGGGGAACTCTTTTAACACCAGCCAGCATTTTTAAAGTTTCATTTCTTTTAATGGAAATGTTTTGGAAATACCTCCTTTTAAGCTTTCAAAAGTAGAATATACTGAGTGTAATTTAACCTTTCGTTCATAGCACAGAAGGCCACCAGTTGCTAAAAGGACCATGTTATCCGCCCTTGACATAGATAAATGTGCTTATTCCAAATCTAAAAGATCCCATGTACCTACACTCCTCTTATTCTTTTGCCTAGAATTTAGTCATCATCTCTTTCTTGCAGGCATTCATTCAATAAATACCTATTGTGTCTTCCATCTGTCAGATACCGCAGCAGTGGATGGGGAAGAAATAATAAAAGCCCATGACCTATGGAGTCTAGATTTCAGAGCAAGGACCAGACAAGCCAGCGGTAGTGAACAAACAAACGAGGAAAAGGACACATCAGACGGTGGCATTATGGAGCAAGTGAGGGAAGAGCGGGAGGGGCTCCAGGGGAAGAAGCACTGCGGTTGAGTGAGTATTACGGAGAGCCTCACTCACAAGGTAAGATCTAACCACGGCCTTCCACTGAGATTGACTGCTATTGTTCCAAGTGGGTCAGCCTCCAAAAGTCCCACTCTCTTCAAATTTGTTACTCTAAACCTTAACAAAGCAGTAACCAGCTTAGTGACAGAGCAAGAAGGACAGTCTCCCAGCCTTTCCTATGACATGACTTGCTCAGAGAACCTTTCATTGATGTTACAGTTTTATTTTTTCTTATTTGTTTTTGTTTTCTGGTGTGTGTATGTGCAGTCTATATGTGCCTGTGCACATGCACATGGAGACCAGAGGTTTGCCTCAAGTGTTGTTCCCCAGGAAACATCCACCTTAGGTTTTGTTTTTGGTTTTTTTTAACTTTTGGAGTATGTATGTGTGTGTGTGTGTGTGTGTGTGTGCGCGCGCGCACATGTTCATGTGTGAGTGCGTGTATTTGGAGTTCAGAGGCCAATGTTGTGTAATGTGTAATGTGCCTCAATCACTATCCACCTTATTTATTTTTGTGTATTTATGTGTGTGCCACGTGTGGGTGCGTATGTGTGTCTGTATATGTGAGGCACATGTGAACATGTGTGCATGTGCCTACAAAGCCCAAGGTTGACATGGATGTCTTCCTTGATTGCACTTCATATTATCTGTTAAGACAAAGACTCTCACTGAACATAGAGCTAACCATTTCAGCTACTCCTGCTAGCCAGCTCATTCTGAGGATTTGTCTCTACCACCTCGAGTTGGGGTTACATACAGGTGGCTACCATGCCCACCTGGTTTTTTACTAGGGCTCTGGGGATCCAAATTCAGGTTCCTGTACTTGTGTAGCAATCACCCTACCCACTGGGGCAGTGCACCAGCACCTCCATTTTATTTTTTTATTTATTATTTTAATTTTATGTGCAGGAGTGTACTGCCTGCATGTTTTTAAGTACACTTGTGTCATGCAATGCCCACAGAGTCAGAAGAAGGCAGTGGAGTCCATGAGCCATCTCTCCAGCCCCTCCATCTTATTTTTTGACACAGGATCTCTCACTGAATCTGGAACTCACTGACTAGACCTGCTGGCCATCACACCCTAGGAATCCTCTGTCTCCACCTCCCCAGCACAGAGATTCCAGGCACACACTAACACACCTAGTTTTTCATGTGGGTACAGTGGATCTAAACTCAGGTCCTCACACTTGAACAACAAGCACTTTACCAACTGAGCAATCACCCTAACTCTGGGGGGAGGGAGGAAGAGAGGGAAGGGATAAAGAGAAAGAGGGGGAAAAGAGAGAGGAGGGGGAAAAGAGAGAGGGGGGAGAAAAATAGAGAGGGAGGAGAGAAAGATTGTGTGGATGGGTGCAAATGTGCATGTATGTGGAGACCAGAGGTCAATTTCAATTATCATTTCTTAGGCACTGTCCACCCTGTTTTTGAGACAGAGGACTCACCAATCATCAGGTTAAGTTAGCTGGCCAGCAAAACCCAGGGATCTATCTGCCTTTGCCTCCTCAGAACTGGGATCACAAGTGTGTACCACCATGCCCTGAGGCTGGGGATCAAGTCAGGTCCTCTTTGCTGACCAGGCTGTCTCTCTAGTCTACCTAGTATTTAGTTTATATGTGCTTTAGAAAGAAAGAAAGAAAGAAAGAAAGAAAGAAAGAAAGAAAGAAAGAAAGAAAGAAAGAAAGAAAAGAAAAGAGAAAGAGAGAGAAAGAAAAGAAAAGAAAAAGTGCCCGAAAGTCAGAGGGTACAGTACATAAGAATATAACCATCTTAAAAATTTGGCCACGCCTGTAGTGTATGACAACCAATGAATGATGGTTTCTGCTCTTCATCTCCGTAACTACACCCTTCTGACTCCTCCTGTGATAACTGCTCTCTACCTTGCCCTCTGGGGGTGACGTCACCCAAGCTCCGTCCTCAACCCTCCTCTGTTTTCCATTTTTCCCAAGCTGTTCAAGCATTTATATAACTTAAACTAGGTGGAGGCTTCACTAACCCCAAACTGCTTCCCATCTGAAAGCCAATCCAGCAAAATATGTCCCAAAATCAAATAATCATGCCCCTCCCCTTCCACCAGCACCACATTGTTCTCTCAAGTCTGTTTCTGCTAATGGTGCAGCTGTGCAATTTTTTTCGATTACAGCACAGATCTTAAAGTTATTTTTGACTTCTCCCTGTCACTGCATTCACCAGTAGTTTTTGATGCTTCCTACTAGGTTATAATCTACTCTACTAACAGGAATATATATATATATAGATTATGTGCAAGCAATATTTTTAAATTAGTATGAATGTTCTCTAATAAGAAGGAGGCTTCACAAAAGATGGGATGAATATTTCAGATATGACATGAAACAAAACATTTAAAGAAGGTGATATGTGTGTATTGAGATTTTAGTACTCACTGAGTTGATGTCAGCAGAGGTCAACTGGGAACAGGTAAGATCCCAGATCCCAGTTGGCTTCCTGTATTCAGACATAATCTGTCCCTCTTGAATGTGGTCTTCCCATTGCCATTTGCCATGAAGTAGCATAGGTCTGGGAAAGGTTTCCTGAGACTGCGTCATACTGTTTGGGCTTTCAGTCTCCAAAACTGTGAGCTAAATTAAACTTTCTTTTTTAAAACTGGTATCCCTGACAAAAGCAAGTACTAGGGAAATGTGTAGCAGACCCCAACCTTTGTTTAAGAAACATTGGCAACTGATTAGCTGGGTGAAGATGAACGTCTTCCTAAAGTGAGGGGCTCTGGGTAGGCTGACTAGACCTCAGTGGATGAACCTGCAGTGAGGTCTTTTAGGGACACTAACTTGACACAATAGACCTTAACATAGATGAAAGTATGTATGGATTCCAGTTGAGGTGCTATGTGGGTGACCGCGGGGAAGGGGGTATTAAGATGATTAAGATTGATTGAGATGTTCTGTATGAAATGCACAATGATTCAACACAAAACATTTTGTAAAAGAACTGGTCTGCCCTTACACCCGTATCACCCCTCCAAGGCTCAGGGAACATCAAACTTCTTCAGGAGCAGAAAGAATGCAAGAGCCAGAGGAAGGGAGGGGAGCAGAGTGGAACACGGACTTCCGGGTATGTGTGGCTACTGCACTCTTGAACTCACAGCAACTGCGATGGCCTACGCAAGATACGCACAAGATCGGGCCCAACAACACTCAGTCATGGAAGGGGAGCCATAGGATCCCACCCCTCCCTGAGGATTTATAAGCTGTTAACAGTTAATGCCAGAGGAAGACAGAGACATTTTCTCCAGTGGTGTAGGCACTGATAAAGTGCCGGGCTCTTGTAAACAACTCCTTCCCATGCTCATGCAAGCAACCTAATGATACTTAGTGGATCAACAAGTGAATGAATGAATAAATAAACAGACATGAAGTAAAAAGGGTCTAGTTGGGAAGAGGAAGGAAATTAACATGAGTGGGAGGAGGACAAGAGAGGGTATCGAAATACATTGTGTGTGTGTGCATGTGTGTGAGTGTGTGTGTGTGTGTGTGTGTGTGTGTGTGGTATATGAATGCCATGGCATGCATGTGGAGGTTAGAGGACAACTAGCCAGAGTCAGTTCTCACCTTCCACTACGGGAGTCTTGGGGATTGGGTTCAAGTTGTCAGTCTTGGTGACAAGCACCCCTTATTCACTGAATCATCTCACCTAAATGACTGAAATATATGTATATGTATGTATGAACATGCTATAATGGGACTCATTATAATGTCTAATCAATATGTTGGTATCAACATTACAGAAATAAATAAAATTTTAAAAGTTGGCTTGCTCTCATATTATTTCACCATAGTAACAAAAAATACGATGCAAGTGTTATACCATTTTTCTAAATTATCAGATAAAAAGAAGGTCCTATTAATTAAGGCTGAATGTATCCTTGGAGTAGCACAAATCCAGATATGTCAACATGAGAGTTAACAGTCACAGGATAAACTGAGAATTGTGAAAAATGTTAGGGTCAGTAAAAGTACCTTTTTCAACAATTCTAGGAGCAAGAACAAGGAGGGGTGTGGCTCACTGCTGATGAGAGGGGTCCTGTGAACAGGGAACAGAAGAAAGCAGAATGATTCACCCCTATCCACGCGGCCATCTTCCCTATCCAGGAAAATGGTCTTTGAACTGGAAAGCATAGGACCAAAAGAGGAAACTATAGCCAAGAAGAAAGAGGAGGTGTTTTTTAAAAAAAAAAAAAGCACTTAGGCCTTTAAAGGTTTCGTGTCTCTGGAGACAGATAAATACCTGGGAAGGGCACTGGAGGTCCCAGCAGGTGAGACGATGACACTGATGAGTGGAGCAGAAGCAGAGAGTGCAACAGGTGTGTAATGAAGGAAAGGAACCAGATGCATGAGTTAAGATAGACTACAGTGATGAAGAGGTATTCTCTCAACTGTGCCAAAATTCCAGACTTGGTTTGTAAACAGTGATCGCGTAGCACTAACAAGAGATTATGAGAAAAACAAAAGCATATTGAACTTAGGTCCCTTCCTTTGCTGATCCACACAGGTACCAACACAGAGCTCACAGACTTCAAAAACACCTTCCCACTGACTCCTTCTCCTCAGATCAGTACAGACACAATGGAGAGGTACAAGCTGAGCCGTCCTGGGGCTGCCTAGATCTGTGTCCAAATCCAACAGTCAGGACTGCTAATCGGCGAAGTCATGTTAACCAGTGACTAGCAACATAATACAGAACCTCTGTAAATGGACTGGAAAGAAAAGTGGAGCCATTGGTTTACTGAATCAGGATTTTAGAGGACCATGAAAACAACTACAAAAACTAGCTAAAACCAACAAAATTAAATTTAGTGAAAGTAAATATTTTCCATATTTAGATTTTTTAAATATCAATTCTCTAAGCACAGGCTTACTAAGACAAGTTAATAAGACTTAGTGATAATTTCTATTTTAAAAATAATACCAAAGAAATTTTGCTAAATGTGTTCCAAATGTAACACATTTGCAAAAAGACCTATATTAAGTTCCATACAGAACTCAACTAATTTTAGACAGAACTACATAAAAATTGACAGTATTTGACCATATTTAACACAGAACAGCTTATTTCAAATAGCGCAGCCTAAAAGAAGATTATACGTGGTACCCTAGAGTAGAGCATGCTTTGATGCTCAGAGAGAGGTCATTTATTACCTTTTCGGCAGAGCTGCTTCATGGGAAAAGTAGCATGAGAGCTGGGACTTGAGTGACAGCTAGATGTAAACAGAAGAGGTGTGAGGAAAGGAAGGCCTTTAGACATCGGCCAACAGTAAGAGACAAAACGCTAAACCAGGAAAGTAGCCTAGTAGCTACAACGCAGTGCGCAAAGGGCAGACAGACTCGCAGCACAAAGGGAGACTGAAACTTGACTTTGTAGTCTTCACATCTGTGGTAAGTGCTCCGAAATCGTGTGATTCTCCTACAAGGGCCGAAAGGTAAGGGAATAAGTGAATGAACAAATGAATGCTTTCTGATAAGTAGAAAAGGTCAACATAAACACAGCTCCCAAGAGCCAATTCAGTCTGTCCTTGGGATTCTAGTACTTTCTATCTCCAAAGGAACCTAACTCCCTTAAAAATTCTGGGTGATTACCAACGGGACTGGAACGACTCAGGCAAAGTAGAGGCAAAGGGCTGCCTGGCCCCCTGTCAATCCTGAGAGTGAGCTAATTTACCAGGGCAAACTTTCCAAAGACAACTCTGGTTCAATGACTCCTAAATGTTGTGCTTTAAGATTCTTTCCAGAAAACAAATACCATCTAAGTCTGCAAGTTTCAGAAACAAATGTTTGGTGGCTTTTGTGGGCAATTGTTTTTTAAAAATCAAGCATTCCTATGATATAATTTTAAAGAATTTGGCTCCAAGAGAAAGAACTGAAGCATTAGTCACGTGCTTCACATTTCTTACTAGTGCCTGCCAGATTTTTTTTTTAATTAAGAAAGGAAAAATGGGTCAACCCAAAAGAATTTTTACAACTGTCAGAATAAATACAAGGCCATGTAACCCCATAAACTTTATTTTTTGGAGCCTTTCTCCCCTTCCCTGTGGCTGTGAGTGTCCTTTGTTTAGAACCCAGCCAAATACGTAACCCTGGGGACTGTCCCTACGTCGTATGTACTGTAAGGACATCTATTCTGCCAGGCTAGAAGACTGATGCACTCCTGGATTAGAATATGGCTTCTTCCTATTTTAATTCCAAGATTTTAATGGGATGCAGTGAGGGGAGGATCTGAGGTCACAAGAAAGTCTACCGAATCCATCTTGAGTCAAAAGTTACTAAAAAACATCCACTTCTTAGAAAAAATCACCACCCATGAGACCATTTTGAAAAAATTTTCAAGGAGCAAGTAATCACACAGAAGTGCAGACTCTAGGGGCACCTTAGGCCTAGGTTCACAGGCCCGGCGAGAACTGCAGGCCTCCTCCACTCCCCTCGCTCTGGAGTCTCCGGGATGGCTGACTGATAGGAACGAGTGCCAACATTCAGATTTACTGCACACAGGATCTGGTTTAGTTGAGGAGTTCCAGAATAGCTTCTACCACCCAGACTTGAGATCTGTAGGCTCCTCCAGGCAGCAACCTTCCCTCTTAGCAGACCAGCTCTTCCAGCAATGCATTAGATTATGGTCTACTACCTTAGAACACTGACCTTCAAACATTTTGACCATAATTCATAATAAAAAGAAAAAAGCACATTTCACAGGAGGCCGGTCCAAATGTGTGTATGTTCAAAACAAAAGGTTTCCCAATAATGCCATGCTGATTTTTCTATTTCATTCTTTTCTAATTTAAAATTACAATTTTTTTTAAACAACAAACTGATTTCAGAACCTACAACCTACATTTTGAACAATGAGGCCTGAGAGCAACACAGATATAAATATATATGTCCAGTACAGATATAAAGCTACTCGTAGGTAATTTGTCTGAGTTGCCACATTAAAAATGGTGAAAAGAAACATGTGAGATTAATTTTAACAACCTATTTTACTTAACCTACTGTATCCGTAATACCATCATTTTAACACAAGAACACTACAGGAAATTATTGAGATATTTTCATCATTTGTTTCACAATAAGTCTTCAGACTCTGGAGTGGACTTTGCACAGACAGAGCACTCAGAGTAAAGAAGCTACACTTCAAGTGCTCCAGAGCACATGGCAAACAGTTACTATTGGGCAGCACAGCCCTACAGCACCTATTCCCAGAGCCTCCAAAGCAGCACCCGAGAGCTGTGTGGAAGCAGAAGGAAGACAAGCCTGCTCCTGCCCACTCCCCTGCACACTCAGTCAGTGCCCTTATCTCTCACTGTGCTATCAGCTCTACAGCTCTGATAAAAGATGGGAAATTTCACAAGGAAAAAGGCCAGAATCAGGTTTTGTAAACCAGTAACAAGTATTATCTCCTTGAAATGCCTCAAACACAAAGTCCAAATACATGTTTTGTTTTGTTTTCCTTTTTTGGTTTGTGGTATCAGAAACACAAAAAGCATCACAACTCAAATAAGAAAGTAACTTTTAGAGAACTTGCTCTGAAAAATATTATTTGCTGATCACAAAGCTGAAAAGCAGCATGATGGGATGGTACCTGTGTCAACAAAGGCACCTGGGAACAAAAACTGGAGGGGACTAAGCAAAAGGAAAAAGAACTGTGTTATCTCAGGGTGTGGTGGCACTCGGGAGGCAGAGGCAGGCAGATAGATCCCTGTGAGTTCCAGGCCAACCCGATCTACATGAGTTACAGGCCAAACAAGGTAAGACCCTGTCTCAGAAAAACAAAAAGGAACTGAGTTATCTTGGTAGTATTATGGAAAATCTCTTGTTTTGTTTTTGTTTTTGTTTTTGATTTCAAAACAGGTAAAAGGTTATTGCATCACTTCTTTAAAAATAAGATGGCTTGTTGTTGTTATTGTCATTTGAGACAGGATCTCACTATTTGGCCCTGGCCAGCCTGGAACTCTGTTTGTAGATCAGGCTGGCTTGGAACCCAAAGGGATCCAGCTGCCTCAGCCTCCCATGCCTTGGGGTTAAAGGTGTGCGACTGCAATCTGACCAAAAATAAGATGGCTATAAAAGTCCTTCCTTCTTCCAGAGTAAGCATTCACCCTGTGGAATACTTGCAAAAGGGAAAAGGAGAGGAAGTACGAGGAAAGAGTCAGAAGCACCAGGAAATTTGATTTTAAAAGAGCTAATTCTGGACACTCAGAACCAAAGTACCAAAAAATAGCTAGAATTTAAAAACCCTTCAACTTAGGCTTTACATCTGGCAGAAAACTAGGAGTTAAGAGAGTAAGACAACAGAGTAGAGGAAAGTGTACAGGGCAAGAGGACAAAGAGGATAAAAATGAAAATGGATACAGAGTATTCTGTAACGTGTGTGACTCGGGTTGAAGCCTACCCCCACCCAAGGCCTTAAATTCCCACAGAGCCATGGAGCTTAAGAAGGATGACCTTGAACTTCTGATTCTCCTGCTGCTACCTCTGGAGTACTGATATTACAGACATGTGACACCATGCATGGCTTAGCAGTGCAGGGATCAACCCCAGGACATTGTGCATGTTGGGCAAGAACTCTCCCAACTGAGCTACATTCCCAGTCCTTTGTCTTTTTGACAATGAGTTCTGCTGAGAGGGACATACCTCAGTCAGTGACTTCACAGTAAGCCTACAGCATCCATCTCAGAACAGGAGACTGAATTACAGACATACCCAACAACATTATGTACATGGAGGGTGTCAGATGCCTCTGCAAAAATGCATTCAGCAGAGTGAAGTAGGACTGGTTTAATACTATGCTCATAAAAACTTGAAAAATACTACAGACCTTGGCAAATATGATAAGATAGGTGAAAACACTGAATAGGGTACCCTTGGAACTCAAAGCAGAAATTAAGTTCCTAGAGGTCTATCTTTGACTCACAGTTCAAACCAACATATGCTTAGGAAACTTATAGATGAAATCTGAACTCCATGCATCTTATCTATAACGCTCACCATCACTTCACAAGATCATGAATTGCAGAAATGAAATAATGGTGACAAATAGGAAGCAAAGGCAACATTTCCCTCTTATTGAATCACTAATTCAATAATAAGATGGAAGTCAAATCTAGCTTACTTCGTCAATGTTTTCCTTTTTTTTCAAAAACTGACATTGACAACATTACCAATGACAAGAAATAAATTGTCATCAAAGACACATGTTTTAGTTCCAAGACAGCATGCGCTAGATAGCAAGACCCTGTCTCACCAAACAGTGATGCTTATTGAGTAGGAATGATGTCTGGGACAGTGTTCCAAGCTATGGGAATGCAAAGATTAATGAAATATGCCCAGAGTCCTCAAGGCAATCCAGTGAACAAAGCTAAGGGAAACTGAAAGTACAGTTAAGGCCTGGGTTTGATGTTCACGCTTGTAATCTCAAACTCTGGAAGCTCAAATAGGAGGCTCACAAGTTGAGGCCCAGCGTAGCCCACCTAGCAAGAGTTCTTCAGTCAGCCCATGAGATTAGGAGCCCAGCAGACAGAAGCCGCACGAGGAAGAGAGTTGTATTGAACATGAACTCGCTGAGGATATCAGTCTAAAACTCAGGATTCTCCACTAAGCATAGAACCAGTTCTTTTCATAGAGTCACCATGGAAGGAACTAGAGAGCCTGATGAAGGAGAGCCTTTCCGATTGCTCTGCCACTCGTTGGTTCTGGTAGACTCTTCAACACTCCTGCTGGAAATCGGTGCGCAGGTTAGGGCCAGAGGCTGACAACTGTGCTATGGCCACCAGCACTGTTTACCCTAGTCATCTCAGGCTTTACAAGCCTTTATCTATAGAGCAGATATTCATTGTGAATTGTCTAGGTCAACATTGGCTAGGAAGTTATTTTTGTAAAGGATTTCGTAATCATCCAACCCCACGCAAAGAAGGCTCATGAAGAAACACTTGAGTCAACTTTGACTCCCTGAGAGACACTTTTGTGGGAGCAGAAGAGCAGCAGGTCCCCCCCAGGATACCCTTGATAACATGCTATCTGAAAGCTGGTTCGTGGGGCTCTGCTGATCCCAGCATCATCGCTTTGCATAAAAATGAATGTCACATATGCATCCTGAGTCAATGTACCAGAGTCCCTTCTTCTTTGGCAGCACATGCAATAGAGTCAGCAGAAGAGAGAGAGTTCAGTGCTTGTCAGTAACTTAATGTGAGCAAGTCACTGATTACGCATCTTGGTACAGGAGATTTAATTTTCAGCTACAGTTCTGAGTACAAGGGTCAGTTGGCTCCGTAAGTCAGCTGAGAACAGGCACAAATGAACAGGGCATGAATCCTGGAGTGCAACTATCTCAAGAGAATAGGAAAGGATTGCAAGATGATTAGAGGAGACCCCATTTGAATAGAAGGAAGGTCAGATTTGTGGCCAAGGAGTCAAAGACCCTGGAGACTATTTTTAATACAGAAGGACAGGAAGGAACGAGAACAAAAAAAGGAACTCACACAGGAGAGATGGAAAGCAAGAAGGAAGCATCTGCAATAAGCAAATGGAAAGACAGTGAGGAAAACAAACTTTTAGAACTGTGTTCCTAATGGGGAGGCCAGAGGGCTGCAGGAAAGGAGTAAGAGAGAGAAGGAAAAACAGCAGAACTACTCAAAAGAAGTATTCTAAATGCCTGCATTTTAGGAGGGTCAGTGCAGGGCAGCTGGTAACATTCTTGCCTCTGGCATTGGGTCATGAGTTCAAGTCCCACACTGGCCTCAAACCAAGAGCTGATTTTCCAGCAGTGCTGCAAGGCTGGAAACACCCTTCCATCCCCTGGTGCGTTCGCTTTGCCACCCTTTCTACAACAAACTTAAAGTACCAACGAGAAAAGGGGAATCAAAGAGAAAAGTAGGAAGTTTTCCTATGCAAGATGTTCAAGGCAATTATCTTCAGAATCCTGTGAGAATGAGCTATTTATTCCATCACCAATCTGCAGAGAAGTTTAGCCATGCATCCTCACTGCACCCAGAGCACCAGAGGTAACTGTGAGGGCAGAGGGAACAATACTCCTTGCCCAGTATGAAGACATCATTAGGTAATCAGAAAGTGGTTAAGACGGGAGTACAGAATACTCCCTCTAGAATGATGGAAGAGAGGCAGGGCTAAGGAACAGAAGATGTCTACCAGGTACCTCAGTGGCAAGGAAGAGTTGAAAGGCCTTTAGGTTAAACAACAAGAATATCCTTAAGTTTGTATAAAAGCTTATTCATATACATTAACTAACTCATGTGATGCTCATAAAATCCACAAGCAAAAGGAAAAACAGTATCCTCATTTCACAAATGGAGAAAGGTAAGATTTAAAAATCAGGTGACAGTTTGAAAGTCATAACCTAGTAGCAATACAGAACTGACTTGGGCTTGAGTATCATATGAACCAATCAACAAATGACACAGTGAGGAATTTTAACATTATCTCATTCAGTGTCGTGATAGACTCAAAATTTACAGTGTAAGCACAATTTGCTAACACCCTAAGTTTTGCCCAGCCAAGACTAACACAATGCTTACCAAGCAGGTTTTAAAATTATTTCCTATCCTCCCCTTCTTCCATCTGAAATATCAAATATAGAAAACAGAATCTTGGCCACCTTAAGTAGTAAAAAAAAAAATTAAGATAAAAAAATGTGTGCACATGTATATACATGTGCATGTGGGTGCCCGGCAGCCAGAAGGCGCATCAATCTGAGCCCCTGGAGCTCAAGTTCCATCTGGTTGAGAGTTGCCCCATGTGGGTGCTAGGACCCAAACCCTGGTCCTCTGCAAGAGCAGGAAGTACTCTTAATCCATAAGCTATCTTTCCAGTCTCAATTTTTAAAAAATTAGTACAAAATAACACCAACATATTAATCTTAGAAAAACTGAAGAATTTTGAAATACAAACATGTTGGATCTTAAGATAATTTAGTCTTTCACTGTGCAAACACCCAGATAGAGAAAACACAATAGGTATTTGTGATGGTTAATTTTGATTAGCTATGTGATTGAATTGAGCACCACCTGAGAGAGTAGTAAAGCACACTTCTGGGTATGTCTGTGAGGCCATTTTCAGAGACATTACATCAGGAGGGCTCTGACCATTTAATGAATGGTTCAATCCACTGATGGATTTAAAGTCTGAACAGACTACTGGGAGGTGGTGAAACCCTGGAAGGTGAGACCTGGTAGAGGAAGTAACTCACTGGGCCTAAATCCATAGGGGCTGTATGTTACTCTGTGCCTTTCCTATTCTTTTTCTATTGTTTCCTATTCATGATGCTGTAAGATGCTCCTCTGCCCCCATCCTCTCATGACAGATTGAAACTTCTAAAACTGTAAGCATAAATTTCTTTAAGCATTTATAGCCATCATTGTCATAGCTATGAGAAAGTGACCATATTATTTAAATAAACAAGAATCAATAAACCCTGCCATGGCTGGTCATTTCTTGTATACAGATGAGGGCAATGTTAGGAACACGCCTAAATCAGTTTCAAGCAGCCTTGGGATTCACATAATGCCAAGCTTCCGAAGGCACATAAAGAAAAGCCACACAAACTTCTATAAGGTTCCGCAGTGGACTCAAAAGACAGCCCTACAGTGGGGAGCTGACAAGAGCCCCCATTCAGTGAGCAAGTGCACACCATATCCTACGCCCTGTGCCAAACACCTCACTTACATGAGTCATTTACAACTCATGGCAATTCCATCAGAAAGGCACTGATACTATCTGTACTTTTCAGAAGAGGAAGTCAAGCTTCGAGGAAGCTCAAGCAAGCATAGCTCGTATGTGGCAGAGGTGAGTTTTCAAAGCAGGTCTACCTGGCTCCACTATATAGGCTCCTGAACGTAGGTACGCACAGCTGCCCTCCTACCCCAGGCTCCCATAAGGAAGAGCAGCCAAAAGGAGCCAGCTCCTCGGAAGACCCAGTAGAGTAAAAACGGTGGGCTAATTCTCCAGCCAGTCCTTGAGGGCTCTGGGTCCTCCCTGTTGATGCTTGCTTAACTCATTTTAAAAATGGATTTGTTTATTGTGTCTGTCATTAGGAGAAGTTAACCTTTGGACAGAAGTGGCAAGTCTTTTCCCTGTGCTTTGCAAACTAACCAAATGCTTCCGATTTCCTGGGTTTTTCCATTTAAGACTATCAGTTATCTCAATAAACAACTTGAAGTGTTGCAATTTTAACTGGAAAAAAAAGGTCTATATAGCACTATATTTTTAGCCAGCATCTAATCCAGCTTCAGTTATTTTTACCTATGTCCATTAAATGTTCTTTTGTTCAATTTTGTAGGAAAAATTGTCTCCAGATTCTAGCTCCAGCACCAGCAGTGAGAGAAGTCACAGGCACACAGTGGCCTTTTACTAGGGAAGAGTCCCTAGTAAGGAGGTGGCAGAGACTCAGGTGACAGGCTTGAACACCAACACCCACCCTTAGCAGAAAAGGCGTAGCTTTGAGACTTCAAATTCTGTATAGAATAACAAAACTGGAAAGACTTGGCCTGGACTTTTATAAAAGATGAGAATGAGTATTTAAGTCAGCAGGAAAGAAAAGAAAAGAAAAAAATGGCATTGCTCAATACTCTGCAGAAAAGTGTGAATTACAGGAAACTTCTGAGGTTGCTCATATGGGACAAGAGTAACTGCGTTAAAATGAATTCAAATGAATGGACCACAGACGACATGAGAATTAAAAGCTAGAAGATGTTGTCGAGCAATGAGTTTTGGGTTTATTTGTTGTTGGTGATTTTAATAAGAATTTCAAAGGAAATGTAGACCCATAGACACACCATCTGTCTCCTACCCATCACTATTACCTTGAAAAGTCACATACTGAATAGTAGATAGGAAAGAGTGGCTCTGAGGCACAGACCCAAATCATCAGAGCACAGCACACAGCCACATCAGAGAAGAGCACAGTCATTTCTACTGTGCACAGCAGGATTTATGGTAAAGGAGAAGATTCCCAGAGTGCACAAGACCAACTGAGATTCCTATAGCAGGCAACGAACTGGTCGCCTACTGAATGCTGTGGGCTTGTTCTATCTTTATTCCTCCTGTTCCTCCTCTATTTTTATTCTTTTCTTAAACTAAAGATGGTTTCAGAGTAAAGTTAGTCCAGCAATCACAATAACTATACAGTTGAGGAAAACCAAGAAAAATGTGACAAAGTCAAACTTGATATGGAAGACATTGTGCAGTGACAGTATAAAGATACAACAAATCCTAAAAATTTAAATGTGGGAAAATACTTTAACATTTCAGCAGAGAGAGGCACAGAGAGAGAAAGAGAAAGAGAGAGAGAGAGAGAGAGAGAGAGAGAGAGAGAGAGAGAAACACTAGCAATCACAGTAAACCTCCAAAAGCAGCAATGGCAACAGCCAGAGTAAATCATGTCAGAGAGGGTTTAGAGACACCGAGTAGGGAGAGGATAAAACCAGGGCACCTAACCATAAAATTTCTTATGTCCCTAACAACACAATTATAAGTTTAAATGCCGTTGTCTAAAATATAGCTCTGTAATCATAGCCTGGTGGGTTCCAGATTTATTCTCCCTCCACTGTCTACAGATTCAATTTGTTTCCTTTGTAGGGAAGCAGAAGACTTAAAAGGAAAAAGAAAAAGACAGAAAAGAAAAGAAACCAGCTCCACACAGGCCTCTGGAATCTGGGAAGCTAAGCAGAGCTTTTTGCCCCATTCCTGGTGAGCCTACCCTGAGATTCTGACTCTGGTCATGACACATCAAACACACCCAGATCTGGATTTTCTCCTTCTGGGAAAGGAGGCATTTGCTAGTATGTTACAGAGAGTTAGCCTGATGTGAGTCCCTTGTACATGTGACCCGAGGAGAGGAGACCGACACTATCCCTGGGAAAGGCCAGCTCTGGCTGGCCTGCATGTAGGAAGCCAAGTGCCCAGGACATCTGCCCACCTGAAACACCCCTTCTAGCCCCTCATCCCAGCTTCCTTCCTCCCACACACACTCGGCTCCTCCCCAGTTCTCTTTACTCTGCTGCCACAGTCTTCCTTCAGGTCTCCAAGGCTTTCTTGACCTCACTACCACACAGGCCTCCTCCTGGGTCCCCTTGCTCCAGTCTGGCTTCCTTCCAATGCATCCACCCTTCATCTGCAGTCATCACTCTAAAATGCAAATCTGGCCACACCACTCTGTTTAAAACTCTTCACTGATGGCCCCAGTGCTAATATGAGGTGAATTCCATAGTCTACTAATTCCACAGCTGAGAACCAGGCTCTGAGTGTCAAGCTCCTGCCTTTCCTTCCAGCCCCCTTTCCTGTCACTTCCCAGGCAAGCCCTGGTCTCTTTTCCAGGCTGGGCCTCACACAGTAGTTCCATCACAGGCCTCCCGACCTCCTCACATGCCCTGCCCTTGACTGGAGTGAGCCAGGACCTCAAGACTGGCTTTTAGCTCCTCCTGGGCCACCCCTGTCCAATGAAGAACCCTCCATGCTGCACGGCCTTCCTGGCTGCCATCACCCATGTCCCATATAAAGTTCCCATCAGTGCTGAGATCACATTTACCACAGTGTACTGAAATCTGCTTAACTTTCTGTCTCTCCTACTTTTAGCTCCTTTAGAACAAGGGCTTCTTTACCTTATTCTGTACCCCTGTATTTAGCACAGTGTCTGGCTTAAAGTGGGAATTAATGAACAATATCAAAGGAAATGTCAGCAGGCTCAAATACACATGTCAGAATCATAGAGGAGTCAAGAGAGCTCACACTGGATGTGACCAGAAATGACCCAGAAATTCCAGAGAACTCCAAAATCAACTCTGGAGCTAGCCACACCCATTGGCAGGCCAGATGCAGAGCTGCTGGCTGCATCTCTCTTGAATTCATTCTCCTGAATGAAGCAACTTTTATTATCTCCCCTATTTCCAATACTTGTCTTGCTCTGTTTATAGAAATCAACTTTTTCTGCCAAAACATGCATCATGGCAGAAATGTTTTACTTAACTATTTTGCATATTTTAACATAACATATGTAGCAAAGTTACTATAGATTCTGATATTTAGAAGGGGGAAGTTCAAAAGGAACTGTATGCTGGGGACAAAGGCAACTGAAACAAATGAGCTGGGACAGTGACAAATTCCAACAGAGAGCTAACACAGCCAGGCACATCACTTAACCTTATTCCCCCCTTTCTTAATTTAAAACCCTAAGGAGCTTTTTACTTCACAGCTTCATAGAGTAAGAATTACTAGTAACAGGGTATACGCTTTTAAGTATAAAGAGTTGATGTACTTTTGCTTATGTTGCTATATTGGCTAAAGGTAGACATGTATTTAAAGCTCAGTTCCATATTCTCTGGATTAATAAACTGAAATAGATATTTTTAATTAAATGCTTAGTTCTTACACAGCTCTGAATGGTTTTGAAAGCAGCAAAAGGCACCAATGCAATACTAGCATCTCAGGCAATTCAAATGGACTGTGTTTTCTTGGTTGGTGCCGGCTACCATTTATTGGGCTAATTTCTTAGAAACATTTTCACAAGGTCAAAATGAAAAATATCGGTTGCTTCATTTATAGATGGTTACTAAATTTTGAGATTTACTTTCTAAAGCCTAAATTAAACATTCCAACAGACATGAAGAGCTCAATCCAAGGGCCTGTTTTCCTAGATGAAAACAAGGATGACCAACAGTAAACCAGAGGCTCCTCTGGGGCTTATCTCCTTTCAGCTCTAAGATTCCCCCCTGCTCTTTCCAACCACACAGACTCGCAGTGCTTGCCAGCACTCTTTAACTCATACATTGCCCTCTTTCTTCAACAGCCTACAATAAGACAAACACAATTGAACCTCAAGGTTTTAAAAGGCACTGGGAAATTTTTTGTTGAAATGAATAATCGCTATCTTTGTGCTCTGCTTTGCTCCAGAAAGAATGTTCAGATAGCTATAATCATTACCTAATTGATTTTTCTCGCTCTCATGCTCCTCTCCTCCTCTATATAAGCAAACATCTTCATGCTGATTTGTCTTTAAATGAGAAGCAACCACACATTCATATTTACCACAATAGCAGTCTCCCGAGGAAGGATGAAGCATGATTTATCCATTCAACAAACATTTATTGGCCAAGTATATATCTAATGAGGAATACAAACAAACAGGCAATTACAACAGAATGAGATAAACAGACAAGAGGGATACAGAATGCTCTGGAACACACAGAAGGGACAGCTCATCAAGCCTGGGAGGGTCAGAGAAGAATTCCAGAAGTAAGGGTCACTGACAACTCAAGAAAAGCCAGCCACATGAAGGCAAAAGGAACAGCAACACCACTGAGGAGTTGGTAGATCGATGTAAATGGTGTATCTGAGAGAGGGAGATCTTCTCAGTCCAGGGGCCACTAACATGTATTTGCCATACACTCCCATAGCCCACAAATTGGCCACTGTTCACCTATACATACGAATCTATACCAGCTTTCCAGTTCATTTTATTTCTATTGAATGTTCCCTTCTATTTCACTGTCTAGCTATCAACACTTTCAACTCAGCCCAACAAGCATTCATCAAGAGTTGATACAGGAAAGAACATGACAAATACTGCACAAATTCTAGTAAAGAGAGACACTGGGGCCTACTACAAGGGGTTACTTGACCACAGAAGTGCAGAACTGAGAAAAGCCACATGACTATTCACTAACACAGTCTGCTCCCCACGAACCTTTCAGAGTTGAGCTAGCTCTAACAATCCTATGTTAAGATTATCTTAGGTATGACACATCTTCCTGGACCCTGAGTCTGTCTGGTTTTAAAGCCCCCAAATCTCCTTCCCTAAATCCTTTTCTTCTGTCCCTTTGGGGTTTTTTTTTCCTGCTTCAGAGAACATTGATGTTTTCCAACTCATTTCTGTCTGTCACTATGGATGTATACCACAATGCTGGGCCCAAAGACAAGTAACACATTTTGACCATTTGTCCTTCCAAAACTTTATAAACTAAGAGAATATCTGGATGAAATTAGTTTTAGTTTTTAATGTCTTCCAATCCTGACCTTTTATGGTTCTGTGACATAACTGAAGCCACTTTTCTAATGAGAGCTATATGTCAGCAAAATTGTCCCAGCTTAAGATGTCACTATAAAGGAGAAGTAGGTCAACAATGATATTTGCCAACATACCACACACTGCCAATAGGCAAGACCACTGTTGCCTGCATGGGCAAACTGGGCTTGGATCATACTTCGTGTATATTTTAGAACTAAAGACATAGGGTTTTAGTTTAAATAATCATCAACTAAATACAAAATTCGAGAAAAAAATAAAACAGAATGACTTAGGTATTTGGGGTAGCATACTTCACATTTTAGAACATGTAATTATTTAGCTACGCTTCCCAAAACTGAGTATTAATTTCTTGAGCCCTTAGAATTAGAAAATAGAAAAATTATACTCTGACTTTTTAGGCTGAGCTTGGTTTGGTTTGGGGAGTGTTTGTCTGTTTGTTTAGACAGAGTCTCCAGTAGTCAGGTTGGCCTTGAAAACACTGTGTAGCCAAGGATGACCTTGAACTACTGAACTTTCTGCCTCCATCTCCTAAGTACTAAGAATATAGGTGTGAGGCTTTTTCAATAGTACCAAGACTGTGCCTACACACAAACGCAACAGAACCCATCTACTTCTTTAGTGCATCACATTTTACATGTCCAAGGTGGAGAACTTATCAATAAGGTACACATCTTCACAATACATTTTATAATTTACAGCTTAAGTTATCATCAAAGCATAAGGAAGACCAGAGGGCCATATCTCTCAACGCCTGCACCAGGTGTGATCTGCGGAGAGCATGGCATCCATCTCCTTGCTCTTGTACACCAATGTTCTCTTCTAGCACTATGGAAGCAGCCTTAAGGCCACAGGCAGTTCTTAACAGCACAGAGCTAACCATCTGGGTACAAATCAGGCCTCTACTGTTTCCTGACTATGTGATCCCAGCAAGCAATTTAACCTAACTAGACATTAGTTTCTTTAAATATAAAAAAGAGGGGGAATCATAATATGCCTTCCTTCTAAGATTGCCTATTTCAGTAGGCATGAAGTGTCTTCTTCATGTAACCTCAATCCCATTAACTCTAAAACTGGTTACTTTGAAGAATTCTGAATGAGTTACTGGAATGTAGGAAAACAAACATGAGAGCCACTGAGTCCCAAAGAGAAAGATTTTGTAATTGCTGTGGCTCAATTGGTTGAGTCATGCTTAATTAAGATTGGAATTTTCAAGGACAAAAACAGAGCTTCCCCCACAGGACACCTAAAACAAGAAAGGAGTGGTATCCAGGGTGAAGCACTCTAAGAACTGACTTCTGAGGTGTGGTGTGGCAGCACTGACTCACTTTGTTGAAATGGGAGGAGAGCAGGACTCCTTCATTAACCAGACACAATCGCACCTTATCCTTCTCAATATTTCAGATTTACAGATGAATCCAGAGTCAACCCCTCTGAACTCTGTACCTATCTCATAACACTGGGAGCAACAGGGTAAGATGAGAAGACGAGTCCAGGAACCAGTCAGTTCATTAACTGAATAAGAATCACTAACTACAATATCTAAACTAATGATAGATGATGAGGGGTGGGGCTACAGTGTGAAACCCTCTATCTCATCCATGACATTATGCTATAATACTGGGCTAAATGCTAACATTGTCACCCATGCAACATCAGTCTCATTAGAAAGAGGAGAACAAGTCAACACCAAAAAGTACAAGGGGTATTCAAAGACAGCTGGTTCAGAGCTTGTGAATCATTCCGAAAGACAGGCCAAACCACATCAACATTACATTTACATAAAATATATATACAACCATCAAAACCAAATAGGCAACTGGCCTAAATTCAATGCACACAATTAATGTTAGGATCATATTCTGAGTCAGGAACCTGCTGGATAAGCAAAAGACCTTTAATTTCAACTGAGAAGGTGCCTATTTTTGTAGAAGACACCTGCAGAGTCACCAAGAGCTTACTGTCCTACTCTATAGTATCTTGACTCGAGCAACAGGGAAGGCCTGAGCTGAGGTAATGGGGAAGGTCAATGAAAAAAGGAAAAGACTATGATACTAGCCATGGCAGAGGGAGCCATGGCTGCTGACCTCCGGTTTTCAGTTCCAAGACCTCCCATGAGGCCCTGGACACTTCATACTCTTCCTGGCAACACTGCTCCAAACATTCCCAATGTTCTTAAATTCATTGTTAGTAAGTTGGGACACAAGTATATGATCCTCACTGCTCTGAAGGCCATCATCAAGAAGCCTGAGCCAGGATCAAATAAAGCCAGGTACAGCCTGCTCCATCCCTCCATTCTTCAGCCCACTGATATGGCACTACGGCACCTCTAATCACTCTCTCCAGCTAAAGAATTCCTTTCTTTTCCCACACATTCCTATTCACCCAAGTTATCCTGTCGCCGGGCTTTCTGTCTCGCACTGTCCCTTGATTTGGGATGTGTTGAAAGATACACTGGACACTGAACGAATTAAGAACTCACGTGATCCTCTCTGATATTCAGAATCTCCCTGGAAAAGTTGTGTTTATGGAAAGCATATTTTGCCAAGGCCCTCACTCTTCACACTATAGAAGCACAGTCCTAGGTTCTAAGTGTGCATCTGTCTCCTCTCTAGCTATAGAAAGACGGTCACAGTGGGAAACCTGCCAGGTCTCACAGGAAGCAGGTTTGCAATGGCCTGGTGCCTGAGCATTCGAGTATTCTGGAAGTAAGGACTGGACTGTCATCAATAGGTGGGGTGGGGAGAAGAACGGGTACCATGCGGGCTGAGTGGCTCAAGCGCTTGTGGAACCAAGTATCTGCTTTCTGGCCAATTCTCTAGGTCTTGTCATTTTCTGCCACACCACCCCTGATCTGTGTGCCAAATACCTCAAGATGTTTCCGGGAGGTTCTGAATTATTGACAAACTTGGGGAAGACGCTTTGGAAAACAGCAAGTATAAAAACAGACCTGTACAGCTAGTGCAAACACTTGGCAATCAGCAGTTTCCTTTTTAAGGCCAAAAGAGGAGGAAGGGAGGGGGAGCTGCCTTGGCTAAATAATAATGATATTCACAGAAGAGCAGACACTGAAATTCCAAAGTTCAAGATCTCTGCAGTTCTACTCACCCCTAGCCATCTCGCTCCTTTATTGGCCGCCTGTTGAATCTGGACTCTTTTGAGGGTGACATGGTAAACTGCTCCTTCCTCTACCTCTTCACCCCAGTCCTGAATCGAGCTCTGCCAGGGATGGGATAAAAAGAAAGAAAAAGAGGTTTTTTTTTCCTCTCTGCTAACCACAATCTATCCCAGCTGCTCTGCTGCTTACAACAGCACTCGAAGCACAAGATGGGCTGTTCAAAATAAATATCCCAATCAGAGCAATACAAGACACACTGCAATAGAGGCCAGGCTGAGATTTTCTTGGCCCACAGCCCTTTCCTGTGGTATCCACCGACTTCGTTTAGTTATTTTCCTAGACTGGCTCACACATCTTAAATCAGTTTTTTAAGTCTTTTCTTCTTTCTTCATAAAGAAACTGTGGCTTAGTCCTGATTAACTTTGCCCCTTAAGTGAAAGGAAAATAGCTCATTTTAAAAAACAAAAATGTTTGTCCTTCTATAAGTGGCTCAATCCTTTGCACAAACTCGATTTTAAACTCACACAAGCATTTAAATGCCAAGAGTAAGAGCCCTCCTTTGGAAGTGAAGGAGTTTGCATGGTATTTTCTCCTCTTATTGTTTTGGAACCAAAAAGTTAGGGAGGGGGTGCGGAAAGTTCTTATTCCTGTAGGAAACTCTGGCAAGTGCAGAGACAGCAACACAGCCTCAAGCAGCGTCCACTGCAGTTTTAGCAGCGACCCCCCGATGGCTGTCGCCAGCTACATCTTAGATTTGAGTTAAAGAGCTGCTGCTGTGAGGCGGCGCGCTCCGCAGTTGCCCCGGACTAACAGTTCTCTTCCCTTCAAAGTTACGCTCTGCTCTCCTAACACGCATCTGTCGTCGCAGACACCCCGCAGGCAGGCGACGGCTAGGAAAGCAGGCGTCGTTTCTAGGCATAAGAAGTGCAGAGAAGGGAGGAATACAAAGCAGAGAAAGCTCGGGCTCAGAGCCCCGGGCGGGCTGGCTCGGATCGCTTCCACCGGAGTCCAAAACCCGGCCCGAGAAAGCGGGAGATGGGGAAGATCCCCCAGCAGAGAAGCTTCGGGAGAGGGCAGAGAGCCCGCGTTACCATTTTAGCTTGCCAAAGCAATTTCATTCTCAGTTTTCTCTCCGGTTCGCGGGCGCTGCATGGTGCGCCCTGCTCCGAGGCGGCCTCGGCGTCTGCTGCCCCGGCTCCGATCCCGAGCGGCCCCCGCGCGCTCCCACGCGCCCTGCTGCCCCGCCGCCGCGCGCGACTCCGGCCACAAAGGAGCCGCGAGCCAGCAGCGAGCAGCCCGCGCCACAGACTCCTCCCCGCGCCGCCGCTCCGTGATGTCAGGCTTTCCTGTTTGTGCTTGCAAGCGCACTCTCCCTTTCTCCCTTTCGGAAGCCCCGCGGATAAAGTCAGCGTGAAATAATTTCTCCAGCCCCGGAGCAACTGGGGGAACGACGCTTTCAAGTTGATCGGGGTTTCCTGATGGTCACCAGGTGCCAAAATAGAACCATGTGTGCCAGGGGGGTGTGTGTGCGTGGCTTCTGCTTGTTTCGCTGAAGGAAGCTAGAGGGAGAGTCAGGAACACTTGTGTTATCTGCCTGCTATCTGTTTGGAATTTAGAATACTTAAATCAGAGTGAACCCTGTTCTAGGGAAGTTATTCATTAGTATAAAGTCAGAGCATACCTGCGCCGCATATCCAAGAACCATGCGCTGAGGTTCTACCCTGCCCTGAATGGACCAGCTGCTACCTGGACTTATTTCTACCTTCTATTCCTGTTCAGTTGTCTGCTTGCTTGCTTGTTTCCTATTTTGACTGCCCTGAGATTTTCTATGCGACCAAGGCTAGGCTTGAACCTGTAGAATTTCTGTAGTAGTCCTCCTGCCTCTGTCTCCTCGAGTGCTGGGATTACAGGCATGTTCCAGCTCCAGCAGTTTACCACTCATTCTGACAGGGCTTAGTTACTGCCTCATTGGCCACTGTGGATGGGAGGAGATAAGGGTAGGAAGGATTTTGCTGGACCTGATAGTATGTGACTTGGGCCATCGGTGGACCTGAGGGTTTCTGGAGTCCCTGTGAGTAGCCATGGGTTGAGCTGGTTATCTGTCTTCACTGTAGGGACACAGTGGAATAATTACTGCTGGGAAGGCCCTCAAAGGATGCAGTGGATAAGAATTTTATCTTAACCAAAGGATCTGTGCAGGGACAATATGTTACTTTTTGTTTTAATCCAGTTTTAATAAATCAACAGCAAGAGATAACATCAATGCAATCAAATCTGGCACCTGCCAGAACTCCCTGCTCATTACAAAAAGCTTGGGGCTCATATGCTTGACATGAATTACCTCTAATGAATCCAATAAAGATCTTCTACTAGTTGCCACGCTAAGGTGTAACACTGAACTTTGGTCAATAATAAACAGATCATGAGCTGAAAAGTCAGGGAATCAAGTGCACTGATGTCCCAGGAGAACAGAAGAAATGACAGCAAAGGCACAGCAAGGCAAACAAAGAGATCTCTGCACACTTGAGAATGTCTTCAAGTCAGTCAGTCAAGTTCCCCTCATACAGCCAGAAGCTGCAGGGCTCTGTGACTGAGTAGAGGATCCTCACTATCAACCTAAGTGACTGTTTCTGTAATTTAAAAATAAAACAAAACATAGAGACTAGATCCTTCTGTCGCACTCAAGACAAAGTGTCCCAGGAGGCAGAGAGAAAGCATGTAGGGGCCCTATCTCCCTGCTGGTTAGGCCTTCATCAGGCCCCAGGCCACCCCCGGAGAACCTATTTGATCCAGAAGACCACAAGAGGCCACTGAGAACCAGTACACGGCCCTTGAGACTAATTTCCCCACCCACGTTAACCAACTTTAGGCTACAAATTTTGGAATTACTGAAAAATGTCTACTGCGTAGATAAGCACTTTCCTGACCCTTTCTGGAGACAGGGACCTCACAAATCCCACTCAGGTTTCAGCTCTCCCTCCCTCTCATCTTCCTCCGCCAGTCTCTTGGCTGGATACCTGAACCAGTTCAAATCCAGACTTACAGTAACAGTGAACTTGGACACTATTTCCCTTACCTCCCCTTAGCTTCCTTGATTGTAAAATGAGACACATATCTACCTCACAAAATTTCAGAGGATTAAATGAAACAACATATGCTAATTATCTAGCACATGGAAACTAGCCATAGAGCGCTCCATTCTCACTATGCATGTTTCAATTTGAAAATCCAGAAAGATCAAGAAACTAATAAATGGTCATGGGTTAGGGGGAGGGGCTTCTGGGAGGGGCGGTAGAATGCAGTAGAGGGGGGGAAGCACTAGAGTAGGAAGCAGGAAATGGGGTGGGGAATAGGAAGACAGAGCAGAGCAGTGGGGTGTGGAGGGGGATACAAAACACTAAAGATCTTTAGAAAAAGTCATATGAAACCTACCACTATAGAAGTTTCTTAAAGTATAGGCATATACATTATTAAAAGGAGGTTAATATAGGAGTTAAAAGGAGTCACCCTGTAACAGAGACACAGTGCCCCTTCTCGATATCATAGGCTAACAACAACAACAAAAACCCCAATGCCAGGAATGGACTACTTCTCTAGAAACTGTTCGGAGCCTCAAACAATACTGGCCATTGCCCCTGCTCTTGGTTACCAGATCTTTCTAGGTCCTATTGATCCTATGGCTGAAGACACTACATACATGAACTGTAGAACAAACAAGGAGAAATCAAGCTGCTTCTGACTTCAAAGCCTCATCTCTCCTGGTTAGCTTTCATAGTGCTGGAAGTGCTATGCAAACTACTAAAGGAAAAAGTAATCATCAGCCTTACCCAGGTGTGAACTATAACGACACCTGGCCTGGCAAGATATGCCCATCAGGGCAATGATGACACAACCAGCATGGGATTAATCAACCGCTCTAACCGGATTCAACACCCACATCCTAGGACGGAGCACATATCTGACACTGATATCAGGCTTAAGAACCTGAGGCTAGACATGTACAAGACAAAGAGACTAATACTAGTTTTCTACTATATAGTTATTATATTAAACTGACTCCTAATGATTTATTGTTTCACCCATAGATTACTGCATCTCTCAACTCTCACCAGAGAAGCTCCCTTAGGCAGCAGATGGTGATTAACAAAGAAACCCACAACTGGCCAATGTGCAGAGAACAAGAGCCTACAGAGTGCTTATTCCTGAATAGGCCATCTATATCAAACTTCTGCCTCCCAAGGCTCAGGGATCATTGAGGAAGAGCAGGTGGAAAGATTGTAAGAGCCAGAGGTGGTAGATGAATATAAAGAAACAGACTTGTCCAGACAGCTGGTCAGTTAATATGAACTCACAGCAATGGTGACATTATGTACAAGTCCCATGCAAGTTCAAACCAGACAAAACTTCCAGCATAGACATGGGAAAGTGAATACGAAACCCCAACCCAACCAATGGAAATTTTGACAACAGATGACTACAGGAAGGAAATAGTCTCTTTCAAATCATCAAATATATTATCAAATACTATCAAATTATATTATATGAAATTTGCAAAAATTCCATTTTGTGTGTGTGTGTGTGCGCGTGCGCGTGCGTGCGTGCATGTGCATTTTCTTCCAACTGCACCTCCTAGACTCCATGAGGAACTGTGTGTCTGCAATGTGAAAAAATCTGAAATGATGTCTTCTCAGTTACATTAAAATTTCAAGAAGAATTATTTGTACGTATACCGGAAAATGTGTGTGCTTTTATACAAATCATTTTCTGAAAAAAAAAAAAACTGATAACAACAAAACTAGCTTTATGTGATAAAGAACAATCAGATGTTGAAGCTAATGAGTTTTTTAATTTTATTTTAAAAATATTTCACCCATAGGCAGTGTAATCAATATTACCTTATTACCAGGGCTTTTGGATCAAAGTACTATTCAGTATGTGGTGGTAAGGATAAACCTGCAACCTATTTATGAGTCAGTTTAATTTATTTACCAGATTCATTTACCTATAGCACAGCAGGCCCCCGAGAGTACAGGTTAACTTTGTTGGCTGATTTGTTAACTGTTGTAGTTTTTGTTGTATGGCTCTTTTGCCTCTTTTGGTAAGTTTATTCCTAAGCATCTTATTCTTCTTGATGTTACTGTAATTGGGATTGTTTTCCTAATTTTATTTTTAGATTGTTATTTCTACAAACATAACTGATTTTGTGTGTGGAGGGTGTACACTTGTGTGTGCATTGGGGGGTACACCCACCTGTGCTGTCACAAGGGGAAGCCAGAGGCCGACAGTGGGATGTCATCCTCAATTGCTTTTCCAGTTTATTTCTTGAGACAGAGACTCTCACTGACCCTGAAGCTCACTGTTTTGGCTAGACTGGCTAGCTAGTGAGCCCTAGAACCCCGTCTCCACCCACCAACACTGGGGTTACAGGTACATGTTGCCATGCCCAGCTTTTTCATGTGGGTTCTGGGGATCCAGATTCAGCACACATTTTGCCCACTGAGCCTTTTCCCTCCAATGCTTAGGATTCACAACTAATTTTGTATTCCGGATTTGTGTTCGATGACTTTACTGAGTTTGTTCATTAGTTTGAACACCTTTTCTGTTGACATAAGTAAATAAATATCTATTTATGGTTTGGAAGTCTTAATATGTTAGATGTCCATGCTAACCCAAACTATCAACCAACAAAAGTAAAACTAGACAAGTGGTAGAACTATATCAAACAAAAATGTAGGAAACAAGCCAAAGTGAAACCTATGGAATGGTGAATAAAACCTGCAAATCACATGTCTAATGAAGGATAAATATCCATAATAGATAAGGAACTCCTGCAACTCAATAGCAAAATAATAATAGCCACAACCTAATTAAAAATGGGCAAAAAGCCTGAGCATATAAAAAGATAGCCCATGTCATCAGTGGAAGAGAGGGAGGGAACCTTGGTGCACTATTGAGAATGTAAAGTGGTACCACACTATGAAAAGCAGTATAGTGGTTCCTCAAAAAATTTTAAATTACATCTATAATAAGATTCAGTAATGCCAATTGTGGGTCTTTATCTATAAGAATGAAAGTCCAGATCTCCAAGAAACACCTGTATCCCATGCTTACCGCAGCATTATTACAATGGTCAGGTGGTGAGGACAACCTAGATATCAATCAATGGTGAATGGATGAAAGAAAATATGATGCTATGAAGGGGTATCAATCACCTTTATTCAAGTGTGTGTGTGTGTGTGTGTGTGTGTGTGTGTGTGTGTGCATTTCTATTTGTATATGACACATTATGCAGGAGCCCAAAGAGGCCTGAAGGGGGCATGAGATATCCCTGGAGCTGAAATTACAATGGTTGTGAGGCACCCCATATGCATGCTGGGAGCTGAACTTGGGTCACCTGGAAGAGCAGCAGGTGCTGCTTACTAACCACTGAGCCATCTCTCCCACCCATATTATTCAGCTTTAAAAGGACAAAAGACTTGCTATTCATGACTTCATGGATGGACCTAGAAGATACTTCCAAGGGATATTTCTAAGGGAAATAAGTCAAACACAGAAAGACAAATAATGCATGATTTCACTCCAAAATGGAATCTAAGACAGTCAGACACACAGAGACAGAGTAGAATGATGATCCCTGGTGCACATGGGGCTGGGAATTCGGGAAGTCATGCTCAAAGAATACAAAGGTTCAGTTATACAAAATAATTTCTGTGCAGTGCCTATAGTTACCAATACTGTATTGCATATTTTAAATTACTTAGGAGAGTAGTTCCTGTGTTCATATAACAACAATAACAATAATGGAGCATGGAGAAACACTGGAAGAAGATGCGTATGTCTATGACCTTGGTGGTGGTAATGGTTTCATGGCTTTATACTGACACCCAAACCAAATTGTAAATGTTAAATGGAAATAGCATTTGCCATGTCACTCACACCTCAATTTAAAACCTTGTCTATGATGACAGTATCAACAGAAGATAGTTAGAAATAGCAAGACCTTGGTCTGTCATGCTCAAACTTAGTGCTGGACTACAGTGAAGGTCCTATGCCCGATCAAAAGTTTAGAGGAAAGCCGGCCTAAGGGGGCAGAGTAATGGCGATAACTATGGCGAGAAAAGGAAATAAGTGAGTGGCCAGCATCCCCGTCTATGCTTTATAACTATTGAGCTGTCTCCCCAGGGCCTACCACCATTACCTACAGGGGTGCTTTTCTCATTCACTAGTATTAGATTCTGAAATGAAGCTGATAATAGCCACTTTACAATAATTTTATTAATAACTTCAGCTATCCTAGATCTCTAAAAACTATTTTGGAGGAAGACAAAAGCAAATAAAGCCATTACTCCTTAATCTTTTCCTCCAGCAATATCTAAGTGTTGTTAAAAAGCAAACCACTTAATCCTCCCGACAGTCCCACAAATGCCTATTCCCGATTTCAAATTTACAGGCTGTGTTGCTGAGCAATCAGCTTCCCATGCTGGTCTCCCACCATCATCTGAACACGTGGTTACGGTTGTTTCCAGCTATGAAAACTACAGTTGGACTCGGGGTGTGGCTCACTGGTAGCATGTGTTTTTAGCGTGTGCAAGGCCTTGGGTTCAACTGCCAACCCCCAAATAATAAAACAATGAAAACCCTGAGGTTGCCCGATTCAGCTACTTTTTGCTTGAACTTTCAACCTTGCTTTGCAAAGGGTAAGAAGGCAGTCATGCTTGGTTAAAGATGAATGGTCCTTTAAACACTTCTGAAATAGGAGACAGTTGCTGTCATTTTCTGAAAGATTAAACTGACTTTATTATCACAGAGATACATAAGGTATCAGTTAAAATTTTCAGTGCTCTGCTCTTAGGTTCTTCTATTTAGTCAAGCAAATTATGAGCCAGATTTAGACAGACCTACTATAACCGAAGAAGAAGCTGCCCTAAAGGATAGAAAAGAAAGACAGGAGAAATTTAAACAAACACCATTCAACAGATGGCAAATCTAAGGCAGAAGGCTTTTCTAGCCATGACAGCAATTATTTTTCAACTAATAGTTTATCATTTGTTGGTAGCTACTCTTAATTGTTGACAATGCTCTCCTGAGGAGGAAATATTACCCTAGAATACTATACGTACCTGAGACTAATGCTCATTAATACCTCATCTAATTACAGATTTCTGTAAAAGAAAAAAGGAAACCCAGTCAGAAACATGTCCATGCGGATGAAAAGATCAAAAGACAATAGTCAGCTGAGACATGATGCCAGGTTTTTGACGTGTCATAAAATGCTACAGAGGGCAGGTGAGTAAGTGACATGACCCCAGGAAGGGCTTTGACCAAGGTTCTAGAAAGAGTTCTTGGGCAAGTAGCCAGATCATCTTTATTTCACAGCTCAAAGGACCTCTTTTTTCATAATAATGGTATTAAACAGTAGTGAGCCTGAAGTGACCAGAGTATAGCAAAGAACACAGATTCTTCCATCAGGACACCGAGACCTGAGGCTGAACACCTCCACTTCATTTCCAGACCCCTAACCCCATAAAAACAAGACTATAAACACCCTATTGACTCACAATGGAAACTATGAGATAAGCTACTGAAAGCCTTTAGCACAGTCTCCAACACTCAGGTTAATACTCAATACTGTCTATACCTAGTAGTAGCATTATGTGTTAGACTTTTAAAAATTATAAAACCTACAGGAAACTAGTGATATTAAAAATTAGGTCCCTCTTTGAAGTAGCTCAAGATTTTTTGGCTTGAAGACAGAATCCCATGATACAGTGATCACAGGAAGAGCCTTAAGTCCCACAATCTGTTCAGTTAATGAGCAACATTTACTGAGTTGCTACAAATCCAGAAAAACACTATATTCAATTTTCCTGCTCATTTCAATCCATCCTCTACACAGTAGGCAACGCAATCTCTTCACATCACAATGCCATCTCGCTCTGTCCTTTAACCCCCTCCAGTGGCTCCCCACTGCCAAGGCTTCTAAATCCTTCCCATACCCTGTATGGCCTGCCTCCGGTGATCCTACCTACCTCCAGACTCCTTCTCTCCACTCCACGGTGCTCCCTGCACTCAAGCTGCTTGCTTTCAATGTCTTGAACCTATCTGGCTCCTCCTGCCATTGAGCCTTTGCAAATGTCATTCTCCCTAGGAGGACATCCTCTCTCCTCTTCCTTCTCACCTGGGTTAAATACCTGTATCATGTGCACTCATGGCACCACAGATGTCATCTCCCCTTATAGCTCAACCACAGTTGAGTAATTGCATTGACAAATTTTATTTTAATGAGACTAAAAACTCCATGAAGACAGGAACAATGTCACGTTGTTATTACAATGTGACATTGTTATTATTCAATGTCACACTGAATTTTATTACAGTGTCTCACAGTGCCTAGCACATAGGGTGTGCTTATTAGCACTGCATATATTGAAAATAACTAAAGGGGTAGATGGTTTAACAGATGAGAGAGAGAGAAAGAGAGATCTCAGGTTATAAATTCAGTAAATGTTTAGTAATTATAGCTGAGTGACATAAATACATCTTAGATATTTTCTCTAACTTCAAATTGTTTATACTTTAAAAGCAAGGAAAAGGTATAAAGGAAATGAGTGGAAATGCTTTTGCAAAGCCAAAGATCAGCAGGTAAAACTAACAGATCAAAGTAAGCCAAACAAAGTGGCACAGAGAGTGAGAAAAGACATTAGGTAGTGCTCTCTCTTTAAAAGCCTTCCAGGGACTGGAGAGTCGGCAGTGGTTAAGAGCACTTACAGCTCTTGCAGAGGACCAAATGCTGTTCTCAGTATCCACACCTGGCAGCTCACAACTGCCTGTAACTCTAGCCCCAGGAGATCCAACACCCTCCAAGGGCACCTGTACTTATGTTCTGTTCATATAGATACACATCATATTTTTAAAAAAAATAAAAATTATAAGTCTTTAAGGCAGAAATGGGAATAGGGAATCGGGGTGGATGTGAAGACACATCACATGCATATATGAGACTGTCAAATAGGAAATAAAAATATTCTCAAAATGTCTTCCAGGTCATACAATTTTTATTAAGGCTACTGTCACTGCTACTTTCAAAGTCAAAGAGAAACATGGTTTAGAAAAAAGAGAGGGGTCATCTACAAAGAGGAGAGTATACTCAAAGGAGATGAGATTTGGTTGCAGAAGTGGATTGTACAGTCCAGGAAAGTGTTGTACAGACAAAGTAGCCCACCGGAGAAGACTTTGAAAGTTTTTAAAAAGGTAATTTGAAATGATAAAATAGTATATCAACCAGATGATTCTAATATTTGTCCATAAATTAGCTTATGAGGAGAAAAAGGACAGAGAGAAAGCTATGTGAGGAATGCCTAGCTAAACAAACAGACATACACCAAAAGGGACAATATAAGGCTTGGAAACAAAGAGATGAACCTGAGTGACATTGTGCAGTAACAAACTGAGAGAGCAACGCAAAAGAAATAAATTCATTCACAGGGTTTTAAGACTAGGAAGCTGGGAATACAGGACATGCAGAACAAGAGAAAATGAAATGGATTCTGCTTTGGAAAAATGTATTTGCTCAGTTCCAGGGAAAAGAAAATAGAGATCAGTATGATCAGCGACAGACAGAGGGGGAAGACTAGAAATGTGAATTAATCCACATACAGGATGAATTTCCAAGAGTCCTCATTAGTGGAAAAGGCACATCATCTAAACAATCTTACAGCATGCACTCCACAGAAACAAAACAAAACTGATCAGAGAAAAGTGCAAGAGGAAAAGAAGGAGAGCCCGAGTGTTGGAGAATAGTGTTGAAAGGAAAGCTCGCTGCACTTAAAAAAGTTCTCAGTGGCACTAAAGTCAGTCTTGGAGTCAGTCAATGGACTCCAACACTTCAAACAAGCTCCCCACTCGACTACCATTGTCACAAAAGATGCTGTGCAGATTTTTAAGAGATATTTCTCTATTTTAAAAGGTACACAGATGCTTTGAAAAATTATCACCAGCTTTTCTATGACACTCTTCAATAAAATGTAACCAAAGTTAATTGAAAGTTTTAGTGTGGTCAGTTACATAATAACAGAATTGCTGAATAGCTTAAACACAGTGTTTTCCCAGAAATATTTGCCTTTTGGATGAAACCAAGAATGGAAAGTTTCTGCCTTAAAGAAGAACTTTTGAGAAGGTGGAAAGAAAAGAAAAAACCTACAAAATGGAAATATAACTTTAACAAAAATTAACCCAAATACCACAAATATGCTAACAGAGAAACAATAAAATATGAAGAAAGTGGATTTTCACAACTTAGGATGTTGACAGTGGATTGTGTACCAATTGGATAATGTCTTTCTTTCCTTCTTTCTTTTTTTTTCTTTTTTTCTTTTTTTGGTTTTTGGTTTTGGGTCCTTTTTGAGACAGGGTCTCTCTGTAGCCCAGCTGAACCTGAATTCACAATGTAGACCAGGCTGACCTTGAACTCACAGAGGTTGGCCTGTCCCTGCTTCCCGAGTACTGGTATTAAAGGTGTGTATCACCATGTCCAGTAATTTTTTTTTTTTTTTTTTTTTTTTTGGTTATTTTGAGACAGGGTCTCTCTGTAGCTCAGCTGATCTGGAACACTCTGTGAAGACCAGGCTGACCTCAATCCCACAGAGATCCGGCCAGCCTCAGCAACTTAATGAGACCCTGTCTCAAAATAAAAAGGTTTTAAAAAGGTAGGGGGAGCCTAGGTTCAGTGTGATAGAGTGCTTGCCTAAGAATGTGGGAGGCTCTGAATTTAAAACCCAGTAGTATAAAAGCAGAAAACAAAGAAAGAAGAAATGACAGTAAAATGTAAAGCCTTCTAGCCTAATGAGTGAAACATGTTTTCTTGTTTTCTTAAAGCCAAGTAGGCAGAATTTAACATTATTCAAAGGAATTTCTCACCTATAACTTGCCAAGCTGCCCATCTGCTGGGCTGGAGTTACCTCATGGCCTTGCTGGCAATCTAAGCACACAAGTCCAATCTGGACTAAGGTTTGGGTTTTCCCACCTGAGGAACCTCAGGTAAAGCAAAGAGCAGGCCTGCCCTGAGAAGTTCTTCAATTTGATTGACTCTACAAATCAAACGCAAGCTGCCCCAAAGGATCTAGAAAGTCTAGAATCATTCTCAAACACCTAAAAGAAAATTTGACTTTGGGTACAGGGTCCAAGAATTCCAGGACAAAATTAGGCCTCCTGAAAGGGCTAAGGATACCATTCCATGGAGAGCAGTAGATTGCCTATCTCTCAGAGAAAAAAGTAGAAATTTCTGTTGTTTAACTTGTCAAGACAATCAGACCTATATCCAAATTAACATAGCCGTTAACCAGAACAAAACGAGTAGAGGCAGACAGCCAGAGTAGATCACGGTATCCCAAGATTTGCTTAGAGGTGCTCTGATTATGAAGTTGCTCTGATCTTTGCCTATTTATTATCATGTAATAAAGATTTACTAAGTATCCACTGTATAGTGAGCCTTTTGCTAGACATCATAGAATTAGCTTTCAACCAGACAGATATGGGACCCGCCTCATAGTACTAATGAATCAGAGGAGACACAGAAAAGGCAGTTACACTGATTCGTGATAAATGCTGAGAGGGCACGTTGCTCCTGAAGAGCACAGGCTAAGCCAAATAGCCTTCAGGGAAACTTTCCCACAGAAAAATGATCTTTAAGGTGAAACCTGACAGATGTGATGGAACTGGTCAGAAGCAGTAAAGGAAAGGAATGGCGGAGAAAATAGAACAAAGCAAGACACAAGAATTAGACCACAGATCAAAAAGAATCCTGGGGGCAGTGCTAGGGTGATGGCTCCATTAGGAAAGGGCTGACTTGCAAGAACCTGAGTCTGACCCCCAGAACCTACATACAGATGTCAGCTGCAGTGGTGTGAGTGCTTGTCATCCCAATGCTGGGCAAGCAGAGGTCAGTCAGCCTAGCCTAACTGATGAGCTCCAGGTCTCAAAGGAAGTAGATGGCGCTCCTGAAGATGCCACCTTGCTTTCTGGCCTCCACCCACAGCCCACACAGAGAAACACACACGTGCACGTGCATGTACATTTTCTTTAAAAGTCTGGATATGGCCCACTAGTTCACAAATAAGTCAAAAGGTTGACGTGGTACATTTTCCCTGAAAAAGAAATGACAGCATATCTTCTCTTCTTGGACATTAGTTTGTCTTTGGACGGTAGGCATTCCTCTCTTATCACAGGGCGTGGGTTTCCAGCTCTCCAGCAGAAGCCCGAAGCCACAGGTAATAAGGAAGCTGTATATGCTGTGTTTTTCCTATGCATATGCATCTATGATAAAGTTTAATTTCTAAGTTAGGCACAGAAAGAGGCTAACAACAACAATAATAAAACAGAACACAGAATAACATAACAAAAGTTTGTGAATGTGGCTTCTCTCTATCTCTTTCTCTGAAGAGTCCAAGACAATACACGCAAAACAAGGAAGATTAAAAGAAAATCAAGAATCAAAACAAATACTAATATTTCCACACTCAGTTGACCAGAGGTAACTGGACCTATGAATTCAGGGGAATGCTTGCCAATTGGATAAATGTCTCCTGGAAACATGAAGTATGTTTATCTCTTTCATAATCCCACAATTCTCTATCAAGGATCTTATAATAACCATTTAGCCTCATCAAAGTACATACCAACTGAATTGTGCATGCTGGTCCTAGACCTAAAACAAGGGAGGTTTGATGGTTGACTTTATTCTAGGAGAACTTCGATTAAGGATTGTTTCTGGGTGTGTCTGTGTGGTGGTTAGCACATGGAAGAGATCAGTATTTAAACAGTGGATTCAGTGAAGAGACCTCCCTCTCTGTGGATAGACATGACCCAGTCCATTGAGGGTCTGATCAAGATAAAGACAGAGGAAAGAGGGATTTGTCCTCTTTATCCCCGTCTCATTCCTAGAACTGAGACATTCCATCTGTCTTCTCTTGGGCTCAAACTAGGATTTATATCCTCTGCTCCCCTGAGTCCTAGGCCTTTGCACACAGGAGGAATTGAACCATTTTCTTTCTGGATCTCTTGTTTACAGATGGCACATCCTGTGACTTCTCAGCCTGGTGATTTTGTGAGCCAATTCTCAAAATTCTGTATAAATATTATATCCTATTGGTTCTGCCTCTCTGGAGAGCTCTGCCTAACAGGGAGGCAAACATGGGAATGAATAATATAAGCCACTAAGTGAATGAGTGGGCTTGAATGCAACCACTCTGACTCTAAATTACAAATTACAGTGCTAGTGTTACAGTTTGTTCCATTTACAACAGCACCTTCATGCATCCTTCATACATGGGACACAGCTGGGAAAAGAACCCAGGCTTTAGTGAAGGCCTCTTTCAGTTCTCACACTAGAAATGCTTAGGTGTTGACACTATCCCTGACCAGCAAGTGGGAGAAAAAGACCAGATACTGGCATCTCTTTTGAAGGAGGAAAAAGGACTGGAGAAATGCTAATTCCTGTGAGCCTTCAGAGGAAACATAAATTGCACCCAACTAAGGCATACTAAAGAAGATGTATAATCTCAACAGTTTCAGTGTGTCCGCGGAGGAGTTCAGAGATGCTGTGCAGGATGGAAGATGAGAGTATTCCAAGTAGAGAGAAAGATACGAGCCAAAGTTAGAGGTCCCAAAGATGAGTCAAAGTTAGGGGCCTAATAAGAGGTCATCATAGACCTGTGAGAGGGCGGAGAGCTGACCATCACTGTCACAGCATTCCACTGTGCCACCAGGACATCCCGTGAGTCACTCCACACAGTGGAGAGTGCCCATGTTCTGTGTTAGGGTAGTGTGTTTGAAATTACCATCATCTGGGTAAGTCGTGATGACCTAGAATCTGGTGGTTCTTATAATATGATTAACATTACTTGCAGCTATAAACATTTTTGTGCTGCTGACCACTAATACTTTCTGTTGCTTTTCAGTTTATAAAGTGTTTCCCCTTATATACCCTTAATATTCACAATAATTCCCCAAAGTATAAGTATTATTATCTCCACTTTATGATATAAGAAACTGAAACATCAATATCACACAAACACTGGACTACAGTCTCAAATCCAAGTTCTTGGACTCCAAATATAGTATTTTCAAAAGAAGACTTTTTTCCTTAGGACATTTGAACTGTAACATTCTTGCCATTGCTCATTATTTCTATTATTCATGATGTACAGCATCTTATGAGGTACATTGGTCTTCATTTCCTCTAGGAATGAGAGGTAAAGTCACACTGTTGCCAGTACTAAAGAATTACGTTCCTAGTGGCTCCTTCCACAGTGCCTTATCCCTCTTCCCAGTGCCACTGTCCTGGCTCATACACATAACTACCTAGCATGACCACCCCATCTGTTCACTCATAGTCACACAGGCAGCTGCATCCCAAGAGTGGTGCTGGGTACTGGGTGTGTTATGGAGAGCCATTCAGAGTTCAAATCCTCAGAGATCTGTCTAAATCTAGGCATGGTAGTGACACCTGTAGTCTCAGCTACTTTATAGGCTGAGGCAAGTCTGAGACCAGCCTGGGCAACATAGCAATTCCCTCATCCCAAATGAAAAGAAAACAAAACAAAGGGAAAGAGGAGAGGGAAGGGGAGGGGAGGGGAAGGGAAGGGAGGGGAAGGGAGGGGGGAGGGGAGGGGAGGGGAGGAGAAAGGAAAGGAAAGGAAAGGAAAGGAAAGGAAAGGAAAGGAAAGGAAAGGAAAGGAAAGGAAAGGAAAAGGAAAAGGAAAGGAAAGGAAAGGAAAGGAAAGGAAAGGAAAGGAAAGGAAAGGAAAGGAAAGGAAAGGAAAGGAAAGGAAAGGGTGGGGAAAGAGAAAAGATCTTATACTCCACAGGAAGAATAAACTAAACAACCCTCCCTTACCAGCAATATAAGACATGTTTTAATAGAGCCAGCATAGCATGGAGCTCCTAGCCTCAAGGAAAGGCACCTTATTCACAGTCAAATAGTCAGATATGTCTAAAGCCTACATGACTGTAATGGGAAGCACAAATAAGTACAGGAAAAGAGAAGAAATGTTCAGTTCAGGCCAAATAAAAGAAGGTAACTAAGATGAAGGCACAGGTACCAAAGAGAACAAAAGCAGTTTCCCAGCTAAAACTGAAAAGAGTCTGGCACATCTGCAGGATGAGGAGCACTCTGTGAAAATTCTGAGAAGAGCCAGATGGCAGAGCTTAGGAGCCACAGCCTCAGACATTGTCCTGGGGCAATGTAGACCACTAGAAGACTTCTTGCAGGAAAGTTGCATGGCAAGACTTGCATTTTAAAAAGACATGACCAGAATATGTGGTAGGGATTTTCAGAAAAAGCCATATGGAAGTGTACCATTACAGAAGCTTCTTAAAGTACATATATCATGAAAAGAGATGAAAAGGAGTTATCCTGGGCAGGAGAGATGGCTCAGCAGTTAAGAGCACTGGCTCTTCTTGCAAAGGACTCGGATTCAAATCCCAGCACCCATATGGCAACTAACAACTGTTCATAACTCCAGTTCCAGGGGATCTGGCTCTTCTGGTCTCCACAGGCATTGCATGACACAGGTACACTTACATACATGAAGGCAATACACACACACACACACACACACGCATATATATATACATATATATACATATATATATATATATATATGTATATATATATTTAAGGAGTTAACCTATAACAGGGAAATACTGCCCCTGCTAGACATCATAGGCTAATGAAAAAAAAATCTTGAATTCTAGGAATGGACTCACTCTCTAGAAGCTTCTGGTCCCATAGACCCTCAAACAATACTAGCCATTGCTCCTGCCCTTTGTTACCCACCAGAACTGAATAGTAAGACCCTATTGCTGAAGACAATATATATATGAGCTGTAGAACAAAGAAAGAGAAATCAGGCTGATGCTGACTTCAGTGCCTCATCTCTACTGGCTAGTGTTCATGGTGCTGGATGGTACTACACAAGCTACTGGAAGGAAAAATAATCAGCAGCCTTACCAAGTTGTGAATCCTGTGAACTACAGTAACAACTGCCCTGGCAAGATATGCCCAGCAATGCAATAGTGGCACAAATATTATGGGAATAACCAACCATTAACTGGATTTATGGTCTGCTTCCTTGGATGGAGCCCATACTTGACACTGACATCAGACTTAGAAGCCTGAGGCTAAACAGTTAACAGGATATAAGGAAGAACATAATACTACTAAATAGTTATTGTATTAAACTGACTCTTAATAATTTATTGTTATATCCATAGTTAAATGCATCTCTCAACTCTCACCAGAGAAGTTTCCTTATTCAACAGAGGGCAATAAACACAAAACTCACAACAGGCCAACTTGCAGAGAACAAGAGACTACAGAGTGCTTATACCGGAAATAGGACATCTATATCAAACTTCTACCTCCTAAGGCAGGGGACCATTGAGGAAGAGGAGGGAGAAATATTCTAAGAGCCAGAGGTGGATGACCATAAGGAAACAGACTTTTCCACATAGCTGGTCAATTACTCACGTGAACTCACAGCAATGAAGACAGCATGCACAAGTCCCATGCAAGCTCAAACCAAACAGAATCCCAGCATAGATAGGAGGAAATGGGTAAGAAGATCCAACCCAACCTAAGGAAGTTGTGGCAACAGATGGTTGCTGGGAGAGACAAAGAAAGTCTCTTTCAAGGGGACTCTTGGTTCATTAATCAGGCTCCAGTGGATTAACCAACACTGAAGGGCATTTGGAGAGACATAAATTAGGCTCTATAGACCTTATTATATATAATAGACTTCATTGAGCTGGGCAGGGCAGTAAGGTCAGGCACATGGATGGGGGGGTTGTCTCTAAATTCTATCAAATTATATTGTATGAAAATTGCAAAAATTCAAGGAAAAAGGGAAAAAGTCATGATGGGGCTGGAGAGATAGTTCGGGATGGCAAGATAAAAGTACTTGCTGTTCTTCCAGAGGACCCAGGTTCAACTCCCAATATCTACATGGAGGCTCTGTCACCCTCGTTTGGCCTTTACAGCCATTACACACATACAGGCAAACATACAGTCAATCAAAACACTTGTATAAATAAAAACAAACAAATCATTTAAAAAGACACATGATGAGGGTTGGAAATGTAGCTCAGTTTGTAGAGTACTCACCTAGCATGCACAAAGTCTAGAGATTAATCCCTCATAAACCAGGCATGGTGGTACATACCTTTAATCCCAACATTTGGGAGATGGAGATAGGAGGATTAGAAGTTCAAGGCCAGGCTGAGATTATGAGACCTTGTCAAGAGAGAAAGAAAGGGAGGGAGGAAGGAAGAGAGGGAGGAAGGGAGGGAGAGAGGGAGGGAGGGGAGGAGAGAGGAGAGAGAGAGAGAGAGAGAGAGAGAAGAGAGTGAGAGAGAGAATACGAATATGAGATTCCAATGAGGTGTCTCAGAGGGTAAAGCTGCTTGCTGCCAAGTTGATAACCTAAGTTTGATCCCCAGGACCCACACAGAGAAATGAGTACTGACATCTGCAAATTGTCCTCTGACCTCAACATTCATGTGGCAGCATACAAATACACACAAGCATGCACAAACATGAAATAAATGTAAATACAAATATGAATAAATAAGTGAAAGTTGGAGAGAGAAGAAAGCAAGAGACCTGGCCCCGGTGTGCAAAGGATTAGTTCAGCACTACCCCAGGGAAATACATTGTAAGCCACTTCAGTAAGTTCAACTTTTCTGGAAACCAAATTTAAAAAGTAAAAAAGTGCCAGGGAGATGGTTCAGCCATTAAGAGCACTGGCTGCTCTTGCAAAGGACTACGGTTTGATTCCCAGCACCCACTACAACAGTCTCTTTTGATGTCCAAGGGCATTGCATGACACAGATGCACTTACATACAGGCAATACACTTATATGCATAAAATAAAATAATAAATAAAACATGAAAAAGTAAAAAGAGACAGGTAAAACTGATGATTTGTAAATTCCTGTTTATTAATTTTAAAGATACAGTTTCTTCAGGATGCATGAAGGGACAGGACACTGGGACAAGGACGTAGGAAGAGAAGTGCCAAAATGTCACAGGTGAAGACTTTTCACTCCATTTCACTTTCCACATGAGGCTCAAACGAATCTCCTTAAAACACTTCAGTTGTGATATGCCCTGTTTTAATTGCCCTGCCTTTCCCCTTTGGCCTATCAAACAAAACCCAAACTAGCCAGCAGTGCCCTGCCTGCTTCTCCCGCCTGTGACTGTCAGTCCCACCCCTGAACACCCCCCCACTCTGCACAGCTGGACCTCTTTGCTCCCACCTGTAAAGCCACATCTAAGATCAGTCATAACCTTAAGCAAAAAGAATGAAAAGACTTTGGCTCGGCACTCTGGAATGGAGCATCCAGCCATCCATCCTGCTAGACAGGCCCCGTGTTCTGGGCCTGCCTCCTGGCTTGGAATTCTGCCTGGTCCCTCTGCAGCTGGGGCCCAGCTTCTCTCTTTCCCTTCTGCCCTTTCCTCCCAGAGTCTGGAAGTCAGCTGTAAGCCTGAGCAGAGCGGCTGGAGCCTGCTAACTGCTGACACACATTTGACTCCTTCACTCCTGATTACATTTCCAAGTGGCACCTGTTCCTACACTTCCCAGTCCCCACGCCTCCCCTCCCACGTCACAATGCCGGCTCTGGGTGACTGCTGTCACCTTACCATATTCTTCTGCAATCCCTTCCAGTGCCTTGCCTGCCCCCTTAGACTTCTTGCGGTTCCTGCCCTAAGCTGAGAATATCTAGTCTCTCAACTGCACTGAACCTGGCCATTTCTAACAACAGTTGAAACTACAGCAAAAGATATTGAAGGCCCTGGACGCTACAGGCCCACCATGCCACTAAAACTTCTTCCCCTGTATGCTTGCATACCCTTCACTTCAGCCCAAACACCTCATCATTATCATTCCTTGTGCCCCAGGCTTAGACTCCCTGATTTAGACCTGCCAACCCCAAAGTCTAGAGAAGACTTCCTTCCATTCCATCCAACCTAGACATTCTTAATAAATAGTAAGCTCAAAAATATGATAGTCCATAATACACTCCCATCCCAACTGGAAACTCCATTCCCCTCTGACCTCCTGAGACCCATTATCTAGGCTTAGATTTGGGATTTTATTGCATTCTTTCTTATTTTACATGTCTTATCTCACTAAGGATATAAATACCATGGGAATAAGATCTGATTACTCAGCAGAGCAAAACAGTTAGAGGAGTGGGGAAAGAGCAGATGGGGAAAGAGGGGAAGAGGGCAAAGGAGACCGGCTCCATTTCACAGCATGCATAACCATCCAATCAGGACTACGTGTGATCCAGTCACACTGCTGACTGGCTGATTGACACCTTCCATTCAGCCACTACTGAAGTGTTCACTCCTGCACCCTCCATCCATTCATCCTGAAAGCATGGGGCAACTCAGCTCTTCTCTCTACTCACTATCTTATAGAAATTCAGTGGCTGGAAAAGGCACAAATAGGAAATCCAAACTTGTCAATACAAGTGGAGGCTACTTACCATGACTCAAAGAGGCTAAGGTTAATTCTGGCATCCAGCGCAGAACTCCATTTCTTATTCTCTACAAGATCTAGGTATGGAGATCCTATTGCCCTCTTACTTCTACACCAGTCTACACCGAGAACAGGGAGAGTGATGTTGATAGTGTATCATTAGTCTGTACTTATTTCCAGCTTTTCTCTAAGTTCCAGATACTTTAGAAAATATGATAGAAATCTCACCAAATCCTGGATAGTGACTGAATCACAATACTCATGAAAATAAAATTGTTATAATCCACTTACCACAATTTTCTGCATGCATTATTCTATGATATTAACAGTCAGATGGTTTTATGTATAATATTCCTATTCAATTGTATGTAAGAAATATATGTTACAAAAGCCTAGGACATGAGAGTTGAGGCCCAATAATGCCAAACAGACATCACAGCCAGGTTTTATGAAGGAGTCTTTATGAGTAAACACTTCAAAGTACCCTCAATTGATTAGTCATTCTTCTCAGCGTCCCTTTCTGGAAGATGAGTTCCATATCACTGATGCAGCAACAGACACTGAGTTCCTTTAGAAACTGCAGAGATTTGAGGGAGCTGTGTAAAGGCAACAGAACTGGTGACAGCCTCTCAAAACCTCACATCTCTAAGTTGAGATGGAATGGTCAGAGTTTCTTCTGAGACACTCTTCCTAGAACTAGAGTCCTGGTGTCCTCAAGGCCGATATGGGGACATTTAAAGAGTGGTAGAAGGGGCTGGAGAGATAGCTCAGCGGTTAACTGTCCATAAGTCCAGTTCCAGGGATCCAACACCCTCTTCTGACCTAAACAGGCATTGTTCAACATGGGTGCACGTACATACGTTCAGGCAATATACTCATATACATAAAATAACAATAATAAAATATTTTCAAAATAAATAAAGTATGCTAGAAGTACCACTGTTTGTTTGTTTGTCTGTTTGTTTTTTGAGACAGGGTTTCCCTGTAGTCCCAGCTGGCCTGGAACTCAGTCTCACAAAGATAACCTTCCTCTGCATCCCAAGTGCTGGTATTTAAGGGTGTGTGCCACCATGCCTACTCAAAGACCATACTTGTTGGCTTCAAAGCTAGATGGATTCTCAAAGCATGACAGAAAAGGGGATGATTTGAGTATCATTTATTTATATATCAGATGTTTAGAAGCTAAACCAGAGGAGCAGCTTAAGAATGAAAACAGAAACTAATTACATGAATCTGGAAAAGTAATACTTTTTTATCTATTCAAATACGTGCTTATGATCTGACAGATGAAAATGGGAATAAACTTTTAGAGCACAATTTGGCAATATTTATCAACACTAAAAACATCTCCACTGAAGGAATCAAGTCATTGCTAGGAATTTACCCTATGGATTCATAGAACACTTCAACAAGATGTAAAATAACAGTCATTAATGCATAATTTGCCATGGTCTTTAAAAATATATAAAAATGTCCATCAACATAGGTATTGGTTAAATGAAATAGTGAATCCATATAACTCATAGCAACCATTATAGGGCGGTTAAAAGAATGAGTCTATGTGTGCCAACTTGAAAATATTTACAAGATACATCATGGTGGAGAAAAAGCCAAGAACAGAACAGCATATGCAGAATGACCCGGTATGTGTTAAACACATGTGTGTATGGAGATGAGTATGTAGATACATTCAAGCATATGCATGATTTTTTTTTTCTTCTGTGGTGAATTAAAAAAACAGATTAGTTCTGGTTAACTTTAGATAAAGAGACTGGAATGGGGTACCAGAATAGCTTAGTAAAATGGGGTGGCATTTGAAAGAGCAAGACTCAGTTTAAGTTTCTTATTTGTGTCACCCAGGAATTAAAAATTGTAATAAATAAGAGCTGGGAAGATGGCTCAATGGATATGATGTTTAGTTTTTGTAAAGCCCACTATTGTAGAAGCTTACTAAAATATATAAATAAACATATATAAAGAGTTTAAATTGAGCTACCCTATATCAGGGGATAATGTCCCTACTACCACCACAGGCTAACCAATAAAAGCCCAGTGACAGGAATGGGTTATCTCTTTTGGAGTTATTAGCCAATGAGGACCCAAAGACACCCCTAAACATTACAGGCTATTGCCACTTCTCTTGGTTACACTCCAGAAGACCCTATTGCTGAAGATACCACATACTTGAGTCAAGGAACACAGAGAAATAAGACTGGTACTGACATCAAAGCTTAAATCCTCAAAGCTTTAATAATGTTGGAAAGTGCATGCTATCAGAAGAGAAAAGTAATCAACAAACCTGCCTAGCTGTGAACCCTGCAATCTACAGTAATGGCTGACCTAGCAAGACATGCCTACTGGTGCAATAGTGGCAAAAATGTCACAGTAGTAACCAACCACTTTATGATTGGATGTAAGGCCCACTTCACAAGATGCAACGCACACCTGGCACTATCTTTGGGACCAAGAACCTATGGCTAGACAAGTCATAGGCTCTAGGGAAGAACTTATTACTATTATTCTGCTAAATATACACAGTACTAAACAGACTCCTAATGATTTATTATTATACCCAGAGATAAGCACATTTCTTAAACCTCATCAGAAAAGCTTCTTCATGTAGTAGATGGCAGTTAACACAGAGACACATAACTGGTCAAAATGCAGAGTATAAGAGACTGAAATGCTCAGACCTAATAGGACACCTATATCACACCTCCTCCACCCAAGGCCCAGTGATCATTTTGAAAGAGGAACAGCAATTAGGCGTGTGTACAAAGAGAAAAGAAAAAAGAGATCCCTGGCAGAAAAACCTATACTTATCTTGACTAGTCAAGCTAAAGAGGAAGAAGTTGACCTCTGCAAAAGATGTTTCCTATGTGTTAGGTGAAGGAGGAAGTGGAAACAAGAAGAAGAATTGCCTCATCTGGGCTTTATTGAATTTTTATACATATTTCACAGTGAAAAGAAGACTTAGATAACAGTTACTAGTCCTTGCCTGAAAACATGAAGGATCACAGTGTGGCCCCAGCAACCCAGAAGTCTGAAGGAACACTCCCTTGCCCCATCCAGTAAGCCCACAGGGAATACTGATGAACCTCTGAACCTTGTAGCACCAGACCTAGTGTGGGAAATACAAACCAGCAGCAAAAGGCAGGTCTCCAGGAGCTGCCACTCAATTTCCACTGAACCACATGACTCCTTTACATTAGGGGGGTCTTAACTCTTGTGTTCAGTCTCAAGTTGTAGCTTCATTAGTGCATTTCACCGCCAGAACTGATGTGGCATCATGCAATTATTTACACAGATGGTATGAAGGGATAAGGCAGTATGCTGACAGGGTCATGTGTTACACAGGTTTTATACATAATACATGCAGAGGCTTTCCATTGATTTAAACCTACCTCAGTGTTTCCAGGATGAAGCAAGGCCCTCAACATTAATCTGAATACAACACCCACTGACACTGACCTGGAAACAAATCCTGTAAAATAGGCATGACTACATTTTTTGTGTGTCTACCTGACAGTAGCCTCAGAATGACTAATTCCAAGAAGAGCGCAAACTATCCCCTTCTCACTCATCATCCAAGCACTCACTGCTGGGGTAGAAGAGGGCATGTCAGCACAGTGTAGCCTTGGTGGACAATTTCTAAACGCAGCTTCTTCAGGGAAGGTCACCTGCCCCCAGGGTAGGTTACTTCAGCTAGTTACAGCTCAGAACTAATGAGGCCAAGGTCATGAGCTTGCATACCCTACAGGCCAATTAGCTTTGATCTATTTCATGGCTGTGGCCTGTATCCCTTAACCCAAACAGCTGTTTCAGAAATGGATGCCTTTGACGACAAGGACTAGTCCAAAGTAGAATAAATGTATTTGTTCAAATTTATCATGATCTTGCAAAATGACACAAAGCACATAACAGTCATTAAAATTACATCACTTAGCACTTGTTCCAAAGAGATGAAGAATAACAATGCCAAGAAAATCTCACCAGTGTGTACGACTTCTAGACTGATTACCAAGCAGAAAGCTGTCATGTATTCAGAAAAACCCATTTCTTCAGAAATCTTTTTTAATCACACCATGAATCCACTTTTCCACTAAAATAATCTCTGAAGAAAATGATCTAGTTTATCACAGTAAGAATGTTCTGGTCTATAGCTGTTTTTCCTGGGAGAAAAGGGGGTTCAGAATGATCACCAAATTCACGCCGTATGTATCTCACTGAGCACTTTATATAAATACCAAATCAACCGACATTGAATCACTATCTGACCTGACCATATTTCATTCTAGTTAGATACTATTCTCTCTTATAAACTGATAGTTCTTCAACTTGACTCAGTTATTCCTTCAAAGATACATTCTACACAGTGTCTTCTTTTTATAGTTGGGTTACAGAATGTAACAATGGTGCTTCCCCATCATTCATAAAAATACACAAATTTATAAACTGTCTTTCCTTAGATTTGTTGTCTATCTCCTTGTTTTTAAAGTTTCTAATACAACCAACAAAATGATGAAGATCTGAAATAGCATGGGCACCAATATCTGAAGCACATCCAGTACCTAGAATTAACCTTGGAGTTGTCACACACACACACACACACACACACACACACACACACACACACACACACCTTGACCAAGAATTAGCCTTAGGGTTGTCTCACACACACTCACCTTGACTTGGATTTAACCTTGGGAGTTACCTCACAAAATGACCTATAGCTAACATTGGTGATCCTCTTACCTGTCTTAAAATTAAAGCATATCTTCAAATGTAAGTTCTTTGACCTCAAGAGAATAAAATAAATTTGTACAAAGCTACAAATAAGAATTGTCATTTTGAATCTCTGATCCACAAAAGGTAGTCCTATTGTTCCCTTACTGATCAAAGTGGGGGCTCTCGCCTCTGTTTTTCCCCCCAGACACCTGCAGATGATCCATGCAAGATTGAAATAAGAGTTTACAGTGGGCTGCAATCCAGCAGTAACAGGGAACAGGATTTTTAGAAACTGTTCCCCCATCACTGTTCATTTGCCTTCAGAAGGCCCTGAACCCAACCCAGTTAGGGAATTCAGCTAATTCTCTGAACACTGAACCTATTTTGTTAATAATCTGGAAAAGTGTATCACCTACAGGGCAAGACTTAGTCTGACCATGTACATCCTGAACCCTCATCTGAGACATGTGATTGAACCATGTGTGACAGGCCGAGGACAGGCAATCTGAAACATGGAAGGTATAAACCCTTTCATACTGGGCTTCCCATTCTTCCAGACCCCTGCCAAGAACTTCTCCTTTTCTGTGGGTTCTAAAGGTACTCTACAATTTCTCTGTTTACCTCTACAAAGGACAGGAATATGGCCTATGAAAGGAGGTTCCTCAAATCTCTCACACCTTGAAAACGTGTATAAACATCATTTTACTTAATAAAACCTTACCTAGTATGTAGCTTCCCCCTTATTCCTTGTTTATGAGGTCCCTAGAAAAAGCCGACTCTGTTAATATCCTCTCTCTCTTATCTTCAATATGCCCTGTCCTCCTCCCTGTCTTTCCTTTCTAGGACAGAGATTGTTTTGTTTTCTATATAATTCCAAACACAAGTACTACCAATAACACTATGCTAAAGCTACACCATGCTGATATACACCAGCTGTGCCTTATAGTGGTTAACCCTCATAACAGGGTCTCCTCAGAGCTTCCTTTGTGAACAAGATTCCAAGAATACATCTAAAAGCCACCACCAATGAGATGGAAATGAAGCCAAAAATAACCAGATCCTATTTTAGACTACTGAGCACATTAAAAACATGGGAGTGATGGATAAAACTGGAGAAAAGAAAAATGCTCCCCAGAGCTACAAATTATTCTTGGACATACAAAGCAAACTGTAAGATGATCTGCCCCTTTGAGCATCCCACTTTCAAGTGAAATGTTTGTTGTGGGGACAGGGAAGAGGCAGGTCATAGTACAGAGCAGAGAAGGGAAAACTGACATGAAAAGAACTCAATACTTGTGACGGTTAATCTTGACTGTCAATTTGACTGGACTGCGAGATGCTGTATTCATTTTGTTCCTGTTCCTGTGATAAAACATGCTGACAAAAGAAACTTAGGAGAGAAAGTTTATTTTAGCTCACAATTCCAGGTTTATCATGGTATATCACTGCAGAGCAGTCAAGGCACCAGAATTGGAAGCAGCAAGTCACGGACAGAGTTAAGAAGAGGAGAGTGAATCCTTGCATGTTGGTGAGTGAGTGAGTTCTGCTCACTTTCTCCTCTGTATTCAGTCCGGAACCCAAACCCTGGGAACGGTACTGCCCACTTTCAGACTAGGTCTTCCCGCATCAATCAATGTAACCTAGAAAATTCCCCACAGGGTATGATCTAGACAGTCCCTTATCGAGACTCTCTTTTAGGTGATTCTGGGTTTGTCAAGCTGACAATTGAAACTAACCATCACAGAGGCCTAGGATATTAGTAAAGCACATCCTTGGGGGTGTCTAAAAGGCTCTTTCCAGAAATGATTACTTAAGGGGGTATCCTAAAGATAGGTGTCACCATTCCACAGACTAAAGTGCATAAAATCAAAGAAAGAAAAAGACAAAACCAGCAGAGCAGGCATTTTCCGTCTCTCTGCTTCCTGGCTACCATGGTGTGAGCTGCTCCGCACCACCATGCCCTCCCCACCATGATGGACCACGCCTTTGACACCATGAGCAAAACAAATCCTACCAGTTATTACCCTCCCTTCAGTTATTTCTTCACAGTAGGGAAAAAAAACTAGCATAACTATAAAAAGGATACTACCAAATCAGAAGGCAAAGGCTAGGAACTTGTCACATAGCTATCCAATGTAATGCTTAGAGCTTTGGGAATCTTACAAGATTGTAAAAAGCAAGTTCTTGAAGTAATAGTTGAAAATGAGAGTATAATGACATTATTCTGCAACTTCGGGCAAATCACAATCTCAGATCATCAGTTTTTCTATCAACTCTCTCCCTGAGGAATCACAGACAAGGTCACCAGATGGTTAGTGTATACTCAATTGTCTGGCCTGTTTGTTTTCCATTATGAAATCATGTGTAATGGTCCTGCATTTGAACATGATCAGATATTGCAAATGACTGTCATTAGAATGTAATCATCCTTCATCTCTGCCACAGTGCAACTGTGCTCCAGACTCTCCAAACAAAACTTAAGTTGTCCTAATGCCATATGATAATGGATAGATGCCATTGCTTTGGTTAAAAAATATATATCTTCCAGATTATAAAATTATTTATTAGCTTCAAGAACTTTGGATAACCTCAAGATTGAGGACACATAATCCATCTGATGGAAGAGGACAGTCAGCAGTCTAGGAGAAATATGATAGCTCTTGATTACAAACCCGTCTACTTACAAGTTAAGTTTCCAACAGCTATCTTGAATTCTGCTTCTAAACCCCCAAAGACACCAGAAAGCCTCTACCAACATCTTCAACTGCTGCAAAAGAAGCAGGGCACCTTGGCTCAGGCCAGCTTCATTAGAGACAGAACTTCTGCGCTAATTTTATTTACATGAAGTAAAGGACATTTTCTGTCTGCTGAAAAAGAAAGGAGCAACAGCATTATTCCAGGATCCCCAGAAAACACAGCACTCTGTCAGGCACTGAATTATTAGTTTCTAAACCTCAACTGTATGGATAAAATTGAGACTTGGGCCAGCAAGGAAGCTCGGTGGGTAAAGGCACTTTGCCACACAAGCCTGGAAATCAGTTTGATCTCCAGAACCCATGGAAAGCAAGAACTGACTCCACAAAGTTATCCTCTAACCTCCATGTGTGCTCCATGGCATGAGCTCCCCCACACACATCCTCCTCCGCCTCCTCCTCACCACCATCATCATAATCATCATAACAATAATACTTTGTTTGATTGGGGAGCTAGAGAGATGATGATGGCAGAAGGAGCAGTACGGCTCTTGCAGAGAACCTGAATTTAGATTTAAGCACCCTTATCTGGAGGTTCATAACCACCTATAACTCCAGCTCCAGGGGATCTGATGTTTCAGCACTTACAAGCTCATACCCATACACAGAAATACACTTAATAAAATAAATAATTTAAAAAATTTTAAGTAAGACCTGGCCAACAGTGGCAAATTGGGATCTTGATGTTTTATTGGGCAAAATCTACATCAGAAACTAAAAACCTGCATGGCCAGTCAACCTGACCCATGCTCCCAACTTGCTTGTGTGTATGTATGTGTGTGTGTGTTTTTGAAAATAGTCTTTAATGAATTAAAGTAATATGAAAACCTATTAACATTTGTCAGTTCTAGATAGTGAATATGATCACCAATATAATATATGAATGCATAGATTTGTGTTCTTTGTGTCTTTTATGTATCTAAAATTTAAACTAATAAAAGAATCAAATATAAACATAGATACCATTAAAGAAAACATCTAAAATAAATTACTACCTTAGAGAATATGTTAGTGGACTGAGACATTCACTTGAATTAAATTGAACTACGTTTGTCCAAGTAACTACTATGAGCACTAACACTAACACATCTTTTGTTATAGAACTTCCAGTTCAGAATGGTACAGACTCATTTAATCTAAGCATTATTCTGTGATCAGGGCAATTAAAAGGGAATTCGGGTTGTAAGGGAACATGTAGGAGGTACATTGTACCTGAATTTGAGGACAGCTCACTTTAACTCCACCTCCAGGGAATCTGATGTCCTCTTCTGGACTTCATCAGCACCTGCACGTACATGCACATACCCACACACTGACACATGCACACACATGCACATACCCACACACTGACACACGCACACAACCACACAACCACACACTGACACATGCACATACACATAATTTTAAAAAATGAATCTTTAAGAAAATGTAAAGACTTTTTTCAAAGAGCCACAATGTCAATGGTTTTGAAGTTAATCTGTGTAAAATAGAGAGGTAAAAAACTAATGGGAATTAATATCAAGCCTGTTCTGTGCCAGTCACTGTTTAGATAGTTCATGTGCATAGCATGTTCAACCTTCCTACAAGGTATTAAAGTACATATTTTCTAGAAATTCTAAAAAGCTAAGACTTGAAAGATTAACTCCTGCTCAAAGTTAATATAACCAGCAGATATCAGATCCATGTTTACACCAATTCTACTTAGATGCAAAATTCATGGTGCTGTCCTCTTTATTGCTTACATGGTCAAATTCTGTCCATGTTTGGAAGGAATCTGAACTTTCTGAGCCAGAGAATGTACTTACACATATGTTCTTCATCCATTCATTTAACAAACATCAATTAAATGTCTACTAGTGGCTATGCTGCTATCACTCATAAATGTGCAGAAAAGTAAGTGAACCAGAGCACTGTGTTCATAAGCATTCTGGTTAAGAGAGCTGAGTGAGGAATAGTAAGTTTGGAGGTGATATGACACCATAGAATTTTTCTCCACTTGGCAGAAAAAAAAAAAAACAACTTATCCATCAAGGCAAATCAAGAAAAACAGCAAAAAAAGGCTAAATCAACCCTCCCTGCTTACGGGTGACAAATGACAAACTACAGACTAGATGGCTCCTAAAATTTTTCTCCTGCTCCTAGGACTAAAAGTTTGTGCTTATAGTATAAAAAGACTTTATAAAACTAGGTATTTTTAAAACTAGCTGTTCCTTAATATTTCTTCAATGTCCCACATTTTTGTTTACACACACACACACACACACACACACACACACTCACACATACTAAACAGAACAGAACGTGTGAAATGTAGGGCTGAACAATTTGGTCCTTGTCTTCCGTGTCTTCCCAGCTCTCCATTCAAGGACTTGTTGCTCTGAAGACAGGTCTGGTCCAGCAAAGTCCCCCACCACCCTTTCTGCACTTCTGATTCGCTGCAGAAAACAGCTGCCGCCACGCCCACTCAGAGGGGCTACTGGTCCTTGAGTGTGTGCCTTGTACCAAGGGCTCTGCCACACTCTTCCATTGCATCCCAGCTGTTCGGAATTACTCATTTTCTTTGTGACAGTGTTGCCAGCAGTTTGAACTTCCCTTGGAAAACTCTAATACTTCTAGGCAGCCACCTGAATTCCTGGCTCTTTTTGTTTTCCCAAATCTCTACCACCTAATTCCTCCTTAAAAATAACTTCTCTCCAAACTCGAGAAAGCATGATTCTCTATCACAATACTTCAAGTCTCTATTGTTTGCCATTTTGAGCTTCTTTGATCAACATTTTTACTTTGAAACAATTCAGATTTGTTCTGGCACTGCATTTATCTTCCTGAAAATGAACATTTTGAGGCAACAATGAGTTGGTTTATAAGCATGGCCAACCCATCAGGGTAAACAAGAGTGGGAGGACCACTCTGCTCACTGGGGGCTCTTTTCATCAGCCTATTTGTTTCTTTGTCACTGTTTTTACTATGTACATATGTTGTTGATTCTCAGAAATCCAGTAAAATTGTAATGTTTCCTATTCTTGGCAAGTACAAGCCACACAATGAAACATGTGGTTCTGAGCCTTGGGTCTGATCTTTTATGATGTCAGAGAAAGCACTTCCAACCCTGAGAGACTGAAATCCTGTCTCTTGGAGTTCTTCTCAGAGCAAAGCATGCGCATACCAAGAGAGCTGCTGATCTGTCCCTGCTCTTGTTCATTGGTTCACTCATTTGTTCTTTCATTCAACAAACATTTCAGCACCGCAAAGGCGTAGCTATGAGCAAAGCAGGCACAGAGTACTTCATGTTAGGGACTTATAGGTTACTGAAAAAAGATACCACACAAGCAAGTGTCAAGTAGTATAACCAAAGTACATTAAGGAAACAGGGCAGCAGGAAGAAGGGGAGGAAGGAAGAAGAGGAGGAGAACGAGGAGGAAGAGGAGGCATCACAACAGCATAATGGGGGATGAGGGAATCCCCAGAGTCTGAATGATGGATGGGCATTCTTATAGAGAGAACAGCTAGTACAGAGGCACGCACAGCCAGTAAGGAGATAATGTTTTAAAGAATGTTAATTAACCCTTTCCTATCAGTGCCTCTTCCTAACCCTCACTTGCCCATAACCTGTCCTGTGTGCAATTTTCTTCATTTACAAAATTGTCTAAGATTGCTAGACCAGGTTTTCTTATCAAGTAAAATAGGCAAATATGTCAGATACAGGGTTATGGGGAAGACTGTGCAATGAAGATATGCAAGTGTTGTCCTATCTGAGTCAGAGAAAGGATGGGCCTGCACCAGCTACTTCACTGTGATGGGAAGTGCAACCTTCCCCCAAAGACCCAATATTTGTGGGGCAGGGACGAATGTAAATAACGTCATTCTTTCTTCACATTTGCCCTCAAAGGAAAGACAAGTCTAATGGACATAAGTCCCTGAGAAACAGGTCAGTTTCTACCCCTACCTCTTGACTGTCTGTGTCAAGAGTCATCTGACATAATAAACTTTTTAAGGAAATAAACAGAGACCCTGAAGTTATCTGCAAACACACTTTGGAAAATAAAGCACTGAAAAAACTGTTTTTAAAACTTTTTCTTAGAGACAGAAAATTTCCCAAAATGAATTATTTCAAGAAACTGGTCATCATCTTCTCCTGCCCCACCCCCACCTTTTGTTTAAATTAAATTTACTAAGAGTCCCTTTACTTTCGACATGGAAATGCAAAGAAATGTTCATGTGGTATATTAAAGGCAAGACTTATTACAGGCCTGGGAATCAGGCAGAGCAGGCTAAACTGACTACAAAAGCCTAAGGTATTTTTATTAAAAAAAAAAAAAATCCCTCTAACATATGGATCCTGGTTTACTGGGTCTTCCCAGAAGGACTTTCCTTTTCCCACTCAAATACCTGTCACCTGGGCAACCATTAAGTTGCCGATTTATGGCATCTAAGATAAAACAAGATTCTAAAGAGGAGAGAAGCTGTCCCTCGGGTTCCAGAACACTGCCCCAAGGAGCATACTGTTAATGGAGTGAGTGAGGAGCTCAGCGGTTCTGACATACACATTCCTGGTCTCCCCACATCGTAACTCATACATCTCCACACAGAACTATTTAATTGGGTCTGTCATCTTCCTTCTTTTTTTTTTCTTTAATTCTTAAATTTTTATTACAAAAATAATACATAAAAATGCAAACAACACAGAAATAAAAACACAATAGCCACTCACTATATATTAACCACATGAACCACTGCTCTCCATCCCCATTCCCGAAGTTATCACTATGAACTATTTAACATATATCCTTTCACACTTTTTCCTTTGTACATACAAGTATATATAAACACATAATTTTATCTTTTACAAAAATGAGATCATAGATGTCTATTACATAATTCTTCAATTTCTGTCTTCATTTGATAATGCAGAAAATTTCTAAAACAAATCTAATATCACTCTTCTAGATTTTATTTCCTAAATATCATCCATTAGCATGAAGTGCAAAGCTCTTATATGCCTCCTGTTCGTTCTTCAGTGTCATGTCTAGTCACTCCAGCATTAAAAAGACTGGAACCTAAGCCACCTAAATCCTCTCTGAAGCAAAGCAGGTACAAAATAAGAACGCACTTTGGCATATCTAGATTTTGACCCTTTCCCCTCTTGTTAACACCCTGCCTGGACTGTTCAAGCTAGCAAACTCCTACTAATTCTTCAATAATCAATTAAATTTGACTCTAGAAGACTTCCCTGGCTTTCACGCATGATCATTTCTCTACTTTCCTTACACTTTACAACTTACTTATTATTTTTTGGTTTGTTTTGTTTTTGAGACAGGGTCTCACTGTAGCTCTGACTGGTCTGCAACTCATTATGTAGATCAGGCTGGCCTCCAACTCTCAATGATCCATGTGCCTCTGCCTCCCAAGTGCTGGGATTAAAAGCAGACAACCACCACTTCCAGCTACAGCCTACCTCTTAACTGTGTCTGTTTCATAGTTCTATAGTGATTTATTATTGTGCTTTGAATTCTACACTCATCTCCCCCAACTTCATGATGAGCTCTTTTATTGCCTCTGCATCCCAAGGATGTGATACAGTACTCAACACAGAGCAGATACTCTGTTAGAATTTCATGATTTTATGAAGATTTACCTACTTAGCACAGAACCATATCCTAAGTATGAAAAGAAACAAAAAGTCTCTGCCCTAAGGAATCAATTTCCCAACACTTCTCATAGAAAACAAACCTACTTGACAATCTGCCCGTTAATGTATTATTTATTTGGATGTACAATCTCTTACTCCTAAATGGGATAGACGGGCATGGCTATGAACTTTAGAAACAGCCTGTATGTCAGAAATGATATGTTGCCGTGTGAATTTGCTTGTCTTCCTTCTTGAACAATCATCCTTTATGGGAGGAAGGCTCACTGAATATAGGCACTGTTTAAGCCAATTCCAATGCAATAGAGATTTTAAAGCAGAAAGGATCCTGACTGTGGGGTTTTCCAGAATTTAGGCAACTGCCATACACTTGGTAAATCAATATGGTGTACTCATGTGCTTCCTATGCTTGTATATGGTTTGTCCTTTCTGGAATTCCTGTTAAGAGTTTAATCCCACTGTGACATATTGAGTGGGTAGAGGAGGCCTAGGAAGATGGCTCAGTAGGTAAGAGCACTTGCTGTACAAGCATGAGGACCTGAGCTTGAACTCTAGCCTTCGTCTAAAAGCCCAGACTAGCTGCATGTGCCTGTAACCTCAGCACTGGGAAGCAGAGACGGGCAGATCCCAGGAGCTCACTGGCCAGTCAGAATAGCCAAAACAATGAATTTCAGGTTCAGTGGGAAATTCTGTCTTAAGGGAATAAGATAAAAAACAATAGAGACAATACCTGACACCTTCCTCTGTTCTATGCATGCGTGCACAGACCCACACATACTAAGGAAGAAACGGAGAGAGGAGGGGACAGAAAGGGGAAAGGGGGAGGAGAGAAAAGCATGAAATTTAACTCAAAAGGTGGAGTTTTTAGGAGGCAATGAGAGTTAGATAAAGTCACCAGAGTGGAGGCCTCATGACTGAATCTGGTGGCTTTTTGAGAGAGAGAGAGAGAGAGAGAGAGAGAGAAGAACATAAACATCTTCATATGCATTTGCTCTCCTTTGTAATAGACTGTCCTGTGCCTGCTTCATCAGGACTCACCAGCAAGAAAGTCACTGGTATATGGCGGAGCCAGGGGGAGGAAGGAGGCTTCTCCCAAAGGAAAGGTGCACGAAAACCTATATGGAAACCTGCTATCTAACAACCAATTTTTAAAAAACAATCAGAGGCAGCAGAATACATGTGAAATGAAGGAGGAGGGGATCGCTAAAGCTAAGGGTTAAGCAGGGATCAGAACACGGCAATGGGGGAGAAGGCAGGGAAACTGATGAACCAAAACTAAGGATGTATGAAAAAGCCTTATGGAAACCCATGAGTTAGTAGGCTACTTTCAAAAATAACTTAGAAATTATTTTTTAATTGGAATATAGTGCATGAATAGACAACGTCACTCCCAGAGTACAAGGATTACTGAATGAAAATGGTAGTGCAAGGCATGGGATTCCTCCCTGTGAGGCCCTATGGAAGGCCCCAGAAGCACCCAAAATAACACAGGCTTTGGCCATTGCCCTTGGCAGCCCACTATAACTACATGGTAAGACCTTGTTGCTAAAGACACAAAACACTTTGGCTAAAAGACACAGAGAAATCAGTCTCAAGTCAACCAAGAAACTCCTTCCGTGCCAGTTAGTTTTCATAGTACCAGAAGGTACTATGAAGGCTGCTGGAGTGGAAAAGACATCAATGGTCTTGCCCAGTGCCTGACCCTGCCTGCTGTAGCTAACTGCTTTATGATTAGATTTGCAGCCTACTCTATAGGAGAGAATTTCACTCCTTTACTGTAATGCTAGTCAGAAGTCCATGGCTGGTGAGGCCATAGGGCCTAGGGTAGAGTCTGCTCTTATTTTGCTAAATTGTCATGCTGTCCTATTGCCTTCTAAATGTTTATGTTTATAGTCACAGACCACAGCTGATCTGAATCTAGGTCAGAGAAACGTCTTTTTGCAGTGAGCAGTAGTCAGTGAAAGATGCATAACTGGTCAAAGTGCTCAGAGTAAGAACTGGGTATTCAGCCTTAAAACAGGACCAATTTCTGCCCCACCACCACCAGCAAGGCTCAGGGAGTATCTCAGATAAGGAAACTGAAAGACTAAGAGCCAGAGGAAGGGAAGGAGTGTTGTAAAATGCTCTTCTGAACATGATACAGCTATTGCAGTCAGGAACTTACAGCAGCAATGGTTACTCATACAAGACCTGCACAAGATCAAGCCAGCCAAAAGTCTAGCATAGATGGGGCAAAGGGTTTTCAGGTCCTTACTGAGGAGCTACTGGCAACTGACAGTTTCTGGGGAAGAAGGATTCTTTTTTGAGGATATGACCACTGTTAGAATTCTTGTGCTTTAGTGGATGGTCCCACACCTATGTACATACGGGCAGCACTGATTAGACTTAGCAGGTAGTAAAAAAATGTTGTTGGAGGACATGTCAGGGGAATGTGTGGGGATTTGAGTGTGAGAATAGGAGATTGGTATAGGTGTCCTGAAATATGATAATGTTTCATTGTATACATTTTCATGAATAAAGAAAAACTAGTTTAAAGAAAGCCATTGCCATATACATTCCTGTAAACTTGGACCAGAACCAAGAGCCAAAATAAAACTTTTTCCAATCTGTGGTATTGTGACAATACCGACAGAAAACAGACAAGGATAGTGGTGTTCTTCCCTACCCAATGATTCACTCAATCATTAAGGGTCACTCAATAAGAGTCTACACCTGCTGTGTATTATATATGATGCTCTATTCCAAGAAATTTCCATGTTGGAATTCAATTCCCATTGCAACCCTATCTGTATACCTAACATACATAAGAAAGTTAAATTTACCGACAAAAGAATTTGCTGAGATCACAGCCAATGTGGCTATAGAATGATGCTCTTGGTTCTTCTATGCATTCCTTGGATTCAATAAATATTAGGTACCTACTATGTGTCAGACACTGAATAATATTTAGAACAGATAAATATGACAGAGACTTCATTAGAACAGACATTCTAATCTGGGAGACAGTAATATACAAATATACAAGTAACATTCATGTGATGAACGTAACAAAATAGAAAAACTGAAGTGTTGTGGGGCTACACAGGAACATCACAAACCAGACCAGAGGGGTCAAGGATGCCCTCCTCGAAAAAGTGATAACAAGGACTTTGTAACAATAACTGGACTTTAATCATAATAAACTTCGACATTCTGAGTATTTCCCTTTACTTTGGACTATGAAACTTGGCACTTAGGCAACAAGGGCCAATGGAGAAAAATTAAATGGCTTGTAGTGGGGCGGCTACAGAGACAGCTTGGCAGTTAAGAGCATTAGCTGCTCTTGCAGAGGACCTGAGTTCAGTTCCAGCACCCACATGGTAGCTAAGAATCATCTATAACTCCAGGTCCAGGGAATCCAATGCTCTCCTCTCACCTCCACGGGCACTGCACAACACAAGTGCACTTGAATGCATGTAGGCAATATGCTCATACACATAAAATAAAAATAATAAAAAGGCTTACAGTGTATGTATTAGAGATAGAGAAACTTCCTTAAGTACAGGTGTGTGTGCCCATGGTGATAGCTGTGTTTCAATGACTGTGTTCTAAATATTTTTAATTTTTCTAAATATTATTGATGCTTTGACACTTTTAAGCACTGTCCTAGCCACAAGAGACTGTACCTTAGGGAGATGGTTGATTTCTAAAGATAAAAGGCCAGAGCAATTTTTGTATACACTAACTAACCACCCCAGAACTGTACTCCTCTATCTCGATTTATACTTCAAGAGACAATATTCCTCTGTCTTAATAATCTTGGGCTGGGTACCAGGCAAACAGTTGTCAGCCAAAGGCCACTGAAATTCCTCATACTGTTCCTAAACTGCTAATCCTGCCTGTCTTGCCTTGACTGTTGTATCTCCAATGCAGGAGTGACCCAAACCCTTGCTTCCTGACCACCATTTTTATCTTCCCATATGGCCCTATATGACATGCTTTGCTTCCTATCTCAAGAGTCCATGAGTATTACAAGCTGTAATTTTTTTCCCAAGTTTCTCACGTCTCCTCTTATGACCAGGCATGACCACCTCATAAAAGAACACAAAACAAGGGCATGTGATATGGTTCTGGCTAGTTTTAACATGCAAAGAAGGAACAGGCATTCAAAGAATGGGTAAAAATATCCAGGTTCCAACAGTCAGATTGTTCAAAGTCGTACCCTAATCAGTAGCTTTGGTATGTGGCATATAGCTCAGTTATACAGATAAAGCTACAAAGAGATTAGCATAGTTTAAGGTTTCACTTAACATAGAATGAAGGTAAGGATGGTGTGCAATCCCATTTCATGAAATACTGGGATATTGATATTGACTGAATATGTTCCCCAAAGTTTCTATATTGAAATCCTAACTTCTAATGTGCATTTGGAGGCGAGACCTTCAGAAAGCCCTTAGGTCATAAGGGTGAAGGCCTCATGAATAGGATTAATGCTTTTTTGTAAAAGAAACCCTAGACAGCTCTCCAATTTTTTCTGCCATGTGAAGTACCAGCAAAAGTCAACTTTCTGCTACCTGGAAGAGGCTTCTTTCTGGAATCTGACCATGTTGATACCTTGATCTTGGACTTCTTCCTATCTCCAGAACTGTGAGAAATAAAGGTCTGTTATTGATACGCTACCTAGTCTAAACCACATGCTATAGTGGCTTACACAATATAAGACAGATACTATGTAGTAAGAACTTACATGAAAACTTAGTTACAAAAATTGCCAACAATTTGAAGAATGGAAGACAGTGATGATTTTAGTGGGTATGTCAATACTGTTCACAAGACACTGCAGAACCATGCTGTCTGTGAGCCAGATTGGTACATTACTGTGCCAAAGCTGCTGCCTGAGCCAGAAATGGTTAAGGTCTGGGCAGAGAAGGCAAATGTACAGTCATTTTGATTCAGAAATTTATAGAAAGCTTCATAAAGAAATTAAAGTGTGGAATTTAGAAAGGCAAACAAACTTCAGTCTTCCACTGCCACTTGCCAGCTATGTGTCTGTTGACATGTTTCCTAATCTCTAATCATCAAAACTCTTATCAGCAAAACGAAGATTTCCTGGGGTTGTGACACTTGAATACCTTGATGAATATGAAAGTGTCAAGCACAGTTATTAATACAAAGGAGGTGTGTGGTAAATTCCATTTCTCTCCTTTGCAGATCCCAGGTGGAGCACATCCAATCTCAGCATTTCATGATTCACTACTGACAATGTTTACTTATCTCAGAACTCATGTTTCAAAGCATTTTTATGCATTGATAACTTCCCAGCAAGTACATGTTTATCTCTTTGCCTCATATGAAAGGTCTGACAGGCAAAAAAAAGATAGTCATCAAAATCATAAAGAAGAGCCTAAGCTCCGACATCAAATCTAGACTTTAAGTCCGACAAAGAGCTGGCTCTTCAGAATTTAATACAACACACTCCCACTGCCTGTCCAAACTGTCATCCTGCTTTTAAAGTTCTCCCTCTTCCTGACTTCGGATGAGTATGACTTCATCCCCAAAGCATGCACGATGAACACATTACTATTTCCTCCTCTGAGAATGTGATGTGACAATGTGGGGCCCCCCTCTTGAGCTGGATGAAGAGAGGTCACATGTCTGCTGCCATCCAGGCACTCACTACTTCACTTTGACAGAGAACATCTCTGTCTCACAGCCTTAGAGAATATTGCTTATTTTGGTGGCCTCATAAATGCAAAAATTGAACACAAATAAGTTCCAGGACTTCATGATGATTCAATGAAGAGTCAATTAGCAATAGCCCCCCAAATTAAAGTGCAATAAATAAAATAAAATCACTACAACTTAGGGCTACCAAACACATATCAAATGACCCTCCATTATAAACAGAAATGACACCATTTGGGAGGCCTTTACAATTTAGAGAAACAACATTACCACAAAAATAATTCATCAATTGAGTATTTATTTTGATCCACAGGACACCTGTGCTTTGAGGTTTAAAACCAAGTAAAATTTTGACTGAAGAACATGGTTTCAAGAGCAAACAGTCTAGTTGGGAAGAGAAAATTACCATCTTGAAAAAAAAAAGAACACTCCCAAATAATCCCTAGTTTAGCACTGACTCACATGGTGTAGACTGAGAAGAGAAAGAGCACTGTGAGCACAAGAGGTTTGGAAGCTTTCCGGACCATCTCACACAGGCCTAACAGAGGTTTGTAAACCAAGTCTGACCATGTTTCTACCCTGCCTAAAGCCCTCCATTGACTCCCCAGGACCCACAGGGCAGTCCCCAGTTTCTGAGTGAGATTCATAAAGGTTTTTATCACTTGGTCCTTCTCAGTTTCATCTCTTGTGATTCCTCTTCTGCTACAGACACCCCAAACTCTAGAGTATTCTTATACTCACATATAGACAGATTTCCTTCATCTAGAGATATTTAATCTGATTCCCTTTCTAATATTCTATTTTCTAGAGTGATTTATACTTTTTCTCTTAAAAAATGAACTTACCGAGAAGTGTGCTTTCCCTGATACCCACACCTACATCGGCATACTGGATTACATTTTCTGTTCTCAATATACCTGTGGACTCATTCATTACAGCACCCATCACATTGTTCTGTAATTATTAATTTATTTGTTTCTAACTCTGTTTCTCCATTTCACGTCTGTTTTTAAAAGATCGTTTTAAAGATTAATTCTATTGAAATATAATAGGCAAAACAAGTCTATTTAATGTATATAGTTTGACCAAGCAAAGTAGTATATAACTGTAATCCCAACATTCAGGAAGCTGAGGCAGGAGGATTGTGAGTTTGAGACCAATTCAAACTTGGGGCTACAAAAAAGTTTCAAACCAGTCTGGGCTACACAGCAAGACTCTATCTCAAAAGAACTAGCAATAACAATAACACTCAGTGAGCTTTTGACAAATGCATACATTCACATATATCTGTGTATATTTTCATCATCACAAAACATAGTCAATTTCCCACTGCTCCCTTGCTTACTTTAAAAACAAAGGGATATAGAGATCTTAGGGGAAAAAGTATTTTCATGCATGAACCTTCTGTAAAGATTACAATATTTTCTACAAAATGTAAGTATTTATATTCTAAAGATAAATATTTATATTTTAAGAGCATTATATGGAATAGCTATGATTAATCATAATACTTAAAATCAAAACATTTTAACCTCAAATATACTTGACACTGATTTGCACCTACATGAAATTTTTAAATGATTATGAGGGTTCAGTAGTAAATATGCTCATATAACTAAGCACGTAATGGAACGTAGCAAAAATAACAAAAGTATATGTTACCTAAGGTTTACTAAGAATAATACATTTTAAAAGACATACTTTTGAAACATATTTTTCAGTTCTAAGAGCATACTTTTAAATAGCTCAAGCTTCTAGCAGCATGTTATACTAAATAACTGAGTACCTTATTGGCTCTCTCACTAAAAAGAGCTTTAAAATGTTTAGCATAATAAATCCCAATGTTTTTTTCAGTATATTGATCATCCAGAAAGAAATTCAGACTTCTCCAAAGCCAAAGCTACACGGAGGCAGAACACAGATGGAGAAGCGCAGAGTCAGCTTCCATCCCAGTAGAACACTCACACCAGGTGAAATGTGGCCTTCATTCTAGGTACCTGCTCCAAAAGAAATCACACCCAACCCCCATCTTTATGGGGCAAGCTCTCAGTAATAAAATGGGACTTAACATGATGCATGCCACAAGAGAATTTAGAGTTAAGTGTTTCTTCCTCAAATTCCTGGTTTGGTTTGGTTTGGTTTTGGTTGGGGCTTAGATTTGTTTGGGGTTTTGTTGCACTGTCTGAACACTGCCAGCTAACTACAGAAAATTCCTGGACCCTGCAGGGTGGAAGAGCCACAAGAAGGAAGAGGCCTGGGTTCTTGAATGACACATGAAGAAAAGCACCACCCTCTGCGGGAACACCTAAGTGAGATGAATGTGTGACTGAGAACTAAACTTTGTGTTAAATTTCTTAAATTTTGTAGTATATTTGTTACAGCTCAGTTTTGGTCTAACCACTGTAGACTTTTTTATCTTGAGGCATGCAAAAGCAATAAGCAAAGCCAGCACTGGTTCAATGCAAAAAATCTGTAAGGATTTCCACCACTGTACAAAATTGGAATGCTAAAATGCTTTTCCCTCAGCATTAAGGTGAGCTAGCAGTAATAGTCCTCCAGGGTAACACAAGGAAAGCTGACTGGCCAAAAACTGCTCAGAATGAAAGACTTTATCAGTAAAAACAATAGCAGGGCATCCAGGTGTTTGTTTTGGTTGATCATGTACCAATCAGTACAAGAGGCCACAGGCTGGCCTCGGTGCTAAACAGAGACACAGAAAATGACCTCCAAAACACACTAAGAATTCACAGATATGCCCATCCATGATTTCCATCCTGTCTTCACACCAAGTAGTCTGAAAAATATCAGGCTAAGAATTTCAGTTGGCGATGCTCCTAGACAAATGGACATTTTCTCTGGAGAAACTTCCTTTCATCTCAAGAAAAAATAAATTTAATCAAGAATCACAAATAAACCCAGTACTTTGTGCAAGGGCTAACCAAAAGATCAGATAGTAGAACAAGACACATAGTTTTTGTACTAAGGCTCAGAAATTTAAAACCATTATATTTAATATTGTCAGGAAAAATATTATGGAGTTTCCCTTGACTCCTATCTATCTTGCTGTATATGTCAAAAATTTAAGGCCCCAGATTATCTTTACCCAGGCCATTTTCAGGGCTGGCCTTAAGCAACTTTGAGGGATACACTAATGCCTCCCACTAAACCAAAGTACAAGCATGCTCACTGTCGACCAGAAAATAGCAAGATCCCCAGGTCAGCGCCCTACTCCTATGTGGACATCTACCTAGGCTCACCTGTGTCCTCTTACAGCAATTGTACACAATGGACACGTGGACACTCTGGTTACTGCTTTTACTGAATAATAAAGTCTGTTACTCTGAGTCAAGAGGCTCATGCATTCTTGCTATACCACAAAACTAGGGCAAATAAAGTAAAATCTCAGATCCTGACTAGTTCTTAACAAACATGACTTTAAAAATAAAAGTAGGAATAGGAAGCAAAAGGCAAATAAATGACACTTTTTAAAAGAAAAAAAATCGAACTTCCAGAAGTAAGAATGTAGGCTTTGTGAGTTGGAAGATAGATATGAAATTAACCACAATGTAACACAAAAGGGAATAAAACACAGTAACCCTTCTAGAGGCTGAATAGCATGTCCAATGAGTGAAAAAATATATATATCAATTGGGTTGGAGTTACAAACAGAGAATGCAACAAATTTTGAATTAAAAATAGTAGAAAAAAATTGTAGAGACATTTCCAGACCAAAAAAAGACACCAATTCACATTTTTTATGTGTATGTGTGTCTCTCTGTCTGCATTGTGTGTGTGTGTGTGAGAGAGAGAGAGAGGGAGAAAGAGAGAGAGGAAGATAGAGAAGAAAAGCAAATACTAAAGAAAAAAAAAAAAAAGTAGACTCAGGCTGGTGAAATGGCTCACAAGACAAAGACGGCTGCCACCTATCCTAAAGACCTGAGTTCAATCCCCAGGACCTCCATGGTGGAAGGGAAGAATAGATTCCTTCAAGTCGTCTTCTGGCCTCTACACATGTGCCCTGCTGCACATGCATGCATACACGCAAAATAGATAAAATATAATTTTTTAAAGTAATTTTTAAAAACAATCTTGGATGAAACTGAGTTGCAAAAAGAACTGATATGCAAATAAAAAGATTTCGTTTAGATCAACAAGATCAGAAAAATTGGGAAATCTAACAATTCCAAGAACTGACAGGCATGTAGAATAAGGAAAGTGTGTATGTATCACTGGTAGGTGCATAATTTGGTACAACCACTTTGAAAAACAATTAGTCAAGTTTTAAGATCCAATTTAAAAATGAACCTAATAGGTATTAAAATGGGAAAACTCTTACATATGAGTACGTATACATATGTTTATACCAGCATAGCCTTCCAAGGTTTCCTCTTTTTCATTATCATTTTCATTATTATGTTGTGTTTGTTAAGAGCACTTTGCTGTTAGATATTCAACAAATAAAATAAAAGGCTGAGGACCAGACCCTGGACAACTATACAAAATAATGAAAGCCCCAGACAGGTCCCTTAGAAACAGTCGTCGGTCTTTCCAGCGCTATTTATGAAATGCTCAACATTTTCCCATCAGATTTCCATACCACATTAACTGCTCTAAAGTTCTCGGTTTAGGACTGCTCTCAGAGCTTCCACTTCAGCTTCAGAGAAGTCAAGAAGGGTGAATGCCAAGGTCAGTGAAGTCAGGGTTTCCCCAAGCTCAGGTCAACAACTCCATCCTCTTTTCCAATCTTCCTGTTACAGCTTTTCATTCCATTATGCCTTAAGAAAGTGGTTCTTCATCACCCTACCATTGTTTATGATTTTATCTCAAGCACATAATAAAAAAAAGCCATAATTTATTATTTATTCTAAAGGAATGGGTCTCTCTCTCTGTGTCTCTATGTCTGTCTCTCTTTCTCTCTCTCTCATACATACATGAAGAAATACTAGCATTTTTTGAAATGACAACAATAACAGGCTTAATATAGAAGAGGATCTCAGGAGGACAGCCTTGGAAGGAAGGAGATGGCCTGCATCTCTGCCACTGGGGATACCTGAGGCCTTCGGGCAGATTCCGTGCATATGAGCCTTGGATCACTATTTTTAAGCTCTGGTTGCCAGTCCTACTGCCTCTACCTGAATCACTGTGCAGTCAGTAATGCCCAAGAGGACATATCTCTGGCTTACTGTTCCCTAGTGTTGGCTGTGTTTATGGTCCCTAAGTCAACTGACCAAGCTGCCTATGGTGCTGGAGACACTAGGAATTCTAGTGTCGGGTATGAACAAATCCATCACTGTATCAAGTATGCCGTTTAGCATCATCTTACCTCCTCTGTCTTTAAAACGTCCCATATTTGAGCGTGATCTTCCACCAGCCAATGTCCTGTGCTTTCTAGTTTGGTGGAAAGTTTGACTTTAGACACCACTTGACTAGGCTCTCCCACAAGTTTCCCCTCCATCTTGAAAGAGGCAAGCAGGAGACATTACGGATCTGTGTGGAAGAATAAAATACAATCATGTTAAAATCATAAATATTAAAAGAGATAAGAAAACAAATTATCATGCTTGACTTCTGAATAGTTAGATCACTGAAGACAATACTACAACATGCATAACTGGTATGGTCACTTTTTATATTCAAATATTTATTACTGATATTTTAATGCAGGTTTCTGTATAGGGACACACCTTGATAAGGGACAGTGATACATATTTTATTTCTATTTTTTAAAGATTTTATTTTTTAATTATGTGTGATATATACGATGGGTACAGGTATCTGTAGAGGCCGGAGGAGGGAGTCAGATCCACAACAGGTGGTTGTGAGCCACCAAACACGGGTGCTAGAAACCTAACTCAGGTCCTGCTCTAGCCCTCATGATACAAACTTTAAAGCAAAACAAAAGTATCTGCTTACTATAACTGCTTGTAATTTTGCTCTGCCCCTGGGGAGAAGTGAAAATGGTTGGATGGAAGACAAGTCTCAGTGGTCTTTACATATTCTGTGCTTCCTGTGGGAGTCTGGAAGACGTACTGGCTAGAGCATTGGGACTTTTTTACTGCCCTAGGCAGTTGTGTATGCAAAGTTCTGTGCTAGGCACCCACAAATAATTCAGTAATTTGGTTTCAAACCTCCAAAGTTCAGAGCCCCAGGAAAAGAAGGCTATAAACAGGCTTATAATATACATATATATATACATATACATATATATTATACATATACATATATATATAATATATACATATACATATATATTATAATAGTGTGTGAAATGCCATAAGAATGATGTTTCCAAACGGTGATACAGGCCTGGGGGGCGGGGAGGACTCAATGGTAGAATGCTCACCTAACATGCATCTGGCATTGGGTTAGAGTCCCAGTACCATGCAGTGGGGGGAAAAATGTAATGGAAGCAGAGGAAAATTCTCTTTGGCAATCATGAGCTACTTTACTCCCTTAGGCCCTGGTTTCACTGGTAGGTGTTGTAATACAAGATTGATACTTATTCTACAAGATCTTTTCAGAATCTCAAGTCCCCATGAATATACCTTTCCCAAGGTAAATTTTATAGAAAGTGTATCAGTTAATGATGCTCTTTACATAGGAGCTAACACCCTTTGGGCCGGGGTTCTCTCCCTGCCCTTCTCTTATTTGAGCATACACTACTGGGTTCCTCAGTCACATTACTCAAAAACACATACAGATCCCAAATATACCATCATTTTAGTTTTTGATCATTTTGATCTGCTTCTCTCCAATCCACACCACCAAGAAGTTTAAAAAGTGCCTTCTGGGTGGACTTGTGTCACCTATACAACTTTATTATATTTGCTTCCTTTCAACTCCATTTCCACCTTCTTTTTAAGTATCTTGAGACTAGAGATTATGTCATATTCAGAGAGAGTCTAAATATTAAATCAATTTTAATCCACTTATTCAGTAAATCATGAGAATCTAGCAAAAATGAGGTAGCAGTTTGCTAGTTCAAATAACTGATATAAAAGTCATTATTTTCTCCTTACTTTGTTGGCTTAGTAGGATAAGTTCTTCCTAAGAAGGGAATGAGTCTAGCATTCAGCATGTACTCCAAGTTGTTAATACTGCAAGACAGAACTGCTCATTAACAGCAGTGGCTTGAAGCTCTATATTCAGCAAATTAACAATACTTGTAAAAAGTGGGTCTTCTGTCATGTATCCTCCACCAAATAAGAGGGAATGGAAAATGAAGTCAGCAAGAGGTCAGGATGACATCAGAGAATCTGAGGCAAGTCTCTCTGCAGAGTTCTTTCTCTGCCTTAGGACCTCAAATCTGTAAGGCATGGGCAGTAAGTCCATCTGCTTGCAGAGAGCTACCCTGGGGAAAAAGATATCTCAAGCCATTTTGAAGTACTTAGAAACAGAGCACATAATACACTCCCATTAGGAATCAGGAAACAGAACCTATATAATTATTAATGGACAAAGTTCTTCTAAGTGGACACATACTTGCAAGGAAATAAATAAAGCAGAGTCATGGGGAGGTTTCAAGACAAGAAAAAGGAAATTAAAAATAAACAGGCAAGATAGAAATAGACCAGATTAGTAGGAAAGGAAATTCCATTGTTGTTACTGTAGATAATTCTGTAAACAACAAACAATAAATCAAAATAAAGTGGGAAAACTACATAAGGCAGCTTTGGTTGTAGTCTCCCTATAGCATGGAAATTTAACTGGATAAAGTAGACAAATTACAAAATCCCAGAACAAACAATGAAACATCTGAAAGCACGCTGCAACCCCTCGGCCCCACAGCTTGCACTCCACCGTCCGCCACAGCTGCTCTCTCCTCTCCGTAGTGTGGGTGAAAACTGGCACATTTTCAGCGCCAGAGACTGAACTCCACTGTTTGATGACTTCCCACAGACTGCTCCTTAGCCTCTTTGGGAAGAAGATGTATTTCTGAGTTGGAGATCGCTCCAAAGCACTCAGAAGCTAAGGAGGATCACAGAGAGGCAGCCAGCTCTTACGCGGCTGGCAGACCTTGGGCGCGCTTCCGCCCCTTACTCACCCTCCTCCTCTCGCTTATAAAAAATGACCGATACCGGCCATTGGGCTCAGTATTTTCTCCTTGATGGCTCATGCACACAATAACCTTACAAGGTAGTTATAACCATTTTGCCTCAGAGAAAAGTGAGATCAGATTAGCTAAGTAACTTTACTGTCCTACAAGAAAGCTGGAGGGTTCCCAAGTTCATCATCATCTCTCTCCCCCCAGGTCATTTAAGAAAGCCCTACCTTCATCCCCTCTCCCACCTCCAGGTCAGTTCAGAAATCCCCTCTCTCCCCTCGGTCATCTTACACAGCCTCCCCCTGGTGCTTCTTCCCAGGCACTGAGATCTCCAATGACCCAACAGCGCCCCCTTGAGAGAGGCTCTCATCTGCTGAGTGCCCAGGTAAGAGCCAGAAAGATGGAGAGACAGAAACCTTTAGCAATAGATAATTCCTTTTCCTCCTCTCGGCTCTCAAGTTCTGATCAGTGCAGTCTTTATAGATGAGTGACAGGCAGATCTGTTTAGTCACACGGGGTCCCCTTGCTCAGAGGAGCCCCATTCTTGGCTGAATGCTCTGCTGGCCCCACACATGATGCAGTTGACTTGTCTCTCTTTGAGTATAAAATATTTTATACATTCTTCAAACTCATGGTTTCTTTCAACAATTAATGAATTACAGGGTTCCTGCCAATTTTCCTAAAAAGAGCCAGAAATCTACATGACAGTCAATTTTTGTAAAATTAAAACAGGAGACATGTGCGGCCCCTCTTCCAATGTGCTGCATTTTAGAGGATGTACTGCCTTCTTTCTCAAGACGGAAGGTCAAAGCTACCACTAACATGAACCGCTCAATAGCACTGTAGGCAGCACGATAGGCAGGATGGAATCACTGTAAAGCTCATAGACAGATCTTCTTTTTTACCTGTGAATGAGTTTAAGACATCATAAGCCTTTTGAAAATCAGTCTTGAAAATGTGTCATGCTAAAATATCCAATGACCCCAACCAATCATTGTTTTAACCTCCTGAAAACTCAGATCAGCCATAAGTTGGAAGTGGGCTGGAGAAAGAAAGGACATCGAATGGAAGCAAATATGCAACCAGAGTACAAAGAAGCATTTTTTTCTCAAATATTACAAAATATTTTTTCTTCAGGCTGGAGAAATGGCTCAGCAGTTGAGAGCATTGGCTGCTCTTGCAGAGGACCTGGGTTCAGTCCCAGCACCCACATGACAGCTAATAACTGTCCATAACTCCAGTTTCAAAGGATCCAACACTCTCTTTTAAACTCCGTGTGTATTGCACTACACAGCTGCACTTACATACGTGCAAGCAATACATGTATACACATAAAGTAATAATAATATTTTAAAATAAATTTTCTTGAGAAATTTTTTCCAATTATAAGAAGCATGTAATTGTATGCTGCTCCACGACGAAGCAGAGGAGTAAAATTAAAACAGGAAAGACAAATGTGCTAGACTGGAAGGAAAAGCTCCCTTGTGACACAGAAATCAGTTCCTAGGAGAAAAGCCATATAAGGGTTTCCAAGGTCACATTGCCTTCACGTCCTAGCATCCTAAACATCTCCACCAAAGCTAAATAGCTTTGGTTTTTGCTTAATTTGAGTTTTCTAAAGGTAAGTTAAATCCAAAACTAGATTAGATCAAGTCTAATCAAAATTTACCAACTGAAGAAAATGACAGTAGTTAACCAGTGAAACAATTATTCTTAAAATATGATTACTGCCATGAGAAAGGATACATTTCCTTAAATAAGAATATTTTATATTTGAAATCTGTGTTCTTAATGTACATATTTTTACATGTGGATGTGTGTGGTAAGCATGAATTTATGTGAGGAAGTGTGTGTCCATGTGTGCATATGCATGTGGAGGCCAGAGGATGACACTACGTATCATCTTCTTGAGTCCTACTGTGTATACTGGGGCAGGGTCTCTCACCTCAATTGAGAGCTTACCACTTCAGTTAGTTTACTAGCCAGCTTTCCCCAAGGATCCAATCCCATCTCCATGTCCTGAGGCTGGGATTACAGGCAGGCCACCTGTATCCATGACTCAGCATACCCAGCATTCACATGGGTGCTAGGGATCCAAACTCCAATCTTCAGGCTCATTTATCAAGCCTTTTACCCTCTGAGCCATCTCTCTAGCTCTGTATATTCTTTTTAAAATATCTGCTACCACTATGCTTATGATACATTATCTATAACATACAATCTTAATAATGTATTATATCTATTCCTTCAAAATTGAGCTTTTACTGGAGGTCATCAGATTTTTCGTGTTATAACAAAGGTCTTAGTTGAAGGTTTCATCCCCAAATGACCATTAAGTATAGAAGTCAATAGCAGAAGTTAGTCTTGGAAGCATAAATATTAACTGGCAATCTAAGAACATGAAAATGCACTATTATTAGTGTCCTTGTCACTTGATAAAAATGATCCATGACTCCCATAGAAAGATAACCTTTTGAAACATGCCTTCAAGACAAGTTCTAGGGCACAAGTGCACTCATAAATCTCTATTAATATTATTAACTCCAGCTAGTCTTCATTTGATAAATCAATCCACGAGTTATTGAATCTGACCTTCCTTCCTGGGGTAATAAATAGAGCATGAGTCATTCCTCACCAACTATTACTTTCTGTCTCCTCCTTCTCTTCTTCAAATATTTTTTGGAGGAAACAAAAAGAGTTTCCCATTCAGACCCTTACCCGAATGGTCTAGTTCTCACCTTCCAGTGTCAGGCTTCTCTTTTGCCCCTGCAGAGTCCATTACATGTATTAATAACACCACCATTTTGCTTTGAATCCTTTATGTATACAAACTCTTTGCTTCTACATGAAGAAATCTCCTTTTCAAACAACTCAGATCTTTTGCAGTCTTGAAGGTGTTGGACTTGTCCCGTTCCCATCCTTTCTAGTGATGGTTTGTCTCCTGGCGTTTCTACCCTCTTGCCCTCTCTCCTCCTCACTCTTCTTCCTAAAGAGCAGAGGTCCTGTCCAGGTAAGACAGGTTTGTTTACTTTCTACTATATTCAACTCTTCCACCTTTCAGAAACAGCTTCTGTGTTTTGGTTTGACTTATAGACTTGGAATTGGTACAAAGAGCAGCAGAAGTCTAATCAGAAGACCGGGGTTCAAATCATGAGTTACGGATAATTTTCTATGTAACTCACAATGCAAATTATTTCCCCTCCCTTAGCTTTGGTCTCCTCATCTTAAACATAACTCTGTAAGCCTGCTGAGACCTCAGAATTAAAAAACAAGGCACTCAGCTTCTCCAAAGGGAAAAGCAAAACTAATAGGCCCTGAATGGTTATTCTAATTGATATGAAGGATTTATATTGTTAACAAAACACTGAAAAGTTGGGATTCTGCTGGTCACTCATATGTTGTACTTGCAAAAGTAAAACAAGGAATAAGTCATTTCAGAGCAATGCTAGATATTGGTTGTGTTTGAAGTCACATGATGGGTCTGTGTCAACTTACTAGGAGGCAAAGCCGTGACAAATCTACATAATCTCTTCCTCTTTGGAATATCAACTGCATTTCTCTCCTATGTAATGTGATGTACATACATTCTGTATGCTTACTTAGCCTTCAACAACTTATTCTGACCTCTGCTGCTACACTGCCAAGTCATCAAGAACAAGACTTGTCTTCGATTTATTATACTACTTCAGCCATTTAAAAATCTCCAGTGCCCTTTGAAAACATCCACTTTTAATTATTCACTAGAATAAGGAATTAAGCAGTTGTCACCCTGATGTATTTTGGAATAAATGTCAATCATTGGGAAGCCATTTTCAAAAGAATTTCATTACATAAAGTTCTCACTGAAGGCTGCAAGACTGCCCAAGAGAGTCTATGGGGTTAGAACCAAGTCTGAGAGCAACTGTCTCCTGTTAAATGTAGAAAATTAAAGAAGTACAAAGGATTTCTTCTTGACTCAAGTTGATATTTTTAAAAAAGTGAATCGCACTAGACCTCAGATTTTGTACACTCTCTCCTCACTCTGATAGTATTTGTCAGAAGCTCTTAATAAAAAGGAAACATCCAGACTGATCTTGAACTACCCTTATGAACCTCCCTAGAGAAAGAATGCTCTTTGCTGAAGAATTTCTTCTGTGCACACAGCCAACCCCAGGAAACAGTTGGGCTCCCTTCCTGGTCTCCATTCAGTAGAGCAATCTGGTAACAAATCTAAGGCTGAGATCACTAAGAATGCTTCAGTGTTCTGGGACAGCTGAGGGGAATTCTAGGGGACTGCATATTTTATGGCTTAATATGCTCAAAAAGCTCGGCAATTATGGATTATATCGCTTGAAAGCTTAAAATGAGGCAACACTGCGAATCACATGACAGTCCTAGGCCTGACTGTTTCGCAATTCCACGAATTCCAGCTCTAACTGGATGAATAAAGGAAAATGCAGAAGTCATTAGATGAGCACCATGCAGTTCAACAGTGGCACGCTAGTCTTCCCATCTATGTTAAAAGAAGTTGAGCTGACTCTGGTGAAAGAAGCTTCTCCGGTCTCAACAATGCTATGACATGAACCACACGACCACCCCACCACAGTGCACTCAGCTTCCTGTAAGTGGCTGACCCCTCAGCGACTCTGAACTACTATCAGCCTCAAAGAATCAATGTTCCACTCATACAACAGCATCATGCAGATGTCAAGAATGTGAGTGGCAGGCTGGAGAGATGTCTCGGTAGCTCCTTGTCTACTCATGTCCCAAGCCTGGGTTTGATTCCCAGAACACACATGGTAAAGAGAGAACTGACTCCCAAAAATTGTCCTCTCACCTCCATATACCCACCACAGTATGGACACACACACACACACACACACACACACACACACACACACACATGCGCGCGCACACACACAAAGTGTAAAAAAGTTTAAAAAACAAACAAACCCTGAATACCCAGGAATCTGAGCCTACTTCAGAGGTGGGTTTTATACGGGGGGACACAAAAACCTAAAATGTGGTGCTGGGAAGATGGCTCAGTCAGTGAAGTATCTGCCACACAAACATAAAGACCTGAGTTCAGATTCCCAGCACCACATAAAAAGCCAGATACAGTGGTATGAATCTGTGATCCCAGCACTGGGGAGGCAGTGCTAGGCAGGCCCTGAAGCCTGCTGCCATCAGTGTGGCCAAACTGGCGAGCTCTAGGTTCAGTGAGAGACCCTGTCTCAAAAATTAAGGTGGAGAACAACTGACATCAAACTATGGACTTTAACTGGATAAGAGCACACATTTAGATGCATACCTACACACACATATACATACATGTACACACACACTCTAAAATGTTAGGTTCTGCTATGGAAATCTATTGAGTTTACCAGCTAACTTTCAAGAAGACTGGCCCTACCACCTTTCAGGCTGAAGACTCCTCTGCTCTCAATCTTTCATTTACTATAAACAGAAGTCTATTTAATTACAGTCACTTTATGAGGCCATAGGAAAATGGCAGGTCCAGGTGGGGGAAAATCTCTTTCAAGGAAATACTTTTGGGAAAGGTATTAGAAGGACGCTGGCTCTGAACCAATCCATATCCATTTTCACAGTCTCTAAGTAGTAAGGACACCATAATTTTTTCACATACTGTATGGTACTAAATGTCATTCTCTTTTCATTTGATCAGATAGCACTTTGTCCACAGAGACATCTCTTTGACTGGGATCCTATATTAATGATCCAGTCGGTGCTACTGAACACCCAGATAGTCACTTGCCAGACTAACTATAAGGAAGCTTCATTCAGAAGCCAACTTCCATCTCAATATGTTGAGCCTTCCCGGATCCTGACCTCTGGGATGAGAATAAATGTGAAATTGGGTGCAATTTTCAGCAGGAGGGGAGGAAAGATCTGTGATGTTGTGCTGAAGTAAGATCTATTATGAGCCTGAATTTTTAACTTTCCAGTTCTTTTTGTCTCTGCACTTGGGTATAACATGGGAAGCCTATCCTATGTGGGATCAAAAACTCAGTGACCTGGGTGAATACAGGAATGCTGAGGCGGAATAAGATTTAGAAGGGAGGCTACTGTCAGTGATGCTTCCGGACTCTGTTGTGCGGGTCTTCTGAGCTTACCTCCTGGTGCCTTGTGTGACCAGTGCAAGAATAGCAAAAAGGTCAAGATCAGGCCCTTCCGATTGTTCGGAAGTTTATTTAGTGGTAGTAGTAGTGTGTATATGATGTGTGTGTGTTTGTGTGTGTATCTGTCGGTCTATTCTGTCAGGTGCACATATACCTATACAGCATGTGTTTGGAGTCAGAGGACAACTTTAGGAGTCAGCAGTCTCCTTCTACCTTGGGTTCCAGGGACTGAACTCAAATCATCAGGCTTGTGTGGGAAGCACTTTTACCCACTGAGTCATCATGTCAAGACTATACCTTAACAGAATTCATTAAGAGCCCTTCCAAAGGCTGAGCTAGCACAGTGATATTTTCATCAGGAGCTGCAGTGGACATCGTGACGTGGATTGTGTCCCACACATATTGGAGAAGATGCAATCTGTTTTTAATGAGAGCTCTGTTTGTCTTTTAGTGAACCATCTAAGAACACTACACCTTTTTTCTTCCTCTGTGTTTTTCTCTCGGCTTGCTTCAAGCCCTGTGAGGGTGTACTGTGGGGAATGAACCCAGGATTCGTGTGCATATTGGATGGAGGCAATTTTAAAATTTAATCTCTACAATTCATTAAAGATGAAACATATTGTTTTGGAGTGAACAAAAAAAAATCTTTCAGCCTAAATGAGAGAACCAAAACCTAAATTTTATTCTCAAATCTTAAACATATTGTCAAAATATGTTTTGAAAACTGCTTTGCATAGGAAGTCAGGAGTGTTTTCCAACTCAGCCTATAGGGAAGACCTTACTGGAATATATTAAAAAGTTATTGAATAAGAATTCAACTTTTTCTTTAAAACTGCAAATATTCCTAACAGGACTGCGCCTGGATTTCTCATCAGGCCTTCAGACTAGCGCCAACTATCCATCACAGTCTTTTCAAAGGCTGCATTAAATGATTTGTATACATCTGCAGAGATCCTGTGTTTGATCCTACATTATGTTTTCACTAAGGTTAAGGGTTACAGTTTTGACAGGTGTTATGGTGGTTTAATTGGCCCATTTTATCTGCCCATTTTCCACACACATATAATATTTGATAACCAAACCTCAATTTCTATACCAGTAAAGGAGAAGTATGTGGAATGTTGGACCAGAGCACTCGTTAGGTTTTGGTTTTGTTTCAGATTCCACATGAAATACATTTCTGTCTGAGAGGAAAGATCATTTTATTCACCACCATTTCATTCCAACTGGTTTACAATTCAATTTCTTTCTCTTTCTTTTGGTCCTCTCTTCTTAATCTTATATAAGACTTTGATGGTTAATCTTCGTTGCCAACTTCATTGCCAACATAACTAGATTTTGAATCTCCTAGGAGACACACCTGTAGACATGTCTATGAGGGTGTTTCCAGAGAAGTTTAACTCAGGAGAGAAGATCCACCTTGAATATGAGGAGGCATCATCCCATGGGCTGGGATTCTAGACTGAATAAAAAGGAATCATCCCAGCATGGTAGTGCTCACTTTTAATTACAGCACTCGGGAGGCAGAGGCCTTCAGATCTCTATGAATTTAAGGCAAACTTGGTCTATGTAACAAGTAAAACAAGAACTGAAGAGGAAGCCAGCTGGGCACCAGTGCTTCCTGACTGAGGATGCAATACAAACAGCCCCTCAAGCTCCCACCACTCCCTCCCTTCCCACTCATGACGGGCTGTATTCTCTCCAACCACAAACCAAAAGAAACCCTTTTTTTGGATTTGCAGACAGGGTCTCCCTGTAGCCCAAGCTGGCTGGAACTTACTATGTAGACCAGGTTGCCTCGATCTCACAGAGATCTGCCTAATTCTGTCTCACAAGTCCTGAGATTAAAGGTGTTCATCATCATCCCCAGCTCCTTAACTTGCTTTTCTCATAGAAACCTGAAAATAACTAATACAAGGACTTTTCACTTCTCTGCAGTTTTTCATTGCCACAGATTGACCTTGCTGTTACTAGCAAATCAAAGTAAAAATGAAAAGAGAATGTTCTGGATTCTGATGTCTTTTTAAAAATATTTTATTTTTTTTATTTTATGTGTATGAGTGCATTGCCTGCATGCATATAAGTGAACCCATGTTGTGTAATGCCCACAGAGGCCAGAAGAGAGTGTCGGATCCCCTGGAACTGTAGCTACAGATGGTTGTTAGCTGTCATGTAGGTGCTGGGAATCAAACCCAGGCCCTCTATAAGAGTAGTCAGTGCTCTTAACCACTGAGTCATTTCTCCAGTCCTGGGTTCTTATCTCTTAATAGCAACCTTGTGAATGTAAGATTTAGCTATCTGAGGCTGGAGGGATAGCTCAATCGATAAAAGCAATTGCTGCTCTAGCAGAGGACTTCAGTTTGGTTCCTAGCATCCCCATCACAGCTCACAACTACCTGTAAGTCCGGTTCCAGGCAAACAAATGCTCTCTCCTGGCCTCTGCAGGCACCAAGCATGCACATGATACACATACATATATGTAGACAAACACAGATACACATAAAATAAAAATAAATAAATCTCTAAAGAAAAAAACTTTCTGAGATAGGGTCTCTCTGTAGCCCCGGCTGGCCTGGAACTCCCTATGTAGATCACCTGCCTCTGCCTCCTAAATTCTGGGATTAAAGATGTGTGCCACTTAAAGAAAAAAATTTTTTTTAATATTTAGTTGTCCTGCTTCCTAGCTTGGGGGAGGAAGGATAATACACCAATCTGACTTACAGCAACAAGATAGTAAACTTTCAGGACCATTTTTACATAGCAATTGACCAATCCTCATGTCCGATGCATATAGGGCAAGAAAAAGTCAAAGGTAAATAAGCATTTGTGGTCTACTAGTTCTATCTGCTAAGAGCTCTTAATCCAAATCACTCTGAAGTCACAATCATATGAGATACACGTCTAAGTAACAGGATAGGTGTGAGAAGTGTATTTCACTGAGAGCTCTTTGAAGAAGGTACTTATTCTTTCTCAAAATGAAACTGGAGCTTGGATAACTTAAGTAATTTGATCACATAGCAGAGTCCAAATTTGAAAACAGATCTGTCTGACTCCAAACAGTTCTATTCTTACATGGCCATTTTGTGACCTTCACTGTTACAACATCGTGGCTATGTTAATTTTGGATTTTTCAAAAGAAACAATCAGCAAAATAGACAGCCTAAAAGGGAAGAAAAGCTTCGCCAACTATGCATCAGATAGGGATTGATATCTACGATACATGAAGGTCCGGAACAATTAAACACCAAAAACGAAATCATCCAGTCAAGAAACCGACAAATGACAGTTCTTAAAAACAGGGAAGAGAATTGACCAATAAATACCTGAAAAGACATTCAACATCTTTAGCCACGGGGAAATGCAAATTAAATCTGTTTTGAGATTCTAGCTCTCCCCAGTCAAACCACTATCAGCAAGAAAACCACAACAAATGCTGGTGAGGAAGGGGTGAGAGAAGAACTCTGACACCTACTGGGGAGTGCAAACTTGTGCAGACACTAATCAAATCAGTATGAAAGTTCCTAAACAATAAGCATGGTGTAGTGGTGCACACCTGTCATCCAAGCACTTGGGAAGCTGAGGCAGGTGGGTCTCTGTGAGTTCAAGGCCAACCTGGTCTACACAGTGAGTCCTAAGCCAGCCAGGGCTACATAGTGAGACCCTGTCTCAAAAAAATTCTTTTTAAATCAAACTACCACGTGATCTAACTATACCACTTATGTCAACAGACCACGGAGATATAAGCACATCTGATTGCTATACCATTCACAATCACCAGAAAATAGAATCAGACTAGATATCCATCCACAGATGAACGGGAAAGAAAATGGCTGCATATACACAATGGAATTTTATTTAACTACTCGGAAAAAGTGGAATCATGGCATTTTCAGGGAAATAGATAAAACTGGAGATCATTATGTTAAGCAAAATAACCCACACTCAAAAAGACAAATACCAAGTGTTTTCTCTCATGTGAAATCCAGATTTCAAAACTCTGTGTGTGTGCATGTGTGTGTGTGTGTGTGTGTGTGACTGAGTGTGACATAAAAGTAGAAAAGGGACGGTAAGAAGAGATCTTAGGAGAGGGTATGGAGGGCAGTCAGCTTGAAAACACAAGGGGGGACTACCTGAGGAAAGAGATCAGCAAGATGAAGGAAGGAGGTTGGAAGGTCAGTGGAGGAAAGAGACAAGTAAAAACAAAGTCTAATGACATATATGTATGAACCTGCATAATGAAACCCAGTACTTAGTATGTTAACTTAAAAAGTTAATTGAAAAAGAAACTGGCTTTATAACTTTAATGTTTAAAGAAAAACCCTAGCTCTCTTCAATAAAGTAACAGGGAAGGCTAAGAGGATTAAGGGAAACTCTCTTGTTTATCTGGGCCACTCTGTCTACCAAGCTAAGCTCCAGCAGCTTCCACCCTCCTTCGTGGTCCACTTTGCCAGCTCTTCTAGCTCTCTGGTACCTGTCAGCTTCCCCTGCTCTGCCCTTCCACAGCAAAATGAACAATTGTGTCATGATGACAAAAAGGCAAAAAAACAAAAGCAAAACTCTGACAGTTCTTGTACTTCTTATTCACGTATGTAATATTTTACAGAATTATGGTGATCGGTAAATCTAATGATTTGAAGCCTTTCTTTAAACCATATGTGGCACCTAGTGCAGTGCTAAATGATTTCTTTCTTCACTTTTGCTGGTGCTCTGGAAGGGACTGGGTTAAGGCACTCCTGATTGATGCTCAAGCTGTGCCTGTCTCTGATTCTGGATATCAGCGAAAACTAAATTGTTAGTGTTGCTGAGGAATGGAGACTGATTCATGCACTAGTGAAGTTTAAGCAGACCTCAGAAGAGCAAGCTTTTAAGTACTCCCTCCTTTCCTCTGCTACAGCCTGGACCAAAAGAAGGTATAGAATTTTATGTTTTCCTCTTTTCTCGGCCCTTAAAAGGAATCCCACTCTCATAATTTAGTGTGTATAATAGAAAGAATAACATGAGGTATAACGGTATCTGGTTCAACCAGTCCTCATATCTTACTGAGATATAAATGCACTGATCGAGTCAGCCTGGCGATTTGTCAGGAAGCTGTCTGGGGACCGCTGATGAAGTCTCTCCCCCCTTCCCTCCCTGCTTCCTAGCCACAGACCTCCAAAGTTGTTTAGATCCTACTCCAGTTCCTACTGGACCAATTAGTCAAAATTATGTTCTGTATTCTCCAAATTAAAATCTGGCAGCAGTAGCCTTCTATGTACAACAGACCGTCATAACCAGTCTCACATAACCACAGAGGAAATTGAAATAGAAGGGCAGAGCCTTGGGTAAACTGGAGCAGTACATTACAGTGACGTTAATTTTAATGTAGAGTCCTTGGGTTTTGCTCTGAGCTGTTGGGAGAAACTGAACACACTCATTATGTTATATCAGGGAGAAGAGGTCATGCACTCCCTGTGGCTGACCAGATCACAGAAGCATCTCTCTCTGGGTCTAGTTTGGCTGAAACTCCTTGTGCAGAGGCCCTATCTCTTACTTTTAATCAGAGATTTTTGAGTACGAAGGTGATTCATATCATAGCCAAAGTTTGTGCCAAGGAAGTTAAACTTTGTTTGTTTGGATTACAATGATCTTCTAGGGCAATGCACCAAATATATTAAGAAAAGTTTCACAAATGGGTCCATCCTGGTATAAATGCAGAAAGAAGAATTTTCAGGGAAACAAAGAAATCATGAGCCCTCTGCAAGCTGAAGGCAAGCTACCACCTCCTACTCTGTGACACTGCAAGTGGCCTAGCCTGCGATTCTAAAGAGGGAAGGACACATCCCTCTTGATATCCAAAATGAAGTCCTGATGGTTTGTAAAGGAAAATTATAGTTTTAATTATTTGTCTCTTATTTCATCTGACTTTTTAATATTTTGTACCTGTTTTATGATACATATAAACATTAGGGTACTATTTTGTATATATTGCTAATATGCATAAGTAGTTAAACATATTCTAGGATACTCAAAAATGTGTACTAAAAAGACAAACACTTTCAAAATCACTGCTTTCCCCAAGCAAAGCAGCCACTGTCCATACATTTTTTTAACTCACTAAAGAAATTTCTCCTGGGGTTGGAGAGATGGCTCAGCAGTTTAGAGCATTGGCTGCTCTCACAAAGGACCCAAGTTCAGTTCCCAGCACCCTCATGACAGCTAACAACCTCCCATATCTTCAATTCCAGATACCTTCTTCTAACCTCCATGGGCATTGCATGACACAGGTGCACTCACATGCATACAGGCAATACATGCATACACATAAAATAAAATATTAAAAAGTATTTTTTTCTTCATGTACTTCTTGTTTCTACAAACCACTAAACATCCTCCAGATACCCAAGCTAGATACTTCAGAATCATCTTCAACTGCTCTGTCCCATACAGACTCTTATCTAATATGCTAGCAAGTTCTACTGATTACTTCTTTGAAAGACATTTCAGACTAGAGCCTTCTCTGCATTTGAACCACCACCCTGATATAAAGTTCCATTGTCTCTAAGTTGAACTACTGCAAAAACCAAGTTATTAGACTCTTCCTTCCTCCTCCTCCTGGGCATCCTCCATCTCATCATTAAGGTCATCTTCCTAGAAAGCTTTTACACAACACTGTCCTGCATAGAAACCTGTAACAGGAATGCATCACCGCAGGACATAGCTCAAGGATCTGAGGACAGTCCATGTCTGGTCACATCCTGATCTTCAGATTACATACTCCCCCTCCACCCTACTCTAACTTTCTTCCCCCACACACTGTTGAACCTCAACATTATTTTTTACTCTCAAACAGTGCCCTTTCATGCCTCAGCACATGTGGCCTCTTCCTTCCCCTTCTCTTGGTTATAGCAGCTTTACCTATAACCCACCCAAACACAATAGCTATCACTTACTAAGCTCATGCATGCCTGACACCATGACACTTGACCTCATGGCATCTTATTTCAATTCTGATTTGACACAGAGAATAAACATAGAATGGCCAAAATTCCAATCCAGATCAGTCAGAATCCAAAGCATATAATCCCAACCCACTGACTAATTTTCAAAGCAAATGCAATTATCACCTCGCAGGTCCCGAACCTCTGGGAGTTCCCTGTGTAAGTTGATCACACTTCTATCATAGCACTTACAATGCTCTACTTTCATGTGTACTCTAGCAGGCCATGACCTCTTAGAGGTCAAGAACTGCTTATATTCACCCGTACATACTGGGCACTTAGCATGTACCATCACAAATAAAGTACTCAGTAAATGTTTGTTGAATAAATCAATTCACAAACATTTTTAGCCTTCCTTACTTTCCCCCCTGCATCCACTGTGTTCTACCATGGCCTAAATATAAATGCTGAAATTACAGAAATTCCTGATGGTGTTCAGTACATAACAGGTTTTAGACATGAAAAAGTTGTCAATGTCTTTATAAAGCTTTTCTTCACAAACTCCAAGAATTTGCCCCTCAAAGACAAAGCAATTTCTATGCACAAGTCTGGGGGTTTCATTTATTTATTTATTTATACACATAGACATACTCATGCCATAGCCCATGTGTGGAGGTCAGAGAACATGTTTCAGGAGTTGGTTCTCTCCTTCTAACATGTAGGTCCCAGAAATCAAACTTAAATGATCACAAAAACCTTTACCTGAGGAGCCATCTCGGCCAATATAACCCCAATTTTAATATGGTATAAGACACACATCTCATGTTAAGAGCTTTTACACATGTGTATGTTCTCACCACTAAAATCAGGATATACAACCAGCATGTCAAAAAATAATCTCTTAACCTCCTTCTCAGTTGATATAACCCCGCTATTGGCCCCAAGCAATCACAGACTTCCTTTCTGTCCAGAGTGTGACAGAACATTCTCACATCTACTGCTGTTTGCTGACTCACAGTATGTATTTTGAGATTCATCCATGTTGCTACATATGCATGTTTTGCTTCTTTTTATTATAGGATAAAAATATTCCATTGGTAAATAGTTATATATTCACCTGTCAGTAAACATTTGTGTTTGCATCAGCTTGGTTACTTTAAGCAAGAGGAACATTTGTGTGCAACTCTTTAGATGGATATTTTTGTTCTTAGATCGATATCTAAGAAGGGAACTGTTAAATCAGATGACAGGTGCATATTTAACTTTATAAGAAACTTCCAAAGTATTTGCTAAAGTGGTTCTTGTACAATCTTATACTACCATCAGTAGTGTATGAGTTGTTTTGTATCTTTGCTGAAAAGATGGCTATTTCAGTCCTTTACATTTACCCACTCCAATGTTCTAAAAAAAAAGTATGTGGTAATATCATACTGTGGTTATAATTTTCATTCCTCTGATGACAAATTATATCTAGCCTCTTTGGTTGCCAGTTCGGGACCTTCTTTTATTCAAATGTATTCATTTTTACCAGTCTTTCAATTGGTTCTACCAGTAAGAGTGCTTTATGTGTTCTAGACAATGGTCTGTGATGGTCAATATTGCTAACATGATAGGATCTAGAATCACCGAGGAGACAAACGTTTAGTCATGTCTGTGAGGAAATAATTGAGGTGAGAGGACTTATACTAAATGTGTGTGGTATCATTTCATAAGCTGGGGTCACAGACTAAGTAAAAGGGAGAAAATAAGCTGAGCACCATCATTTACTTCTTTCTGCTTTGTGACTACAGATGCGATGTGACCAGCTGCCTCAAGCTCCTCCCACCATGAAGACTCCACCATAACTGACTGTACTCCGGAACTGTGAGCCAAAATAAACCGTTCCTTACTAAGGTTACTTTTGTCAGCTATTTTGTTACAGCAAAGAAAGAAGTAACTAATGAAAAAATTGGGGAAAAAATGGTACTAAGAAGTGAAGGAGTTGTTATAATAAACCTTCTGAATCTAGTTTGCAGGAGAATGTGGGAGAGTTACAGATACTGGAAGCAGAGCTTAATGAGTGGTTCTGGAGGAAATCCAGAAGACCAGAATGTCAAGAGAAATGCAAAGAGTGGAGGCTTGGCTCAGGTGATTTCAGAGGGGAACAAGGACTCCTTTGGGAACTGAGCTACAAGTCATTTCAATTATATTCTGGCAGAGAATCTAGCTGCATTTTGTCCATTTCCTGAGAACATGACTCAGGCTTAACTCAAAAAAAAAAATAAACTAATATACTTGCTGGAGGAAATTTCAAGATAAGATAGCATTCAGGCTGTTATGTGACTACTGCTCACTGCTCTTACTCAGATTTACCATGAAAGGTAGAAAGTTGTGAAAATGTGAACTTTGGCAAGGAAAGGAGTATAAGCAGGTTTAAAGTTATTAGCAAGGGAGTGTTGAGAAAGTAGCTATACTTGTTAAAAAGATTAGCACTATTAAAAAGAGGCCTCCTGCACTACACCAGGACAACAGGGAGGAACTGTGTGGCCAAGGAACCCATCCATTGAAAGCTCCAACTTGTTAAAACACAAATTCACTTGAAAAGAGAGAGTCTAAACTGAGAATGTCACTGAAGGGTTTACCTGCTCAAAAACAACTTTCTAGAGAAGTTTTTGCTCAGGGTAAACACAGAAAGCCTGTTGTGACTGTGGTCCGAGGAGATCAGGTGTGTCTTGAGCTGGCAGCGGAACTTGGCAGAAGCATCCACACAGTATTGATCTTACAGGTATGAAAGATGTAAGAGAGAGAGTGTAAGAGAGGTCTGTGCTGAGGTTCCTGACGGCTGCTGAGATCAGTCAGTGTATGGCTGGATCAGACTCCCTGCAGGAGGCCCTGAGAGAGGTCACTGCATGAAACTGGGAAGTTAAAACTTAATTTACAATGGAGATCCCAGGATGCTGGTGTTGCCATGACCATGAAAGAAAGCTGGAGGCAGAGAATGGAGCTGACAGAGGCTATGTATACTGCAGGCAGCAGAGCTGGAGGAGCGAGGCTGTACAAGCCCTTTGGAGCCCAGATGATTTCATCTCCCCAGAAACCTGACTTGGTGGTGCAGGACTTGGTGTTTTCCCTGTTGGGTTTCAGCCTTGGTCTGGCATTTATTATGTCCCCACAACTCCCTATGGACATGGGAACGTTTGCTGTGTGCCACTGTATGTTGGAAGTATGGAATCTGTTTTCTGATGTTATAAGGTCTCATGGTTAAACTGTTGCTTGAGTCTCAAAAGAGATTTTACATTTACATTTTCTAACAGTGTTGGAACTGCTATATGCTATGAAGACTTTTTAAATTGGATGAAAGGCATTTTGCCTTTGATGGTGCTCATTAGCCTATAAAAACAAGGTATAGAAGGGTAAGACTTAAAAATGATATATTTGGATTTCAAGTTAACAAAGGGTGAACTTTTGATGGGTAATATTGATTCTCAACTTGACAAGATCTAGAACCACCTAGTAGACAAACCTCTGGTCATGTAGATGAGGGATTTTCTAGACTGGATTAACCCTAAATATGAGCAAGAGCAGTATGCAGTCAAGCTGCCACTCCAGCCCACATCTCCACCTTATCCTGAGAACAGAGTCTGGCACTGAACTTGGAGTTCATCAATTTTACTAAACTGCCTAGCCAGTAAGCATCTTGCCCTCACCAGTTCTGTGGCTACAGGTGCATGCCACCACACCTGGCTTTTTATATGGGTGTCTGGGATCTAAACTCGGGTCCTCCAGGTACACATTAGGCATTTCACCAAATGACCCATATTCCAAGACTCCCCTTTCTTTTTACTATTTTGAAATTTCATTATTTCAATATGATTAGTTTATTAGCAATACTTTATTTTAAATGATTAATCTAGAGTTTATAATAGTCTTCCCTAATCTACCTACCTTTGAAATACATCTTACATGTAAGAATTTCATAACTGTATGTTTCATTTCTTGGTGCTATTGATGTCATTTATTTTTCTTTTTCCTATGTTATAAATTTCACATATATTATTTTTGCTTTTACTTAAGCAATCAATTGAATAAGTAATAAATGAATAAATGTTAAAATAATAATAAGAGTAAACATTTGCCATTTTCAGAGTTCCATTCAACATGAAATACTAATCTTCCCTATGTAGATCCACGTTTTCATCAGATATTTTTCTTTACTATAAGAATTTCCTTTCATTTTGTTTTGTTTGTTTTTTTCAAAAAAGATTTTATGTATCAGAGGTTGGCCTTGACTCCTGATCCTTCTGCCTCTATCTCTCATGCTGGGATCCCAGGCCTGCATCACCATGCCTGGCTTCCTTTAACATATCATGTAAGTGCACTAGCTACAAACTTCCAGATTTTCATGGTCTGGAAAAAGATCATATTTTACTTTCATGCTAAAAAGATATTTTCACTGAATCTGGAATTTTAGGTTGGCATATTTTTCATAGTTTTCTGATTTGTACAGTTTCAGAAAATGGGGAAACATACCGAAATTCTTAATTTTTTGTTCTTTTATGAAAAATGTGCTCTCTTTTCTCTAGTTTCAAGATTTTTTTCAGAATAAGTAAGTTTCAGTGATTTGATTATGAGGGTTTTGGTGTAGTTTTCTTTGAATTTTATCCTTGTTTGTGTTCTGAAGCTTCTTAGATCTATAAAATTTATGCTTTTCATAAAATTTGAAAAATATTTGGTTACTTTTTTAAACATTTTTTTCTGTTCATTTATTTTACACTTCTTTGAAAACTCCAATTTACATAAGTTACTTGGTTTCTTATTGCCTCACAGGTGTCTTTATTTTTCTTTACTTTTTATATCTGTAAGTAAACTTCATATAAGATGGGTTCTATTGCTGTCTTCAAATATCTTCTTTAACATCACTGTAGTGGAACTCAGTCCTCCAGGCATGACATAGTTACTGCCAGTCTTTAAATCAGAGCAGCTGTGATTACCCACCACAGGAAACTCTCACAAGACCAGGCCTGAAACATTCCCTCATAGAAGGGAGTGTCAGCAGTCCCTTTCACCTGAGAGTCTAAACACTCATCCTTCCTGACCCTGTACAGGTACAAGTAATGCCACTCCAGCTGCACATGGTCTAGGGGAGTGCTAGAGCATCTGGAGGTGATGACTGGCCAGGGTCGGACTCATGACTTTCCTTGAGTTGCCATCCACGCACAGTAGGACTTTTAGTGAGGTAGCTGTCAACCATGTAACCATGGTCCTATAAGCAACCCTTCACCCAAGCGCCTGCAAGTAATGTGAATGAACTCATGTTTCACCAAACTGGACTTGAAGGAATAATTTCTTTGTTCTGTTGGTGCCTAACTGGGTTGAACAGATATTCTAAAGTTTCCCCAGGAAAAGTTATACAACAGTCATGTCTATTCATCAACTAAGATTTTCATTTCCTATAAACGTATTCTTTATATTTCCTGTCTCTACCCATTACACTCACATTTCCCTTTCATTAATTCACCACGTTGAGTGCATTTTTGTACTTATGTGTCATGTCTTTGCTAACTCCATTATCTCTCTGTCATTTTGGAGCTTGTGCTGATTATCTGATTTTTCCTTCATTCTGAATGCTTTGCAATGTTTTAAAAATCAAATGCTAAATACCTTGAATTAGGCATTAAATGCTGATTTTGTGTAATTCCTTTTTTTAAAAAATGCTGCCAATTGCTCCAACAGGTAACTAAATCTTTAGTAGATTAGTTTAAATCTTTTGGTGCTTATTCTCAAGCTTTTTAGTGTAGTCTAAATTACCCTCTACTCTAGGGCCTTTTTCTCCCCACTACTAACAGTTAAGCCTTCAAATGTTTCTAATGAATGTTCCATGTTTGAAATAAGCTCTCTGTACTCTCCCTGGTAGAAACTCAAATTATTTCTGGCCCTGTATGGCCTCTGGTAGTGATTCAGCTTGCATATAATATAATAATTTTTCTTTACCAAGAGCTTTCCCCTTCTTGAAGTGAAAAGATTCCAGAAGCTCTTTCCTAGCAGAACATCCTCCTCCTACTACTCTGTCTCACAAATTCTTGCTGTATCAGCTTACTTGAATGCTAATCTGTCTTTATAACTCACAAAGCACAGGTTCTATTTCATTCTCATTTTCTGCAGCAAAGTTTAACAGTTACCAATTGCTGGATTCACATGATGTGTCATGTCTTGAGGTCATAGCTCTTTGATGTCTGCAAAGGATTTGGGGGAGGAGGTTAAGTGGGAACCCTATTCATTCTCTTGGCTAGAAATGAAAATCTACATGGGGTGGGTGTTTCTGCTTTAAAAAAAAATACCACTATATGTTTAAGGGCTCATGATTTGCACAGAAACTCTGTATAGCATAAGACAATTCTCATCCCCCAAAAGTGTAACTGTTAGCCAACAAATCAAATAATACTATAAATCACCTTATATTTAAAGAGCTATAGGTCTGAATATGAACAACTGAGGAGTTAGTAATTTATTCACAAAATATAAGAAAGTCTGTCACAGAATCTAAGACTCAGTTGTATGTGAGTGCTACAATAAGCACTTTTAAGAATGTAAGTCATCAGAGCTGGAGAGATGGTTCAGCAGTTAAGAGCACTGACTACTTTTGCAAAGGACCTAGGTTCGATTTCCAGCACCCACCTGACCACTAACAATCTTCCCTAATTCTAGTTCCAGAGGATCCAATGCCCACTTCTGATCTCTGTGGGCACTGCACAACACGAGTGCACTCACACACATGCAGGCAATACATTCATACAACATTAAAAATAATAATTAAAATATTTTTAAAAGAGTGTAAGTCGTCTTTTTCAGATGAACTATCTGAAGGTTTTCAGTCGCCTCGTTGTTCTGCTTTCAGGAAATTTTTCTGACCACTAGTCTGCACTTCCCTGACGTCTGCCCTGACCTGGCTACGTCCCCCTGTGCTGTGCCATGCATCTGCTTTTCTTTTTGTCTGTTTCAAGCTCCCTAAAATGCAGAGATGGTTTTTCAAAATAGATTACCAAACATAAGCGCTCCTGTGATCCTGGATGTCTATTTAAAAAATAAAGACTCCAATAAACATCATATTTACACTAAATAGTCCCTCATTTTTATTGGAATTTTAGAGTCTTCTCTCCAGGGCCAGGAGATATATATACACTTTTAATCCCAGTACTCAAGAGGCAGAGGCAGGAGGATCTCTGTGAGATTGAAGCCAGCCTGGTCTACATAGCAAGTTCCAGGCCAGCTGGAGCTACAGGGAAATTCTGTCTCCAAAAAAACAAAAAGAAAAATCTTCACAATTATCTATGCCCTGTACTCTTTCAGAACTACACAATGATTATGATTCAAGTTCCATCTTACACACACACAGGCTATTTTATAAACTACTTTCTATAATCCTGTTAAATTAGCTTTTTAGACACATTAGAGGATTTGTGAGATGCTGTATTACAAATAAGAAATTTTGTGCATAATTCGGACAAGTCATAAAGAAATCTTTGTAAGACAAAAAAGAGCCAAGCATGCTTTCACCAAAAATTGATGATTATACACCCAAACTATTTTTGCTATAAATATTGCAGTACTGCTGCTTAAGAGTATGGATTTAAATGGTCCTAGCCCTGGAACAAAGAGTAAGGATCAAATATGTCCTCAAATTACTGGTACGTTATTCCACAGATTCTTAAGGGTAAAGCACAAGCTAAATTTCCCATTGACTTTGCTCAGCATCCTTATCAGCTGAAGTGAACATCTAATGATGGTGTATAGCATATCTCTCATGACCTGAAATTATCTTGTACATCTGCAAGTTTATTATTGCCTCCTTCTGTACTATATTAACCATAAGGGCAGAAGCTATGTCAGTCATCACTAGCCACACAATTATTCCTTCAGCTTCTGGACATTTTGGTTCTGTTTCACTGTGCTATAAAACCTTTTCTTAATGAAAAATAGTTTTGAACTTGGAAATATCATATACAAATCAAAATTATTTTACTGAGTTATGCTGCCATTGTTGTAGTTTATAATTGATCTAAATAACTTATGAGAAAATTTTTCATAAGTAATCATTAAATATAAAAAGTAATTTTTATGAGAAATATACTTCTTAATGAGTTATGTGGGCAAAATATGTTTAACGCCTTGAATACCAGTGGTACTAATATATTCCTATCTCTTAAATCATTCTGTTTGTTGTCCCCACAGATTTTATAGTTAGAAGAATATAACTAGATAAGATTCAGGCTTAGTGAGTAGATCCTTCTTTGTAAAAGCCAGGAAGGACAAAAATGAAAGGAAGAGAAAGAAGACTAACCAAACTTCTTAACTGCAGGTGTTTCTTGATCAGTTTTAGGACAAAAACAAAGTTTAGACAAAAACAAAGATAACTGATCCTCTTGAAACTGTCAGCCTGTACCCTTCCATCCCTTAGAAAGTCTTCATGCTCTCCTGAGTAGCCATATTCCAGTTAGAAATCCCTGAAGTGTAGTGAACCATCGCCCTGGAAGCAGTGCCTACAGCACCCGATGAATGATAACTTATCTAGAGAAGTGTCAGAGAGTTCCTCAACTTGGCCCTTAGCTTTGTGCACCATGAAAGATTTGTTGCAGTCAACCAGAACTTCACATGGACCAGGCAGAGCAAAGCAATATCCTGGAGACCAATTAAATTTCTCATTCCAGCTACAAGCAGAGCCAATAACAGCATTCAGATCTGATTCTTCATCCAAGGTGTGGATAAAAGTCCAGCTAAGCTCTGAAATGTCATGTCCCTCCATCCACTGTATAGAGATGCTCTAGAAACTGGGCTTCCCAGCCAGGGACTATGTTTCAGGCCCTTAGCAGTTAGGTACAGCCATGTTAGATCTGTGCAAGGGAAAGTGACAGAAATGGCATGGCCATTTACAGCTCATAAAATCATTCCATGTGGTCCTTCTCCATGATTTTCTCTACCCCAAGAGGCTGATATGTACACAACCTCAGAAACTGTGTTTTGCTGGGGCTTTGCAAATGAGAAGCCTCTTTGAACTGGCAACCCTACTGCTCTGATAACTTGCCCAGTGCTTCATAAAGAGCAAGAAATAAGCCTGAATTGTGCTTGAGTCAATATAAATCTTGGAGCCAATTTAACGCACAGGGTTTTATGACTTACCACCTTCCCCTCCCTTTGATCTCTTGAGTCACTTGAACTATTTTTAAAGTACGAAAAGGTAACAGTTCTAGTATATCATGATAGTTAGTTTGATGTGCCAATTCAAATGGGCCAAAGGGTATCCAAATAATTGGTTTAATATTAGTGTGGATGTGTCTGTCAGAGTACATGTGGATACAACTGACATTTGATTTAGTAGATTAAAAACTCAGATTACCTTCCCCAAGGTGGCTGGCTTCATTCATTCATGGAAAGCCTGAATAAAGTCATATGGTGTGCTAGGAAAGAATTCTCTTTCTTTGCCTATCTTTAAGCTGGAACATAGATCTACTTCTGCCTTCAGACTTGTCATCATACTAGAACTTAGAGTCAGTTGTCCTAGCTCTTCAGCTCATCAACTAAATATCCTGGGACTTCTCAGCTTCAGTAACTACATAAGGAAGTTCCTTATAGTACTTCTCCCTTCTCCCAACTCCCACTCCCTTTTTCCATGTGAAGAGAGGGAAGGAAGGAAGGAAGTAACCCAGATCAACACATATCTGAAGATAACAATTTGGGCTAGAGGTTGCATAAGCAAACGTAAAACACCAGATTCTTAATTCTTCAGTGTTGGAATATAAAAGTGTTGACAGCACTTATTTATGCTAGAGCTAATACAGTACCCTAATACATCTTGTTTACACCCCAAAGCCTGCTGCTTCCAATGATTATTTTAGCAGACCATCCTAGAAGACAAATATATTTATATATATATATGAAAAGCTATGTATTAGTTCACAATACAAGGTGGGGGGTGGGGGAAAAGAGTAGATTCAGTGTTAAATATTGAAAGCTAAACATCAGTTTAAAAAATCAGGTTTAAATATAGAATCACCAGATTTAGGGATGGAGAGGGCATCTCAGAGAGTCACTCTTCATAGTGTGGCTAGAAGGGGAAATTAGGCAGCAACTTCTGAGTCGTATCATACAGCTCTGCGCTGTCACTTCTTAGCAATGCCATCTTAATTTGAGTAACTTTCTTTATTTTCCTAAACTCAAGTTTCCTCATTCTCAAAATAAAAGTAACCATACTCATCTAGAAGTGACAGTAACTGGGATTAAGCAAGATAAAACCTATATAGCATGGCAATGGCTCCATAAATCTTAAATTTCTTTTCCGCAACAAAATCAGAATCAGGAATCGAGCTTCCTCACCACCCAGCTCAGTACCTCTCCACCTGCAACTCACTGCCTCCAATTCCAAGTTCCAACTGGCAATGGTCCATGAAGCACATTTGGGTGTCCTAGAGGCAGGCCAGTGAAAAAATTAAGAATTACTAACATCTGCACTTTTCATTCTGGCTTTAATCATTTGATATGCAGTCACTAAAAGCTTTTGAAAAAGTACTTGCTCCCTGTGGCTGGCTGTGGAAATACTGGGGAGAAAATGTACTATGATTCATAAGGGCTTAATTCCCCGAAATCTGGCCTCATACTTCTTTATGCTGTGTTCCTTTGGGATTTTCTTTCCTCTGGGTAAATCAAAGGCCTTAAATTCTATAAGGAAGCAAAGATTATTATTGCGTCTAAATCTTACTCGTTCACTAATGTCTCATCAAAAGTATCATCTTCCTAATCCTGGCGCATGATTTTTACTCTTGTGATTTTTATGACACTTCAGTGTTTCTGTATACTCAGGCAAAGCTGGAGTAAATGGATGATATTTGTATCCGATCTTTTGCAATTAATTAGCTCTGAGTTTTAAGAAGAATAGAATAGATCATCTTACTTTTCAAAACTCCACAAAGTCATATAAAAGCTAAATTGCACTGTTGTCTGGCACAGGTCTAAGAGTGACTCAGATACAAACAATGAGCTTTCAAAACTCAGTATCTGTGTTAACATGAAATAATAAATGAAATGAGAAAATAAATTTCTATCACCAAAAAAAATAATTCCCTATCCATAACTTGTAGTCATTTGAAAAATATTTTTGGAACAGAGGAAAAAAACTTTGAATGGAGATTTAACAGACAATCACTATAGTGGAAACAAATTCCATATTCCTTGCTGTTTAATATTTTAGCACTTAGAACACCTACATGGGTGTCCCCTGAAAGGCAAGGGTATAAGCTAAGACAGAGACACTACTCCTAATACTAGGTTAGATCCTTTTTTACTGAATCATTCACTAAACAAATATTTATCAAGCACTTGGAACATTCACCAGAATTAGTTCTAGGGCTTCTTGGGAGGGGGCAGTGGTGAGTAGACCATGCAAAATCTCTTCATTCACTCTGTCTTCCTCCACTCAGTCTGCTACAGGAAAATACTATAAACTGATGACTCCCACACAGCAGAAACTTCATTTTCACAGTGCTGATTACTGGAAAGCCCCGGATCTGGGCAGATTTGGTGTCCAGTGGGTACCCCTTCTCTTGTTCATAGACTTACTCTGTCAAGTTCTCACATGGACGAAGGAATGGGAGTTTTCCCTGCGACCCCTTTTGTAAGGGTACTATCCATTCACGAGTGCTCTGCTCTCAGGATTAACCCCCAAAAGCCCACCTTCAAATGCTATTGCATTCAGGATTAGGTTTCAGCACATGAACATGAGGAAGACACAAACATTTAATCTATAGCATGTGGAAATAAAATTTTAATTGCAAATTCATCTCTTACCCTCGAATTAATAGGGTGGAACTTTAGTTAGAATAGCCATTTGAAAGAGATACAGTGCTCTTAGATTTTTTTTTGCTCCTTTTGAAAAATGTCCATCCCATTGCTATCTAATCACCAAATTTAAATGGCATCCAGGCAGGTCACAGGTCACACAGAATGGCCAAAAGCAACTGATAAAAATTACAACCTCACAATTGGTTTGCTCAGAAGGATAGACATGTGTTGGTCTTAGAAATCTTTAATAATCTGTAGTGGCAAAATGAAGGCTCAACAGAGTCTTCTCAACTTCTTAAAAAAATTTCCTTTTACAGTAAGAATTCCACAAACATTTCTTTATTTTGGACCAGAAACCTTAACTGCCACAAGTCCAGTGTGCTTTAAGAATTAAAATCCATAGTGAATCGCATTCACTTTGATTATTCTTGCTACTGACCAATTTCCATGACTGTATGACTTAATAAGTTAACTTCCTTATCTAACAAATCAAGTCATCCCAGGGAAATGTGCTAACATCAAGTCTCAGAATCCTAAAAGAATGTGGCACACTGATAGCCACTATGTGAATAAGCAGGATTCATTCACTGTTCACATGAACACACACACACACACACACACACACACACACACACTCAAGTACACGTGGAGAGTTCCAAAGTCACCGTATTAAATCACCAGCAGGAGTTATTGCAGCTGAACTAAAAATGAACTGCTTACTTCCCAAGGCTATCCTCTGGCCACTGACATCTCCCTCCCGCTGGAGTTGACAATGGCAGGCTGTCAAGTAAATACCTCACAGCCTCCTCCTGCTGTCTCAGGCCTCACACTGTAGCTTTACAAAGATAAAATAATGACTACATGCCAATCACTCTGCCTTAAATGAGCTCTGTGTAATGTCTGTCAAAGCCCCTCCCAGCCTAGTTCCTGCCAGGAAATTACTAGTGCCTAAGGAATGGCCAAGAGTTTAGACAGAGCCTCTGGCTGAGTTTCTTGGTGAGTAGTGTTCTTACTTCCATGGACCTTCAAATTTGGAAAATATTTGTGATCGCTTTAATTATAAGATTTGGGGAACTTCAGTCCTCAGAACAACCCTAACAAATACATCTGCACTGCTTCTCTGGCTGTATAAATGAAAAACTGATAGACTTACCCAGACTACCCATCAGTATGTACTAGTGACTAACCACTGAGCTCTTAACAGATAAGGTGACTTGGCATTGTACCCATTTGCTGAGGAGTCATCAGAGGTATCAACTGAGAATGCCCACTGTTTCTCTTCTGCACACGCTCTCCCGTCCTCAGAATTCTGCAAACACTGTCCATCTTGAGAGAAACTGAGAGGCATATCTGATACAGCACTCTAGGGCAAAGCTCAATACGTTGTTGAATCCACTGAGCATCACAGGTTCTGAACAAGCAAGATTTTCCAGATAATCCTAACAGAAGGCAGAATGACTTCCTCTGCATAGCTTACCAAGGAGACTTTTAAAGGTCTCATTAACCTTAGTGACCATAAAGAGGGATTTGGATTCCCAGCAAGAGTAGACTATAACATTTCACTCCTCTCTTTGAGGTGTTTCTATCACCCTCACAAATACCTCTACATACCCATTAAGTGCAGTGGGGGATAAAGAATTAGAAGGATCCCAGAGAACTATTCAACAAAGCTGGAAGGGGATGCAGGTTCAGCAAACAAATACTCAATGAATTAAATCCATCCAGGGACTGTATCTCATGGGAGAGACTGACAGGAATCTCTGGAATCTGGACATCACAGGGGTTGGGGCCACTTCCGACTGAAAAAGCAAACTGGAGACAAAATGCAAAAATAGAGTGAGAAGCTAGAACAGCAAACTATACTCTTCACATGGCACTGTTTGAGTTTCCTGGGATCCAACTATATTGTGAGAAGAGGAATTCAGGCTTGAGATGCTTTGAGTAGTCTTGTCCAAGAGATCTGACACATTAAAAGCCTGTGAGGAGCAGGTGCTCAGAATAAAATCAAAGAGTGTGCCAGGGAGGACCCAATAAAATCCCTTAAGGAGGACAGAATTGCAGCCCAGAGGAAGAATACATGTGTAAGTAAGTCACACAGTGCCAAAGGTCAAGAGGGAGCTGAGCCCAGATAAGCAGCATCCATATAAGCAAAGAGTCTACCCCTTTCCTGTCATTCACCCACGTCTTACCTCCTGGGAGAAACCAGGGAAACAAAGGGGATGGAAAAGTACAGAGCAAGAAACCTACTGTTCCAGTTTCCGTTCTGTTGCTTTAATAAAACACTCTGACCAAAGGAACTCAGGGAAGGAACAGGCTTATTTCAGCTCACAGGTTGCCTTCTGTGGTTGAGGGAAATCAGGGTCGGAACTTGAAGCAGAAACTATGGAGGAGCACTGCTTGTTCGCTCACACAGACTCAAATGACCTTATACAGCCCAGAACTACCTGTCCAGGGAATAGTACTGCCCACAATGGGCTGGGCCATTCTACATCAAAGAACAACCAAGGCAATCCCCCATAGACATGACCACAGGCCAACTTGATCAAGGGAATTCCTAAATTGAGGTTCTTCTCTCAAAAGATCTCTCGGAGTGTGACAAGTTAACCATCGAAGCTACAGAGGATTCCTAACCATGCACATACGAACGTCAAGTGTAATAGATCTTCTTTACTGGCTCCTTGACCAAAGATGTCAGTCTCACTATTCCCAGGTCTCTTCTGGGACCTAGATGCTTCCACAAGTCTTGGCCTGAGTGGCTACTGGGAGAGCTGAAGGTAGGTTTCAAGTAGTGAGTTAGGAGTTTAGAGGAGGCAATGAAGAGGTGGCTGAGCTTTCGTGCCACCTGTACCAAGTGCTTCCACAGTCCCAGTGAGCTCCCGCTTAGATCATGAAGAGTAAGCAAACTGCCAGCACAGCAGTAATAGATATCCACGGAGTGCCAGCAGTGCATGCAGCCAAGTGAGCAACAAAGAGGAAGCTGGGGCTGAGCTTCACGGAGCTCACTAAGGAGGTGGTATCCAATTCCCAGGGCTCATCAGATAGTCAAGTCTAGCCTAGATCCCAATGCCATGTACTCTTTCCTGCTAGATTTTATGGTGGACAACACAACGGGAAAACCAGGAGTGGGAGATATGTGTCAGAAGACAAGCCTGAGCTGTAGGTATCCAAACGTATGTACAACACCTTGACTCTCAAATTCATGTGTGACTAAGTAAAGAAACAGGTCTCCCTGAACAAAGCTGAGTTCACCAACCATTCCCACCAAGGAGGCTAGACTATGTTGAATTCCTTCAGGAGTATGGGCTTTCAATTTACATAGAGTCAAGAATCAACAACTGCCAATCCTTGCTTTCCAACAGGAAGTATTCCATGCATAACATTGACAGCTTAACAGGAAAAGTCCATTTAGAAAGCTTTCTTGATGTGATGGTGAATAGCAATTATAAAGATAATAGAAGATGGGGAGATGGTTTATGGGTAAGAGCATTTGCTGGGCAGGCATGAGGACCCAAGTTCAAATTCTAGTACTGTGAAAAAAGTCAGTCATGATCAAAATATATTATATGAAATTCTAAAAAAATTAAAATATTATATAAAAAAACTGGGGCATGGCCAAGTGTTCCTGTAACCCAAGCTCTGTAGGCAGAGACAGGAGATCCCTGGGGCTTTCTCTCTGCCAGTCTAACTCCATCCAGGTTCAGTGAGAAACCCTGTCTTGGGGGAATAAAGAGGAGCATGACAAATGCAGGATACCCACTGCCCTTCTCTGGTCTCCACATACACACAAAGGTGCTCACACACATGTACACACCACACACACAAAAGATGGAAAAAACTCAAAACAGGCAGAAACATAACTACTCCTAATTAAAAGGTGGCTTACTCCTAAGGCTACCTGCCAGCCCTGACCATTCGTCTGGACTTCCTCACTTCCCTCCCTTCACACAAGATTTTGAAAGGTACCTGCCTGAGGAGCCAATCATTCGTCCTCTTACTTTACTCTCAAGAAAACAATTCTCCAAAGCACTCTTGACCATCCATCTGTATGTTTATTACATTCTCTAAGCTTTGATAACTGGCCTAGCCTTGACTCGTCCACCCACCAGCATGACCTCCATGCATGATCACCTCATAGACAGCTATATTAACTACTGTCTGTGTGAATATAGACTCCTGTCTTAGCTAGGCATGGTAGCTTATGCCTGTAATCCCAGAATTTGGGAGGCTGAGGCAGGAGGATCACAAAGGTTTGACACCAGCCTGGGCTGCACAGTGAGTTCCAGGACAACCTAGACTATAGAATGAGACTTGTGTCAAGAAAAGAAAAATACAAAACCATTGTCTTAAAAGATGTGATGACTTTTTATTGTTGGCAATTAATGTTCAATGTTCATTTGAATGCTCTACTAGGTACAGAATGGTTCTTATGGGTCAAAGGAAGTAATAAATCCTTACTTCATTTTAAAGTAAGACGAGGGACCCACATTCTGCTATTCACTAGAGCCCCACCACCATGCTCTTTTTATTTTTCTTTATCTCAGCTTAGGGTTGTCTTGAGTCACTTATGTGCCATACGTGAATTCAAGTGTGGAACTATGATTCACTGTCAAAACAATGTTTGCTAGGGTCTAGAAATTCCTTTCATGCTTGCTTTTTATGCAACATACAGAGAGCTTTAGGATACCAGAATTTGTAAACTACAATGGCCCCATTTTAGTCAGCTGAAAAGTAAACCTTTGAGTCACTTCCTTGTTTGTAAGTGGTTTTCATACCCTTTAGTGGCAAGTGTCACAGAGTAAGCTGCTAAGGACAAAGTAAAAGCACATTGCTGAGGTCGGGAGATTTTAGCTGAATTGAAAATTTGCCTGTTCTGTCCACGTGGTTGAGTGAGTGTGAGTGAGTCTTTTGGTAAAGTAGCCAAGATAATCATCAGAAAGCACTTTCTGCTAAATAAAGGCATTTCACAAATAATAATAATAATAATTTCAAGACAGAAAAGAAGAATAAAGATAGAAGAGTAAGCTCCTAACATCACTGATGGCAATGTGGGAAAGGGTTAGGAGGAAGTGGCTTCCTATTTCAGCTCCCAGTGAATGCTCTCCATTTGAAAGTTGCATAAAGGATTCAAATACATCTTCAAGCCTTTCCTGGTGGCTCACACCACACTTCTACTCTGCTTTTCCTTTTCTCCAGTCACATGATACAGGATGGAGAAGCAAGGTGGAGAAATGGAATGTACACCTAGTCTCTCAGGAATTTCATCACTAGCCTCAAAAGTGAGGGCTGTCAGATTCATTTTATGTTGCTCCAAGAAAATAGCACCACAGATTAATTTATAAGCAGTTGAACTTTATTTGGGATTTGGTTCTGGAATTCCAGTATTAGGGGGCTTCACCTGGTGAGTCTTGACGCTGTGTCATCCCGTGTTGGAAGGTAGGAGGATAGACACAAATACAAGATCAAGCAGGAAAAATGGGCCAAACATGCTTCTTTGACAGCCCATTCTCAAGACAAATAGCTGATTTCATGCCCTTATTTCACTGACCCATTCATAGGAGAGTGAAATCTTAATGACCTAATCACCTCTTACCAAGTCCCATCTCTCAAGAACTATTGAAAGGCAATTAAGTTTTCAGCACATGAACTTTGGAGGACATATTCAAAGTCCAGCAAAGATTCTGACTAATAACCAGGTGAGCTCCAAGGTCAGTGCCAGGGCAGTCTAATATTAAATTGCTTTAAGGCTTCAGAGAAACAAAAACAACCCTCTTTTCGTCAAAACATTGGAACTCCCTGATCTAATCAATTTGTAGTCTCCAAAAACTAAATACTAGAATCTGTTCTATTATCAAATCCCTGTGTAATCTCAGGACTAACAACTGATGAATCCAAGTCTCTTTTTCCCCAACTGGTTGCATAAGAGTTTTGAACTCTGTTTTCTGTCTTTTCTGATATATGAGAAGTCTTCATATTGGATCCATACTAATGGTACTGTACTCCTTGAATAATCCTACAGTGCTGAAACATAATCCCAATGGACCCACTGGTACTAATTCAAGAATAATCAGAATCATAGGCTTACAATTCCTTTCTTCCCATAGAACCACTCGTAATAATTGAAGTAGCTAAGCGCACAGTGTGGTTTATCATGGGACTTAAATGGATGGTTCATTATTCTGTTCAGGTCTCAGCAGGCTGGGGGTAGGAGTGGGAAAAGGGATTATAGTTTAGCATTAGTCTGACCACAGTCACCAGGAAAACTGATACATACCCATGTGATACCTGACAGCTCAGTGTGGCTGGCAAAGCATCACATCCACCACACCTAATAGCCCAGAGAGCAATTGCAACGACAAGGAAGAGGAGAACTCACTGTTCTAGTAGGTGAACACACCACCAAAGAACTGGAGATCCCAAGAAGGTCAGAAAGACAGACTGTAGGCTTCAACAGAGTCTATCCACAACTGGCTAGAATTCAGACTTCAGGTTAGAATTTGGGGCATCTCTGTAAGTCTTGGAGAAAAGATAATAATGAGGATGGGGCTGAGGAATAGGCAGGTAAACAAGAATCAGGACAGTCAGGGGGCAAATTATGAGGAGTACAAAAGACTGTAAAACTAAGCAAGGATTAAATTATCCAGAACAGCACTAAAAATCAGAAGAAGCCTTAACATGTGACTCAGTGGCTCTATCCAGGGAGAGGAAGGGCTCCATATAGGGAAAATGAAGCTGAGCTTAACACAAAAGATCAGACTGGAGCAGCTCTGTAGAAGACAGGATAATATTAAAATCAAGAAATCTTTCACACGACAGCCCATTACGTGTGCCACTCTGAATAAAATAGGTTATCTAATCCAGATACGGCAGTTTACACCTGCAATGCCAGAAGTCAAGAGACTGAGGCAGGAGGAGCAGGAGCTGAATTTAGCCTGGGCTACATAGTCAGACCTTGTCTCAAAGGGGAAAATGGTTATCCATATATAAAGATGAGCTGACTGAAACATTCTTGGAAGACTTTGTAATGCAGGCATAGAGATGAAAAAGATCTCTAGTCTAAATTCATGTCTTGGAGCAGTTTTGGAACACACAACATTCTAGGATTGCAGGTGGCACTGCACTATTATTTCAATAATGCCTAAGCAGTGGGGGCCAATGACAACAGATGTTGATAAATGCGGTAAGAACATCATTTTAGACAAGTTATATATCCACGTATGAAAAGCATCCTGGGTGAACCTATAAAATCCTGAGATACCGATCCTGCAGTCAACCATGGAAGCCATAGGCAGAGTAGTGGATTCTGCTACTGCCACTAGGTCAACAAAAGCAGAGGGAGGGCTCAGTCTGATTGAGCAGAAGGATGTTCACGCACAAGAACTGCAACCTGTAAGGGCTAGCAGTCTTCCAACACAGAGCAGAGTGGGGAAGAGAGACAACGATCTGATATCAACCACTGCAGTCTGGCTGATATCTTCATATACTCTATTAGCTTAATTTTGAAATGCGGAGTCCAAAGGCATAAATCTTAAAATTGCGGGTAAAGATTTCCAGGCTGCCTGCGAATGCCTGAGTCTGGTCTCTAAGTAGTGGTGGTGAGTTTCCCAAAGTGCACTGTGCTCATTCCTCCAACCTGGGACCATCTGAAGCCCCTCACACTGCTGCTCATTCCTCCACCCTGGGACCATCTGAAGCCCCTCACACTGCTGCTCATTCCTCCACCCTGGGACCATCTGAAGCCCCTCACACTGCTGCAGGGATTTACCAGTCATTTCCAGTCTGCCTAAGAGCACCTGAATCCAACCTCCACCTAGTGAGCTCCCAAATTGTGTTGTTCCTGCTGGCAAATAGGGGCCCAGACCTTAGAAGGAAGCCAGAGAGTTTGTGATTGGTGCCTGAGTTGGGCTACTGTGGAAACTCCTGGACTAGAGCAAAATTGTTCCTCAAATACAAAATCAAAAGAGAGTCTGAAGCCTAGATCAACCAGCTTTTCATTCCTACGAAAACAACTAAGGCATATCAAGAATAAAAACAAAATCACTCTTCAGCTCAGAAAAGGGAGATTTGAGATTCACACCAGAATCACAAACAACAAAAGAAATCTGTATGTCAAAATCATGGTGAAAAAATAATAATATGAAAACCTCAAATAATATGTCCCCACAAAACACCACCAGTCCTATAGAAGAGATTGTGATGGCCTGAGTTCCTTCATTTTGTATAGCTGCCATCTAGATGAACTGTGACTTTGACAGGCAGTTCCAGAAAGGGTTAATCACAGGGCCAGTCCAGGAAGAAATAACCATAAGAAAATATCTTCCACAAAATCCAGAAGGTCTCAGTTAATATCTTACAGCTTTTATAACCACCCATTTAATGCTTATCTGACTTTTGTAATGCTTCACTGGCTTCTGTAACCACTTGCTTGCCTGCTGCAGGAACAAACATGGCATGCCTACTGCAAGAACTAACATGCCATGCCTATGGAATCTTGTATAACCACATGGTCCATCAGGATGCAGTTTTTGCCTTTACAAGTTCTACTTTCCTCTGGTCATGACTGTGCTCTGTAAATCCCGACCTAGAGAGTACAGTCACTGGCCAGTTAGTAAAATTCAGCTGATTCAAAACATCTGAAGTCTGAGTGGTCTTTCCCAGGGGTCTTGGCCCTGTAACAAGTTTTACAATGAGAACCCTCTAGAGATAACACAGAATTTAAAAGAACAATCATAAACATGATCAAAACATTCAACCAATTTAAAGAACATACAAACAAACAAATCAAAGAACTAAAAAAAGATAGGGACAAACTTCTGACTGAATTTACAAAAGAGACAGAAATAATGAAGAAAACCCAGGCCTGAAAAGAAGAAGAAAGTGAAACACTCAATAAACCAACTGGGAACAATGGGAGAGAGCTTCAGCAATAGAATGAACAAAATGGAAAACAGAATATCAAGACTGAATGATAAAGTTGAAGAATTAGACCACTCAAACAATGATGATGAAAATGTTTTTTAAACACAGCAATGGAATATGCAGGAAATGTGGAACACCATGAAAATACCAACTTTACCCATCACAGGCATAAAGGAAGAAGAATCTCAGAACAATGGTATTGACCAGATCTTCAACAGAATTACAGAAAAAAAAATTCTCAAAATTAAGGGAAGACATGCTCATATAAATACAAAAAGCACATAGAACACCAAATAGGACCAGAAAAGAAACTCCCCACAACATATTATAGTGAAAACACTAAATGTACATAACAAAGAGAGAATACTGAAAGCTGCAAAAGGAAAACAAGTTACATATAAAGGAAACTCCATCAGAATTATAGCTGAATTTCAGTGAAAACTATGAAAGCCAGAAGAGTCTGTATCAAAGTATTCCCAGCACTAAATGATCATGGATGCTAACACAGACTACTTTACCCAGTAAAAATTTCTACTATAGTTGAAGGAGAAAGAAAAATCTTCCATGACAAGAATAGGCTGAAAGAATTCATGTCCAGAAAACCAGCCTTTCATAGAACACTTGAAGCAATATAAAGATCTGAAGAAATGAATGACAATACCCAAGGGGCAACAGAAAGAAACTAAATGAAGGCATAAATGTAGAAACACAAAGTTAGATGAAGAATGTAAAAAGAAATTAAAATGATAGGAATCAATACATATCTTTCAATAATAACCTTAAATAGCAATGTACTGAACTCCCAGTTAAAAGAAAGAAGCTAGTCGAATGGATTAAGAAACAAAATCCACCTTTTTGTTGTCTACAAGAAATTCTTATCATCTTCAAGGACAGGCACTTTCTTAAGATGAAAGGATAGAAGAAAATAGTCCAAGCAAATGGCACTAAGACGCAAGCAAGAGCTACAATTCTAATATCTGACAAAACAGACTTCAAACTAAAACTAATCAGAAGAGATAAAGAGGGTCACTTATCAAAGGAACAGTTAACCAAGAAGATATCAAAATCATGAACATATATGCACCAAACTCTGGTGCATCCAATTACATAAAAACAATACTATAGGAATTTAAAACAGAGATTCATCCCAACTCACAAGTAATAAGGGTCTTTAATAACCAACTGTCTCCATTAGACATATCAACCAGATAAAGAATACACATAGAGACATCTGAATTAAACAACACCGTAGATCAAATGGACCTAACAGACATCTACTGAATATTCCACCAAAGCACCAAAGAATATACTTTCTATTCAACACTCCATAGACCTTTCTCCCAAATCGACCACATACTGGAGCACAAAACAACCCTCAACACATACAACAAAATTGAAAAAATTCATCCATTCTATTAAACCACAATGCAATAAAGCTTAAAATCAGAACCAGAAAAAGACCTAGTAACTACATGAATTCATGGTTATTAAACAACATGGATAGGCCAAAGGAGAAATTAAGAAAGAAATAAAAGTATTCCTAGAATTAAATGAAAAGGACAATACAACAAAACAAAACCTCTGAGACATTTAAAAGCAGTCCCAAGAGGGAAGTTTATAGCTCTAAGTGCCAATATTAAAAAAATCAGAAAGAACACAAGTAAATGACTTAACATTGTAACTCAAGACTCTTGAAAGGCAACAGCAAATTAAACCTAAAACCAGAGAGGAAATTAATGAAATAGAAACAAACAAACAAAAAAAAAATACAAAGAATCAATGGATCCAATAAATGGTTCTTTGAAAAGATAAACAAGATAGAAAGACCCCTAGCCCAGTTAACCAAAAGAAAGAAATTAACAACTCCAAATCAAAAATATTAGACATGAAAGGAAAAACCATACGACAACAAAAAGATCTAGAACGTTATAAGGGAATACTTTAAAAAATCTACACTCAATTAAAATTGAAAACATAAAATAAATGAATGTATAGCTAAAATCATGGGAATCACCAAAGATAAACCTAAAGTGATCAACTTAAATAGACACATACATATAAGGAAATTGAAACAGTAATACAAAACCTCCCAACTACCAAAAAGCCCAAGCCCAGATGGATTCACAGCAGAATTCTACCAGGCATTTAAAGATCTACAACCAATATTACTTAAATTATTCAAAAAAATAGAAGCAAAGGGAGAACTCTCAGATTCCTTCTATGAAGCCAGCATCACTCTAATACCAAAACTAGGTAAAGATCCAACCAAAAAAGAAAACTAGACACCATATCCTCAATGAACATAGACAAAAAAATTCTCAACAAAATACTTGTAAACCACATACAGGCACACATCACAAAGATCATCCATATGACATTGGTGCAGGAGTGGCACTTTTATCTTGGGGGAAATCAACAGCTACCTAATTGGACTTGAAGTCCACTCAGTGGGAGGAAACTCATCTGTGGTACTGCACTCACAGTCAAATACACATAGCTGAAGAGGTCATAGATCTTAGAGAAATCTCCAAGGCCGTCACATCCCTAGACTAATGTAACTTCTTACTAAGTGCAAAATATGTATCCTTACATTTACAATCAAGTATCCCAGTCACCACTCTTCAAAGAAACTTCTTTTGCACCAGACAGAGATTACTACAGAGTACCACAACTGGTCACACACAGACAATGTTGGTGAATTACACAAGCCTAAGTGTCACATCTACAATGCAACCTCTATACCTAAGGCTCACACAATATAGAACAAGAGGTAAAGGAAACACTAATGAATTTCTCAACTCATTGATGAAGCTCCCTCATACAACAGAAGACCAGGAACACAAAAGGTCACAAATGGCCAAAATGTGGAGATTAGGAGTTTTCAGAGTGTGGGTCCTGTGACAGGACTCCTATATTAAGCTTCACTCACCCGGGGCTCCAGTACCATTGCAGAAGAAAGGGAGAAAAGATTTTAAGAGCCAGGGAGGAGGTACATGACCATGTGGAAATAGGATCCTATGAGCTCCTGGGACCCTGCTCATATGAACCTACAGCAAATGGTGTTGGCATGCTCAAGACCTCTGCAAACTCAAGCAGACAAAAACCCAGCATGGAACTGGGAAAATGGGCAGCAGACCCCAATCTTTCCTGAAGAAATATTGGCAGCTGATTACTGTTAGATGAGGAAGAGCTAAACGTCTTAAAGCAAAGGATAGGCTGACTAGACCTCAGTAGATGAACTTGCACTGAGGAATGTCTGGGGACACTAACTTGACAAAAATAGGCCTTAACACAAATGACAGTGTGTCATTGTGGTGGGGGTGTCTGCGGGAGGGTGCCAGTGAGGAAGGGGTATAAAGGTGATTAAGATTGATTGAGATGTTCTGCATGAAACATACAAAAATTCAATTAAAAGAATTTTTTTAACTACAGGTAAAGTAGCTATATGTAATTGAGAGTTCAAATTTGGATGAATTAGGCAAGATGGCACATGTCTGCAATCCTGCCATAGGGAGAAGGGTAGAAGAATTATAAATTCAAGATAAGCCTTAATTATACAAGATCCTGTCACAAGGGCCACTGTGCTTAGAATAAACTGGAGTCTAACAGTGAAGTAAGGAGGCCAAGTGAGAGGCTTGTGACAAAGTTGAACTCTAGAGAGATGGTGTGGCTTAGATCACAGTGGTAGATCTTAGGGCAGCAACAACTGACCAGATGCCAAGTGAATTTAAAGGACATATACAACAGGATTTGCCCAAGGATTGGATGTACAGTGTGAAAGAAAGAGAGAAGTCCAGCGATGGTTATAACTGGGGGCATGATCAGAACCGTTAAGTGAAACAGCTCTGAGCTGAAGGAGGTTTTGGTTTTAAACATGCTAAATTTGAGACATCAGTTAGACATTATTTAAGACAAAATGTTGACTAGAAGTTAAATGAAACATTCCCTTGTATTCAGGTAGAAGACAAAATTGGTGACATAAACTTTCGACTTGTCAACGTATAGGTGACATTTCAGGCATGAACTTGATCCAAATACCTGATGTTTTGCATAAAAAAAATTACAACAATTTTCTAAGGTGCCTATTGTATGTACCTACGTGATGAATTAACTTCCCATGCATCTAGAACAGTATTAATTCTTTTACTTGGAAAACAGAAAACAGTCCCTCAAATAATCTCTGCTACATAGTTCAAATGAGAAGCCATGCTTAGGAAATGCTGATTGTGGCTCTGAAGTAGTTCAGGAATTGAGAGAGCAGAAAGGAAAACAAAGTGGGTCCTGTGACGGGAAGAAAGCCAGGAGAGTAGAGGTAAGTAAGCGGAGAGCGATAAAGAGGACCAAATGAGGCTGATGATCCCCAAGACGTGAGAACTGAGAACTTTTCATCAGATCTAGCTACATCCGGGTCCACGGACCTTGACAAGCACAGTTCCAGAAGAAGGTGGCTAGACCAGGTTTAAGAGAGGATGGAAGATGAGGGGGAGGGCACAGTGGGTGAAGTGCTTGCACACAAGACTGAGGACCTGAGTCAGGGATACCCAATACACTCTTAAAAAGCCAGGTATAGCTGTGTAAGCCTGGAAAACCAGAGCCGAGAGGTAGAGATAGGAAAATTCCAGGGGCTTGCTGGCCTGCCAGTCTAGACACTCGGTGAGCTCAAAGTTCAATAAAAGACCCTGTCTCAACAACAAGATGCAGGGCAATAGAGAAAGGCACCCAAGTAAAACTTGGTTTGAATATTGAGGTTACAAGAAGTCCGGATTTCAATCTCCATAAATCTGGATTTCAAATATTTATGCTTTGTTCACATTACTGCTTAACTAGAAAGTGGGTAACATTAGACACATGAACCTATAAAATAAATTCAGGTTAATAAAATCAAACTTGTGACTCAACATATTAATCTAGTATATAATGTTCACGGGCCAAAAATATGTTAGAAGTCACTGATACAATCCAATCCTGCCTATGGTTTTAAGCATCCTTGTACACATTACAGATATACACACACAACTACTTGAAAGTTGACAGATAGCAACATAAAATATTCTATCATTCTCATGCTCTTATGGTTCATTCATCAAATTGTACAAATACATCATTCCTCTGAAACCTTCTTTTTTATAGATCAGGAATACTGATACTGAATGAGTGATTTAAAGTGCTTTAAAGGCAAATGCAGTTTGCTGCCATTTATGACACTAAGTGACATATTAACACTGGACTAACTGGAGCACTTAGAAAGTTTCAGATGGGGACTGGAGAGATGGCTCAGTAGTTAAAGAGTTTACTGCTCTTACAAAGAACCTGAATTCAATTCCCAGCACCCATGTCAGATGACTCACAACTACCTTTAACTCCAGGGGATCTGACACCTCTGGACTCTATAGGTACCCAAACAAACATGCATAGTCATACAAGTGCACGCATACACATATAGTTTAAATAATATTCTATTTTTTTTCAAAGAGGGACTGGAGAGATGGCTCAACAGTTAAGAGCACTGGCTGCTCTTTCAGAGGACCCAGGTTTGATTTCCAGTATTCACACAGTGGCTAACAACTGTCTGTAACTCCGGTTCCAGGAAATCTGATGCCCTCTTCCAGTCTCAGTGGCCATTACGCAACATGGGTACACTTACACACATGTAGGCAACATACTCATATATATAAAATAAAAATAATAAACAAAATATTTTTTTAATTTTTTTCAAAGAGAGCCAGGTGTGGTGACTCTCTTTAATCCTAGCACTCGGGAGACAGAGTCAGGCAGATCTTTGTCTATACAGTGCGTTCTAGACTAGCTGGGGCTAGAAGGAGACCCCATCTCTCCAAAAACAAATTTTTAACAAAGTTTTAGATGCTCACTGACTTGGACAGATGGTCCATCTGACTCAGATGAGTGGAAAGAGAAATAATCTAAAGTAACAGGAAGTAGAACTAGAACATGCAAGGCTTCCTTGGAGGACTCTCTGGTCTGCTGCCTATGGAGCCTATACTATTCCCAAGGCTTTCAGGTGCCAAAAGCATGATGTCACATCTCCAAGAACAGCCTCCACACATGTACTCTGTCATGCACACCTTCACTTACATGGCTTCAACACTTTCCACTTAGGTCATCCAAGAGCTTCGTGATGGGGGGAGGTGAATACTACAGATCCTATGGCCTCCTTTGCTTTTTATTTGTAAGTTTTCTTAAAAACAGCTGCTGAAATATCAAGATCTTTGGAAAAGGCAGATCTTACTACATTTTCAACCAGACTGAAAACCGAGAGAAATAGAAATTTTATTTTCCTGAAATCCCCATTAAAGCTGCTCCAGCAAAAAAAATTTCTTGGCTTCATACATGACCTCAAAACAGAACAAACTCCTTTTCAAATGAATCTGCTTTTTTAGCTTTACTTCTACCCTTACATTTAAATATGCAATCCAGTAAGACACAATAGCCCCAAATCCCAGGAGTACCCAGACTTGCAGATCTGAGTTATAAAGATCACACAGATATATATATATCAGATGATGAACTCAAATCACAAACCTGATACCCCAAAGATTCAACCCCAAGAAATCAGGTCATATTCTGCAATATATTTCCAGACTTACTAAAGGATAAATGCTTTATGCTGCAAAGATTTTAAGAAAGGGTTACAACTTGGGTTGGCAAACATCAAGATTTCCAATTTCCCTATTATCTCAGCTAGAAGCCTAAAATCCAGTATACCTAGAAGGAGGGTCAAAGGTGAAAGTGGCTATCAATGTTTTAATGTAAAGAGCACGCATCAAGACCTTCAGGCAAAGCTTTTAGTCTGAATCTGGAGTAGCAGACTTGGGAAGCTGTAGTATACAAACAGCTCCGTGTATAACTCCCACCTGTATAGAACTGTATGCACCGGCCCCTGCTCAACACACTACTCTCTCCTGGGAATGACTGCATCAAATAATCCACTTATCTACTGCTCTTGGGAATCAAAGTCAACCTTTCCCTTTTCATGAGACATAAAGCTTTCTGCAAAGGTCCCTCATTCAGAGCTGTGTTCTGGGAAGATTACCAGAGTAATACCCATTCAGAAAAACAGAAATAAGGTTGCCAAGGAGATGAGAAATTACAGATAATACTGAGGAAAGCCACTATGTTGCCTTGTGCCTTAATGGTCCCTCAAAACCTCTAAGAGACTTATTTAAATTTGTTCTGGACCAAAATTCAAATTTATTCTTTCAAAAGCATGTAAAGCTAATTCTGAACTATAGTAATCCTGAGAGGTTTAACCAGGAACTCTAAAAGGTCACAGTCTACCTAAGGGCATTCTGATCATTTCTATACAACACCCAACTTCTGGATCCTTACTTCTCAATCTTAACTCAAACCATATATTCACTCCATAACAAGTCTTCACACTGTCTGAAACAGAGAGCCCCACAGGCTGGCCTGGATATCCCAGCAAGACTTCTACTTTTGGGTTCATTATAGCTCAAGTGTCAACCCTCAGGACTAGAACTAAACTAAAATGGCTCACCTCTATGTTCCTTCTATCAGAATCCACTTCTGACAAAAACGTAGAAATGCAGGGTACCTCATCATGTCAGACTGTATGAACTTGAGAAAGAAAGAGGGAGAAAAGAAGGAACATCTATTTTAAAAGAAAGGAGAAAACAAAACTAGTGCACCAATGCATTTCAGCTTCCACATAGTAACTTTCAAGTTAGCCTTCCACTGGCCCAAAAAGCTCAGAAATAGGTAAACAGCACATTTTAGGACACTTGCCTTATTGTGACCTTCCAACACTCTAAGCTCTTACTCAGCTCCATCCTCGTTCTATATATTACAAAGATCTTCTGACTGGGAAGATAACTCAGTGAATAAAATGTTTCCTATGCAAATGGATCCTATGTGAAGATCCAAGTTTGGATCAGCAGCACCAATGTCAAAGTCAGGCGTGGTACACATCGGTAACCACCAGAGACCAGAGACAGGTAGATCCTAGGGGCTTTCTTGGCACTAATCTAGCCAATTTTGGTGAGGTCCACGTTCAGTGAGAGACTGTCTCAAAAAGTAAGGTGAAGATCAATATAAGAAGACCCCCAGCGTCAACCTCTGCTCTCCACATGTGCATACATTCTCCCAACATACGTGCACACATCCCTCCCACACATGTGCATACATCCACCCATGCACACATTCATACTGCAATATATCACAGATATACACACAACAAAATTTTTCCTTAATTTCCCTGTTAGAATTTTCTATTTTAAAAATAAAAAGTAAAGGCATTTAATCAGGAAATGAAGAAACCAAACTATCCTTGTTTTCATAAAAAAAAAATTTACAGAGAAAATTCCAATGCCCAAAAGCATTTTTTTAAGATGAAAGGAAAGGAAATGTAACCTGTTAGAATTGATAAACAAATTCAGGAAAGCCACAGGATATAAGATCTGCATTCAAAAATCTGTATTTTTATATACTACTAATAAAATTGGTGAGAAGGACTAAAAGCACATTCTGTTAACAGTGACTTAAAAATAATAAAGTGCTTAGTGACAAACTTAACTGTGGAAGAGAATGATCCCTAAACATGAATATTCTAAAATACTAATGAAAGCAACGGAACACACACACACACAAAGAACTTCTCATATTCATGGATCAGAAGAATAAATATTTTTAATGGCCATGTTATCCTGATGAGTCAGAATAAGCAAACAAAGATCCAAACACATAGTCAGCAAAACAAGATGAGCTATCCACACCAAGACACACCACCAATGACAACTCCAAATGCCTAGGTCCCACTGCAAAAACACAGACAACAAGAACAACCAAGATAACATGTCTCCTCCAGAAATTAGCATCCCATCCTAATGTTGCCTGAAAAGCTGCTACACAGGACCATGTTTCAGATCAGTAATTGCAAATACATTTGTACATTTGAAGAACCCAAAAAGGTTATGAATACAAGACTGAATGGAGAACATAAAAATACAAACATTTGAGTGAAATAAGTAAAACAATTCAAAATATTGAAATTATATTCAATAAAAAGATAGATCTCTGAAGAAAATCCAAATTGAAAAAATGAAAAAAACTCACAAATTCAGACAAAATTTGAAGGAAGTATTATCAAAAAAATTGGATCGATTGGAAGACAAACTATCAGATCTTGAAGAAAAGATCAAAGAAATGGGTCATTCAATCAACAAAAACATTAAATCTAAAATAACTCAGGAACAGCAAATGCAGGATCTCTGGAATACTATAAAAAGTGTAAGCCTATGAGTCATAGGTATAGAAGAAAGAAAAGAAACCCAAATCAAAGGAACAGAAAATAGTTTCAATTAAATCATAGAAGAAAAATTTTCCAAATCTAAGGAAAGAGATACATATCAAGGTGCGGAGGCATACAGAACATCAGGTAGACAGGACCAGAAAAGAAATTCCCCACATCATGTAATAGTCAAAACACTAAATGTGTAGAACAAAGAAAAGATATTGAAAGCTATGAGAAAGAAAGGTAAGTCACATATAAAAGCAAGCCCATCAGAATAACAGCTGATTTTTCACTGGAGACTGTGAAAACCAGAAGGGCTTGGACTGATGTTCTGCAGTCATGAAAGAATAGATATCCACCAAGACTACTATAACCAGCAAAATTATCAGTTGTAATCCAAGATGTGTAGGGACTCCATGATAAAAACATATTCAGGAATTTATGTCCATTAAGTCAGATCTACAGAAGATACTAGAAGGAATGCTTCAGTCTGAAAAGACAATTACACACACCCAAACGGGGACAAGGAATAAGTAATTTAAGAACAGTTTGAACTGTGGTGTGAAATGGCATTACAACAACAACATAATGAATTAATAAACATTCGTCGATAATAACCCTCAATATTAGCAGTCTTGATACCCCCAATAAAAAGATACATAGACAAACTGATTCAAGTAGAAAACAGGATCCATATTTTTGCTGCCTCCAAGAAGCACACCTCATCATCAATGATCAACAGCACCTTAGGGTCAAAGGATGGAAAAAGTATTCCAAGCAAATGGAACTAAAAAACACTAGGCATAGCTACTCTATTATCTAATAAAGTAGACTTCAAACTAAAACTAGTCAGAAGAGATTGGGATGGACACTTTACACTTAGAAGAAAATATCCAACAAGAGGATACAGCAATCCAACATATATGCACCAAACACAGGACACTCAATTTCATAAAAGAAACACAATCAGATCTAAAAATCACAGATTGATTCAAACACAGTAATAGAGGTCATCTTCAATACCTCGCTCTGACCAGTGGACAGGTCATCCAAACAAAAACTAAATGGAGAGACTGTGGAGTGAAATAGCATCATAAATCAAATGGACCTAATGGACATTGACAGAACTTTCTATCCAAATAGCAAAGAATACACTTGTTTCAGTCCATGGAACTTTCTCCAAAATTGATCACATATTAGGACACAAAGCAAGTCTCAACAACTTTAGAAAAACTGAAATATCCTGTATTCTATATTATCACAAAGGAATAAAGCTGAATAGCAACAACTATAGAAATGGGGGACAGTACACAAACTCATGGAAACTAGACAACACACTACGGAATGAAAATCGGGTCAAGGGAGAAGTCAAGAAGGAAATGTAAAAATTGTTAAAATTTAATAAAAGTGAAAACACAATCTATCAGGGAGAGAACCAATAATGAAATCAGAGATGAAAAGGGAAACATTATGACAGATACTAAGGAAGTTCAAAGGCTCATAAGAACATACCTTATTTAAAAACCTGTATTCTACTAAACTGGAAAATATAAAAGAAATGGATTAATTTCTAGATACATATGATCTACCAAAACTAAGCCAAGATGAAGTAAACAGTTTAAATAGAACCATAACAACCAATGAGATAGAAACAATCATTTTAAATCTCCCTTCTAATAAAAGCTCAGAAACAGATGGATACAGTATAGAATTCTACCAAATGTTCATAGAACTAATACCCAATACTCTCCAAATTATTGTGTAAAATAGAAAAGGAACACTTCCAAATTCTTTTTATGAAGCCAGTATTACCATGATACCAAAACCAGATAAAGATCTCAAAAAAGAAAATTACTGCCAATCCTCTGCTGAATATAGACCCTAAAATTCTCAACAAAATACTTACAAACATACCCAAGAGAATTTGGGAAACACAAATTAGACTTGGTAGGCCTTTAAAAAATATAGAGGGGCTGGAGAGATGGCTCAATGGTTAAGAGCACTGGCTACTCTTACAGAGGACCTGGATTTGAATCCAAGCACCCACATGGCGGTAATAATCATCCATAGCTCCAGTTCTAGGGAATCCAATGCTCTCTTCTGGCCTCCATGGTGTACTCACACACATGCAGGCATAACACTCATACATATAAAAAAAATTTAATTAAAAAAATAAATAATAGAAGACATGACATGAAACAAAGTAGATTTGGGGGTCAGTCTGAAAAGAAATGGGGGAGGGGTCTGAATATGATACACTGTAGGAAATTCTCAAAGAATCAAAAAATATTTTAATTAGATCAGAGACTTGTATGATGCAAAACTATCAAAGTACTAGAAGAGAAATGCTTTAGGATATTTGTCTAGGTGAAGAATTTTCTAAATATAAGCTCAAAAAACATGGCCAAGAAAAGCAAAAATTGACAAAAGGGATTATATCAAACTAAAAAGCTTCTGCATAACAAAGAAAACAATCAACAGAGACAGCCGGGGAACCCAAGAAAATATCAGCAAATTATGCATCTGACCAATGAATTAACAATCAACATACAGAAAGAATTCAACAACTTGACAGCAAAAAAAAAAAAGTAATAATTCTATTAAAAACTGGCAAGAGTCTGGGCGAGGTGGCGAGGTGACACACACCTTTAAACCCAGCACTTGGGAGGCAGAGATAGACAAATGTCTATGAAATCAAGACCAGCCTGGTCTACATAGTAAGTTCCAGACCAGCTGGGGCTACAAGAAGACCTTATGTCAAGAAGACCAAAAAGACAAAAACAAAAGCACTAGCAAGTAACCTGAAAAGACATTTCTCAAGAAAGCATATGCAAAGATCCAACAAGTATATCCAACAAGCTCATTATCAGGGAAAAGCAAACCAAAACCACAAGGAACCACAAATCATCTCATACCAATTAGAATGATTATTATCAAAAGGACAAAACATAACAAATTTTGGCAAAAATGCAGAGAAAAGGGAACTCTCTTACACTGTTGGTATGGATATAAATTAGTACAGGCATTATGGGAATATATGGCAGTTCCTCAAAAACAGCAATAGAACTACCACATGATCCAGCAATTGTATTACTGATTATGTTCACAAAGGAAATGACATCAGCAAAGAGATATCTTTACTCACATTTACTGCAGCACTAGTCACAATAGCCAAGAAATGTAATGAATCTAGATGCCTGCTAGTGAACAAATGGATAAATAAAATGTGACTATACATACACAGAATGGACCATTATTCTGCCTTAAAAAGGATGGAATCCTGTCATTTACAGCAACACGGGACACAGCTTGAAGACATGTGTTAAGTGAAAATAAGTCAGGAAGAAAAAGACAAAACCACATGCTCTCACTTATCTGTAGAAAGTAAATATTGATTTCATACAAATAGGGAATAAAACAGTTTCCCTAAGAACCTGGAAATGGGGTGGGGAGTAGAGAAGCATGGTTAATGGGTCAGAGAAGTCAGAGAGAAATAATAGCTGATTTTACTGAATTTTTGTGAATTTCAAACAAAACATCTTAATCATCTTTATACTCCTTCCCCCATCTGCACCCTCCAGAGCCCCCACCACCTGATTTAATGGATTCTGTCATTTACATTAAGGCCTATCAAGTCAAGTTAGGGTACTAAGACATACCTCAATGCAAGTTCATCCACTGGGATCTAGTCAGCCTATCTCACATTTCACCTTTAAAAATCTTCACTGGGAATCTCTTGTTCTTCCAACAGGAAACAAGCACCTGTGGCAGATGTGCTGACTAGTGGGTGAAAGCTGTGGCACTAGATTGCAGGACTGTCTTCTGAGTATACCAGGAAGCAAAGTGAGTTTGAGTGTGAATAGGAGAAGGACAGAAGTTTGGAAACCTGCCAGAGGACATTGAGTCAGGTCTCCACATGTCATTAAGTACTGTCACAGCATTTCTAATGATAGCTCACAATTCCATTTAATGGTGTAATGTAGAATATGATTCTATGACTTTTTTAAATTGTCTGTTGTATATTTGGTTCTAGTTATTATTATAGATAAAATGGAGTAATACCTTAAAAAATAATAAAAAGATCAACTCTCCCTTACCTAGCAGTAATCAGTTGCCAACAGTTCTTCAGTTAAAGTTGGGGCCTATAGTGGTTTGAATGAGAATGGTCCCCGTAGGCTCTAAGCATTCAGACATTTTATCCCCAGTGGTGGCCCTATTTGGGGAGGTCTTAGAAGGTGTGGCCTTGCTGGAGGAAGCAGCATCACTGGGGGTGGGCTTTGAGAGTTCTTAAGGCTTTGTAGGATTTCCAGTAGTACTCTGCTTCCTGTGCCTGCTTCAAGACGGAGCACTAAGCTCCAGCCATCCATGCCTCCCGACCATGACAGACTATAATCCCTCTGGAACCTGGAATCATATGCTCAAAGAAAGTCTTCTTTCTATACGTTCCCTTAATCATGGTGTTTTAGCACAGCAACAGAAAAGTAACTAATATAGGGCTTACTGTCCGTTTCCCCAGTTCTATGCTGGATTTTTGTCTGATTGAGTTTCCATGGGTCTTTTGCATGCTGTCACCATTGTTTCAAACTTGTATAATCAAGGTCCCAGGAGCCTATATGGCTCTGTTTGCTTATGGTTATACACTTCATCCCCTGGCTTAGAATCTTTCCACTCCCTCTTCCACAATGGTCCCCGAGTCCTGGTGAGTAAGTTTTAATAATAGGAGTCTTGTCCAGGAACACACACGCCACAGACTCTTATTCTCTACACTTTGGCCAGTTGTGACCTTTCTGGTTCACTGCCCTCTGCTGCATAAGGAAGCTTCACAGATGAGAGTTGAAAGATGCATTAGTATTCTCTTTACCCCTTGTTCTACTATATTCCGTGAGCCTTAGGAGTAGGTTCCACTGTAGATATGTCACTTAGGGTTGGGCATCTCACAGACACTCTGTATGTGACCAATTGTGGGATTCTGTAACAGTTTCCATTTATTTGCAAAAGAAGTTTCTTTGAAGACTGGTGACTGGCACACTTGTCTGTAAATATAAAGATACACAATAAAGATATACTAAGAAATTATGTTTGTCCAGGAATGTGACAGACTTAAGGTTTTCTCTATGATCTACAACCTCTCCAGTCATGTGTCTTTGGCTATATTTACAGTGCCACATGAGTTACCTCCCATTCAGTGGGCTATAAGTCCAATTAGTTAGCTGTACATTACCCCCAAGATAAAACTGCCACTACTATACCAATATAGCTTGCTGTACTTGTCACTATTGAGGTTATTAGGATTTAAAGCTGGGGATGGACCACTGATTGATTTTCTCCCTTAGCAGCTTGCATAGTGTCTTCTAAAACTATGAGAGCTAGTCTTCAAGGAGGAGGCTTCCAAGTCAGTTCCAGCTCCATTACTCCAAGTCCTGTATTCAAAATATGTCCTGTCTTCTGCAACAGGTCTTACCTTCAAGTTCTGGGAGATAATCGAGGGCTATGGCAATAGCCTGTGTAATTTTGTGAGTCTCTTGGACTACCCTGGTCAACAACTTGAAGGGAGATTTCTCCTGACTGGCACTATTTCTTGTTGTATCAAGGGGAAAATGGGGGTACTTTAACTGCAGGGGAGGAGGGAGGACTAGACAGGGAGAGTGAGAAGAAAAATAATGCTTGGCTGGTATGAAAAACTAGAGGGAAATGTATTAGTTCAAAAGCCTACTGAAAAATTGTATATAGAATATCTGTACATGAGTGTAGCTGTGTAGAGCTAAAGGCTATATAACAAGAATAATTTTTAAAAATAGTGTCTCATGTAGTCCAGGCTGGTCTCAAACTTGCTCTGTATCTAAGGATGACCTTGAACTTCTTTCCCTCCTGCCTCCACCTCACAAGTGCTGAGATTATAGTCCCACCACACCCAGGGTACAGTGTTAGGGATTAAATCCAAGGCTTCATGCTTGTTGTGCTAGGAAGCATTCTACCAGCTGAGCTATACTTCCAACCCAAAATAATAGCTTTTAATGTTGCATAGCACACGACTTCCATGACTACAACAACCAATTGTGTATTTCATAATAATAAGTCACAGGATTTCAAATGTTCCTAACATGAAGAAAAACAGTAAATGCTTGTGGTAACAGATACTCCCATTAGTCTGATCATTACACCTCATATACAAGTGCTGAAATGTCATATTGTACTCCATAAATATGCATGATTATTATGTGTCAGTTAAAGTATTTAAGAAACATATCTTAAATTCTTTTAAAAGTATTGTTTTAGTTTTGTACATTTCATATAATAGATCTTAATCAAATTTAGACCCCCCTCCCATCCACACCTTTCCATAATCCCCCAACACTGGATTTCACAAATTCAATCCTATCTGGTCAAGCATTTGTACCCAGATGCCACTTGGTACAAGTTCATTTGCTGAAGTCTAGTCAGTCTATCTAGAGTCACTGCCATAAAGAAGATCTACCTTCCCTCACCCAGCAATAATCAGTTGCCAATAGTTCTTTGGCTAGGGTTGGGGCCTGCTGCCTATTTCACTTGTTCTCATTCAAACCACCACAAACAGCTAGTGCTCTTAATCACCAAGCCATCTCTCCAGCCCAATTTTACTTTATTTATTGAGATAATGATACATACTTATGGGATACAACATGATACCTCAGTATATGTATATACTGTATAATGATGCAATCTGGATAATATATTGAACAGAAGTTGAACTGCCTCTTACAAAATTATATGATTTGAGAATTTACACTTTTCTTAAAATGCAACCTCAAATTCACCATTCCTAAACTAACATTGTTTATGTATTTTTTAGTTTTATAGATCTAAATCAACAAGTTTCAAGTGTCATCAATTTCTCAAATCCTCTAACTAAACTGAACTCTATGTTGAAATACACCTTACTGATGGGTTTATAAATCTATTATTTCTCTCAACATTTCTAGCTTTCTGAACTATTATCCAGTTAATTATTTTCCTAAAGAAAGAACGATAGACACTGGAGAGATGATCAGAGGTTAAGAGTACTCACTGATTTTACAGAGAACTCAGGTTTGGTTCCCCACACCCACATGGGGGCTCACAACCATCTATAACTCCATTTCCAGGGGCTCTGATGCCCTCTTCTGACCTCCTGGGCATTGTACACACCTGGATACACTTATATACATGCAAGCAACACACTCATGCACATGAAATAAAAATAGATAAATCAAAAAACTTAAGAAAAAATTATATAAAACCCCTTAAAGCCAGGCATAATGATCTATACCTTTACCCTGAGAGGCAGAGGCAGGTTTATCTCTGAAAGACTGAAGCCAGCCTGGTACACATAGTAAGTTCCAGGCCAGCTAGGGCTACAGGAAGACCCTGTCTCAAAAAGACCAAAAGAAAAAAAGAAAAAAAATACCCTCAGTTGTAACAGTTCTTTGCATGAACTTAGAACATTTTTTAGTCTCAACTTTTGTGTTCGTATCAATTCTATAAAACAATAATTAAAACAGCCTCAGTTGAAGACCCCCAGAATTGAGAGGGTCAAAGAGAGAATCTGAGCCAGAAGAGCCCATTGGTGAAGGTTCAGTTTCAGTGGAGACCCCACTCTTTGAAGGTTCCGGGGCCACGGGATGACCACCAAGAACAGCAGGTGTGGAGTGGAGCCAGCCTGGGCCTGCGAGGCGAGCTGTGTGAGCTGTGGGCAGCAGAGCAGGAGAAGCAGTGCTGACAAAGCCCCTCAGAGCCCAGAAGACCGTGAGTGAATCCCAGACGTCCAGCCTTGAGCTATTTGCTGGACTTAGGTTTTGCGCAAGTGTGCTCAAGTCTTCTCTTTGAATAAGACAATACTTGTTTTGGGTTTTACAGGAGCCCACAGTCAAGAAACTTTTAAAAGAGACTGCAAACTTTGAAGTGTTTGGAATTTTTAAGGATTGTAGGGCTTTTAAGGTTGTAGTATCTTACATTGTAATATTAATATTAACATCATACCTTGGGTATAAGAAATGGAAATCTTATGGTTTAATAGTGATGTGTTTGTGTGTCAAACTGACAAGGGGTCAGTTGTTCTGGATAGCTTTAGTTGCCAACTTGACATAGCTGGGTTGAGAGAGTCTCAACTGGGGAACTGCCTCCATTGGACTGGCCTGTGGCCATGTCTATAGGGCATTTCCTTGAGTGCTGAGTGATGTGGGAGGGCCCAGCCTCTCAGTGGATGGTGCCATCCCTGGGCAGTTTGTTTTGTATTGAATAACAATGCAGGTTGAGCATAGGCCAGAGGAGCAAGCCAGTAAGCAGCATTCCTCCATGGCCTAAGCTTCAGCCTCCAGGTTCTTGCCCTGAGGCTCCCTCAGCAATGAACTTGAGGATGCAATCTAAATAAACTGCTTCCTCCCCAGGTTTGTTTTGGTCAGATGTTTTGTCATAGCAATTGAAAGCAAACTAGAACACAAAGTAGTGTTTGTCTCAAAACTGTAGCCTCCATTGCTTAGACAGTTCCTTAATAATAACTGAGGAAGCCTCATGGATAATGACACATCTTCAGAGGAAGACCATTTTATAAATCACTACATCATTACTTTGCCCCTCAAGCATTAGCCTGAATTTCCTTCTTCTCTTTCTATTCCTTCTCCTGTCTCTTAATTCTTTTTTTCTCTTTCTTTAAGACCTCACAAAGACAAATAAATGCTACCTATCCTTGATTGAAATTACAAGTTGTAGCACAGTTTCAAAATCTGCAATTTTCAAAGCCAAACCCTCTCCCTGAAGAACTGCCCATACACACATACATCAAGCACTGTGTGAATAATTCGGAGGTTCCAGGAATCACTAAAGCCTGTCCATAGGTGTAGAAAACATCTCCAGTCCCCAGAGGAAATCCTCTTCCACAAACTAACCCCCACACAGTCAACCACTCAGCTCCTACCATGCCTCTGGCTTGCCACCTCCTTAGCTCTTTTTCAGTCAACAATGCTAGTTCAGGCTAATTGTGGCTCCCCTAAGAAGCTCTTCCCGGCTCCTTCAAGTCACAGGACTTTCAAGCTTATCTGGCTTCCATGCTGTATACAGTGTCAAGTCTTATAATTTAGCAGTCAATTTCCCTTTAAATGATTCATACAAATAACAACTTTAAACCTAGCTAGTAAACCTCCCAAACAGACACTGTGTACCTTATACATCTGTAGTTCCCCCCAACCCCAGAACTTGGCGCAATGCTAGAAACCCAAAATGAGTGTTGAATATTCAATCCAGTCATCTCCTTATCCTCTGGAGAGCTTCTGTCTTACCACACCTACTTTGTCTTAGGAATGCTACTTACTATGAGCAGCATTCTATGTTAGAATATGTTGTGCAGTGACGAGGAATCATCATTCGCTCTTTTATTTGTTAATTCGACAAATATTAAATTCCTACCATGTATCACACATTAAGGTACACACTGGGGAAAAAAGGCAGAAATATGAACCAATTGTTTATACATGCCAAATGCAATGAGAGATGTCTATGAAGCCACAGAAAGGAGGAGGAAGGAACCAACTGTCTGTCTGAGGATGTTAGTGATGTTGCCTCAGAACAGAATGCATGAAATGGATGTTGAGAAAATTAGTATGAGCTTACCAGAGGACAAGGATGAAAATACAGAAGAGAAGAGTGAATGAAAAGACACAAATGCATGAAAATAGCACGTCTCCTGTATCTTCTCCTCAACCGTACCTAGCCAGCCCTGGACCAGCTTCCATCTCAACAAAGCCCACTTGCCCAATATGATGGTACACACCTGCAATTCCAGCACTTGGGAGGCTGAGACAGGAGGATTAAGAGTTGAGACTAGCCTGGTCTACTATACTAGTAAGTTTCTGTCTCAAAAAAAAAAGCCATTCACCTCACCTTAGGGAGTATGTACTTGAAGTAATAGTTATTTTTAACACCTATTTTTGATATGGAAATTCAATCCAAACTCATAATTTGCAACCAACTCAATACTCAGCTTATTGGGTTATTTGTCTTTTAGATAAATTCTATGCCATTTAAATTTTAAAGATACATTTGCCTTTAAAGGATCAAATATCAAGAAAAAAACATTTAAAAGTTATATTCAGTGTTTCTACTATGTATCGATTACCTCTCTAAGTGAGTCTCGGTTTCTCAATCTGCTGTCTTTATAAAGCTCTCTTTCAGCTTTAACATCCATAGAACAGCTTTAGCTGTGATGTTTAATACCCTGTTCTAAAATCTAGATACACTTTACAGATTGTACCTTCAGTATTCCTAAAATAAAAGAAGTGTCTCAAATTTTTCTGATTACTTTTCTACAGGATACCTAAAACAATGCCTTCTTATATTTGGAAAGAGAAAATCATTTAAATACATGCAATAACATTACTTCAGTTTCATTTTATATCTTGTCTTTTAAGAACAAAACTAACAACACTATCAAGGTAATGTTATTAGGAAACACTGACGGTATTAAAGTGCATCGATAGTCTGGCTTCAAGAAGTTGTAAGAAACCATTAAGAACAATGGATACAGAGGTACAGTTCTCAGCACTTATTACTTTCTCAAGACCTTCTTTTAAAGACATGAAAGTACTCATTCTCCCTCCTCCTGATCTACCCAAAGATTTTATTCTAAGACCTTAGAGGATACTTGCAAATTTATAATGAATACATAAAACACCATAGATGGTGCTACAAAAATAATCTTGTTATTATTATTCTCAGTTACACAAACAGTTAATTGAACAAGAAGGAAAACAATTCCTAGAGAAATCATCTAAAATTGTTTTGTAAATCTCTGAGTTCAGACCTGGGAACCTCTGCAGCCACTAAAGTTCTGGAACCTCAAAGTAGAAAAGAGCAAGAGAATGAGACCCAGATCCTCATGCAGGATGCTGAGCCAGCAACAGTTAGGAAAACACTGTAGATTTTTATTGTGAACTATAAGAATTCTTTCTGAGGTGACCATCCTAAACCTCCAGCAGAGAACTTAGATTCCAGAAGCAACACACCCAAGGACATGCAGCTAGCGAGCGGCAGAACCAGCATCAAAACCCAGATCTTACTGGCACAAAAATAAATTTTTCATCCATCAATGACTCTCCTCACTTTGCTCTCCACTTCTTAATAGTCATGCACTTTTTTAATGAAGTATTTCAGGATCACGGAACATTCATTTTAGTTTTTAAATTTATTAATCAGATCCAATATCAATTTCCTCTTTCCTGGAAGCGACCTTTAATAGAAGGGCAGTCCAGAGCAAACAAAGATGCTTTTTACTTCAAGATTTCTGTTCCTTTTCACACCACTGTTCAAGCAAAATCTCTCTCAACCAGCAAGAGCTTCTTCCCATTCATCTGCTGGGCTAAGCTTCTTTAAGAGAGCACGGCAGTTGGGTTTCTTTTCAGCTTTCTGTAAAAAGAGTCTCAGAAAGATCCTGGGGGCTCAAGGTACATGAGCTTCAAATGAACCTATGTACTATAGATTACAATTTTCTAATATCAATCTGGAGGTCATATTACCAAATAATACTTTTAATATGATATAAAAGATCTCTAAGACAAACAATAAAGGGATAATTTTTCCTGAATCCTCAACTACTAAAAGAGGATCCCTGCTCCTGACCTCCTTAAAAGAGAGACTATTTCATAAAAAATGTAGTCACTGAAAATAACGCAGTAGGCTATTTAAAGTGATTGTCTCCAGGGGTTGAGTTTCAGAGAATGATTAATACCTGAACTTCAACCATGAATATGTATAATATTACTTTTATACTTAGAAAACTACACAAAGGATTAATATAATAAGGAAGTATGACTTCTAAAAACAACACTGGTTTAGAATAGGATGGAGATGCATACACACAGAGCCACACACAGACACACAGACACACACTCATGAACTACTTTTAAGAAACTCTGACATGGAGCTAGAGAGAAGGCTCAGCAGTTAAAAACATTTTCTCCTCTTGCAGGGTACCTAGGTTCGGTCCCCAGCATACACATGGCAAGTTCATAGTTATGTAACTCTAGTTCCAGAGGATCTACCTCTGTGGGTACCAAGCACACACATGATGCATATACATACAGGCAGGTAAACACATATATAAAACAGAAATAAATCTTAAGAAAAAAAAGAAGCTCCAACATGAAGACTTAGAATTACCAAAAATAAGTCTGGTTAAGGGGGTGCATCCTGTTAATCCAAATTATTGTATATTGATAACATAAAAAGTAAAATGTGAATTGACTGAATATTTTTGCAAGTGCTAAGGTTTTAAAACATAATTAGTATAAAAAATTCAGATTCCACACTTTTACCCATTATAGATATAATACTAATAAATAGGTAGACATGATTTTTTTCCAAATGGACCCACCAAAATGTCTTACTGCTAGAAGGTTAATTTTTTAATTTATTCGTTTTTATTTTATGTGTGTGGATGTTTTGCCTGCATGTACCTATATCGTGCAATGCCTGAGGGCAGAGAAGGAGTTAGATTCCCTGGAACTGGAGTTAGAGACAGTTTCGAGTCACCGAGTAGGTGTTGGGAGCCTAACCCCAGTCCTCTGCCAGAGCAGCCCGTGCTCCTAACCTCTGAGCCCTTTCTCCAGCCCTGAATTTTCTAAAGTAGTAGGCAAACTAAACATCATAAACTTACTGAATTACCCTACAATGTATATGGAGGAAGCAACTTAAATCACATTCTTGCCATTGGCTGATCTATATTTGCTCTACCCTATTTATACTATAGATTTATCCAAGTTAAACAATAATCCTAGGTTTTACCTGAAATGAGAACTGATACTACAAAAATTTCACATGCATTTTTTAAAATTCTAACTGTGCTGGAGAGATGGCTCAGTGGTTAAGAGCACTGACTACTCTTACAGGGGACCCAGGTTTGAATCCCAGCACTCACAGGGTGGTTAACAACTGTCCATAACTCTAGTTCTAGGGGATTCAATGCCCTCCTCGTCTTCCAGTAGCATTGCACAACATGGGTGCATCTACCTACGTGCAAGCAATACACTCATACATATAAAAGAAAAATAATAAATAAAATATTTTTAAAATAAATAAAATAAATTCTAACTGTAATTTTCAGTATTACTGTATTTTTTAATAAAACAGTAAGAGGCCTTATAGATGATCACAGTCTTTGCTATGTTTGGATAAAGAAGAACTTCTAATTATATAAACACAAAGCTGTAAACTGGTGAGAAATGCCTTTCACATTCTACGTAAGTCACTAAACATAAATACTTATCTTCTAAGACTCAAGCTTGCTCATCCTACTGTAATTTGAGGTAGTTATCAGTAGATAGTACTGCTAATCTTTTTCATAAATGGGCCGTTGCTTTTGGCCCAATTTTACAGTCAGAAGAATCCTTTACTACTAAGAAAATTGAACTTCATTTTAAGAGAAAAATAAACAACGAACTCTTAAGCCAATCTAGGATGTTCTCTATATACGTTATACCATTCTCTGACTGCTACTACTTCAAATTAAGTACTTGAAATGAAATTTCAAGCAGAGAAAGGCTCTTTTATCCTTTAGAGGTCCAAGTCTCTTGTCTTTCCATTTATAGGCTGAAAGTATCAGTATGGCCAATGCCCAATCCCACCAGCTTCTGGAACTATTCTGGGCTTGTAATGCCACTGATAATTCCCCCGACAGGGAGAGGTCTCGCTCTTCCAAAGTGTTCTTTTGTACTCCTGTCACAAAAATAATAGTCAGTATGGGAACTAGCTCTTCAGGAGGCTAAAGAAGGCTCTCTGAAAGCAAAAGTCTTGAGAAGTAGATGCTCCTTTTCAAAGGTTATTTTTTAAGAGAATCTCATACTTTTATATTATAAATCTGTGTGTATATGTGTGTGTGTGTGTGAGTGTGTGCATGCACACGCTTCCTAGATCATCAACAAGACTAAAAATATAAGCAATATACAAGAGCTCTTAAGGCCAATATGGAGATGGTCATTCATCAGTTTATTCATATATTCAGTTAATGTGACAGTATACCATGAATGCTATTCTTACCTAAAAATATAACAGGGAACAGAAAGATATGGGTCCCTTTCAACACAGGGCCTACTTAACAGATAATGTTGGTAATACAGAAAGAACATAACAATGTATTAATGTTGTTGATAAGTCAACAGAAACTAAAATCCTTTTTGGAAGTAAAGCTGGCATAAACCAATGAAAATTAAACTCATGGGTTATAGTATCACACTAGGAAGGAATCTGGATCTAGCAAGAGAAAGAAAAACCTCTAGAGTTTGGTGCACAATCTATTCCACAGAAAGCAAGCTGTGCTCACTGCAGAGGAGGTCATACACAATTACACATATTCTCTGCCTCATTTTTATGAGGAAAAGCAAATAAATATACACTGAATATTTTACAAGAAAGCCAGTTCACCCCAAACTGCTACTCCCCACCCTCCCCGAATTCAAATCCATCTCTATCTGTTCATCTTTATGAAGTATTCTGTGAAATAGACTATGTATCATCAGTGAAATGAAGAATTATATATGAAAGATCAATTCCATCACATCAAAGAGCAGATTTTCCATTTAAAAGCTCATTCTATAAAGAACCTGCTCAATTTTCATTCTCAGGATAGCCTCTTCTCCAGTCATCCTGCACTTGAACTGGCTCCAGGTCCAGCTCTGCTTCTCATCATGTGGCCTTGCTTTCCTCCTATTCCTATCTCACAGTGGCACAGCATTGGCTAAGGAAGATGCTTGTAATGTGCTTACAGCTATGCTTTGCACGTAGCAAGAACTAAGTAAACAGCAACTAGTACATATTTAAGAATTCCATGAATATATTATAATTATGACAGAACAATCGGTGAAGACTGGGGCTGTGATGGGCAAAGTGGGATACAAGATCACTCTACTGATAGCCTATGCCAGAAGCTCTAGATACTTGAATTGATGAGCAACTCAATGCATCAACAACTTGCTGAGTGTGTGTGTATATATATATATATATATATATATATATGCATACATATATACATATACACATATATACACAAGAACAAAGCAACAGGTGTTGGGGAGTGTCTCCTTTAGGGTAAAAGTTAGAGTCCCAGAAAATTGTTATCAGCGTTAACAGCAGCAATCCTAGTCACTGCAAAGTTTCACAACCCATGTGGGCTAAGAAGATAAGACACCTGAAATCTGCACAGTATTTGGCCTTTGGAAAGGCAATTCACTTCACCTCCCAGCAAGTGCCCATGGTAATGAAGCCAGGAACCATTCTGGGAAGAAGCTCACTGTTTGAGTTTGGATTATTTGAGAGGTCAGAAACTCTGGCATGTTTCCGTCCCTGGAACCCCACAAACTTTCCACTGTGCAGGAGGTGGCTGCCTCACAAAGCAGAGTTGGATGTGTAAAATGACTCTTACAGACTCAGAGACCCATTATAGAGTACAGTGAAACAAAGGAAAGTTCTGAGTGCCAAACCCAAGAACCTGGGATGAAAGTGCCTGTTCTTGCACCAAGCACACAGTCACCTGAGGCCTAACACAGATGCAGTCCTAGGGCAGCTGCCCACGCAGTTGCTGCTGCCTCTCTCCAGCACTGTGTGTGGTACATGTTGTTAAGAAGGGGGAGGAAGAACTCTGAGGTTCCCCTACTTCTTTCCCTGCAGAGGCATTCTGAGGGAGCCTCAAGCAGTGCCAGTGTGACTCCTGTTGGTGCCCCACCCCTGAGGCACACAGCCTTAGGAAGTCTGGAAGGAAACTTTGACAGATGTTCACTGCTTGCACTCCGGCTCTCTCCTGGGAGCACCTCAGCTGAGAGGAATTTTACCCACTTCCAGCTGTGACCCACTCCTAACTGATGGGCTGCAGACACAAGTGGAAAACCAGAGAAGAAAAAGACCTAGGCCATTCCCTCAACCTCAGGCAAGCACAGCTGGAGGCTGCGTGGAGCCAGGTTTCTGCTTCTGGGTTGGCATATTCACTAAGTAGCACAGAGAAAATAACTCAAATTTTGTTGTCACCACTTACGCAGTCCCCTTTCATTGGTCACTGTCACTCCCAAGCTTTGTACGAGCACACGATGCTAACAAAACTAAGTGTGAGTATCTCAGAAGGGTGCTGTGATTCCTGCCCTTGCTTCTCCCCATAAAACAGCTAGATCTGCACTTGGTCTAATCAGGACAGTGCTTCAAGCCATTCATCTCTACTGGAGCAGCCAGTACCAGAGATAAAACCAGTATCAGCAGTGCCTGAGAAAACCCACATCAACCCAGAGTCCACCACTGCCATTGCAGCAGGAACAGCACAGACTGTTCCTCCACTGTCTACACCACACTGGTCTGAACTGCTAGTGTCCCCACTCTCACACAACTCACAAAGACAGCCTCACTGACTCTGACATGATATTCACTGGGCCCAGACTCACAAATCATGGTCAAAGAAGCTGCAGCAAGAATACACTGTGAGTTTTCGGCTGGAAAAAAAGTCAGCATTGTATGACAAACGATCCCCCAAGGCACAGCCTCAAGAAAGTTGCTCCCTGCTGAGGCCACTCCAAAAGTGATATTCATGAGTTTCCTTATGATATTTTCAGATACATGCATCACTGAACCTTGCTTGTATTCACTCCTCTCCTTACCCTCCCCCATCCCTCTTCTTCCCTAATCTGTTTCTTCCCCCACCCCACCAACCCCAAATAGTCTACCTTCTGTGTTCTGTTTTGTTTTCAGGCACAGTCCATTGTCTGTGTCAAAAAGAAAAGGCACAAATATCTCTCTTTATACTATCTTCTCTCCTGTCAGGAGGGTTACAATCCTTCGGAATCAGAGGGGAGAAAAAAAAAAGACCTTGTGAGATAAGCAAAAACTAAGGGAATTCATGGCCACCAGGCAAGCATAACAAAAGATGCTTAAGAATCACCTATGCCCATAAGTGAAAGAATGATACTATTTCACATGATACTATGTGAAATCTATATTTCACTGAAAGAGTAGATAGATAAAATAGAAATAGAAACATAGGATTTGGATAAGATAGTGGGTTAGAAGCCTTTTCAGTGTGATGCAGTGAAAGAAAAGATTCAAGAAAAAAGAACAGGAACTGGAGAGATGGCTCAGGGGTTAAGAGGACTTGCTGCTCTCTAGAGGACCGGGATTTGATTCCCAGCACCCACATGGTGGCTTACAATCATCCCTAACTCCAGTTCTAGGGAATCCAACATCCATTTCTGACCTCCGTGGGCACTGCATGACATAGGTACAGTTACATACATGCAGGCAATACATTCATATATATTAAATAAGTAAATAAATAAATAAAATATTTTTAAATATAAATAAAAGGAACAGACACTTCCAAAAAAAAGATCAGAAGAAACTCAAAAAGACGGTGATAAGACCACTAAAAAGTGTAAAAAGAAGGTGGAAGGAAGCAGAAGCCTCATCCAAAGAGTAAGTCAGGAAACCCTGATGAAAAGACTGGCAGTACTAGCCAAAGGAAAAACTCTTGCAAACCCCAAATCCAGCTGTAGATTTTCGTGAGATGGTGACTTCTCCAACTGGACAGGTCAGCAGTAGAGAAAATTAGATTTTACTGTTTCCCATGACTTTGAGGGCTATGACTGGACACCTTGGAAGGAACCCTACTGTTTAAATAAATATGAGCTACTACTCTGGGGGCCTGAGAACAGGGAATAATTACAGGTCAAAGAGCCTGAATTCAATCTATAACATTCTCCAAGTGAGAGACAGCCATGGGAGGTAGTCATGGAAAGCTTGAGGGCCAGATACTAACAAGCAAAAAGTTCAAGAAGCTGGAGGCTTGGCTCAAAAGGTAAAGTGTCCAGGAGGAAGCTCTTCTACTCTTCACAGCTTAAAGATTACCTCATTACCTGAGAACAGCTTTGGAGTTTGATGGCCCCTAATCTGAGGGCAGTAGGTTAGTCCACCTCTTCTAGAGGTGGCTTCCTGTCTGCCAAAGTTCACTACTACAGAGACAGGACTCCTGAGCTTCAGCAGACTGCTAGACATCCATAGCTACACTCCTGTAGCCAGATGTTTAATGCTTAGTGGGTTTTAAAAGAACAGAGACAGGACTGCCTTTACATAGCTCAATGTTGTGTTTATTTCTTGCACTCCCAAAGCAACTGGGAAGTTCTCCTCACCACTCCAGTTAGAATGTAAACCACTGAAAGGTATATAAACTGGGGAGTCCTAGGAAGGTCAGACAATCTGACTGACCCACACACTGCAAAGATAGTGCTGGCCAGCAGAGTTACTTGGTGCAAAAAGAAGGGAAGCTATTACTGAAGAGAAGACAGCTCTGACGGACATCTGATACTTGTCCAGTACAAGCTCAGCACTAGCATAAATCAAAGTCTACAAGTTCCGCTGACCCTTCCACCCATCCCTCTCCCCCAGAATCCACTGTAGACATAGAAGAAGAGAGAGAAAATGAGATGTAAGGGCAAGAGGAAGGGGAAATTAGAGAGGTAATGGGGGAAAGAAAGACAAAATAACACACTTTTTTCTCCATGTAGAATCTAGATTCAAATGTGGAAGGCAGGTTAACACAAAAGCAGAAGGGGAAGGCTGGGGACGTATATCACAGTGAATAAAGTACTTCCCTCACATGCAAAAGCCCTGGGTTTGATCCCCAGCACCACATAAACCAAGCATGGTGGTGAAGGCCTATAATATCAGTAACTAGAGTAGGAAGATCAGAAGTTCAAGGTCATCCTTGGCTACACAGGGAGTTCCAGATGAACCTGGCTATACAGGGAATTCCATTATGATCATGTCTCAAAACAAAACACTATGTGGGAAAGGAAATAGATTAGTAAGGAAGAGGGATGGGAAGGGAAGGAGAGGAGTGAATATGAGGTTTGGTGATACATAAACTGAAAATATCATAAGGAAACCCATTAAATAGAAAAATATGTATCAATGCAACAACCCCCAAAGAAGGATAAAAAGAAAAAATAAACAAAGAATATTCAAAAGAACTAGAAAAAAATTAAGCACAATGCCCAAGTCTACATCTTTCAATAACAGCTCTGAATATAAATGGTTTACATTCTCCAATTAATAGATACAGACTTGCTGAATATATTTTTTAATGACCCAATAACAAGCTGCCTGCAAGAAATTCACTTGACCTGTAAAGACACAGACTGGGAAACAAAAGGTTGGTAAATGACATTCCAAACAAGTGGAATTCATAAGTAAACAATGGAATTCATAAGTAAACAAGTGGAATTCATAAATAAACAAGTGGAATTCACAAGTAAACAAGTGGAATTCACAGGTAAACAAGTGGAATTCACAAGTAAACAAGTGGAATTCACAGGTAAACAAGTGGAATTCACAAGTAAACAAGTGGAATTCACAGGTAAACAAGTGGAATTCACAAGTAAACAAGTGGAATTCACAGGTAAACAAGTGCATGCAGCCATACATCTGGGGAAAAACTGACTTGAAGACAAAGAAAATCACTGTGTAATGATCAAGAGACTAATCAATCATCTAATGGTTATAAATCTCTCTACACCAGGGCTAGAGAGATGGCTTAGCGGTTAAGAGCACTGGCTGCTCTTGCAGAGGACCCAGCTTCAGTTCTCAGCACCCATATGGCAGGTAACCACTCTCCATAATTCCAGTTCCAGAGGAATCCAATGCCTTCTTCTGCCCTCCATGGGCATTGCAGTACATGGGTGTACTAGATACATGCAGGCAATACACTTAAAATTAAAAAATAAAGAACTCTCTCTGCACCTATGTCAGTACACCAAAATTTATAAAACAAACACTACTGTTTCAGTACAGTATAGTAGGAGGTTTCAGTAACCTACACTCACAAATAGATTACCCAGACCCAAAAAAAAGTCAACAAAGAAATATCAGAGTTAAACTACACTAGAAATTAAATGGACATAACAGAGATTTACTAGATACTAAAACTCATCCAACAGGGCTCAGGGACCATTGTAGAAAGAGGGGCAGAACGATTCTAAGAGCAGATCTAAGCTGGCAGATGACCACAGGGAAAAGAGTTTTACAGGATTCTGGGAACTTACTCATATGAACTTAACAGCAATGGTGACAACATGCACAAGACCCAGCAAACTCAACCCAGACAAAACTCAGCATATGTTGTAAGCCATGAGTTAGAGAAAACAGCCAGCTTATAGTTTGATTCCATCTCAGAGAAACCAGCTCTAGGGAAATTCCACCCCCTGCGACCACCTGTAGGTAATGTTGATAAACTCAGTCTTTGATCCTTGTAACTAAGCTTCACAGGAATGTCCTGGGGCCTGACCAAATGGCTCACCTTCTTTATCTCACTGGAGCTGAGCTAAAAAGGAAGCCGTGACAACGCCAGGATTCAGCACTCTCCTGGTTCAAAGCCCCTGCCTCCCCTCTTAGTGCACCTTCCTAATATGCATACAACTTTATGGTGGGCTCTGAAGGTTAGAGATAGTGTCTCTGTTAATTACCACATTCCTGTATGGGTGCATCTGTATTCCTGCCTCCCCAAAGCTCTGTATAAATACCCAATAGAAGAATAAAGCGGGAGGCTTGAAGAGAGAGATTTCCCAGGCCGTCTGTTTTGCGTGTTCCATCTGTCTGTCTCTACTCATTTCAGGTTTCTAAAGAGTCTCAAGCTCTAGTTGCTGTTCCGCTGGCCAGGACAAGCATAAAACTGGGGAAATGAGTAAGACGTCCCAACCTTAGCAGAGGACCCACTGGCAGCTGATCACTGCTGGGTGAGTGAGAGTTGGTCTTCTTTATATGTTTATGGGCTGAATAGGCTCCAGTGGACGAACTTGCACCGAGGGACATCTGGGACACAAACCTAAATCAAAAGGACTTAACATAAATGACAGAACGCATGAACTCCAGTGGGCATGCTATGGGGGGGTGCAGTTAGGAGAGAGGGCCTAAATATGATTAAGATGTATTGTATGAAATGCATAAAAATTCAATAAAAATATATATTGAAAATAAATAAATAAAATCTAAAATTGAAAAATAAACCAAACTGAAAATTGGAAGGAAAAATAATAAATATCAAAGCATAAATAAATGAAAGTCTAAACACTATGAAGTATCAATGAAACAGAGTTCCTTCTCTGAAAAGATAAATAAGCAACCTTTAGTTAGACTAAGAGAGAGAGAGAGAACTAAATAAAATTAGAGATGGAAAAAGAGAGAAGTGATACCACAAAAATTCAAATGATCTTTAAGTATTGTTTTGAAGATATATAGTCTACATGCTTTTTTTTGAGCCAGGGTCTCCCTGTAGTCCCAGTTGGCCTGGAACTCACTATGTAGACCAGGCTGGTCTTGAACTCACAGAGAGAGACCTGTCTGCCTCTGCCTCCCAAGTCCTGGGATTAAAAGCATGCACCACCAGAGCCTTGCTACTGTAAAACACCAGAGGAAATAATATTAGTCTAACAAATGACAAATTCCACATAGAATACCTCTACATGAGCCCATTGCATAGCTGAAGACTCTCCTAACTGCACCCCCCCATAGCATGCCCACTGGAGTTCAACAAGAAACAGTGCCAGACAGGAGAAATCTTTTGAGTTGTTGGCCCAAGAGACTCCCAAAACTACATGGGCTATTGCCACAGCCCTTGACTGCCTCCCAGAATTAGAAGGTAAGACTCTATTGCTGAAGACAGAACATACTTTGGAAGCCGAATTTGGAGCAATGGAGCTAGAACTGACCTAGAAGCCACTTGCCCTGAAGGCTAGCTCTCATAGCTCTGGAGAGCACTATGCAAGCAGCCAAGTGAGAACATCAATTGCTGGTCCAATACCATGACCAAATAACCACATCAATAACAGGCACAACATATGACTTGGGGGCAATCAACAGCTACTAATTGGACTTGAAACCCACTCAATGGGAGGAAATTCAAGTATGGTACTGCCCTCAAAAGCCTAATACACATGGCTGAAGAAGTCAAAGATCTTAGAGAAATCCCAAGGCTGTCATATCCCTAGACCAATGTAACTTCTTACTAAGTGCAAAATATGCACCCTTATATTTACAGTCAAGTATCCCAGTCACCTCTCTTCAAAGAAGCTTCTTTTGCACCAGACAGAGATTACTACAGAGTATCATAACTGGTCACACACAGACAATGTCGGTGAATTGCCCAAGCCTAAATAACACATCTACAGTGCAACCTCTACATCCAAGGCTCACACCATATAGAACAAGGGATAAAGAGGACATTGATGAATCTTTCACCTCTCATTAATGAAACTCCCGCATGCAACATAGGGCCAGTAACCCAAAAGGTCACAAATAGCTAAATCTGCAGAGTGTGGGTCCCTGGACAGGAATCTTATATTAAGTCTCACTCACTCAGGGCTCAGAGATCACTGCAGAAGAGGGGGTGAAAAGATTGTAAGAGTCAATGAGGAGGGGTATGACCATATGGAAACAGAATCCAACAAGCGCTCAGGACAGCAATGGATCAATGGTGTTGGCATACTCAAGACTCATGCAAACTCAAGCAGATAAAAACCCAGCATGGCACTGGGAAAATGGGTAGCAGACCTCAACTTTTCTTAAGAAATATTGGCAACTGAATACTGTTGGGTGAGGATGGGCTAGTCTTCCTAAAGTGAGGGACTCTGGACAGGCTCACTAGACCTCAATGAATGAACCTGCACTTAGGAATGTCTAAGGGATACTAACTTGACACAATAGACCTTAACACAGAAGAAATAATGGAAGGATTCTAGTTAGGGGGCAATGGGGAGATGCCAGTGAGGAAGGGGGCATAAAAAAGATTAAGATTGATTGAGATGTTCCATATGAAATACACAACGATTCAATTAAAAGCATTTTTTTAATGAAAATATATACTTTAACAAATCAGAAAAATCAAGAAGGGGGCAAATTCTGGACAAATATAACCTTAAAAACTGTACCAAAAGAATATAATAAGAAGACTAAAGTTTGCCAAGAAATGAAGCTGAATCCATAATAAAAAGTTTCCCAAGCAGCTGGGACAATAGCTCAGTGAGTAAAGTACTTGCTGCACAAGCATTAGGATCTGAGTCCAGATCCCCAGCAACCACATAAAATCTGAGCATGGCAGTATGCATCTGCAACATGAGTACTTGTCAGTGGACAGGCAAACCCCAGAGGCACAGCTGTCTAGCTCAAACAGTGAGCTCCAGACTCAATGAAAAGCCCTGCCTCAAAAAACAAGCCAGGCATGGTGGTCCATACCTTTCATCCCAGCACTGGAGAGGCAGAGGCAGGCTCATCTCTGTGAGATCGAGACCAGTCCACTTTGGAGAGTGAGTTCCAGGCCAGCTGAGGCTACAGCGAGACCCAGTCTCAAAAAAGACAAAAAAACAGTAGAGTTGCAATGTAACATGGCACTGTCAATCTCTGACCTCCACATGTGCCAGGATACATGTGTGCACATGCAAATGCACACAAACACACACACACATACACACACATACCAAAAAAAGATATTGGTACAGGCAATGGTTTTCTGAATAGAACTCCAAAGTATGAGAAACAAAAGAAAAAGAAATGACAAATGGGATTGTATCTAATGAAAAACCTTGCCAGGGAAAAGAAATAACAGAGTGGAGGGAAAACTTGTAGAATCAGATAAAATATTTGCCAGCTATTAATCTGAGAAAGGGTTAAAATCCAGATTATATAAAGAATTTTTTAAACTCAACCAAAAACATAATCCAGTTTTAAAATAGGCATTTGACCTGAATAGACACTTCTCAAAAGGAGAAATACAACTGCCCCATAAATATATTAATTCTCTGTACCATTAATGTCAGAGAAATGCAAATAAAAATATGATGAAATACCTAATCTCGGTCCAGTCAGAATGAGTTCTTTTTAATGTTATGATATGGAGAAAAAGGAAGCTTTATATACTTGGTAAGAATGTAAATTGAACAGTTATTATGAAAAACAGTATGAAGGTTCCTGAAAAACCTAAAAATAGGACTAAAATTCTACTAATAGCTAAATACCCAAAGGAAATGAATCAGTAGCCAAAGAGACATTGGTATTCATCAATGGAAGAATGACTAAACAAAATGCATGTATCTACATGCATATATAAATGGAATATATTCACACTTTAAAAATAATGCAATCTTGTTATTTGCATTAAAATGAATAGAACTGAAGGACATCACATTGAGTGAAATAAGCTAGACACAGAAGGACAAGTACTGGACATTCTCACACGTAGAAGCTAAAAATTCTTTATAAAGAAAAAAAATTTAACTTGAAAGTAGAAGGGGCTTTTTAGGGACTGAAAAGGGTAAGAGCCAAGGAGTATAAGGGTGCAGCACACCACCAGTGCACACTATGTGAAAAGTCACAGTAAATGTCTAGTTTGTACAATCAACACATGTATCCTTCACACTTCATAATATATAGTGCCCAAAATATTGTTAACTATCCAAAATATCCTGAAATATCCTTATTTACAAGTGAAGAAATTGAGGCAAAGAAAAGTCCAATAACTTGATCATCATTTCCTTCAACTAAACCTCGCATTTACACTGACTAACCACTGCTCAAAGCCAGACCCCACCAGTCTTCACACTTAACTGCAAAGACATAGTATCTCAGATTTAAGATAACCTGAGATGAGACACAAAGTGTACAATACGCTAAGCAGACGAGCGCAGTCCTGCTTGCTAAGGACACAGGCTCCAGGTTCCAGTTTTTCACACAAACCACACATACCAGAGTGGATTCAGAATGGCCGGGAGACAAGACGACAATACGTCTGGATGAGCGGAAGGGAATGAAAATGCTTAACTTAGAGAAAGACCTTACAGAGCATGGAATGGTTCAGGTTGGTCCACAGTCACAGAGAAGTTAGGCACCATTTAGAAGCCTCTAATTTTTTTTTTTTGAGCTTTGAGATCTAGCACATATCAATACTTAACTAAATAATTTACTGATTTCACTGATCACTGATAATAATTCACTGATTTCACTGATTTCACGATTAAGACAAACGAGAGGTGGTGGTAGTGTTGTATTTTGCTTTATGTTTTGTTTTGTTTCTTGAGACAGCAGCTCACATAGCCCAGGTTGGCCTCAAACTCACTGTATAGTCAACAATGATCATGAACTACTCCTGCCTCTATCTCCTAGTGCCAGGATTACAGGCATGAGCGACCACACCCAGCATATGCAGTACCAGCTAGTGAACCCAGGCCTTTGTGCATGCTAAGCAAGCACTCTACCAACTAAGCCACATCCCCAGCCTTGAAACAAATGTTTTGTGAAAATTTTCCTGCTTGTAATAAAACTCCAGTATTTTCTGTTCTGCTCTTTTATTCTTCTTCTGCTTTTCCTTCTCCTCATTTAATGCTGGTCATATGCAATTAAAATTATTTCGCAACCCTAAATTTCAGCTTGAACACTGAAAAATACTACTCTGTGTGGTCCTGAAGAAATAAATTAAACCTCAGTAGGTAAGTTTTACAAGAAAGCATATTTATTGCAACATAAACTGCAGCCAAGATACAAAGATATTCGAAGTTGTAATGGTCAAACCAAGACCAGGGACTCTCTCACCACTATAAAGAATATGAATATCCTATACGGACCACAACTATTGTTAAAAGGATTCAAATATTAGTTAAATGGCTGAAATAGAGGAACATTAAAGTTTTGACTAAATCGGAGACTTCTTTCTAAATTGCATTTTTGTAATTTCAATTTTGTAATTTTGTAATTGTTTAATACTCCGTCTCCCATTTTCTAAATATTTCATTATGCTCCAATCTAGCAAGATGTGAGAAAATGGACAGCAAAGGAGGAGGGAAGGAAGGAGGAAGGAAGCTATATGCAACTGAGAGTAGAGTTCCCTGTCATCCCAACCAAAATGTAAATTAGGTTCATTCAGAGTATGTAATTCCCGAATGCTCTTTGTTGGGGGTGGGGGCAGCATCTGCACATCACTCTGGGTCTCTGTTCAGCTCTGATAGTTTCCTTTTGGACCATTCTGAATGATCAGAACAGAAGAGTTGGGACTTGGCTTAGGACTTGATTTGTAAAATAGCTTTCCACCGAGTTTGGTCAATTCTTTTTAGACAGGTATACATATTGTAACATTCTTCAAAGGTAAACTTCTGAAAGAGCCTCCTGACTCCTTTTGAAGATACTGCCAGTAAAGGAAAGGAAGTAAAAAAAGTAAATTCAAATAAAGACAAAATGATTGAAAGAGGGCATTAACACAGGACTAGAGGGATACACTTGATAGATTAAAAGGCTATTAGACTGCTGACCACCAAGAACCATGTGATCCCCCCCCATTCCTGTGGGTTCATGCTAATAGACAGTGTGCTCCTGACACCAGATACCATCTATAATCCCCAAAGCTATGTTCATAACTAAACACTAAGACATTATTATCAAAAACCCAGGGGTTCCTTTCTGAGGAAAACTAATTTCAGTAGTGATCTTGTCTGGGTTTCCTAAAACAGGCAGGAAGTTCAAGCTCAGGTAAATGATCCATCAAACTGCCAAGGGTTCCCTAGATGTTTTCCACCAAAACCAGCTTCCTCACAAGACCTCAGAGTAAAAGGGTCGCATAGAGTAGAATGCAGGGCAATTGCTACTCATCAACTAAACAAATAAAAGAAATCAAAAAGTTATCATCAGTTATAAACTCCTTCCTTCTGAAATTTAAGTCAGCATTTGCCTTCAATTAATAATTAAGGGACAAATGTTATCAACATGTAATAGAAAGACTTTGGATTTACATACTCGGTACATTAAATTTTTAATGAAACAGAAAGTTAGAACCTTTGATATGACCACCAGCACACCCTAGAAATTAGAATCCTAAGTTGGATTCGTGCCTACATTGCTATAAACTGAGATATATTCTCAAGTCAGAAAAAAATCCTATATAGAAAGATAAGTCCAGAAAATAAACTGAAACCAAACTTGAATTTGGAAACTTAGTGAAGACAGGAGTCTTAGAAACAGAAGGAACAAAAGAATAGAGGTTGACATAATTCAGGTAGCTTGGAATTCGCATGCTGGGGCTTGGGTAACACATAGCAGCTGGAGTAGCATAAAGTCAAGATCAGCCCATGCACAGTCTCTGAACACATGAAAGCTCCAACAGACTGTTTTCCAGGCAGACACTTGTTAACCCACATACTCATGTCAAGCCACACGTGGTTCAGGCAGGCATCAGGAATATAGGATGACCATTAATGTCAGAACAAAGCCAAAAAGGTACATAGCAGCTGGAGTAGCATAAAGTCAAGATCAGCCCATGCACAGTCTCTGAACACATGAAAGCTCCAACAGACTGTTTTCCAGGCAGACACTTGTTAACCCACATACTCATGTCAAGCCACACGTGGTTCAGGCAGGCATCAGGAATATAGGATGACCATTAATGTCAGAACAAAGCCAAAAAGGTACAGTCACTGTCATAGCAACACTTTTATTTCCAGAAACGATTGTAAACAGAGCAACCTAGACTTGCTAGATGAAATGCAACAGAGATTCTAAATTCAGCTGAGCCAAGAGAGAAGTAAGGGAAATCCTAGAATCAAGACCCGAGAATAACATAACAGAAGTATTATACTGACACTAACATATTGACTGCCCAGAAGGTATTTGCTGATAGCGGTAATCAAGAAGCTAAGGAGCATGTTACCTTGTTTTGTTTTCTGTCCATGTTTTGAAGCAAAGCGAAAAGTTTAATATCTAAGAAAGAGAGTATAAATAATGGTTTATGACTTGATGTACACTTATCTTAAGAGCTACAACACTAATACCTACAGCTTCTGCTTACAAAAGGAAATTATTCCCCCCAGAATTCATGTTACTAAGCACCAGTAATGTAAGCCATGAATAAGTTAGCAATTCATTGATTTTTAAATAATTGGAACTCACAAATATGGTATATCTGTTAAAGAAATCTGTTTTTTCAAAACAGAAATCACCAAGCCCATATAGGTTCTTTAGTAAATCCTAGAAAATGTTTAGGAAATTATATCAACTATCTATAATATTTTTCAGAAGACAGAAGCATATAGAACATGCCCTAACTCATTTGATGAAGCCAACATTATCCAATGCAAAAATAGTGAAAAATCCACCAAGAATACCACGGCCAACATCTTTCCTGAATACAGAGGTAAAATTTTTCAGTAAAATATTAACAAATCAAATCCAACAAATGTACAAAAGAAAGTACACACTATGACCATGAAGGATTTGTCTCAGTTATAGAAGGCAAGTTCAGTGTTCAAAACTAATTCATGAAACCATGGCATCATTAAACTAAAGAAAAACCATCTGGTCATATCAACAACTTTTTTCAGAAAAAGCATTCTGCAAACCCAACCAAACATTCACAATAAATAAACTCTGAAAACTAGGAATAAAGAGGAACGTCCTGAACTTGGTAAAGAACATCTACAAAAACATGCAGCTAACACCAGGCTTCAGAGTGAGAAACACAAAGCTTTCCCAGTAAGGTCAGGATGCTCACTCATGCCACTGCTTTTCAGGATTATACTGGAAATCCCAGCTAATGTAATGATACAAACAAAGATATAAAATGTATATGGAATGGAAAAAAAGAAATAAAACTTTGTTTACAAGTAACATAATTATAGATGCAGAAAATCCAAAATAATTTACTAAAAAATCCCTCCTGGAAATAGAGACTCTATAGATTAAAGGATACATAGTTAATATACAAGAGTCTGTCATTCTCCTACAGATCACCACTGAACAAATGGAATTTGAACATTTTTTTAAACTGTTACATGTAGTAGCATCCCTGCCCAGTGAATAGTTAGATATAAATCTGACAAAATATGTTTTTAAGATCTATATGAGGAAAAGTAACTCTGAAGAAAACTATGAGGAATTAAATATGGTAAAATATTTCATGTTCATTATTATGAATATTCAATACTGTTAGATGTCAGATCTTCTCAACTTAATCTTATAGACTCCACGAAATCTTAATCTAAATCCTTGTAAGTTAATTTGTAGATACAGGAAAATTCACCCAAAACTTTGTGCACGGGCCTGGTGAGATGGTTCAGAGGGTAAAGATGCTTGCCACTAAGCCTGATGACCTAAGTTTGGTCCCTGGGACCCACATGGTGAAAGAAAACAGCCAACTCGTGCAAGTTGTCCACTAATCTCCATGCATGTGCACATACACACACACACACACACACACACTTTTTTAAAGCTTTCATGGAAAAGCAAAAGACAGAGTAGCCAATTCAATGTCAAAAGCAAAGAACAAAATCAAAGGACTCTCACTATTCAGCTTGAAAACTAACTACAGAGAATTGCCAGTCCTTCACTGGAGATGCTAAGGTCAAAAATCAAATTTAAATATTTGAAATGACTACAAACTATTTCAGCAATGCAGACAATTAAGTGCAGTGTTGTGGATGGGGACACTGTTGGTAAAACATATCTCCTGATACAACAAATAACCATCCAAATACGTACTGACTGATCTTGGTAACCATGCAGTCACAGTTATGATTGTAGGCAGAGACATACTTGGGCTTTTTGATATTGCAGGGCAAGAGGAATATGACAGATTGTGACAGCTGGACTATCTACACACAGATATATTTCTAGTCTGCATTTCAGTGAGTGCCTGAGACAATTCACCACTGTCCAAAGACTCTACTACTGACATACTTGCCAAAAACAAGCAGGAGCAGCCAGACTCCAGAGACTGCTGAAAAACTGGCCAGTAATCCAAAGGCTGTCAAGTATGTGGTGTATGCCACACTCACATAGAAAGACGTAAAGAATTGCATTGTGAAAGCCACTGGAAAGTTTCTCTGGAGCATCCAGAACTGAAGAAGAGCTGCAGAAGAGTTAAACAACAAGTCAGCCTGAGATTTGTTATTTTTCCTCCACTGTTGCTCCATTTTTTTTTTTTTGGTCTTTTTGGTACAGGGTCTTTTTGTAGCCCCACCTGGCCTAGAACTCACTATGGAGACCAAATTGGCCTTGAACTCACAGAGATCTACCTGCCTCTGCCTCCCAAGTGCTGGGATTAAAAGTGTGCGCCACCATGCTCAGCTTCACCTCTTGCCTTTTAGCATGGATCATAGTGTTTAATATTATCACTTCACCTCTCCTATGGTAGTAACAGCACCCTGGGAAAGCTGCAGATTAGGAATGGAATATCCTAAACAACCCAGGTTCTAATTGCAATAGTAAATGCAATGGAACAAAGATGGGCTTTTCAACAAATAGTGCTATAACTAGATATCAGAGTAAGATCGCAAATGTATCATAGCTTCAGTGTAAAATGCAAAACCATCAAAGTCTTAAAAGACAATGTGGGGTAGAATGTAGGTGACACTGGATACAATGAAATGCTCTGGGATACAACATCAAAGTCACAATCCATGAAACAAATAATTGATAAGCTGGGGATCAGTAAATCTTAAAATGTCTGCTCTATGAAAGCCAATGTCAAGAGAATGAGAATACATACAAGAAAAATATATGAGCAAGACACATGTGACAAAGGACCATTACCCAAAAAATACAAAGAATTCTCAAAAGCACAATGGTAAGAAAACAACCCAATTTTTTGAAATGGCACAAAACCTGAACATCTCACCATAGAAGATATGCAGACTCAAATGAGCAAGTGAAAAATGTTCAGCCTCATATGTCATAAGGGAATTTCAAGTGAAAACAACAATGAAACACATCTATTAGGATAGCCAAAATCCAAAGCACTGACATCAAATACTACTGACAATGTAGAACACGAGCTCATGTTCACCGATAGCAGGCGTGCAGAAAGGTACATTTACAGAGACAGTGTGGTAATTTCTTATTGAATTAAGCCAATTTTCAACATATAAGACAGCAGTCATGCTCCTTATTATTTACCCCAAAATATTGAAAGCTTATGTCCTCAAAAACCTACATAAAGAAGTTTACAGTGCACATCTGTAAACCAGCTCCTATTTCAAGATGGGAGGTGGATACAAGAGAAGCGCCTAGAAGCTCATGGGCCAGTTAGCCAGGAACATGCAGTGCAGCAGCAGAAAGGAGGGATACTGCCTCACACAGAGTTAAAAGAAAGCACTGTCCTCTGACCATCCTCTGACTGTCCTCTGACATCCACACACTCGTCATGACATGAGTGTGCACCATACACATGTGAACACACAATAAATCTTTTTTCTTTTTTTTTGTTTTGTTTTTTGTTTTTGAAGCAAGGTCTCCCTGTAGCCCCAGATGGCCTGGAACTCACTATGTAGACCAGGCTGGCCTTGAACTCATCTGCCTCTCAAATGCTGGGACTAAAGGCATGCACCACCACACCTGGCAACAATAAATCTCTTTTAAACAAACAGATTTCGGCTTCATCGTTTTCTATGGCACAATGAGAATCACAGTGACGATGCTAATCATTTGTGTACGCACTTTAAATAAGCAGTGTGTACCATTTGGTAATCTGTTCCTTCTATCTTATTCCACTTCTACAAAAAAGCATTATCTTTGTTCTGCTTGTATTTACATACTGGCAGACAAATAAACTTATAACACAGAATAAAGAGCCACAAAATAAGTTTAGACATATGTGGTCAAATGGGAAATGATAGTCTATTCAACAAATGTTGCTGGGAAAACTGGACACCCCCTGCAAGGGAATGAAATTGGAGCTGTGTCCTGAACCATATACAAAAACCATGGACTAAAGATCTAACTACTGAGACTTGAAACTAAAACTCCTAGAAGAAATCATAGATTATAATCTTTATCAAATTGGTCTTGGCAACCATTTCTTAGATATAACAACAAAAGCAAAGCCAGGGCTGGGACTGTAACTCCCAAATACAATGCATACCTAGTGTGTTCAAGGCCCTCGGTATTATTCCCAGCACCAGAGAACCACAAAAATAGACAAGCACTGTGTTTATATTTTTAATTTACAGATTTGTTTATATATATTGAATAACTATAGAAAAGTGTGTTCATTTTTATATATCATTTTGTTCTTTTATAAAATACTTTTTATTAATTTTTTTAAGTATTACCATCTGATGGTTTAGAAATGTAAATGGGTCCTGCAGAAATTTGAGGCCTTCTTTAGAGCTAACTGTACAGAAGTAAAGACAGCACCTCCCCCTATACTTTCCCTCAGTGTAAGTTTTAGGAGTCATCTTTAATTCTAAGCATTTGCTGCTGTTTCCTTGACAGTGTGGAAAATCAATATGGAGGAATCCTGAAAGTCTGGTGTTGAAGTAGTCAAAGGGAGTTCCCAGGTGGTCGGACTGTGCTGCCACCCTGTGGCCATTTGTTTATGTACCCAAACTAAAAGTACCGTAAGTACCATCTTCTGCCCAGCCCTTTTTTTTTTTTTTTTTGGACAGGGTCTCATGTAGCTCAGGCTGGCCTAGAACTCCCTGTGTAGACACTGAACTCTTCCTGATCCTCCAGCCTTCACCTTCCAAGTGCCTGGATTACAGGCCCATGCCATCACACAGGTCATCTTTCACTATTCAGTCTTCCTCTCCTCTTAGCCCTCGGACTTTGCCTATTCGATCTTTCCCAAAAAATTACCTAATGAGCTCCCCAAAATCTACTGCATCTTCTGCCCTCCTGTACTTCGCACTTCCTTTTTAAAGTCAGTTTAATTTTTCCCAGGTAATTTACAACTGCTACATAAATTTGAGTATTGAGGGTGTCACCAAGCTGCAACACAAGAATGGATTATGTGATTAAGCACAGTGCGTCCAAATAAAAGTTAACAATGCTAGCAATAAAATATGTATCGCTTAACTTCTGTCACCCAAACAGAACAGTACTTCTGATGCGGCAATTAGCAATCACATCTTAGATACATCCCAAGCCAAGTTGCCCAAACTCCAATTAGTGGAGTACACAATTTAATAAAGGCCTTTTTTATATAGATTTTATAATAGTCACTATAATTACATATTTTATGTTGATAATGTACATAACTCATCAGAACGAAGATAAAACATGGCAGATTACCTAAAAGGACTGAGGAAGAAGCTACATGCTTCTGCCAAGCTTCTCCCTTTTGGTAGGTGTCCACTCAGCAATTATCACTCTTTACAGGAACCATGGCTGGGGCTCTTTGTTTCCTTGGGACAACAAAATTCAGTTTCAAAAGTCATTCTGAGGCCAGAGAGATGGCTCAGCAATTAAGAGCAGTAGCTGCTCTTGCAGAAGACTTGGGTTTGAATCCCATCACCCACATGGTGGCTAACAACCATCTATAACTCCAGTTCCAGAGGATCCAAGGCCCTCTTTTGTCCTCTGCATGACACGGATGCACTTACATGTAGCATAACACTCATACACATAAAAATTTTAAATTTAAAAAATCATTCTATGCAAACTAAATGGGAATTTGAAAAGCCAAGACTTGCTTCAACTAACAGACAATTTCCTTTTTTAAATGTTAGCCAATATGTACAAAAATCAACTCAAAATTGGTCAAGATTTAAATGTAAGATCCAGAATTACGAAATAATTAGAAGAAAACATAGCAGAAAAGTTTAAAGGCATTAGTCTCAGGAAAGAATTTTTTTGAATATGACCCCAAATGCCAACATAACAAAATCAAAAATTGTTAAATAGGATTATATCCCATTGCAAAGCTTCTCAGGACTGGGGAGATGGCTTAGTGGGTAAAACAGCTTGTTGCACAAGCATGGGGACCTAAGTTGAAATCCTCAACCCCTATGTCAAAGCTGGGTGTGGCCACACTCAGGCACTAGGGCAGCAGAGACAAGAGGATCACAGGAGCTTGCTGGCTGCCAGCCTAACTCCAGGCTCAGTGAGAGAACTGTCTCAAGGTAATCAGATGCAGCGTGATAGAGCAGGACACCTGACATTCTCCTCTGGCCTCCATATACTCACACAATGGCATACAAGTGCATATACACCACACACACACACACTCACATCCATGTACGAAATATAGCTTCTCCAGCAAAGGAAACAGTCAGTAGAGTGAACATATTGCCTACAGAATAGGATGAATATTTGGAATCCATCCATTTGACAAGAGATTAATTCCAAATATATATGGAACTCAAAAGCAAAAATAATAACAATAACCCAATTAAAATATGGTCAAATGATCTAAATAAACATTCCTTAAAATATGAAGATATATAAATGGCCAAGAAATAT